>OZ012660.1:4861400-6061400 GCA_963942545.1 Oxycera nigricornis | reverse complement strand
TACTCTCAACAAAATTATTCAGTCAATCAATCCTGCGGCAATATCCACGCAACCAGAGACGTTGTTCAATACATTCAAGGAGGCCATTAGAGAAGGTGCAGCAGGTGAGAAACTATTCGAATTTTTTCAATCAAAATACAGTGTTTATGATATCGTGTTTGAATAGTAGAGGGATAAGATTGACGATTCACTAGTCTCGTGGATCAATATACACCGATGATGAATTAACTGTGTTGACCGGTTTTTTTTAAATCATTCTATAATACGGGCTCTTTTTGAGCCCGTGTGCATTTCTCTAAAAATTTCATGAAACCTAAAAGAAAATCATTCCATTTCGTAAAAAAATCATTCATTACTGGACTCCTGCTTGATAAACGATCAAGACTCATTCGAAATTACTTTGAAAATTGGTCACCAATTGTGGCATACACAAATTTGTGATTTAAAATTTCATGTCTTGTACAGCTCCTCCTTAGCGCAACATTCGTCCAACTCCCAGTCACCAATCCTCATACTCTTCAAACGCACAGTGAAATTTCATGAATCTTTCTCATCATGATCATCAAGAATGTGGAACAGTCTTCCATTTTTCACCCAACTATAACCTCCAAATGTTCAAGTTGGAGGTTTAGCATCACTTCTTGTGTATCCAACGCTTCCATCACATCATTTCTTGATTTCCTTTTAGCTAAGCTATGCCATATCGGTATGATCAAAAAACATTTGATTCATTTTAACAAGTGTCGTCACAATGCTTGTGTTACAAGTGGTGTCAAATAGTGACTCGTTCCGTAGCTAAATTCCGAGTCATCAATGTAGTAATTTATTGAGTATGAATACTGGATACATGTAAAGTGTGTATACAGTAAAAACTCTTTTTAAATATTGCTTGTCAGGATGTAGTCGATTTCAAAAACTTAAGATCTTATTATTCTCATGAAACCGAACATTTTTTATATATTACTGCAGCACTAAAAATACCAATGAAAAATCAATTTCTTGCACAAAATTTATATATGTAATCGAATTTTCTTCATTTCCCTTTAAGGATGTGCCAAGATCTTACAATTTTGTAATTTATTCGTAAGAGATGCTGCCGATATATCGCGTTATCAAAAACATGAAATTATTAAATACGTTCGTACCAGAGTACCAATCTTTTTGTCTCAATTCCATCAACTCTTAAAAAATATACTAAGTGTATTCATAAATCTTAGCTCAGACGAGAAGCTGGAACTCGTTATTTATCTAGTACCTGAGGTAATCTATAAAAGTGCAATATTGTTTTCTTTTGACTAGAAAATCAGTTCTTGATATTTTGTGCATTCCTTACAGATTGAATCTTCATTGAAAATTTCAACAAATGTGATAGAAGAAATCAAAAATTCGCTTGAAAAAATGTGTAAAGTAAGTATGCCTTCCTGTCCGTAATTTATACCTATTTAATGGATTTCTATTGCAATTACAGGACTTAAAATGCTCACATTTAGATTTATCAACAAAATTCAGTAAAGATAACTCGTACACCGTGAACATTACTACGAATCCAATTAACCAAGGGATTTCCGAAGACATGAATCGGATATCGTTTAATCGTCAACCGACAACTTTATATGATATTTCAACTGAAAAACGATTAATTTCGACGGAAAATGACTTGAAATTCGTTCTATACATGTACGAAGTACGTAAAATGAGGGACATTTACGGGCGAATTGCGACTGCTTCAGAAATTATCAAGGAGAAGAAGTATGTACCTATCTACCTTGCAGAAAACGATCTTTTGTGTTTGATTCATTATTAAATGTGCTTTTTTTCTTCTTCAAAAAAAAATCAAACCAGATCCGCATTTTGTGATATGAGCCTAGCAAATAAAAGAAGTACAATTCGTCAGAATCTTGAGCAGCTAATTTTAGATATTCCCGCCTATATTCTAATTGTTGAAAATATCGCCGATCGTTTGGACGATCGAATCGGATGGAAAGAATTTAAATTTTGTTTTAAACTGGCAACAAGTCAAATCGTAAGTTCAGAATCATTATATTGCAATAAAAGATCAGTGACGAATTAAATAATGCAACGAATTTTTTTTAGAACGGAGTCATAATAAAGTTATTGGACCACAAACCAGCGTTACGAGATCCTATCGCGCATGTAAGTAGTTTTCTTGTAGTCAATTGATTGCGGAGGACATTATCAGTGGACGCTTTGCATGTTGGTTATGTTTATCATAACTTCATGGTCAGGGACAGAAAAAATAAATTTATGTTGTACAAACTTTTATTTAAACTGACCGTTCATGTAGTATATCCTCATTTTTTTGTATTTAACTAATACGAATGCTTTTGGGTCAGAATAAAATGGTGGTGGCAGCTGAATATTTCATCTAAATTTTATTTCATATAATATTATTTGCGTTGAATTATGTTTTTAATGAATCTAAATTTGAAGTAACTAGGACTTTCGTTTTAAAGACTTCAGGAAGGAAGGAAGGCAACAAACGTTAAGTGTCGTGAAGGAAAGTTCATTCGGCCTCTCAAAGATTAGTTTGTCCCTAGACTTCATCCATACTCATAACCATAAATTTAATCGCCACTGAGCCAAAATTACAATCTTGCACGACCACGGTCTGTCGCGTACACTTTTACATCACTAACGCGAGTAGGCCCTCCGTCAAAAAAGTGTCCTCTAGACTTCGAAAGACTAAATATTGTATTGTGTGGAATCATTTTTATGAACGAATCTTAAGCTTCCATTCCTACTCTAAATGTAGTCAATTACAAAAGAAAAAAATTCAAGCATCTTTTAAAGATGTTTAATAAATGCATCGTCTTTTTTTTCAGATTTGCAAATTAGTTCAAAAGAATGAATTTACAAAATCGTTGATAGAACTTGGGCTGTTGGAGTCGACAAATATTATTCAAAACGATGTGAAAATCGAATCAAAAAGGAGCTTGTTTGAATATAAAAATGTCAAAGTGAGTAACAGAACACCGTTTCAACTAGGCTACAATATATAATAATTTCGGAAGCTTTTTTCATTAAGCAACTATGTAATGAAGTGCGTAGAGTTTGTGATATCCATACGTGAATTTGATTGACCTACTTAAAAATATTTTTAACATAGATATAGTAACTTAATCGGTGCATGATATTACCTATTCATATTTTTAACAATCTACCCTTATTAGTTTATGTGAAAAAATACGATAATCTGAACAGGTTTTTTAAAAATTAAAATACATGTATAATTCTAGTTAAACCTAATCAAAAGTTTATGTGAGCCGCCCATAGTGGCCAACAGTAGTTTGTCAAAGAACTCTTTACGTTTATTGCACTCGGGTCAATTAGCTGACATGGAGTTCGAGGTTCACGTCCTCTACAGTAATGGCAGCGAGAAACATCGTAATCCGAATGAATTCGAATTGAAGAGTCGACCTAGTCAAATTCACACGTTTCGTGCTCATCGCGTTATAGTATCGGCGAGGTAATACCAGAAAACATTCTGTCGGAAAGGACGAAAATTCTATTTATGATTTGTATTCATTTCGCAGGTGTGAATGGTTCAAAAAGGCATTATTATCCGGAATGCAGGAAAGCATCACTAGGTAAGATTCAGCTGAAAATTGGGGTTTGCTTAAGATGAAACTATATCTTGTATCGTTTTTATTACCACAATGGGCCCATCGTGGCCTAAGTAAGCCACCTTTGGATAAAAGGGGCTGCCACTACTTCTAAAATTTTGTCATAGATAACATAGAGAGGCTTTTGAATTCGTGCGTTACTAAAAACAGCATATGGGAGCAGTGGCGGCGTAGGGTAGATTGGCACCCCAGGTGGTTTTGTATTGAGCACCCCTACTTAAAGTAAAACACCAAATACTAAACATACGAGACTTTATTTCACTAAAATATTCGATCACATTATCAAAATTGACTTCCCTATCTCTTTCAATTGATAAAATCGAAAGATTGGTTAGTCGCGCTTGGCTCATTATGGACCTTAAGTAAGATTTTATTAATTTTAACTTTGAAAAGCTTCTTTCACATGAAGCCACCGAAACACAAATTGTTCAAAAAATCGAAGACATAACGCTAAATTCGGAACAGACTCAGAATAGCTCCATTTTACAATGAATCTGAGAGGTTCCAATGTAGTCCATTCAACCGCTTCTTGGGCAGAAATGTTGGCGGCTTCCTAATGGCGTCTCAACCATAAAATCTCCAACACAATGTCTTCTGCTGAAAATTCAATTAACAGATTTCCATGGAGATCTTCTTCTGGTGATTTTACAAGCGTTTTAGGCTGAATAACACAAAATGTAACCAGAATAAAATCGATTGCTCTGTAACGATGGTTTAGTTCTTCGTAAAAGCTATCGTGACATTCTAACATTGCTCTCTGCAGCTCCTCTGGTAATGAAAGTCCATCTCGGGCCATTTATCTAGGCATTCGTTTTCGAATTCTCCTCCTTTTTTCCTTCAATCGGAATGTCTACGTCCTCACTTTTTTTGTTGCGTAGCAAATAGCCTTTTCCACAATTTGTTTGCGTTGACTTTGAAGAAGATTTTTAAGAGCTTTAATTTTTCTTACACACTTTCCCAATGATAACCCAGATGTTTGTAAATATTTCTATTTGAAATTTCCTGAAGTAATATAACAAATAGCCACGCTAAATTCTTGTGTTGCAATTAAGAAGCCCAGAAAATATCCTAAACACCAACGCAAAACTATAAATTTTCAATGTTATTTCAGAAAAATTGTTATATCTGATACGTCACCTGTGATATTTAGACGATTTCTACTATATTTATATGGAGCGCCCATAGATAAAACGGTTGGAGCTGAACAAATATGCGAGTTGATGCTCCTGGCCGATCGTTATTCCATCGACGATTTAAAGGTATACAGTTTCGGTTGTTGTTAGTATTTCAGTCTAAATAACTTACATTCGTGCCTTTTAGGAGCTCTGCGAGAACACATTGAATGCATTAATTGATGAGGATTCAGTGCTCTGCTTGTTGGGAATTGCTGATCGATTTCGGGCAACTGTTCTAAAATCAAATTGTTTGTCATTCATATCACAACATTCCAGCCTAACAAAAGTCGATATGTTTCGTGAGTTGCCGAGAGCTATACAGGTAATTTTTTGTGAAGATATAATTATTTTGTTTGAAGAAAAATAAATTTAAACCTTTAATTTCTCGTTATTGTCTACGGCGAGAGTAGTGAATGAGTATTTCGTCGATTTAGCTAGATTATCGAATTCAGCTTACTTCGGCTTCTTTTTATTCAATAGTATTATACAGGGTGTCTCAAAAGAAAGTTTACATTTATTACTATTATGATATGTGAAAATGTTAGACAATTTTTTGGTGCCAGAGCTGCAAAACTTCTCTCGCTATAACCAAAGAACATGGTTCCAGCAGGATGGGGCAACCTCACACACGTCCACAACGTCTCTGCCTACAGTACGTGAAATTTTCCCTGGCAAATTGATCTCCAGGAGAGGCGACATAAATTGGCATGCACGCAGTCCTGATTTAACTCCTATGGACTTTTTTCTGTGGGCTTATCTCAAATCAAATGTTTATACCAATAAACCGACTTCGCTGACGTATTTGAAAGGAAATATTCGCTTCGAAAAAGCAGCCATCACGGAGTCGTCCTGCCGAGCCACCATTGGAAATATTATAGCGTTCGACTTAATGAATGCCGTGAATGCGAAGATTTACATTTAGACGATATTATTTTTAAGAAATAAACTCCCAAATACTGTAGTTTAATAACTAATAAGGTTTTTTTATAGACATCAAATTTTTTATTTTATCGACTCACAAAATATAAACTTTCTTTTGAGACACCCTGTATAGCAGGGTATCCATCAAATCATGTTTCAAAATTTGAATACCTTCCTGTGAGGAAACAACTGGAACCAAGGGATATTTTCGGTTCGTCTTTTCGTGGCCAGAGAATTCAGGAGCCACTTGAACATGCCGGTTTAGTCTCGGACAGAAGCAAATATCACTACTCAAATCTTCTTCCAATAAAAAAATTAGCAATTTAAATTAAATAGTTACATTAATGTCTAAAAAATCATATTTTACAGCTGGAAGTTCAAGACCTTATCCACTGGTTCGGTCGCGTAGCAGAGCCTTGGACTGATGGATTTAAGCCGCGCAGTGGCTCCAGGCACAGCTTAAAAAGTCCTTCAAAACAAAGATCACGCTCACGAAAATCCTCTCCGTCGTTAATATGACGGTGACCATGGCAAATCACAAGACAATCACTGCTGCGATTCCTAACCAGCGGCAACACAACATTTATCAGCATGCATCGGACGGAATCAAACCAAAAAGCATAGTTCGCAAACAATTTACTTCAAAAACTAACAATTTCAATCGAGACATTCTGCAAAAGCCAACAAAACAATGGCAACATTTCAAACATGTTTCAAATGTAATTTTGATTGCTAGGAGAGAAAAAATTATAACAAAAATAGAAATGGATAGCAAGTAATGATATAAACGTAATATTTTTCAAAATCCAATTCAAATTTTTCACGTTAACGCGTTTTTTCTTAACTATACATGATTATTGTGTATAATATCGAATAAATCAATGATCCGTTTTCGATTTCTCATTTTCGAAATGATCACACTCCTGTTTTCTGTTTGAAATCTTTTTCGAACGTATACATTGTTGTTTAAATGGTTTTCACTTATATGAAATTCGTAAATTAAAAATTATTCTCATTATTGCAAGACATTATTGAAAACAAATATATAATCGAACTTGAACTTATCAAAACGGATGTGTTTTAATTGTAGTTAAGAGTGAGGAAACGTTTGATGAACTTTTAGGTAAGAATCGGCTGCATTGAGATTTTTAATAAACTAAGTTAAGTTTCTACAGGTACATATTATTGAATATGCTTTCCTTTCCATTTTCCTGTAGTTTGGCGTAGTCAGAACAATAACGTACAATAAAAGTACTAGTACTTACACGAATTTCGTTTCGACAAATCATTAATTTGCAAAACATTGAGGGATCAGATCGTTCAATGTATTAAGTATTTTGGAAGGTTCAAATCGTTGGGTAACCGGTTTAAACGTTGTGTGGTTCGTGTGAAGTGGTCTTACCACGAATGATTACGAATCAAAGCATGTTAACACCAAATTTGAAAGCTACCATTAAAGCTGTAAATTCGCGATATTGTACTGCAATCACAGCCAAATATATGGGGTATGTTAGTTGTCGCAAGCCTGATTTCATATGTGCAAGGAATTCAACAATAATTTGATTATTCCTCAAACTTTATGTTAAAATTTGTTACACGTCGATTCTCGTGAATATCGCATCGCTCACACTTGTTTTTTAAATTTAGTACACTAGAACTTGGATAATTCGAACTTCAAGGGACCACTTAAAAAATTCGAATTAGAAAAGTTGTTAGGAAACGCTAAAAATAACACAACACTGCATGGTCTAACAAATAAAACTTAATTATGTAAATTTAAGACACTTCATCTACAGTTCCGTGAAGAAGTACGATATCTTTATTTGTTTCCTAGAATTAAGGGGTTATACCTATGTGACTTAATTTTTTTTTCCAATTTTTTTTTATTGGCTAAAAGTATGCTAACACATCCCTAGAATTGAAATCAAAAAGGTCCAAATACTAATATACTTCAGAAAAATTTTGAGAATCAGTTTTCTGAAGCAACTCCAATGCTCGAAACACGTAAAATTTGCTCGCTTTATACTATATAGTAATTAATATACACTGTATAGGGCACGTTCCTTCGTAAACGACGCTAGGAGAGCTTCTGTTTACTCGATCGACTACACGCTGCATTTGAGGTTAAAGTACTATGTTTTGATTGATATTTTTACTGTTGTTTTGTATAAAAAAGTGTTAGAAATGAGTACAGTGGACGTAAAGGCAGTAAAGCAAGTAGTTCATCGCAAAAGCGCAGCAAGATCAGCAACAGGCGTCCGCTTAATCGCCGTTCGTTTGAGATTCATTAGGATTGACTGCAGGACCTAATTTTTACAATTTCTGCTGAGAAACAGACGCCGAGCGAATAAAGGCTGCTGAGCGCTCAATTTCCGACGTTGTAAAAGAGGCGAGACGCGGCCTTTTAGCATCAAGAAAGGACGAGGAGAAATCCACGGCCTTGGAAGGCCAACTGTACGGTGCTGGGATAGCAGAGTAAAGGTTAAAAAATTTGTATATAGTAAAATTTTGAAAATTCACAACTTTATACGGTTTTGCAACTTCAAACGCGTTTATCTCGAAAGTGTATTTTTGAAATTTGCCGGAAACGAAACTCTTTTAGTTTTCATCCGAATGACTTGCCGTTATAACTGTAGCTTCTTGATATGATTATCTAGTGAAATACACACGATTTTAACGATTGGTTTTGTTTAAAAAAAGTTATAAACAATTGAAGTCATTTTTTTGGGTCGAAAATGCAATTTTTTTGTTAAATGGTCGCCATTTTGCGAAAAATCGATATTAAACTATTATCGTGTGTACTTCACTAGCACAACTCATGGAGTTTATGAAAAAAAATTTCATTGTTCCAGATGCAGATGGGGCTGAGAAACTTGTCCGGCCGCGGAACGTCTTTTGTAAATACTAGTGACTTTGACGTGCACTACAACCGCCATTTTGTATTAAATTTAAAATAAAAAACTTTTTTGCACTCCCGAAAAGTTGCCCTTTATATTGATATATTATTTATAAAAGCTTTTTTCCAAAATCCTTGAAAAAAAAATCTTGAAAAAAGGCTTGTTTTTTAGCATGCACATAGGTATAACCCCTTAAGTCTCTCTGTCGTAATGAACGGTTCTAACTGATTTAATGACTGAAAAATCGACTCACTTGCTTCATTTCTACTTTTAAAAAATCGCCTGTTCGTCAACTTGATTTGCTGCTTCAGCCGTACTTAGAATTGGCCTTTCTTGTTCCACTTTTAAATCGTCATCTTCATCATCGGATATATTGTCGCCGTTGCCAAGAACCTCAGTGATGGTGCCCACTTCAGTAAGCTCGCCAAACCCCGCAACATCTTCGTCTACGTTAAGGAATTCCTCATAGCAGATTTTCCTATCATTAACAAAGGCAATTTTTCGGAGCCATCCATGTTTGCTCCGACCAAAAGCGTTATTCTTTCCTTGCTCAGTTCTCCACCATGACATTTCTCGTCTTTAAAAACTGAAACACACCACGCACTATAAATAACTTGTTTGTTTGTAGGCGTTGGCAATGACTGTTCGAAGCAATGAGGACACTGAATATGCACAAAAGTGACTTCGTAAAGAAGGGAGGCTTGACTTGACCATAACGACACAATTGTCTCTCGCGTCAATGTAAAATAAGCCCATGCACCTCTTGGGGACTCCCCGAAGAGAAAGGCTATCTTCGGGGATTCCCAGAATTTATAACTGGCTCATGGATACTTTTAGCGAGGAAAATGTTCGAATTATCCAAAATAAAATCGAATAAGCCACGATTTTTTAATATGAAATTCATATGAAATGCTAGGGACTAGTAGAAAATTTCGACTTAAAGACGATTTCGAGTTATAGAAGTTCGAATTATCCAAGTTGCATTAAGTTTAGTTTAAAATCATTTCATAACACAGAAAAATCCATTTGAGCAAATGATGGCAGTTTTATTTAAAAATTCATTTTCTTGTATTGGCCACGGCATATATACAATAGTGCAACGGCATTTACAAAATCTTTTCGACGGTCTAGGTGGTATAGTTGTACAATCACAGCAAAATATATTAAGTAAAATAAACAATCTAAAATATGCTATCACAGTCAATATATACAAACTCCATTGCATGTCCGAATAAACTCAATCCTGACTCTCTATATCAAATCGCTGGGTGTTAGTTGTGATTCACCTTCCGCCAGGAAAATTTGCATCGCTTTAAACAGTAGAGCAATGCCAAGGAACTTTTTCGTTCGCATTGTCCACGTCTGGCAAGGTCCATAGTAGTCGCCACGTTTCATATTGGTCAGATGTTTTAATCCAATTGTGTCGATTATAGCCGCCTCGCGGGTGTACGCTTCCGCGGGCATGATATTATGAAAAACGTGTAGACAAACTACACCCCGTTTCGCTTGCCATATATCTAAAATTCGTTGCAGCTTTTTACTTTCTGTCGATCGCTTTTGCGATAAGTGGAAAGCACGTTCTAACGATTGGGCATCGTGTTCTTCTGAATGACAAGTTAATATATAGTTTGATTTGCGTCTCCTTTCAATGTGAAAACCATTACCTGTGCCCGGCATCTCGCCAAAATTAAATTGTTCACGATTCTTTGAGAATATCTTCATGGCATCGTACAAATGGGAGTATGGTCGACTGCTTTTTCCCTTGCCCACATAAAAGATTGCATTGAGAAATCTGCGCCACGCATCATGTTGCGACATATACTGAAACGTTTAGGTTTTCAAATCAGTACGGTCATAACTTTTACCAGCAATCGATTACCTTAAATTCGCCGGGCAAGTTTTTCGACACACGCGGATCTATTAGCAAATAAATGAAACTTGTTTTCATAGTACCCTCGCGGAACTTTCGTTTTGGACCACCCGCATTGAAATGCTCGTTGATTCTCTGCTCCAACGGCATGTGTTCTTGAATGCGGTCGAACCAGTCTTTTCTCGCAACAGTTCTTTCCAGTTCAACTGAGAATTCTGCCGGAAGAGAAACAAAAGAAAGTTTCAAGATATTCTCCAAAAATTGACGTACCATAAAGTCGAACCAAGTAAATTTTTCGCTTTTTAAAAATATGCGAGTAATATTGAAGTTTTTTCATTTTTTATGTCCATAGTAGACACACAATGCTTACTAGGAATATTGTTCGAAAAATAATAGGGTTTGATTGCGAGTAGAGAAAATTCTTACTTTGATCGTGGTTTGTGTTGTCATTACTGGCATTGGCGTTGATGTTCCTCTTATACTTGATCAGCCGTTTTATATACAATCGTTTCGTATTTTTGGTGATGGGACCTAACAAACAGCAATTCATAGAATTGTTACATAGTACTAAAAGCAATATGAACGTACCAGGCGCTTCCCCAAATGTCGTTAGCTCCGCGCGCAAGGCATCCGTATCGTAATCGGGCGGCAGTGACAAATTTGCCGACTCACTGCCGTTGCTCTTGTTCAAATTTTGTGTCCTATATCAAACAGGGATAATACATACATCATTTTCAAAGAATATATTTTGATGCCTTACTTGCCGCCAGGATTGGAGTGCAAACGTGTCTCGTAAAACACTATACCATTCTCGTCATCCGTGTGCGCGTACGTTTCCGCCACCTGCATCACGTACTGCCCGCCGTGGGGTGATTTGATGAAGTTCGATTCACTCAGCGCTCCATGCATGTCGTCCATATTATCTTCGGCGGTTACGAAGCTTAAGTCGGACTGCATGTCGTGCACGACCAGATTTCCCAGGAAGTTTGCAAACAATTTACCGCTCGCTGGCTTCTCTTCCTGCTCCTTTTTCGGCTCCAGCACTGTGTTCGTGAAGTTCAACGTTTCGTCATTCGTAACGCCGTCGAGCAATTCGTCAATATCATTGAATACTTTTAGAATTGACGAGCGTTGCCGGGACTTTTGCACCTTCTCTCGCCACAAATGGATCAACGACATGGGCGACTTCACGGGCGACAGTTGATCCGAGAATGTATCCAAGTTCTCCTCGGTTAACTTGAAGAGATTCTCCTTCTTTTCGACGATAGGAGAGGGCAATGGCATTTCGTTTAGGCTGACTGGCAGTGTCTGCTGATTTGATTTTGGCTTGCGATGCGTAATGTAAATGTAATAAGGACTCGTCGCATCGAAATTGTAGTGCACTCGGTTCGGCGTGTACTTTTTGTCCTCCAGTTGCTGCACTGATAGCAGGTTCTTGTTCCGTGGCGACTGGTAACTTTGTGTATTAGCGCTGATGAGGAACTCTTGCTTTTTGTTGGCGAATTTCGCTTCGAACACAAAATTTTGAATGGTTTGGATAACGTCCAGGTGGTGCTCGTGAACGGCGTACAGCACCGGAGTCTTCTTTTCGGCATCGATTAAATGAATGTTGCCACCGTGCTCCTGCGGGAGATTCGGTGGTTAAAATATGCCAACAGAGTATTTACTAGGAACGCAGAAGATACTCACTAGAAGCATCTTGACGATTTTGCTGTGACCAGTCAAGCAGGCCACGTGCAAAGGAGTCATGCCGTCTTCCGATCTCACATTGGCATCGCCTATCAACGACCAGAAAGGAAGGAAGGAAGGAAGGATGTTAATTAACGCGACACCAGCAATAGCAAACTCACCTCCGCGACTCAGCATTGATTCAATCACTTCCTCGGCTATTGTTAGGTTTTCCATCCCGCAGGCGTAGTGAATTGGTGCAATTCCTCTTCCGAAAATAACTGTGTTTGGGTCGCACGCATATTTGTCCAAGAATAACTTCGCAGCCCTAAAAACCGTTTCACTGAGAACTGTAGTAAGTAAACAAAATCCACCTACCGCAGATCCTCGTCCTCAAGCGATTCTAACAGACACGTGGCTAGAAAATTTGCTTTTCTATCAATTTTAACTGTTGACATTCTTTTACAAGTGGATTAATGCGATAAAAATATATATTTTACTAATTATTGGAGGAGTTTCGTGAAGCATTACAGCACTGAAGACGCCATACGATTCGACAGTGGCAAAAGCATCGAAATGCATATTCCTAAAAAACTATGTGAGAGAGCGAGCGCGCTCTATAGATTTGTTGCACTCATTTTCCCGCAGCTTGGACTACAATAAATGTCGTACGGCGCTGGTAATGCAGTTCAGAAGTCTCCAATTTGCGAATGCCATTCAGGACAACGCCAAGCCGCTGTAAACTAAATTTACGTTTTAAAAACAACCGTTGCTGATTTTTTAACATTTTCGATGTTAACATTTTTTACGTAGGCGTAATCCGTCTCGACAGTTTAACAGGAACGCTGACGTATGAATGACCCAATGAGAGCATCATATCAAATTGCAGTAAGGGCTTATCCATTTTGCCATTTAATGGAATATTCTATCTTTGGAAAAAAATGGTTTTTTGCATTTTTTGAAAGATTATACCTTCAAAAATAAGTGTCTAAATTTTCAAAGCGATATCTTTTTTTCCTTTTTGTTCTACAAATATATTTCAGAGCGTGCAGTTCGGGGCGCCCCCACCTAATTGAAGCGCTATTGTTGCGTGACCGGTTTTGAACATCCTTTTTGCCAGACTAACGTCATATGGTATAGTGTAAATATGACTTTCTAAAAGTAGATCCTGGATTTTTACACACATTTCCTAAATATAAAAAAATTTGCTTTATTTTTGTAAAAAATGTGTTGCATAAACTTGAAACGCGTTTTCCTCAAACGACTTTTTTGGTTCGCGGCACAGCGCTGGGAAAAATCTAATCAACTGATTTATTTCAAATTTTGTGCACATATTAATCAACCGATTTACAACTGCAATAGCCTAAAACTAGACATATAAATTCAACAAGTTTGCGAGCTCTAGTTTCAATTTTAAAAGTGCTCAAGATCGAATACCCTGTGTTCCAACGCTTGTCAAACTGTGAAAATTTAATACTTATGCCCAATTTTAGGCTATTGCAGTAGTTTTACATCAGAGCCAACGATGTTTTTTTTTTTGGTAATTTGTTTACAGATCTCTTGTCGGATCTGGGCACTGTGCCGCGCAAGTAAGTGGTTGGCGAAAAAATGGGCTGCATCATCATAATTTCTTATGTCATCAAAAAAGTCAAGTTTTCACATTAATAAATAAGCATGTTTAATTTCAAATTGATTGCTTTTGTCGTTTTTTCTTGACAACCATTCAAATTTGATCCTCCTGTTTAGCCGCTCAAAGGTAGAATAACCTCTTAAATTCAAATTCGTTAACATTAACAACAGCATTTGTTGATAGGAATAAAATTGAAACAAACAAACGACACCGTGCAAAATAGATCTAATTCAACGTAAAACGACAACTTACTAGTTTAGGAGTAGGACTATAGTTCAGCAGACGACGGAAAGTAAAACTCCAGTCCACTATATCTGCGTCGTGAAGATTGCAATGAGCGGAAGAACAATAACGAGATAAAGTAAATATAGAACAGCACATAAAAAATGGTATATTGATAGACCATTTATAGACTAGACATCGGCTCATTTACTTGTATATTTTAATATTAATGGACGGCGGAGCAAGCCAAACGAGGACGCCAAGCAAAATTATGCCACAAGCTGAAAACAACACCAACCCTATTCATTACTTACATTTGTTTCACCACAGACAGTACTTTCAAACACGACTCTTTTATTCACGCTATTTCTAAACAATAATTCCAAAGTTCCATACAATAAATACGTACACATAAAACTACACATTTTAAAACTACATTCTATTTATTCTCAATTTTACTTTTATTATTATCTTCTTTAGCTCAATTAATGAACACATTTTTCACCGGGTTTCTCTTTTTTGTACAATAACTGTTTTTCGCTTTACGAAGTATCTTCTCTTCATTTTTCCAAAAAAAAAAAAAAAACACTGAAAATTTGTTACGGTCAAATCAGAAAGAGAGATCAAAATAAATTTGGCTTTAAAATTAATGGTAGCGTCGATGCGATAGTACTGATAACGTTTAGATAGAATATTAAAAAATATTTCAACACATATTGATAACGTGAAAGTAATTTGTCAGTAAAACTTTCATGAATTTTGAATTGAGAACGTGTTTTTCTTTTTTTCTTGTTCTGCCGCAATACACACGAATGATTGATGAAATGCGAATTGTGAGGATGATAGCCTCCTCCCTATGAATTGGCATTGCTGATTTCAAATTTTTTATTGATAAGGTTGTGATGAAAGTTTGCTGTTTTATTCCTTATTCGAGTTGTTTCCAGAATCGGTTGGTTTTGTGATGATAGGCGCATGAATTGAGAAGGAATTGCTTCGACAATTTGCTACAAGAAACAGCATCTTTTCAATACTCATGATTTCTTGATTTCACCGGAAATACGCGCCCACTGTTAATGGAATCAAAGAAATAGTTTTTGGAAGCAAGAGTTCGCGAGCAAGGTAATATTACAAGATGCGACATTAGTTCAACTGCTTAATTGAACCATTGCAAACAAATACATCTCGTAGATTTTCCTTGCTCGAGAACTTTCTTGCTTCCTGCCAAATTCCAGTAAATACGTCCCAGAAAAGGTCCAACATTAAAGCTCGATGATGATAGCAACCCATGTTGATTTCATTTAATTTGCATTTACAGAATATAGGGTAGCGATAATGAAACGATTAATGAAAACATACTAAAATAATGACAGTCTGCATAACAAAAATCTTTTACAAATAAACAAAATAAATTTCCTGCCATCTTAAAGCTAATAAACATTAAGTCTTTCTTTCCAATAAAAAAAATATATATCTATATGTAAACATCTAATGAAACGTAAATTTGCTTGTTTGTTTGGTATGTCAACTGTTGATGCTTTTTTCCCTTAAAATATGGTTTCTCTTTATTTGTGAAAAATTCATTGTTTGCAGACTCTTTGAAAAGTGGATGGGTTTGCTCCATTTGAACGGCGTTGAAAACTGTTTAGACGCTTGTCGTTTTTTCTATGAGTCCCGTATTTTCAAAGATCTTCTCTAATGATAACAGTGGAACTTTCGTCACTTCGAAAAATATTTTATGAGAGTATTTGTTACGAATTGTTTTAATCGCTTCGCGCGGTTTACGCTGCAAGCCACTATTCAGCAATGGCACTATAAATGCGAAATCCTCAAGTTTGTATCCTGGAAGAAGAAACAACGGACGTTATAATTAGCAAATTTTGCGACAATGGGTTTTTGGTATGATTGGCGAGAAATATGTGCAAAACGATCCCAATATTCCGTAAATTAAATACATATTTCCAAATTACTTCATACAAAACAATGTCTACAATTAATTACTATTTATTTTAGATACCAAAGAATTCAATTTACTGAAAAGGGGTCCGTTATTATGTAAAAGCTGAAGAACCTCCAAATCGCACTCTAAATTCACGTGATAGCCTACATGCAAAAGTATGTATATATAGATCACATACGCGAAAACATCGTCACAAACAGGACACGGACCACTATTTTGCTTCCTGGAATAAATACGACAAAGTCCGGGCGCTGCAACAAAATCTCAACATCGCCGAGCGCCACGAAATTAAAAAGATTGATAGTGATATGATGGACATAAAGTCGCATACAGTCTTCAAATCTGCAGCTTTTGATAAACCGGGCGTTATGAGTAGCTTGAAAGCGAGTTTTTAACGTGTGCCTTAGTTTATCGACGTGCAAGTCTCCATAGAATAAAAAGACGTTGCATTCGATTCATCACCCTTGAATGATACCAAGATACTGGTCGGAAACTTCGACGCTAAAATGGTAAATAAGGAGACTCATTGGGGAGCAACTGGAGGCCTATTATTATTTATTAATTTATACAATGAACAGATAAAATCCAATTATTCATGTATCAATATCAATGAAAAATAAGGCAAGAAAAAAAAGAAAAAGAAAACAATCATAAATTTTCAAGTCTAGCTAGTACTCTACTTTCAAACGAAAAATAAGAAAAGGATGAGGACACAGCACCAAGCTGAAGTGCGTCGTGCTGTCTCATCAACCTGAGCAAAGGCGAGTTGAAATAAACTCCTGGTTTAGCAATGGGCAAGTTAAAAAAGTTGGAACTCCTAGTGTTATGGCAAAGCAGGCGGAGTGCAATGTCGTCGGAAGCGGGACAAATGAAAAGGCCGGCGCGAAGCTTGAACAGGAAGTATTGATCTAGTAGATGTCTGCGATGGAAAAGTTTGGGAAGATTTAAAATATGTAAGCGATCCGAGTAGTCAGCGTACGTCAGATTGTGTTTAAAAAAACAAGCTCCGCGTAAATTTCCGTTGTACAGACTCAATCAACGCGCGATCACAAGCATAGTAAGGGGACCAAACAACCGATGCATACTCGAGAATATTTCTGACCAGGCTTTGATAGAGTATTAGGGAAATATATATAGTGGAGAATTGATGTGAGGTTCGAAGAACTAAGCCAGACATGCGGGATGCGCGATTGGCAATATCTGTGTAGTGAACATTGAAACGTAGTCTTTCATCAAAAGTAACTCCAAGGTCCTTGATAGTGCTCGTTTTTATCAATACTTTGTTGTTGATATGATAGATGAAGTTCAAAGGAGTCTTCTTCAAAGAATAACACATCATGAAGCATTTGTTTACGTTGAGAGTTTGACCGTTATCCAAACACCAGCTATACAGTATGTCAATGTTAGCTTGTAAGTTGAGGCAGTCCTTATAGTTTTTTATGGAAGAGAATATTTTAAGATCGTCGGCATATAAGAGACAGTCACAAGAAAGGCGGGAAGGTAGATCGTTAATGAAGAAAAGAAAGCGAAGAGGTCCTAGAATAGAACCTTGAGGAACAGCTGAATTAGGAGAAAACGGAGATGAAGTGCAGCTATTGAAAACCACACGGGACCTGCGGTGAGTAAGATAAGAATAAAGCCAGTCGAAAAGAAAATTAGGAATACCAAGCTCGCTTAATTTACGTAATAGGACACTATGAGGAACCGTATCAAATGCCTTAGAAAAATCTGTATAAATCGTCAAATCTAGCTTCGAAAGACTTGGCAACAAAGTTTGCAAAACCAACGAGATTAGATGAAGTGGAATGAAAGGCGCGAAACCCATACTGTTCTTTCGCAATCAGGTGACCAAAATTAAAAAGAATGTAGTTATGAACATGTTTTTCTAATACCGTTGAGCAAGATGAAAGTAGAGAAATTGGCCGGTTGTTTGCTGCCATATTGGTGGGGCCATGTTTGTGGACAGGGAAAAGCAGGGCATCTTTCCAAAAGTATGGGAATATTCCCTCGATGAGGCTTTTATTAAAGATGATGCTCAGTGGAAGGCTTATAGCGTTCTTAGTTCGGCTTAGAAGAATAGTAGGGAGACCATCGGGACCTGCTCCTACATTGGGGTCAAGAGTTTCAATGAGTGATTCAACCAGATACGTTGAAGTTAAGGGAAGTGAGACGGCAGTGGTGATGTTGTGCCGAAATCTGGTATTATGGTCTAAAGCCGATTTGGGTGAAGAAAAAATAGACTGAAAGTGGTGTGAAAGTAAGTTACAGCAGGTTTGGGGGGTGTTGGCATAAGAAGTGCCAAGATACAATGAGGCTGTAGGGGATGCGCGAGAGCCTCGAATATTTTTAACGTGCGACCAAAATAACTTGAAGTTACCAGTACTGACAGAGTTTTCAATACTTTCAAAATATGAAAGCCGAGCCTGTTTTATTTTGACTTTAGCCTTTGCACGAAGTTCTTTATATTGATTTAAATATTCTTGAGCACAATTACGTTTTGGCCACTATGGCCACAATACTGATAATGTCTAAAGGCTTATCGACTTCACATGCAATACGGATTTAGTTGTGAGCCGAACAAGCTCCTCACATCAACGCATTCATTAACACGTTGATTAGCTTAAAACATGAAAACCAGCATAGTGTCAAGAGTATATTTTATTTATTAGTAAGCTTTTAAAATAAGCAAGATATATTGCGTTTTCGGTCAACAGATGTCAAGCAACCCGATATTGCGTGATCGACCATACGAAAGGACTGTTGAGCAACACGATATCGCTTGGGAATGAACGTGTTAAAGAACCTATTGAAGCAGATAAAGCACAAAAAATGGCTGATTCGATTGTGTACTAGGCAAATAGAGTCCATAGGCTGATCTCAGAATCAGGTTGGAGACTCATGTGTGTTTCATCTGCTAAAATCTGCTTTAGGCGTAAAAATTGGAAGCATTTTGACAATAATTTCCTCATTTACAAGACGAGAGAAGCCTCTACCTTCTAACATCATTTAATAAATCCAGGATAACTCTTCGTAGAAATTAGAACGGATACATTATAATAGTATTTGATCGTCACTAAATTCAATCGAACAATATTTTGATGCATATTTTTAAAGTAAATCAAAATATGTGACAAGATTAGTTTGAACTTACCGCTATAATACTCTAATGCATTACTCCAGCCATTCTCATTTCCACTCATACGTAGCGCTATAAATAATGCAGCAGACGCTAGTTGTGAGTCACTGAGCAAAACAGTGGAGTAATCCATGAGCGACGTCTCCAAAATGTACCTGGCTAAGGTTAGGGTGGGCATTTGAATCTTGGTACACTGCAATAAAATTCCCAAATAACATATATACCAACATTTCCACAATTCTACTCTACATTTCCACAATTCTATTACAGTTAAATACTCACACGAGCATAGCGTCGCAAGAAGCGATACGACAACGGGACACTTAAATCGTAGTCAACAGTCTTTAAGAGGGTCATTTCCATTTTAATAATTTCACTATGAGTGTATGCCCCATCACATATGTATAGGAAGTCTTCAACTAATGGCGGTGTGCGTTCCTGCAATGTTAATTGTTATTCGATTTTTAAACAAATCCACACGAGCAACGCTTTTACTACTTACATCATATTTACAAGCGACAAACAATGCCGTCGCACCGAGCAACTGCAACTTGTCCTTGGTCACGATTGTACGCATTAAATAAATGTCAACAAGTTTTACGCCTAAATATAAAGTCTCATGGTTCAGTTCGAAAGTTTCCTGCACCTCCACCATCCAGTCGACGAGGAGAGATCGCATCCATTTCGATAATTGTGTTTGGTCTTTCATGTAGTCTGTGATTTGGAACAATGTCTGGTGAAGAAATACATGGGCTTCAAAGGATAAATAACGATGAACTGTTGTCGAGCCTACCTCTCTCTGCTTAAGATATTCAAATATATCCATTGCATAGTGCGACACCTGAAACGGATCGTCCCAGTTTTCTTTATCAAAGTCCAGTACGCCATCGGGCAAAATGCGCAGAGGACGAGGCGAACATTTCGCAATATAATTACTATTTGATGCTGATTCGACTGATATTGGCAATTGTTTGTCAGCAGGAGCTGCAACACCCGACGACCGGCGCAACGACGATCGTCTTTCTTCGTAATTGCCGGAAAAGCGAATGGAGTCCGAGCTAGGAATGTCCTCCAAAGCGGACATGTACAAGCTGTCTTCAGTCTTTTCGAATTCATTGGAGATGCGGCGCGTGGTGGGCTTCGATGTAACTACTTCCGCACTATCCTTATTCTTGAATGTTTTCGTGGTCGCCGACACTTCCGCTGTGGATGTGTTGTTTGTGGTAGGTGCTGGTTTTGTCGTCAGTTTGGATTGTGGTGGGGGCGCGAGTGGTGCCAATATCACGTTGTTTGCACTTTTCGCGGCTGCTCTCGTTAGAATCTTATTCGAATTGACCAGATCGTGTGAACTGACCGGTTTAATATTCTCTGCATTCTGAAACGACGACATTTGTATCTACATATAACATTCATTCACAGATATAAATAATTTGCAATCGATAAACACTCACCTTTGCAGTGTGGTTATTTTGAGCAGTTTTCCTACTAACATTCTCTTGTTTCGTCAAGACATTTTTCTTATCATCAAATTGCAACTGTAGAACATTATTCGTTAAGTTCCCTAAGGCCGAGCGCTTGATTTTGTCATTTTTCAACGGACTGATGTCGGCCTTCCGTTTGCCTCGAGCAGCGATTGGTGGGCAATTTTGGTCCTGGACATTTTGTGATCTGAAACAAGATGAAGATTGTATTTTCAAGCCATCCCGTAATTAATCCGGTTGTTTTCTTTGAAGATACCTCGTCGATATGCCTTTCCGAGCCAACGGCAATAGTGTGGGTTTTGTCGATGCTGCCGCTCCGCGAACATGCTTTGGTGGTGCCATATGCCTCGCTTGGTTCTACCCGAAACTATTTTTTTATTGTGTGTAAAGTGATTTTAACGATCAAGCACTTTGTTTTGTTTGCTAATTTTCACAATTAAAACGGTGTATTGCAGCATTTAGAGTTTAGTTTACCATAGAAAATATAGAATACAAAATCTGTGGAAAAAATTCAACGCATTTTATTGATTTGCATCATTTATAAACATATTTTTATACAAATATTAATGCATTACTATGATGATGTTAAAATCAAATGTCTGACACCAATTTTCTTTCTTTCCTAGAATTTTTGAATAAAGATTAAAGAAATTTTGATTATTTCTTAACTGTAGCGCTACTACAGCTATTGAGACAGACTACTTTCCTTTAGTGCTATTATGAGTAATATGCTCTTGAATCAAGTTAAAACACGGTTAAAACCCAGAAAAATAGAAGGGGTGAACGCGTGGATTAGGTACTGGATTAAAGCACGCTTTAAACATTCTTATAAGGAAGGGAAAACAAAGAAATTTTTCAACATAATGCGTCTCACGGTTTTCTTTCTAGACTGATCAAAGCCCCATATTGATGATCCATAACTATTTTCCAGCTCACACTACAATAACTAACTAACTAACTGTCTAATTTAAAAAGACTTTTTGAACTGTTGTCATAATTATTATCCGACTTGCAGCTCTCAATCCGTCTTTAACAATGCTTAATTTCGTCACGCAAATTATTATCAATAATTCAAGACAGCAGATCTATTCAAAATGACGGTCAACTGTTGTTGCTGGTTTCAAATCAACAGACCCTTACGTTTTACACTCAAGCTCATAAAATGTTATTCTCATTCCATTAGATACTCGTATTGTACGATCCTAAAAAAAAACTTACACCTTACAAGTTCGAAGCAACAATACGATTGCAGCACAAACATTGAAATTAAACTGTTTGATGAGCTGGTCCCTCCCGTTTCATTCTGCACTGGAGTATGCAACATCTCCAAATGCACGGTCCTTTATAAATTCAGCCAAATAGAAGCTTACGAGAATGATATCATTTATGAGCTACGAAAAATTAGCGATCGAAGATGGCTTGCCAGCCAAAAATTGCAAAACAAAAAGTATGTGGCAAACAGGGAGGCGACTGTCACTGAAAAACATAATAATAATAATTTACCAAAAATATTAATGAATCTGAAAAATTAAAACCTCATATCTAACTTGCAAACAATATGTTGTATGTTTGAAACATGACTATAATATGAGAAACGCGAATATATTAATCCATCAAGACAAGGAATGCAACGTGGATTACTGAAAAAGTTATTACTGCCTCTAAGAAAAAAACATAAAGCATATAAACTGTTAACAAAGGATCCTTCCAGTCCTACAAAACAAAAACAATACAAAATAATAAAAAACGAATGTAATAAAATAATAAAAGAAGCAAAGCAACATTATTATACCATAAAGCTTGAACAAAGCTCAAAAAACCATAGTCAGTTCTGGAATCTAGTTGACGGTGTTCTAAGGAAAGGTGAAAAAAGTAAGACACACAATATCGACATACTATCTTCCTCGACCAAGATGATCAGTGAACTGGAGGAAATCGCCAAGGCCATTTCTCAAAAATAGGTCATGAAATAGTAACGAAACTACCGTCGATACTGACATCCTCGTCTCAAAACACATCCCCAATCTCTTTTCATTTACTACCAATAAAAAAGAAATAATCAAAATTATTGATTCTCTACGAAACCATACTGCACCAGGTCCTGATGGTATCTACAACAATTACAGACCAATTTCACCCTTGAATTCCTCAAGTAAAATCCTCGAAAACAATTTAGATTCCCGAATCAAAGAATTCTTATTGCAAAACGAAATCTTGGATAGAAACCAGTACGGATTCCAGGCGGGCAAAGGCACAACAGATGCCATTCCTGATGTAACTAGATTTGTAAATGAGTACTTGGATAAAGGTCACTACGTTGCAGCAATTTTCGTGGACCTAAAAAAAAGCATTCGAAGCAGTTACACATGAAACTTTTATCACCAGGCTCGGTAAATATGGAATTTTTGGAAGAACAAATAAATTAATACACAGTTACTTGATGGACAGATTTCAAAATACACTAATTGGAGGTGTCAAAAGCAAAACTGCTAAAAATAGCATAGATGTTCCGCAGGGCTCGATCCTAGGTCCAACGCTATTTCCACTTTATATCAACTCCATACAAAGAGCAGACCTTGTTGCGAAAGTGGTTATGTACGCAGATGACATTGTGCTCATGTATTCAGGCAAAACTAATCTCGAAATTGAACAGTAAAAACAGTAAAGTAAATACTGACCTGGACAAGTATTGGTTTTGGCTTCTACAAATCAGATTGGCAATAAACTCGGGGAAAACAAAATATATTATTCTCAAACAAAAGAACAAGACCGACATACAACCACACGTAAAAATCAACGACACAACCCTCCAGAGAGTGGAACAAATAAAATATTTAGGACTTCTAATAGACGAGAAACTAACATGAACTCCACACATACATGATCTAAGGAAAAAACTGGCTGTCTTCATTGGTTTTCTGCGTCGCTTTTACTTCTTTCCAAAAAAAATCCAAATTATCAAAATTAAATCAGCGTCTTGAATTAAAGTCAAACTTCTAAAGGTAGCTTCATGATCATCTCCAAACTAGTAACCAAGGCGTATAAAACCATTTACAATATCCCTATGCCAACTCCAACGAGCAAAGTTTACAAAACAGCCCAAGAATTGAATTTGCAAGGCATGATTTCCATGGAAAGAGTTAAATTCATACATAAGAATTTTCACCGTAATAAATACACCACTGTGAAATTAGATAGATTACAGAATGAAAAACATGAATAATATAGCTATAGCATTTGCCAGAACTGATCGACCGAAAGAAGACCCCTTCAACAAAGCAGCTAACTTTTGCAATACACTACCTGAGAAAATTTAAAACAAACAGTTTAAATCTTGAAAGATTTCCTTTAAAACGACACTAAAAAAAAACCTCCTTCAGGATCAACATTCGAAGTTAGTTGCAAATGAAATCAGCTCCACTAAAGTCAAAGCCAAACATGTAATCACATGAAACGATTTATAAGCATATGATCTGAACTATTAATCTAACTAGGATACTAAAACTCACAAATTTGGACTATCCCTTATACCGATTCTTATCGTCTTGGAAGTACTATGTACTGAAATTTAAATACTGAGAATTACTGAAAATTGAAGGAGAGTGATCGAAGGAGACGGTAGTGGTTTTAGTCGGTAGAAGCTCGACTCCTTTAAAGATTTCCACCTCCCAACGATGAAAAAAGGGCAACACGTGTTTGTTGTAATTTTTGACTCTCAGGCAGAAAATAATCACTGAAAATAATTAAGATTCACATAATTAAAGTAATCTAGTGCCAGTTAAAATACAGCCATCGATTAAAATATATTCAGAACTCGCTTTGCAAGCTGTTCAAGACAGTTGTAACTTCAAGGAGAAACTGTAGAAAACATGTAACTCAAGAGATAGATTTCTAGTCCGATGGAATAAATAACGTCGTTTAAACTCACGGATCCGAGCGACCTGCTTCGCGCCGAAACGTTCCCACGACAGACACCGCCAAAAATCACGTCCCTTATACCACGAACACTCTACCTACTCTGCGACCACTTTCGCGCTCTAATCCTATTTGACACCTTTCGCAAGGACACGATTCGCAATGCCTTGCAGTCACAAAGCCAGGGAACAATTCAAACGAACGGGCCATGCAATCGCGTTCGTTACTATCATTTTCAAAGGGTCACGCTCGTAACGACGTCGACTGGAGTTCATACGGCCACGAAGCGGTTCTCGCGATCCGAATCGGGCGACCGCTTCAAACACACACTACGAAACACCGACTGCTTGTCAACCGGAGAGCAGCTGTTTGCGCATCGTGCGGCGTGCATCCCGGCACCAACACATCCAAATGGTTCGCTGCAGATGCTCCGTTCGAAACCCAGGTAGGCACATGGCGATGTCCTTCCCAGCAGCATAATTACGCGATTCGTGTATGAAACGCCCCCAGGAAAGGTGGCCAAACCGTGCCCACTCGGCCAGAGCCACGAAATTTCGCCGTTCTTTAGCGGCCTGTTTTGATTGAATACTGGAGCTTCAACGGTATTCCCGACCCGGGTTCTTTCTACTTACAGTCTTCTCCTTTCGCCTGTTTTCCGCTGCTCTGTACAAACTATCTAAGATATTCTCCCAACCACGCGTGCAGCAGCAGTTCTCGTTGCACTGCACTCGCGCTTTAGGAGGAAAACCGTACTAGCTCGAAATATCAATTGATTAAAACGGTAGAAAATAACGCAGAAAATAAAGTGTAGCGGAAAATGCGCTCGGGAGCGAGATGTTTTCGTTCGTTCGTTTGTTGTTCGTTTGAAAATGAACTGGCATCGAATGCGTGCTGTCTCGCTCGCACCTGGCTACTGGTAGCTTGCGGCGTATACTTTGTTGTTGCACCGACGACATCTCTAGGGGAGCATTTGAAGCGGATTTGAATTTGAGCGTGATGTATGTAATTTATGTTAAAGTCTTAATTGGGCTGAAAATTCTTGATGATTTTTCACATAGCATCAATTTAAGTTTTTTTTGCAACGTTAGGAGGTGGAAATTTTCAAAAGATACTGAGTTGCTCCTGCTTCTCAGTATGTTGGATTTTGTCGGCTTAAAACACCTTCGCCTCTCCCAAGCCAAGCCTGGACTCTTTGCTTGCACCTTCCGTTTGCAATATACTTATTTACCTTTTTTATGTTTGCTTAGCATTTGCCAGGCGTTGAATATGGCTATAACGGATAGTACTGGTTTCTCACTCATTTTTTCCATCAGTAGTTTTAATATTTTGATCTGTTTTTACAAATAAATTCATTCGGTTTGGCTGCCTAAGCCTTGAGCTTTGAAAATTTTAGTATTCCAAATTTTGCTTTTCAATTAGATGTTTCCTCGGTGCTGTTTTGAAAGATATTACCTTGGTTCATTCCTTTAATTCATGAAGCAAGTTATTGTAGAAGTTAGCCACACTTTTAGTTGGATCCCTTTTCAGGAGTTCTGTCCTAGCAAATTTTATAACAACATTATTCGCGTTTTCCATATTATAGTCATTTTCCCCAAATTTCTATTTAGTTTGATTGCTTTGCCCTCATCGTATATCACCGATTTGATTGCATTTGAATTCGCAAGGCACTGGCATTGACAGTTGTTGTCATGTGACATTGATAGATGTCATTTGCTTTGAAATTTGTCTCTTTGGTCGAATAAAATTGCAAGGATCAGAAGCCACCGAAAATGGGACGGGTGCGCGATATTCTCTGTTGTCTTAAGCGTTTCTAATTTAAGTGTGTCCTCTGCCTGCTAGCCAGCCTCCCCGCTATTGCATGCCGCTTGAATGGTTTACATTTAATTGTTAAATATCCCATGGTTGCGGTTTCAAGGAACAATTCACAGAATATCCTGGACGACCCGAAACTACTTAGAGATAAATTTGCCCGCCACTCGTGAATCACTTCGACGTTTGATTGCATTCAAAGGCACAACCCAGAGGTGTGGGAGTGAGTGCTCCTTAGGACAAAGGGGTCCCATTGGGGTTGATGTCAATGGTAGCCCAATTGTGTCGTAGTTCTCGCAGGTAGGAATATTTATGTTATCAAAATGTGCGTCCCGAGAGATTGTGATGTGTTTAGTAGCGCTCCGTGTGATAGTCACGTGTTTGTCTCAGAGTCTCACCGATTAGAAGAAACGTTTTCGTCCTCAGCTTCGGATGTCGATTTTATTGGTTGATTCAACATGTTCCAGTTTCATCTACATCGTTGGTGTTCACAATCCTAAATTCTTCAACAATTACTATGTAGATTGTATTTCATTTTACTAACTAACTATTACTAACCGTCACATTTTTGGATGTATCTCTTAAATAGTATGTTCTTTGAACGACGTAGTGTTTGTCAAAACCTCGAACAATGCTCCCGAAAAAAGCGTTTGAATAAACACTGGACGTGAAACAAGCTCTTTCGATATAATTACAGCAAGTAAAAGACCTCAATTATACTATCATTTAATCGTAGAGACATTGTGTCCTTTCTGTTTACCATTTAACAGTATCGTGCAGTGCAAATTCGTTGTTGTCTTAAGGACAGTACAGGGTCACCCCGATTCATAATGAAAATAACTCTGCTCACACCTTTCTCGTAAACTACATTAGATATTAAGATAACTTTTCTTCGTCACGTTTTCGTACATCCTTTTTAACCTTCGATCTTGTTTATTATCTTTTATTGTTAAGCTGACAAACCGTCTCAATTTTTGTTGAACTTTGACTGCTTTTGCTCAGTACCACCTATTCAACCTATCAAACTCAAGTCTTTTCGTCGTCTTCAACTGACGATAACCTCCAAAAAATTAAAGAAATCGTGCTCGAAAATCATCATGCTAGTGTTAGAGAGATAGCACGTGATCTCAACATTCCTCGTGAATCAGCTCCTTTGATTTTGATCAACCAATTGGGAATACCGCGCGTCGACGCTCGGCTCGTTCCGATGGAGCTGAATTTTCTCCAAAAACAGTATCGGCAACAAGTCGCTGAAGACATGCTGGATCGGGCAAATTCGACAAATACCATCGACCAGCCGCCATATTCACTTGATTTGGCTCCGTGTAGCTTTTTCCTGTTTCCCAAACTCAAAATTTCCACTTCGGGGAACCCGGTATGACTTAATAAACCTCATCATTGAAAATTCGTTGAAGGAGCTGAAAACCATACCGAAGAGTGCCTATAAAAATGTTTTGATGATTAGAAAAGCGTTGGCATTTGTGTATTGCTTTAAATGGAGCATATTTTGAAGGTGATCCGAAAAAGATTGATGAAGACTAAGAATTTTGCGCTTTATTTCAACTTTCCGGGTACTTTTTGGTCAGAAGGTAGACTTTCACATTTCCCTTTTCTTTCGGAAGCTGTTAACAATGAAATTTGTTCGGCATACTTTAAATCTAGTAAAAATTCAATTCAAATCTTTCGTTACGTGATATTTCAACTAACGTCTATGAAATTTTTAAATAAACGGAGCGGGGACCTATTTTATTTCAATATTTCTAAAAGAAATGATAACATTTTTTCCCTTGCAATAGCAACCATTGCTAATAGGGAATTAATTAAGGCTTTTGTAGTACCTAGTCGAATTTTTACTCAAAGAAGGGATCCAAATCTTTCCTGAAGATTATTTTTTATTTGCTATTTTTGTTTTATGTTTAAAATATCGATTTTTCCAGTTAATGTTTGTATTTTCTTTCTAACATCAGTTCAAAATTCTTGTAGATGATTAAAAATACTATAACTACTTTCCCATTTCCTCTTAGGAAGTTCTCTTAGAAAGAAAAACTAAGACTTATTTTCATCCAATATACACAATAATCGATATCTCAAGTAAAAAATATAAAATCTTATCTTAGAAAGAAAGAGTTCGCCGAAATTTTACGAACCCTTACAAATGGGAAAAAACGATCGTCACGTAGTTAATGGACGCTTCCCTGATTTATTTTTTCCATTCAAATCAAAGTTTCTATATCCATGTAAAGAAGAACCAAGCAAAAATCTAATCTTATCTTACGGATCTTTTTCCATTCATCGACCTTAAATGTGAAAAGCTTTATCGTTCGTTTGTTTAAGGTAATCTCTTATCTAGATGTAGCTATTATCTCATTATGTTTGATTTGTTTTTTCTATTGATCCACGCTGAAATTAAGTAGTATTTTCTGCATAGTCGTGTTATTTTGCTTGCATACATTTAAGACAATATTATAAGCTGAATTGTTTAGTTTCGCAACAAAGTGCAGTGAAGTAGTTTTATTAGTAAATGTTTACTGATATTATTATTTTCGTATTCATTGTTCACATTGCAAGAGTTTTTGTTGTTATACATCAAATTGTGTTTGCATGCACCGAATCGTAAGTTTGTTATCAAATTACTGAAAATTGGTTTGTCCAATATGAATGATAAGAATGAGTTTTATTTTTCACGTTTTTGCTTGAACTTGGAGACTTTTTTTTTCGCTTCCATGCATATTATTATCCTATATTCCAGAAATCATTCTACATCATCAGAACATATTTTAATTCATGCTGAACTTCGCTGCTGTGTTCAAGTTCATACAACTCTCCTTTAAAAATCAATATTTAATGTCTAAATATGAATTCACTTTGAGACGCAAAACTATTTGCTATTCTTGCACTGTCAACCTCGAAAGTAATGAATGTTTTAATGTAAATTATCTGTTTAAGGTGTGCCCAAAAATCAGGGTTACTTTCAAATAAAATTAAAAGAACTATTTGCAATAGATGCCTATTTTTCCCTTTGTTAATATATAGTAGTTGTTATTCTTGTAAACAATAAAAATCATCATTTCCATGTCTTTTAGGGGGTATATATTAAAAGATAAATAGCCCAATTATTTCATCATTTACTTGTTTTGTTTTATACTTTAGTGTGGTTTTATACTGCTTTATAAATATTAGTATTTGTGCTTTTAAACAATGCCTTCTTCAAGTATTCGTAAAGCTTCAATACTTTGTTTGAAAAATCGCATTTGTAGACTGTCTACTAACATTGCGTACTCTTCCGTAGATTGGGTTCGTAGAAAATCGTGCTTTGTCCACAAACTTCTCCACATTTATACTAATTTCCAATTTATTTGCAGCGCGCGCGAGTGGCCGAGACGCCACCGAAAAATCCAAGTTTTAATCCTGCATCGACTTTTGTGTATGGAATCTTGCTCGCCGTGTCGTCATGGTCGCTATACACAATCAAGCACAGGCCATGCCGACAATTCTCCATGGGAATGCTCACGTTGATGGTGTGCCACGCTCTTATCGGAATCCTTCGATTCGGTCACCCTTATTCGGGGCGAGCGATCAAGCAAGTGTACGATACGACAGCCACCCTCGTGCAATATTCGATGCTTGCTTTAGTGAACATGGACATTTACTTGTCTACCAAACAGGAGGCCACCGAACTGGCCTATCTGCACCTGATAACAATAGCTCTTCCAGCAATTTCGCATTTAATCAACGAGAAAACTGAAGCGTTAGTGACTGATCTCTCGGCCGTTGCCAATATTGCGTCATGCATTTATTTAGGATATCTAGAGGAGAATCCGTGGACGTTGGGACTAGCTACCGTGGCGGCAATGAATCATTTGCTATACAGCCGGATAGTGTACTATGTGTCTGCGCCGAAACAGGATCTGTTTGCGATCGGATTGAGCTTCTATAATGTTTTCACTGTACACGCATTGAACGGGACTGGGTGTGAAAAAGCGACGGAATCGCCATCAATACTGCTGCCGGCCTAGAAACGTTTCGAAAGGACTCGCACTGAAAGATCTTCGAAATATGCATTTCGTAGACAAAGAAACTAATTACTTATTCGAAATAAAATAAAACTAAACAACGATCTACGGGGCAACGTAGGGATGGAAAAATGCAAGACATTTTTTGTGCAATTTTCGATAATATTTTTGAGGACTTTATCTGTACGTAAAAGACTAAACTAGATTTTATACAAATATTGGAACAAGTTATCAACGATAATTGATTTTATATATATGTATTTTAATGACATTTTATTGTTGACAATTTAAGTGGATGAGTTGTGTTGAATATGAAATTTTAAATAAATCAAAGAACAGTAAATCTGAGCGTTTGGATTAAAGCTCGGCATTCCGCATGCTCTTACGTGATATTGATCTAATTTGCAGCAACTGAATTGTTAAATTGATAATTACAAGCGCATATTCACTAAGAACTGCGAACAATCCCAACAATATTCGCTCTTACGTTTGCGCAAGTTTATTTGCAGGCAGCGAGAGTAACTTGTTATAAGCTTTACTGTAATAGGATTGATGGCCCTATTGAAAATTGATTTCGACTCAGATATTATGTAGCACATTTATTCGGATATGCTCTTATCCACCTTTCCCTTCAAATAAGTGATTTATAAATAAAATAAGAAACATCATCAGCGTTAATTGTGATTAAATACAATCAAAATTATGAATGTTGAAATGCTTCTTTTAAATTTAATAGAAAATTAAACTTGTTTCAAACTAAACGTTGAAAATTCTATTATAAATTTGCTAAATTTATAACTTAAAAACGTAGAAATAAGGAAGAAAATAAGCAAAACATGTCTAATTCTTGTATGGCACAACAAAAACAACGATAAAAATGTGGGAAAGCTTAAAAAATTTCAAGTGCCCGAGACAATGGCGGCACTTTTCAAATTAACCGACTGTTGTATAGTAGAGTAGTTGAGAGTGCAGTGATAAAAGAAGAAAGATACCGTTTCCACTTGTTCTGCTTACACACTAGCGCAAATTTGTGCGGATCGAAACTGCCTCTTAAAGACAGAATTACCGTTAATTGGTACGTTCCACGTTTTACTGTTTAAATTAGCACGCTCCACAACGGCACGTTCCACTTTTGCAGCAGCACATTCCACTTTTGCAGCAGAACGGTTCGAAACCAAAATTCATCGTATCCGAGCTTTCCACCCACCCAATAATTTTATGGTTTACAGGTTTGTAACCGTAGCATTCAGGGCAACATCGTTTTGAGTAAAATTCATTAGACTTGTGGGGTTCCACAATGAAAGACGTGAAATAATTATAATATTTATTCTAGACGTGTATTTCAGACGTGTGCTCGCCTCGATAGTCCACAACTGAGTGAACGAGATATTTACAGAATTCAACTAACGAATGTTAGCGCCAGACAAATACATAGCGGAGACAAGATGTACTTCGAAATCCTACAATGCTCCCTCCTAAGTGGCGATGTCAGTGTCACGATGATTGATACTTTTGACGTTTCGGCGGGTATGTTCGTTGTGCATTAGCCGGTCGCGGAACTATTGGAGAATGCATAGTTCTTGAGAAAGTTGGCGATGATTCGGATCGCAAAGTATTTCTTCGCACAATTGATGGCTGAGCTGCAACGGCGACTGGACTTGCAGTTGTAGTTGGATTTGCGGAAGTTTTAGTTGTATGCGGTGTCCATCTTACTATTCTGGGTACATGTTGACTGGATGTTGCTGGATGTGTACGATTGATAGTAGGATGCACGAAGTTTGATGATGCATTATCTGTTTCTGCTGATGGTATTTGTCTTGTAGCTCCTAACGATGATTGCGATGTGACTAAGCTGGATGTCGGTGAAAATTCGTTCATGTCGGCAACCAAATATGCTGGCTTGAGTCGCTCTGTTGATATGTTCGATTGCTTGCCGTTTATGTCAACGGTGAATACGATGGCTGATAGTCTCTTCACGACTCTATGCGGTCCCGTATATGGTTGAGTTAGGGACTTTTTAACAGCGTCGACCCTCACGAATACATGAGAGCATGTATTGAGGTCCTTGTGCACGAAGAAGTTTTTGTTGGTGCGATGCACAATCGGCTTCGGACGAATGTTTCTCATGTGTTGACGAAATTTGTTTAGAAACACATGTGGATCGCAATCGTTATCATCATCTATGAACCACTCCCCTGGTAATCTGAGTGTCGTTCCAAAAACCATTTCCGCGGGGGAAGTTCCTAAATCTTCTTTGACGCAGTTGCGAAGTCCAAGCAGAACGGTGGGTAGCAAGTCAACCCAGTGTGCATTGTTTTCGTGGCACATTATCGACGCTTTGAGAGAACGGTGCCAACGCTCTACTGCGCCATTTGATGCTGGATGATACGGTGAGGTGCGCGTGCGTTTACATCCTATCAATTTCGAGAGGGCTTTGAAGAGTGCCGACTCGAATTGAGTGCCTTGATCGGTGGTGATTATGGCTGGGGCACCGTAGCGTGCGATCCAAGTTGCATAAAGTGCTTCAGCAACAGATTCTGCCGTTTGGTCGTGCATTGGGCATGCTTCCGCCCATCGCGTAAATCTATCTATTATCGTTAAACAATATCGAAAACCGCGGCATGTACTGAGCGGGCCTATTATATCGGCGTGGATTTGCTCGAACCGTTTTGTTGGCATCGCAAAAGGCTGAAACTCGTTCTTGTTATGCCTTCCCACTTTAGACCTTTGGCACTGTGTGCATGTTCGAGCCCAGTGGCTGATATTGCTGTTCATGTCCGGCCATACGAACTTCTTGTGGATTGCTTTGAACGTTGCTCGGCCGCTAGGATGAGAATTTCTATGAAACGTATCGAATATTCTTCTTCTCAACTTTGCGGGTACAAACGGTCTGACAGTCGGTTGTGCGGTGTCACAAATCAGGGTTTTGTTTTCTCCTATGTTTACGGGCTGTAATTTGAGCGACGTGCAGTTGCTTTTTAGGAGGTTTTTAAGTTCGTCGTCTTTGTCCTGTTCGGCAAGCAATTCGTCCGTGTTGACCGTAGTGGGTAAAGAAATACCTTCAATGCGTGAAAGCGTGTCTGCAACGATGTTACAGTCACCTTTCACGTGTACGATGTTTGTCGAGAACTGCGATATAAAGTTGAGCTGTCGTAGTTGGCGTGGCGAGGCTTTGTCGGTTTTCTGAGCGAACGCATAGATCAGTGGCTTGTGATCTGTTTTGATTACAAACTGAGCACCCTCCAATATGTGTCGAAAGTGACGAATACTGGAATATACAGCTAGTAGCTCTTTGTCGTAGGTGCTGTAGTTTTTCTCTGCCGTTGTTAACTTTCGCTGAAAATATGCCATCGGTCGCGAGCGTCCTTCTTGCAGTTGTTCTAGCACAGAACCAATCGCCACGTCGGATGCATCTGTCACTAAAACAAGCGGTTTGTTGCGCTGGTAGTGGACGAGCAAAGTAGCATTTGCTAGGCTCATTCGGCATTGCTCGAACGCTTTTTCTGCTTCCGCCGTCCATTCGCTAAGTGTTTTGTTCTTATTGTTTCGTTGCAAGAAGTCATGCAGTGGCGCTTGCATGTTAGCTGCATTGGTGATAAATCGGCGATAGTAATTTAGCATACCAAGAAAACGACGGAGTTGTTTACTGGTAGTCGGGCGTTTGAAACTGTTGATTGCCTCCACGCGTGAAACTGGTGGTGAGATGCCATGCCGGTTGACGTTGTGTCCTAAATATTCCACTTCTTCGACACCAAATGTACATTTCGCTAAGTTGATTATGACGCCGTACGTATTGAGTCGTTCGAAAATTGCTCGAAGATGCTGGATGTGTTGCTCAGGCGACTCTGACGCGACAAGTATGTCGTCGATGTAGCACACACAGAAATCCAGACCTCTCAGCACACAGTTCATAAATCGTTGAAATGATTGTGCGGCGTTTCTTAATCCGAACGTCATCACGGTGAACTCGAAGAGTCCGAAAGGCGTGATAACAGCCGTTTTCGGAATATCGGCCTCAGCGATAGGGATTTGGTGGAATGCCCGAAGTAAATCTATCTTTGAAAATATAGATTTTCCGGCCAAATCAGCGACAATGTCCTGGATATGTGGCATTGGGTATCTATCTGGAACTGTGACGGCATTCATACGACGAAAATCACCACATGGTCGCCACGTTCCGTCCTTTTTGGGAGCCAAATGTAACGGACTAGCCCAAGGACTGCTAGAAGGTCGACAGTAACCTTTTTGCAATAGGTAATCAAACTCCTGTCTTGCAATTTTTAACTTTTCGGGAGTTAACCGGCGTGGTCGCTCTGCTACTGGTGGGCCTGTTGTTACAATATGATGGAAGACGCCATGGTTTGGAATAGTTTTCTGCATCGAAGGATTCGTGATATCCGGATATTCATGTAGCAAAAACTGGTATTTGACGTTTTGGTTTATCGTGGAGATAGAACCGCAGTTTGCTTTGCCTTTCCGTCCAAGGATGGAGAGTTTTGTGTTTTGGTCCACTAGCCTGTTGTTTTTAATATCTACCAACAGGGCGTAGTGCCTTAAAAAGTCGGCTCCTATGATGGGCCTTGCGACGTTCGCAACACAGAATTTCCATCGAAAGTCTCTTCGTAATCCCAGGTTGACGGCTAGGATTGTGTGGCCATATGTGTTGATAGGTGTTCCGTTTGCCGCAAATAATGTGTATGATGTTTGCTTTGTCAGACGAAGATGATGTGGGTGCGGAATAACTGAGACGTCAGCGCCTGTGTCTATTAAGAACGTCAGCTTACTGATGCGGTCGTACACGAAGAGTCGAGGCTTGTGTCTGTCGCTGTCGGACGGCTGCCCTGACAGCGACTCTATTAGTTTTCCGGCGTCTTTTGTACCCACGAACAGGGCTGCCTACATTTGAGAGCAGTAGCACCAAACTTTTCGTGGTAGTAGCACAATTTAGTGGATCTTGATCGTTTCCGCGATGCTGACCGATTTCGCGATGTAAACTGGCGGCTTGGCCTCGGACGACGATAGTTGCGATCGTCCACCTGCATGCGATCCAAGCGAGATCGGATTGCGGCCAGCTCGCTCACTATGTCACTCGAAGACGATACGGGGCCAGCTATAGCAGCCACATTAACAGGATCACGCACATCCACTATCCTGTCCGCCATTTCCGCGAGCTTTGAAACCGACGCCGTTTCCGAAATAGCCAATATAGACTGCACGCCGGCTGGCAGTCTTTGCATCCACAACGAACGAAGCACATTTTCCGACACTTTATTTCCGCCTTTGAGCTGCATTGCACGCAGCAGTTGAGACGGCTTTTGGTCGCCCAGTTCGATACCAGTCAATAACTCGCGTATTTCTGCCTCTTCGGAAAGTGCATACGTGTTTACGATGCGAGTCTTTATGGCGTCGTATTTACCTGAATCCGGTGGAGTTGTGACGATATCGGCTACTTGTAGCAAAATTTCGGGGTCGAGCTCTGAAATCACCTTGTCGAACCTTTTTTCGTCGCGAGTTACTCGATAAGTCCGAAATTGCGCTTCGATTCTTGCGAACCACAACGCAGGGCATGCACGCCAAAATGGCGGCATTTTGAAAGCCACGATGCTGCTGAGCTGCTCGTCGATGGTGATATTCTGTCTTTCTGCATTTCCGTCGTCCTGGATGACAGGGTTTTCGACGTCCTGTGACTTTTCCTCGTGCGACATTCTGATGTTTCCAGTCGGGGTCACCAAATGTGGGGTTCCACAATGAAAGACGTGAAATAATTATAATATTTATTCTAGACGTGTATTTCAGACGTGTGCTCGCCTCGATAGTCCACAACTGAGTGAACGAGATATTTACAGAATTCAACTAACGAATGTTAGCGCCAGACAAATACATAGCGGAGACAAGATGTACTTCGAAATCCTACAGACTTGTTCAACGTGGGAAGGGGGTTAACGAAGACGATACAACATATAATTTTTTGTTGGGTTCAGTCGCGGAAACAAGGAGGCAGTTGCCTATCAATAATGGTTCATCCCTCGGCTAAAATAATTGAAGTTGGCTGCAACCAAGGGAAGGCGTCTCGGCTTCCTGAATATACACTTGAAATTCTTTCTAACTTTTTTAGTGCTCTCTTTACCGCGAACATAGCTTCTTTGCCATTTGGTTTGTTTGTTCGCTCAACCAAGCACTTGTGAATCGGTTTAAATAAACTGGTGAGTGCACATACTGTTCCCAATTACTAGTCCCCAAAGCGCCTCTCCAACTGTAATGTTGCTATTTTGATGGTGTATGGTGCACATAACGGCAACTCCTCTCTGCTCTGGTTTGATATCGAAAATATTGTCATCCTTCTTGAATCCCTGGGTGGGCGGTTTGAGGATAGGCTGAATGAATGGTTGTGAAAATGAGTGAAAAATGATAGAGCCACTTTCAGTTTCGGCAAAATTGTAAATTTTTTAAGTTTTTCTTTTTTTTTAATTGGCTACCAAAAACGGAAGAACAAACGACGACATGTAAAAAGAGTGGAGCAACCACAAACATGCGTGTGGACACAAAGTTTTTTGGGTCGAAATAATGAAATTACGTTGAATCAGAAAATATTTGTTACTATTTCAAATAATTTACGAATATGTATATATGAAATGTTTTTCAAAAGCCTGTCGCATTTTTAGACAAATCTATTTGAATTTACTGTATTACTGTATGAGGAGTGGTCCACACAAAAGCTGATATTTTCATGATCCATGGGATATCTGTTTTTCATGCGAATGCACCCCTAAAAATGGTTCGTCGTTCCAAGTATGATAAATCCTTTGCGCGCTTTAGGTTTTGTGCAAATATTTTTTTAACGACCGTTAATCCGTTGCCGTTGCTTATTTTTTAAATCGATATACACTACTGGACAAACTTATAAGGTGAATGCAAAGTTATTGCAAAGTTATTGCGTATTATTTTTTCACACCAAATTGACAGTTTATTAGCTTATCAGCTTTTTATAAGTTCAGCCTTAATACTGTACCTAACGGAAGTGAGTCAGGACACAAAATCAAAGTCGTAGCTAATTACTTGGGCAATGAAATGGGCGTGGAACTGATTTGACAAATGAAGGAAAAATAAAGATTAAAATAGTGCTTCTAGGTCCACTTGTTGTTGAAAATTTGAAAAGGTTTATTAAACACTGCAAATAAAAGTTGAAATTGGCATTTTCACTGGTTTTGAGATGGGTGGTAAAAATCATTGCACTGTAGAGAAGAGGAAACCAGTCTAGCGAATAAGAAATTAAAGGCAAACTTGAAAATACATTGCAGAATTTTTAGGACGACAGCCCGAAAAGTTCCTCTGCTGCATATGACGCAGTTTAGCGTCATATGTTGAATAAAAACGGCAATAATCGAAAAGATGTGAGTTCGGCTACTAATGAGGTAATAATAATAAATTTAAAGCTATACCCTTATTATTTAATATTATTAACGTGTACAATACATGTTGAATTCCGCGCATTTAGCTCTGACACTTTCGCGGGCCATATCTTAGAAATATATCTTATAACTAAATATATTCACTTTCAGCCTCATAGCCGAATAGAGGCATCTTTAAAAAAAACTTTTAATGCTATTATCAAAAATGCTATTTGAAGGACATCAAATATACATGCGTTCAAAATTACAGGCAGGTGCGAACTGCTCTACAATGATCATTTCTTGAAATAATAAATCAACGACTTGTAGGCACGTCCGAAAAAACAAATACAAAAAGGACATACATACATAAATTCAATATATCAAACCCCTTTCTAGCTACAGTGACCTTTGCATTTCTCCAAACATTGTGATGGGCGGAGTAGATTAATGAAATTATGACCCCTTGCCTGCAAAGGATACTGTAGCTGTTAGATGACCTTTACTCGCCCAAACCGGTGAGAACTGATCGAGAAAAAACAACAAAGTCATATTCAGAATAATAGATCTTGTTTCGCATTTACCCCCTTTCAATGTTATTAGCATAAATATGTTGCGACAATATATTTTTGCCATTATTCCAGTTGTAACGTCCATTTGTCAGCCACGCCTTGAATTTCCACCAAACGAAAGGGTTACAATGGGGATGCTGAGCAATCTAAAGGATATCATCGGGAATAGCTACGTGATTGTTATTTTATGAACATGTTTGCTATTATCATTAAAAATTAATTAATGTTACGAGCTGACTTTGAAACACACTTGGACGTTAAATTTGTCTCGAATGTTTCATAAAAGGATGTTTTGGTAGCAGCGTGTAAATATTAGAAGAAATAGAAACAAAAACACTAATAGAGTACAATTTAAAACTGTTTTGTTTATTGTATTTACCATCGCTTTTCACGCATTGGCGCAAAATAAATGTATCGCGTCACAACAAACGAGATACCGCGAAATGTTCGCCACGACACACGGCACGGAGCAAATTAAAGGATATTGAATATCTTGGAAGCCGCAGATAGTAGTAACACGTTACCATCCAGTTCTTGGGTGGTATCCTATGAAAACTTTGCAGTTCATTGAGTTCTTGATTGAATTATGCATGCGCACCTACCGTCGCGTCGTTGTCGGCGAAAATTCATGCATGCAAAGTTGGCGAAGGGATATGCGACGATTATGATGGTGATGATATTTTTATTAATTGAAACTTAAGACAAACATGTCGATCGATCAATATTTTCTTGTGTAAGAGGCCATAATAATGTATTGTTAAAAACTGTGTTGGCGAACGTGCCACGTAACACAAGATCATGCCATCTAATGTGCTCTCTGGATTCTTGATACCGAGTATATTTTCTGCGCATGCATTCGAAAAAAATGTTTATATTAGAATATTAACAACACTAGCTACTAGAGTAATAACAATATAAAATGATAGCGAATAAACATTTGCTTTAAAATCAAATATAATACCTTCAGATTCTAAGTTAAAATCCGCATTAAGAGGAATTAATTTACTTTGTTTCCTTTTTTTGTTTCCATAGAAATAGGTTGAATTATTTTAGTGTAGTGTTCTTAAAAATTATTCAACTAGTGAAATCAGTTCTACATAACATAGGAAACCCTCTAATGCATAACACAATTGCGGTATTTGAAGCTTAACATAGTCCGCCATGCATTCATCAGCTGAAAAATTACCATGTTTGCCCAGTGCCAATACCCGGCACTGGGCCAGCACTCGAATGCATTACTAGGCCAGCACTCGCTCAGCACTGGCTGCTGACCGTTCGTTGTACGCCGAGGCTTGGCCGACACTTGACGTTGTTTCCATTGCTAGCAAATCCTGTTCGGGAATGTTGTTCTATCTTATCTTCTATACTAAAATCCTTCCCCAAGGAAAGAATCTCTTGAAGATAGAACTCCATCCGACTTTTACCTGCAGTTCAAAAATACATGTTACTAAACAGGCCGTGTTAAATGTAAAAGTGCAATATTAGTACTAGTATTCAAAATAGGGCTGGCAAAAACTCTAAATCAAAGTCCAACCGACGGGGGAAATCAAAATTTAAAAGGAATCACTCAAGACAAATATCCTAATGAAAATAATCCGCTATTTTCGAATGGCTTTTGTTTAATATGTTACAAAGCATATTCATTAAGTAAAGAAATTTGGATTCAACGAAATTTGTGTGATTCCAGGCCACATGTAAGCATCACTGGAAATACAAGATTCGGTTATATTTGTTTTAAGGGGGGGAAATCACATTAGGAGGCCTATTTTTACGCTTCTGTCGTGATTTTCCTGAAGGAGAAGAAATGATTACATCTAATTACAATTAATTGGTTATTTTACTAACATTTTGAACTAAACATCAAAATTCGCAAAGTTAGAAGCTGTTCTTCATGGAGGTTCGTTGTTCGAGTCTCTCGTTGCCGTGCATGCTAGAGTCCACAATTTTAATGTGAAAGCAATCCAAGCAAATTTTACACATTATCTATATGTATGATTCTTCGACGAATCAGATTTTGAGTGGAAATTTGAAAATTGGAAAATTTGTGACGTGTTTGAAAAAAAATTGAAATTTTTTTCGTACTTTTGTCATAAAAAACTTTAACTAGAAATTTTTAATCCCTACTTCAGTTAGACGCAAATTTAAAAAGAATTCAAAAATTCTTTGGTTTTTGAAGATCGGCCGAAAATTCGCTAAGATAGAATACACAGCCAGAAAAACGCGTTTAAAAATAAATTATCAAAAACTGAGTATTGTGGTGACTTGTGTAGTACTCCTATTTATACACACGGATACCAGAAAAAATACTTCTTCTTGTTCGTAATACCTGCCCAAATACCTACAGAATAAGATAGATTCATAGAAAGACAGCTGCGTGGTCCGGCCCAGCTTGTCTGCGATCGCTCCATTCAATGGGGCCCGAAAATATAAGAAGGACTTCGGATATCGGTCTCAAACTTTTTGAGCATACTCTTGAGTAGCATATTTTGAATGTACATATATTTGAGAATATCGTCCGTAAATTTCACATTGATCCGGCAAATAGTTTCAGAGAAATTAGCGTATTTGTAAAGACGTCTCCGAGCGTTTGAAAGTAGCCGAAGCATAAACCGGAATAGCAACTGCTTCTCATTACCCCTATGCCCTTGTCTATGCTTTTCATAATGTTTTTATTCTTGGAATTAGAATATAAAAGGTTTATTTTATACCTGAAAGCTATATTTAGAAATTTTAGGTATAAAGTAAGTACATTTCGTCAGTTTAAAGTAAACTGCCACGATGTAATAGTGATGTAACGAATATCAATTTTTAAGCATTCGTGAAAGCGAATGCGGATGCGAATATCTGCTGCCGATATTCGCGAATGCGAATGCGAATACTAATGCAAATTCAACATTCCTCTACTAAAGTTCGATTATTGATTCAATGTTCAAATTGAACAGGTTGAAGGTCATAGATGTTATTATTTTAAAATGTTACTTGTTTCTGTGTATTATTTTCAGTTTAAAATACGAGATGATTATTTTTTGTTTAAAATCCAAGAGTTTTTATGTCATACATTTTTTGTTGTTCTCTGAGAAGTTTAATTGAGAATACTTTTTTTGATACTTAATATTTTTTGTTTTATATAAGAAGAATATTGTTTCAAGTTCAAAATAAAAAAGATTTAAGTATGTGAAGACTGGTGAAAGTTTAAGAAAAGAATTCATTTTTGTTTGCTTCTGTTTTTGGAATGTCTAATATGGAACTGATTATTTATAATACAAAACCAATGCCAAATTTCAAGGCAAAGGCTGATTACAATTTATATAATTGCAAGACTGCGTTAAGTTAAAACGATAACGGCTTTGTAATAAAAAACAAAACAAAATCGTATTGTTTAATTTACCTAAAGGCGTTAAGTTTTTTTCGAATGTTCATATTCGCAACATATTCGCATAAATTTAGCGAATGCGAATACGAATATTTAAAAATATGCGAATATTCTCGAATGCGAATATTCGTTACATCACTACGATATAAGTTGGAAAAAAAATTGGTTCCCAAAACTTTAAACGCGTTTTTCTCATTCAAATAGCCTTTAAATCCATCCAAATACGCATTGATTAGTTGACTAGAAAAACTGATTGTACCTAGCGTCTGCATAATCTTGTTCTTCTTCTAGGTTTGTGTAGTATAGACGGTTATTTGTAGAAATTAGAAGGCTGAAATCGGCTAAGCTAAGCTAGCCATTTAAAAATCTTCCATGCATGACATTTGTTTATCCTGCGTTACAACAATCACCCTTTATGAATTTAAAGTCCAATTAACATCTCACAATGGAATGGCGATTCTATGGGTGCTTCGTTTTTAGTTCATGCTCTACTTTTCCCTCGCCTTCTGTTCTGTTCAAACCGGCTTTCTTGTGCCCACGGTAGAAGCACTCGCGGACTGCTCAGGGTGAAGTCGATGAGCCCATTAATGTCCCGTATATAAACAACTAACGACCCAACACCTATTGCCATCCATCAGATAATATACCCTCTTTACTTCCAACTACCGGAAAATCAGATGTGCGCCTTCTACCCCAACTGGGACTTGGTAGAAATTTCGTCCTTACGTGGATACACTGTGCTCATGGTACATTGATCGCGACATTTGAATCAGTGTCAGAAATCAAAAGGAACTTCTGACATATTTGTGATGCGAAATCGGCTAAAAGGTAAAAAGGCTCCTGCTCCTGCCATACCGTTACCCTCCTCACCAGTCGTATGTGACGACAACATGTCAATCGAGCAGGGTCAAAAATTATTGGAAATTGTTTCGACAATATGACTCTCAGCATGATATCGACACTCACATGAAAAGTTTCCTGTTTCGAAAAACGTTCCGGGAAATAGAATCGCCTCGGGCGGAAAAATACGAGCACTGAAAATATTCTTAATAGGGATAACAATGCATAATGCAATGTGTGTCCCATGTGAACAAGTATATTACATGTCGCTTTGAAGATGAAAACTCTACTCCTCGGCAAACAATGTTTTTACGTGATTTTTTCGAAATGTTTGTTGGCCTCTATGTATGTAGATTGTCTGAACAGTGGTATTTTTTGTGATGTTGACGACGAGCCGTTCTTTGAATTACACAATTCACCATTGTCCTGGTAATCCTGCCGAGATTGGCAGTTGAATGAAGTTTTAAATTTTGCACCCGGGAAAGCAGCTCACATGCGATTTGGCAAATACTTACTACCTGTTTTTGCGTCGATGTTGCTTTTGGCTATTGCTGCACCTAGAGTTTGTTTTCTTTCAAACTACGGATGATCTCGGACTAATATGATCCTTTGCGAACTTATCGAAATGCCATCGGTGTAAGGAACAAAACACCCTGAAAGATGGTGATTTTTAGCTGTCTGTTTAGTCGGATGTGCTTATCTTGGACGGTTCAGATTAGATTTGTTCTTTTCACTTACGCAAATCAAGTGTGTAAATGGTTGGTCCTTTGAGATGTGCCGATGTAACTCGAGTTGAATTTTTTCATTAGGAGTCGTACAACTGATGCTTTTACTATAGGCAATGTTTTCATGTTGAATTTAGGGGTCATATTTCAACCTAGATTTGATCAAATTAAGTTCCACACATTTTGCAAATTGGCTTTTGCATAATTTAATACTTCGTTTAATTTTCTCACAATCTATAAAGTGACAGAATCGATCTAAGGCTAGCTCAGCCAAGCTCAGTCTTAGCCCAAACATAGCCAACATCTAAAAACAGATTCCAGCAATCTCAAGTTTCGTCTTTTTATTTACGACTCGAGATGTATCAAAAACTTTAAATAAATGACGATTTAATAATCCCAAATGGAAGAACACTTAAGGTTCGTTCAGGGCATAACAGCAGTACCTACCTCTAATGGGTTCATTAGCACATTGTACTCCAAACGGAACTTAATCGCTCATCCCACCTTGAGATATTCATTACATTAGCACTCACACCACGCATACCTGAGCGTACCAAGTCCTCAACTTCTTTGAAGCCCATTCCATGCCCAAGAACACATTGTCGGACAATACTAGCCGAATGAATGGCCCCAACTGACAAATTTATCAAAGTCTTCCAGTCAGGCTAGAAAAAAGGTGTGCTCATGATATCTTTATATGGCGGTGATTAGATTCGGTGAGAAGATGAAAGGTCCAGCGTTCAATTTGGAATGAAAAGACGTTAAACTCTTTCCTATTTCATAATAGACCCATACGTCCGGAAAGATGGCGATTTGAATGAGTAATCACTCATTAAAAACTGATTAGGGGGATGGAAAAAAACTTTGGCTGATATTCAGATGGAAGTCAAAAAATATGTTCGATAGAAGAAAACAGATTGATTGTTTTAAACTCACATTTCAGATGAAAGAACCAGCTCGAAAAGGCATTGAACATCCGAGTTTGAATACTTCGTTACATTCAAATTGTGGGATATGATTCTTCGACTAAATTTCTGCCACCTCATCAACGAAGGTTGCACAGCTTCCATGACCTCACCATCCAAATGAGCATCACCGATAGCATCGGTCCCATATCAGTTCTTAATGACGTTAAATCCATTCTTTTTTTGTTTGCACAAGGACTCAACTTGGTCGAAGATTCAAAATCGGTAGATGTAAAGAACAACAAGAAATACAAGGGTTTGCATACAAAACCTTGAAGGGGTTGTTGCTACTGTTCATTGTGACATCTCAATAGTGTGACCGTCTGCATATCGACAAAATAAAACCGAAAAGGATTAAAACACTATCGATCGCGACATTAACGACGACGCGATGAAAGTGTCCTTGCCTTATAGTGGCACCTCGCGCCCTGGCAACTTCACACCTAGTCCAATATTTGCATGCGATAGCTCGGAACGAATTGAAGGATACTAAGCAAAAGGGTGAATGCAGCCCGTTCGGGGTGAGTATGCTTGCTTACCAACGATTTATTGTAATAATCTACAAGATAAATGACAACCACTGTTAAAAAATTACATTATTACTGTGTAAATAGATTTCTTTATGCAAAACTCCAAATGTAAATTGAACACTAGGCGGAACAGCCGTTTAAAATGTCCTTGTCGACGACAACGGATCCGAATACCGACCGATTTTCGAATTGAAGAAGACATTCGAGGAGCTGTTGTAGGACATATCAATGAAATTGAACAATTTCATAGTTTATGCATGTAATAAGGGTTGTGCGAAAGGGGTGAAGTTGTTGCTGGCTAAAGAGATCCTGTACCGATGGTACCGAACGTTTACCAACAATTTGCCGTGAACAATTCATTAAGTGGAACACAGATATTTTCGGTGATTCTTTGCTGAATGAAAGAGTTATGACCTGATTTTGGTGGAATCTGAGCAGCCATCACTAATTTTATTGCTTTTCGAAATTTTATTGGAGAATTTATTGGGATCGGACAGTTTTACGTCTCATTAACTGATAAATCTAATATAGAAAGGATAATATACAATCTATAGATATATAAATAGAATCAATTCAAATTGTAGCAAGGCGGCAGTTCCATTTCTGGCAGTTTTAAGTTAAATCCAGTTTTCTGTCAAAAATCTTCGCTCTATCCCTTATATAAGTATGTTTGATATTGTTGATGGCATGCTATGCATAGGTGCATGGACTTCAAGATGAAAATTAAAATATAACAAATGAAAATATGTGACACATTCCGCTCTAATCGTATTTAAACTAGAGATGCATCCGATAACGATACCGATATATTGGCAATACTTCGGGTTTGCCGATATATTGGTATCGGAGATATTTTTATGACTGATTCAAAAATGCTTTTCAAATTTCGCGCTTTAAAAATAATATAATGTAAATGGCCGTGCTGTCTCGTCTATTTCGTCGCAAACGAGTCTCGAACTAACTATGCTCGGAGAATCCCCTCGCTTTATTCAGTCTCGCTAGGTTGACTGTTGTTGTGCGTAGTATTTCTCCATGCAAATAAAATAAACAATTACATGTCGTGTGTTTGTGTGTGTATATCATTTATAACTAGTCGTTTGAGTCAAATGAAGGAAATCTAAATAGTAGTCATGCCAACTTTAAAACATAAATTATTGGAAAACATAAGAAGTCCGTCGACAGAAAGGGAGAATTCATCACAATCGAAAAAATAGCGGCTGACTTGATATTGGCTCTTGATGAAAGATTTGATGGTTTGAAAAATGAAGAAACATATTGCTTAGCCACAATGCTTGATCTTCGTTACAAAGCATGAATATTTCAAGTACAGTCTACTATTACTACGGCAAAAAAGCGTCTTGTTCAGTTACTTGCTCTTAATTTAGCACTGCATTCCGCAACTATGTCAGACAGTCACACCTACATCTAGTACTGTAACTGTAAGTTTTGAGATGCCTACAAGTGGTGGGCTTTGGAGCGTTTGTGAATATATTATTAGAGAGTTCGAAAAAGATGAGCCCCTTTCTACTCTAAGCTGTAATCCTCTCAAAGAATAAGTCGAGAGATACCTAAGGTCTCCTAATATATCGAGAGATGCGAGATCCGTTTGTTTTCTGACATAAGGACGTCTTATACCCAAACTTGAAAAAAATGACGCAGATGTACTTTAGTTTCCAAATAAGTACTGCCGCATTTGAGAGATTATTTTCCGTCGCAGGTCTTATTCAAACAGACTTGCGAAATCGCCTTTTTCCGCAAAACTTAAGAATACTTTTTTTTTAAACAAAAATTTTATTTATGTTAATTTCAATTATTAAAACTATTAACTAATCTCAACCTGTCTATATTTTTTATATTAATTAAAAAATAGCCTGACTTGTGTTTTATTTATTTTGCCTTACCGATTAACAGGATGTAAGGCTTCAAACTTTTAATAACCACGTAAACTTATTTAAAAACTTGAAAAATATCCAATATCTTTATAACAAAATACCACCGATGCATAAGACAACATGCTTTCAATAAGTTTTGACATAAGAGACTCAGGTGGAAAAAGATACCTCTGCAAAAATAGTGTATTAATGCATTCGCTAGTTGTTTGTAAAGTGAAATGTATCCAAACTGATACAAATATATCAACGGTGCATCCTTGAATGAAAATACCTTCAATATAAGTTGCAATCGGAAAATAATAGTGTCATTTTATTTGCATTTATTCAGTGTTGTTTAGCAAAGATTTTAATTTTTCTTAGTTATTTTTATCGATAGTTTTTCTCAAATAAATGTTTGGCATGCTTCATTTGATTTTCATTCGTAGTTTTTAACACAAACTTGCTAAAATGTTGTGGGTATTATAAACCGACTTTTCGGGTTAAAATTTTGAAAAAAAATGGGTATAGAGGAATATATATATATATTTTATATATAAATGCTATCCTCAAAAATTATTTTCATGATTCAACTGAAAATGGTACATATACAACGATCTTTTCAAAATCATTATGAAACGCGTTCAGACTCCTGGCTGAGGCTAAAACTACTTCGGTTGGATATTTGGATAATTAAAAAACTATCAGCAAATGCCAAAAGTGGGGCAACTATCCTACATTTATGAAAGTGCAAACATTTTCAAATTGATAAGGAACTATTGATTTTTAATTTTATCTCACTAGAAAAATATTTCAAAAACTCTGTCGATAATATGGTTAACATGTCATGATAGTAGGTGAAAATACAACTTGAACAGGAGACTTTTTACTGACTTTGATACCAAACAGGATTGCTTGCCAGTGTTTCTGATATCCTATCTGCACTCCCACCAATTTAAATTTCGAACCATAGCTATTGAAAGCAAATCTCATTGTCGGGCAGTTTCTCAGCAGTTTCAACCCTTTTCGCCTACACCGTTTAAGCAGATTAACAAAACTAAGCAAACACATTTTGACTTCAACCACCACCCGTTCATTGTATTTCAATTTAAGATAATCACAGCTCATTCCATCAGCTCGGCATTTTTGGCCCTTCTCACGGGTCTCCCGGTCGGTTGTTTCACCAGAAGAAGAAAAAAACACTCTTCCACGGGCTTACCGCGATAAGTCCCGATAAATCTTGCAAGTTATTTTCTTACCCACTATATAACATCTATGGACGTGTGGCTTTGGTTTTATCTTTCGCGGTTTTCAGATAATTCAGTTCTCGAACAATAACAGCAAAAAACCTCACAGCCAAGCGACCAAGAACAGAAGAACTTGGTACGAAATTCAATTTTCTCATATCCGTTGCCGATGTACGGGCAGCACACATAATTGCATTTCTACAGCTTTTCACAATTTTTTGCGGTTTTGTAATAATTCTGGAAAAACCTATCTGCTCATAAGTGTACATTGTTTGTATGAATAGACTTCTATTTTTGTTCTCGGTGTTCTACTTAACTTAAGAATAAGCTGCCTGATGTGTAATTGCACTATAAAATACCAAAGGAAAGAGTTAATGCACATTCATCCTTTCACCCCATATCAAAGTTGTCATGTCGTCATAGTCCAGAATTGGAATGGATTCATGTGATAAATTGTCGCTTTTTTCGTCACTAAAATTAAATGTGATCTGAAAGTACGTCTCTATCGTTTCCAAAAATCTGAAATTATCACCCTTTTGATGGTCCCGGACAAAGGAAAGGGGTGAATAAAATTTTCGGCAGAACACATTGTTTTGTCTGAAAAGTGATATTTTTGCTATTTATTAGGTACAATTTGGTAGCGATCGGAGTTGAAATGTTATGGGATTGATTTTTCCCTACATTTGAGAATGATATTCAGTTGTACGCACGTATAATGCTTGGCTATCATAAAACTATCATAAAACGAAATAATAATCTCATCTTGTTTTGTTACGTTCGCGTATAATCCAATTGATTTATTTAAATCAAATGGACGTTTCACATAATTTACATCTCTTTCTTAATATTCGTTTGCTAATCGCATATTCCAATCCATGGGATATTTAAAATAATTTCTGTTATTAAAGCTTAAAGTCTATCTCAACTCACCTTCACATTAAGCTTAGGCATTTCTGACAGTGCTTCACATAGCACTAAAGACCACATGTAAAGCTGCTGCGCGGCTGCTTTTCTCACACTCACGCTTTACATATGGGCTTACGGCGTATTCCATTTTGTGATGAAATATCTCAACATGGTGTGTAATTCAATTATGCGGGAAATCTGATGCGATACAACATGATCGCGTTTGGACTTGAGGATTGGTGATCGTATAGCCGAAGAAAATGGTCGCATATTAGAGTGTGTGCTAGTGCAGACTGCGCATTAAACTGGTAGTTAATCGTAAAGTTATTAAAATTACGAAGTTTCTGAGCAGCCACTATTGCTTTCGATGGCACCCAATTGGATTGGTGTTGTTCCGACTGTAAACATTTTCCATTACTCTTAGCGTTTATTTAATAAAGGTGGACATTATCATGTGAGGGCCAAGAAAGCGTAAATAAATGATCAAAATTAGAAATACTTATAAGGGAAGAACAAAAATAAACCATCACCATGTGTGTGTTATTCTCATAGAGCCACAATTATTTTACTTACAATTCGAGACCAAATCTTCGAAAGAACGATACTTGCTCCCTTCCAACAGCACTCATTTTTTCGCAACATATTAACTATGAAGACACCAGTGTAACAAAAAAAGGATGTCATCCGTTGGTGACATATGTTTGTAGCATGACTATGATCCAGGCGCAACACTAAATATTCAATTCGATTCGCATGAATTACATGAACGGGTAAAATTGAAAGGATTCGCCAAGTAGTTAACTATCGTCCATTCGTTCGTTCGTTCAGTGTTATCGAACGAAGAAGGGGTTACTTGGCATTTTCATAACCAGTGCGAACATGAGATTTAACCCTGTCAACAATTTTTTCCGGGTGGTGATAAATTTAGTTGGAATTGGCTTGGGCGCTCAGATGTAAGTGATTGGGATTAATGAAGTTTTAAGATGAATTATGAAGGCTGTTTATATCGACTACGGAATAATAGGAGGATGAGTCCAAATGGTACATTATGTTAGTCCCTTTGGCTTTCTTGTACTTTATTAATTAACGTGGAGCACACGTGCATTGGATTCTTGTCGGATTGCATGAGAGTGAAAGATAGTGATTTCATAAGGATGGATGATAATATTGCGAACCAGGATGGATGAGACCAAGCCACCTGTAATAATTGGTGGATAATCCCAGGGAAATTGAGATATGAGGACAAGTTTGATCTTATTCGGGGATTAGCTTCAATTCGACGAGGATTACGTTGCTACGATGTGCATGAGGGGGAAGAGCTGTTGAACAATGAGGAAGTATGGACACAGATAGAGTATATCTCTACTTCATTTATGACATAGTTACTGTTTCAATTTAAATTAGAAAATTTCTAGGAATGCTGAACTTAAGAAGAATACAGTAACCGTGAAAGCCCCATGAGTGGTTAAAAGGTTGGATATTCTAAGTTTATTTTTATACCGTAGAAAATTAAATTAATTGCCATTAAAAACATGAAAATTTTGTGGTCAATTATTGGACATTTTAAGAAAATATTATGAATATTTTTTTAATTTATTAAGAAATGGAACAAAAATTATCATTACAATGAATTCATTATGTTTATACTATTATTATGTTTATACTAAACGTTCAAACAAGTGAAAAAAATAGCTGGCAGCACATTGTGATCAGTGGCAACGCTTTGCTTCTCGAGATATCAATACGGAGGACCCATACTATCATACCAACATATAATAGTATAACCAAACAAATAATTGGTTAGTATAAATGCACCGGAGAAACGTTTGATTGAAGTTGTATCACAATCAAGAAATTTATTGAATTTCATTAATAACCAAAATATATAAAATGTGGAAAACAGTATTTAACGTTCCTTAATAAAATTCGGAACTGTTTTAGAAAAATAGATTCGTGTTATTGTTAGTCTTTCAAAAAAAAAACGTGGAGGCATACTTTCGTCATAATTATTTTTTGAAGAAGCTCTTATCACATTCGCCTTTAATATGAAAGGGTTGCTCTTTAGTTTCAAAAATTAAGTACGTAAAAGACAATTAAAATTTTTACATCCTAGTTTATTTGTTTTTTCTAATTATCAATTAAACTTTAAATAATAGTCTTCGTTTCTTTTTAAAAAAAACTATGCATCCAAAATGCGATGATTCAAACGAAGCATAAATACAAATTATTAGTTTCGGTAAATAGAGTAGGATGGGGGGGGGGTGATGACATTGGGAATTTTTTGGGGGGTCCCCTTACCCTTAATTCACAGCAGGAGGTGGACCACACTGACTGAGGTAAATATGGTGTGCCTCGTTGCAACCAAGACAGAGGGATCGGCTCAGGCAGCAATATTTCGTAAATTTGAGTCGTAGAAATTGGAATTTTTTCTAATGCTCTTTTGCAAAATCAGTAAGTTTATTCTCTTTTTTCTTCGTTACAAAATTCGTTACGTATCAAAAGGAGGCCCGCAGGAAAATCGTGATATTCTCTCCAAAAACGGTTCAAGACAAATAATCCCATATGGTCTCGAAATATCACAGAAGCTTAGCACCTCTTTCAATAACCACTTCGTTTTTCTTTCAATTGGAAGACACAAAAGCCCAACCGGAAATGAAAAATATATTACGTGAACGAAAATCAATTTCAGCCTCAATTCCATTCATCCGCCCACGTATCAGTCCAGTTTGTAATTATTGGCAGACATTGATTGCCCTTAATCGCTCAGCTAAACGGTTTAGTGTCCTTCGATAATGCGATCTCGATTCAAACGACTATCGTATAGTTTCAAGGAACACACTACCATCCTACCATGCAGCCTCCTGTTTTAGTTCAGGGCCTCTTTCAAATCCATCGGCCAAATGCAAGAAGTCATTGTTATGATATGTTTATCTGAGACTTCCCCCATACAATTCGTATTATCCTAACGAGAGTTGTTGATCCTTGATACTTACAGCAACTCCCTGACATCCACTCATTCAGCCATTCAACGATTCATTGATTCAGTCGCTGGGCTCTACATTCATTCCGAATATTTTTATTTGGAAATCATTAAAACTGGCCGAATCTATTGTGTTCGGGTGTCAACGCATTTGCAAGCAATGGGAAGAGCTAGTGAAAAGGTTCCGCTCGAGATTAGGGTCTTAGTCCGCATGGCTTCGAGATCACAAACAAATCCTGACGGAATGAAGGGTTTGCGATTGTTTTGAAAAGGACTCGTTAATATGAGCTCGGAATTGATCCAAGAGAGCAGTAGTATGGAATATCCCATTCATTGTCGTACACCCACGCAGGACACTTGAATGCCATTTGGTACATATTTGTGCAATTTAACAAGGACTAATTGAAGCGGCATGTTTATTTGTTGGCGTTGCGTAAATGTAAGGTCATTAAGCTTGGAAAAAATTGGTTTCGTGTAATGAGAGTTGTCCTGGAGGCAATTCGGAACAGGAGCAAAATAGTCCCATGATGTATGAATGTTTTGGTAAATTTCAGTTTTGATAAACGTGTCTCCAAGATACAAAAATTACGTTACGATTGATTTTTTTACCACACATTTTTATAACTGTCTATGGAAATTGAAAAAATGTTATTAAAAAGTTTCTAAATAAAAGTCTGACTTAGATTTTGCTTTACTAAACTCTTACTTAAAAGAGGGTTCATTTCAACTTCAAATATGTATATTCTAGCTATACAATACTCATCCAAGGTCGTATATAGCTAGGGGCAGATTTGGGCAGCTGCCACTCCCTAGAAGAAGCAGTCAACACAAATTTGAAGACTCATTAAGAAAAGGGTCACCGCAGTGCAGTTTATAGATCGGCAAAAATGCAAGATGAGTGAATTGATTCATGTAACGATGGAAGGAAGAATTTCAATGGAACTGGAAATAGAAATTTCGTGTATTTTTACTCCAAGGAATTAGGAAGAATCCTTCAACAAACAATGTTTGTGAATACTGGCGACGTTCACTATATCTTGGTTTGCTTAAATCATTAATACGCGATTTGACCATAAAATAACCCAATTTTGCATTGACATAGCTACATCCTTCATACATGGCGAAAACTAAGATCGCAAACTTACACGAGAACGCAGATTTGTTGAGGAAAAAATGAGTCGGATGATGTGACCAGAGAGCTGGGGCTTTGTTAATTTGTTGATGAGAAAAATATACCTAAGAACAAATGAAGATATCCCTTCAACGTCGTTGATCTGTTTACTTGTTCTGTCCCTTGAAAATAACTTTTAAAGACTGTAAAACTATCCTTCAGGTCTCTACAAAGAGTAGGACGTGTCGTAGAAACACTATGTAAAAAGAAAGACCGACTGGATTGTATCCGATGAGAGTGCATCGGAACTTTGTCAAATTTTTGAAGAACCTGGTAAGATAAGGTCGTATATTAGCACAAAAACTCAGCCCAGTTATATACATTAGAGATATTACATACCTATCACAAAGTGCTTGTATTCGTTCGTTTGAAGTAAATAATAAATACAATTTTGCAATAGATTTCAGTTTATTTTGTTGAATATTTTACTTCATTTACTCTGCATTCTTCACTGAAGCTAATATAAGTAGCTCTTCTTTAGGTCAGATTTTAAATAAGCCCTTGTGCTTATCTCTTATCGATAGAATTTTCAAACATAGACAAAAGTATATTGGAATAAGGTAAAACACTTGCTTCGGAATTCCGATTGGAATGTTTAATTTATTCAACAATTCACTAAGCTCTGAAGCAAAAAGCATACAAACAAACAACAAGATATTTGAAATGAAAGAAATTTCAATTAAACCAATTACGAAATGTTCAAAACCCTCCTCACTCCCCTTTCGTAACTAATGTTGCGAGAACATATTTTAAATATTTTCCAGTTCAAAGGATCCATCCATCTATTCTGTTCGTCTGGCATTCTTTCCATTAGTGAGGGTAGCACGAAGGCACGTCCTGTGCTTAATGCAGGGGTTAACTGTTGTCTCGCTTTCAAACGCTCCTGTACGTTTAGAAAAGGGTTCAATGGTATTCAGGGAACGAGGGCTGCTTTTCAATTTTTTTACGGAGTCACTCCTATCGGCGAAGATATCACGAATGAATACTTATCGCGAAGGACATCAGTGTATAATTGAAATTACAATACACGTGTTTGAGATCTAAGGAATCTCATGTTGTTTGTTTGATCGGAGTTTATTGTTTTTAATAGGATTTTAGAGGATTGCAAGTTGATAGGAGCCTTTTTTGCAGGGAACTTTGTTTGAATTGTCAAAAAATAAATTGGACGGATATAGTGTTTTATGGTGCTTACTATTTAATCCTGCCATTAGCATTTGATGGCATAGGGCGACAATGAATGAAGATAAGGATATAGTTGGGGCCGATAAATACTCTTACAAGGAAAAGGTCTCTCCTTCACTTTGATTTATACACAATAAACGTTTAAAACAACCACATCACCACTTTTGCGGTTTATCAAAAATATTTGCTTCCGTAAAAGACTAAAATAAATTAGAGCGCCAAGATTGGAAATTATTTTCTTTACTTAGAAAAATCTACAAAATATTATGGTATTGAAGAATTTATAGAAAAATGTGATAAAGTCGTGTAGGGAATTAAGGTCGCCAGGCAATGAAACACCATGATCGCCATGTAATTAAAGTATTTTACTTCCTATTGTAGTTTTGCACGGGTTTCACTAGGGCACCATAACCATGGTGGAAAAAGTGTATGAAATTCTTCGCAACCAATATAAAATAGAATTAAATCAGAAACAAGAAAAAATGTCATATAACTTGCCCTGGATGGAACACTGACTGCAGACTTCACGTCTTTAAAAAGCCTCGAATAATTTGAAAATCCACCAATAACAGGCTTGGCCTAAAATGATCCTTGCCGGTTGCTAAAGGTTAACGTCTGGGGAAATGATGGTCAATTGAAATGAAAGTTTGTTTTTGAAAATTACAGTTTTATTTTTTATGTAGGAATTGTACTCCCCCTGACATGTTCACAGAGAGGATTTTCGCAAAATTAAGATTTGTTTCAATGACACAGACAAAAGTTATTCCATAAAATTAATTTATTGTAAATGTTTGTCAAATGTAGCGACAACTGTATAATGACTTTATTTTGAATTTTTTCAATTCCTTTCCTTTCCCCCAAATAGCAACTACGTATACTTTCTTGGCGTGGAATGTTTTTAGCAAAATTTTCAGGAAGAATCTGATTTCAAAAAACTATCACAGTAATTTTTAAATGATTTTCTTTCAAGTAAGCTCGTTCGCGCATTTATTAATTTTTTACCGTTTCACGGCTCATGATGAATCTATTTGAAAACATTCGCTTAGTTTAGTAAAGCTAGAAACCCTGAAATCGACTTTGTAGTTACAATTTTATATGTAAAATGGTCATAAGGGTTGACTTACCGTTGAAAAATCTTTTAAACTGTTTCTATTTCTCAAACATTTTACCAAAAAGAAAACGACAGAATTATGCTTTCAATAGTTTTACGTCAGTATTTATTGTATTCATAAAATGAATTCATATTTTCATATTTTATTGATAATTTTACAAAATAAATTCTATTCATTAATATCAATAAAAAATAATTGCACTAAAACGAATCAACAAAATAATTATGCATGTAATTAGAAAGTACTAACATAGATCTGTTCATGGATTTCGTTATGTGTTTATAGTAATTATAAACGATTGAAATCTTAGGTATCAAAGGTAATTATCATCAATTTTGTTTAAATACATGTTTTATTAAGTGAAAATTTAATTTTGCAGAATGTTGCTATGGATACCTGAGAATCTTTAAGTTAATCCCTTTTAGCATTAAAATTGTTTCTAGGTTATGCCAAAAGCCCGCAGAGCTTTTTTGGAATAGCATTTATTTGAATTGTGCATTCAACAATTTTTATAGAAATAGTTTTACACGAACAATAGAAACCTGTTAATGTTTAATTTCAGTTCGTTATACTATATATAAATAAGAAATGTGAATGATAAGTTAAGAATCAGGAGCAGCAAGTGAGAGGATTATGGGAATCGTGGCAAGTGGCATACAATTCATGAGAACTAATGATACAATTCTGAAAAGGTATAAATTTAAGCTCTTCTGTTCAATTTAATTTTTAGAAGCAAAATTCTTCAGGTCTTAATAAATAAGTTTTGAAACACCAACTTAAATTTGAGTAATGGACCTTCTCCATTACTTATTCATGAATAAGTCATCGCGCAGTAATAATTATTGTTTTTTTTTTTCTTAATTCTAAATCACAATTTCCGAACTGATTTATCGACGCCACATCCCACCCCCAACGCCAACTCCAATGCCGCCCGTTGCCACCCCACGACGAACGGCCTCCATTTCTTCCTGGCGATTGTCGCGATATGCGCGTTTCGTGTCCTCGAATTCGCGTAGTCTTTGGTTGTAACGGTCAATTTGCTCGCGCAGGATAGCATCCTCGTGCAGGGCTCGTCGTTCATCGTATTCGAGGCTACCAACCCCATCCAATCGTTCCAAATCGAGCCACCCACGGAAACGAACGCAAACCCCATTCATGATAAAATGCGATTTGATGTGAACCTGGAAAGAAAAGGAGAGATCAACATGTAAGGGATTTATTGTTCAAAGAACAAAATGCTTATTGTTTAGAAATGTGGCATTCGGCAATATAAGATGTGGATGATCCTGTATGGAGCTTGAGAATGGAATTTTTTTAAAAAGTTAATCCCAAGCAAAAATCTAATGCGAATTGCAAAGAATTCATTAAAGTTACAACGAAAATCGGCTAATAAGATGCGTTTCATTCATATTAAAAATTTGATCGAAACAGATTTGATGTGCGAATTATCGTCCTGAACGAGCAAAATAGTTCCATCTAGCGACACTGAACACCAGTGGTACAATCAACACCTGCATCGTACAAACGATCTTTATCACGTGAAAAGCAAACAAATCATTGCAGGTAAATGGTAGCCGTCAGGACATCTCAGCAGGAGTCCTGAAAAAGATCACTATAGGAAATTTTAAAGGCATTAACGAATCCATCAGCTACTTAACTAAGATGTTTACTCCTACAACGTGTATTGTTTGTGGTTCAAAGAAATTTCCTCTCGGGATGACTTGGGACAATAAGCAAGGATCTTATTCAATGCCGTTTCATAGTAAACGGCAATAAACCGTAAGGTGATCTGATTTATGAGACTGTTGCATTACGTTGCTAGGAAAACGTTTTGTTTGCAAGTAGGATGAATTTATTTAGAGTTTTACTGAGTAACAGGGTCTCCACAGATTTAGTTTTTTTGAGAATCAGATCTTTTTCACGTACCTGTGCTGTTGCTTCACTAGACAAGGTTGAATCGAAGCTAAGTAAATATGTGATTGGAGCCAGTTTTGTCATTTTCTGTTTATTGTTTGAACTCTAAAGTAATGCGTCTGAATTGCACACACTCATTTCTATCACCTTCAATTAAGGAGCTCATTGGCCGATATTACTGGTTTCATAACTCATCGCTCGAGCTGCTGCTCCTCCAGAAAAAGCACCATATCAATTTTCGAGTTCTCCTATTTGATTGCGGGATCAATTCCCGGTAGCGTGTAATTGCCCCTAATCAAGGGCTTCGTTCATGTGTTAAAACTTTTACTAGACCTCTTAACGCACTGCTCTCACAATGCGGTTCGGCGTTTGTTAAAAGCAACGTCCAAGTGCAACATTTGGGCATCGACGAGGAAATTACCATGGCCATCGTTGTCCCTGCCATACATCTAGAGCACCCATTTAGTCTTCCTTCAGCCAACTGTTGCTCGCGTGCCATCAACTTGACGCACGCAATAAATTTCATGGTAGGACCAAAATAAGGAGTCCCCTGTGATATCTTTCTTGTGAAGTGTTTTCCGTTTCTTCGCATTTTTCTTCCTCTTTTTGGAAGGCCGTTCCTCTCCGACACCATTCTTGGACTGCAACATTACATGGTGGCGGCTCGTTTGGCTTGGATGGATGGATCCCTGGCGTTTTTTTCCTGCGTGCTAGACTGGGACTCTATTATCCTCATTTTCGGTGAGCACTTGACTTCGACGAAGGTTTACAGCCGTGAGCAGCACAACAACAAAAAACGGGGCACAAGGAAGTGAAAAGAATCAAAAACTTCCTAAATGGGATTTCTCAGTATAATTTGGGCAAAGTGGAGAAATGTTGGGCTAACTGGCAAATTATGTAATTTGATGATCCATTTTTTGTTCACAGTCGGTTAGCGAAAGGAATACGGAAAATTGTTTTTAGCGGTACGTGATCCTGTAATCATGCATCGATGGTAATTACTCATTTCGGATTTCGATCACCATGAAATCGTGGAGAGACATGGATGGCAGTTTTGTCGTAGAGTTCCATCAATTTGTATTATGTTTTGGTAATCTCGGTAATGACATAAGTGTATATTCCCATCAGAAAGAAGGAATTTATATGCAATATAATTCAATCGGATCAAATGCAGTTTCCATATTACGTAGAATGTTTTCCCTGAATATTATATATTTCTAGGTGAGGTTCATGAATATATATTCAAGAAAAACATCAAATGAAATTAATGTAGTTTTGACAGTTATTTATGTTATAATATATCGCGGCAGAAGACAATTAATAGATGTTTTCCGTGGACATTTTATTAGAATATCGCTTTTAAATTTTTGTCCTAATTTCCTGGCGTAACCCCAAATTTGAATTTTTTCTGAGAAGCGACTTTCTAAGTTTCTTTGGAAATAATTTTTCAACCTTGCCTTGCCAACGTTTTAACGCCACAGTTTTATCTCTGAAACTTGGTATTTAATGCCTACGTCTATTCCTCAAAAAAGGTCGAGATTGTTTTCTGAAAAGGGCATTAAATTAAAGGCAATATGTATAAATTTCAATTTCTTTAGCAGTCACTCAATAATTAGAGACTATACTCAACATGAGCACACATCCTCATGAGCAACTAATTTCTTACGTCGCGACTCATCCAATGATTAATTATGATCCTTCCTGAACTACATTTAATTGACCATATCGTCAACAAATTATCCAGAAAATTTCATAAATGACCTGAAAATTATTCATGCTGAGCACCCTCCTACACATTAGTCCAGGAATTGTGTGAAATGTCAGACTTGTTAGAGGTATTGCTTACTGGTCTTCAAATGAAGACACAATCGTCATCAAAGGACCTTTAGAGACCGTCAAAACAATATAAAATTAGTTTACTAGAGTTGCTGAGCACTAATGCAGTTCATGCTATACGACATGGTGGAATATTGAAACATATGTCGTACAAGAAAAGTGTGCTCAATGGGTAGCGGTCCTTGCAATAAATTCCAAATGAAATTCGATGTCCTGTTATAGAAAGAAATGTAGGAATGTAGCATGACATGGGATACGTAGTTGCTTAATTGTTTATTGCTGACTTCCTGTCACGCAGTAGTAGGTCCTCGCCAATGTGTAGTGTGTAAAAGGACCTTTTGCAAGAGCTGGTCGAATAAAGAAATCATGCTGATTATTCCATGAAGGGAATAGTAACTGGCTCGTAAAATTTCAAATGATTCCAATAATGATGCTTGTTTTTTAGGAATCCTACAAGACGCACGATTGAGATGTAAATAAAAATTTGGCAGAGCAGCAATGAAGAATTCTACCTGCTCGGCAATTTTTCATTCGGCACAAAACTGTTTTTAAACTTCCCTTGGTTTTGGGTACGGCATTACTTTGCTTGTATTTGTATTCCATAAAACTTCTTGCAAAAATTAGGTACCAATTTGAGAGTATTTCTAGTTAACGAGCATCCTCGACAGTATTCTTGCTTTTATACTTCACAACGTTCGTTAAAAATGAAGAAGAGTACAAGAGGCAAAAATAATTATCTTTTCGTTCCAACTTTGAATATTTTTGTACCATGTCTTTAAAACATGAGGCCGGATATTACCCCATTGTCTACAGTTTTCCAACAATCACCCCCCTGTATACACGGACATATTTGAGTATATTATATTACATATTCCCCAGGCGAACCGCCTTCCACGATTGCAGCGCATGCTCTACGCTGAGCTACATACAAAAGAAAAGATTTATCCAACAGATACATAACTGCAACAAAGAAAAGTAGGATGGGAAAATCAATGGTGCCCATGACAACCAGCATCTTTCCTCCATTTTCCTAATGCCATGGAAGCAAATAGCTGAGCTTGTGATCGATCAAGCTGTTTCTACCAAGAGAAGGAGGACGATGTCGGTTCACTTTAATCAATAATTTTAAAGACGAAAAGCCGGGAAAATTGCAATTTTCCGCCACTCATCGTGGACATGATTGACTGACTACACAGTGTTCCGGGGCGTAGTTTCAAGTGCAATTGTTTGTTCAAACAATGGTCATTAGGTAATAGACATCATTGTACCGTCACGGCTGCTCGTATCAATTACATGAGTGGTACGTAACCAATCTTCTTGTAAAAGAAACGAGTAGCAGATACACAATAGAATAGATACAATTTCATTTTTGGGAAGGTTTTCAAGGACTTACCTTGCCGTGATCCTTCTCGAAATCACACTCTTTATCCGGAATATACGGACTTTGATTGGCATTGAAGACTAATTGCAGGTTCGTCCCGGAGGCAACAAACGAGATTTCGGTATGTCCTTCGCGACAGCCATTTTGAAAGCGTATTTGTCGTTCTTCGAGGGCGCGTTCCCTGTAGCCAGTGTAGCGGACCTGTGGATCGAAAAAAATAATGTTAGTTAAACTTTATATTGAATTTTTCAAATTGGTTTATCTTTTAGTATGTATGAATTTATAGGGAAAAAGGAATTAAATTATTAAGTGTTTTATGTTTATTGGAAGTTACGGAGGTTTTAACAAAAATTGAGCGAGAGGAGTGAGCCCAGACAAAGCGTACCGAACGAAAAAGCGAACGGAATTTTATCTCAGAATGGTGTGCAAATATAAGAGTAGAGCGGCTGCTTCAGTGAGCAGAGCGCCAGACTCTTGCTTTCGATAAAGAGGGTTTAAATCCCCGCTCACTCTGTTTTTTTTTTTACTTTAAGTTACTTTGTATGAAGAAGCAATATAAAATTTCATATTTTGTCATATTAAATGCATTGAAGATTTTTGAATTTGTCACATTAATTCCTGATTTTTTCCTGCATTGCATATAGATATGTATATAGATAGTATACAACTTTTTAACCTTTACATAATCTTTTGCAAAACGTAGCTAAACCTTCCAGCGGACACTCCCGAAGTGCCTCACTGGTTTCTAATGGGGCTTTCGAAAAATTTAATATATCTCGCATAGATGATATTTTTAAAATTATTCTTAATTTTTTATCAAAACTGTTTCAAAAAAATATTCTTGAAAACGATTCACGTAAAGCAAATAATTGTCAGAATTTTCTTGAATTGTTCCACGTTGAAAATGGAAGAAAAATCCCATGTAATTTTCGTTATTTGAAAACTTTTCTTCTGTTCAAAATTGCTTCTCGTAAAGTTTTGGTTCCAATGTTCCCATAATTTTTTTAACAGATTACTAATTACTAATTAATTTAACAGATTACTAATTAATTTAACAGATTACTCATATTATTCCAAAAAGTAGGTACCAACAAGTATAGATGCATGTTTTATTTTTCGGTACCTAACCTAACCTAATTTTTTTGGGAACTATTTCACAGTTTTTCAAAAACATTTTTTGAGGTCAGTTTTGGATGTAGGAGAGTCTAAAGAATTTTTTAAGGTAATAAAAAAATTGATGTCTTTTTTCGTGTGTTGGTACCAACTTCCTTTAAACATTTCTCCTGAATTCGTGAGCCAAGTGAAAATACGAACTTTACGCACATAAAATGTGAATTAGATGCATAAATATAGTTTCGTGGTCGATATTTCCAAATCGTTATTTACAATATTTCTGATACTAAAACAGTTACAAGCATTATCTTGAAGGTCATTACAAAAATCTCAAATTGAAGGTAAGTTGGGTTGATACTTATCTATAATTTTAACCCTTATCGGCTCAGAATAAAGTGCAAAAATTTTGAAAATTGTTTATTTAATACGATTAAGCAGATGCAAGACCAAATGCTAGAAGATTTTAGCAGCTATGCAGCACATTACATTTCAATTAAACGTGCTGTTGCATGCATACGTATCACAGTACCGAAAGTGTGAAAAACAACTATTTACCGCTGCGCTTCCGTGGGCTAATCCATCGAATCATAAATACTTTTATTAACAAACAGTCATCTTAATGGACTCGATCACCAGAGCAAATCAACACATCGTTGCGGAGTCGGATCGATCGTCATTTGATTTAATTTAGAATTCGTGTTTTGTCTAATTTTTTCGCGGAAGCATAAATAACCGATTTCCTACCATACATGGTTACCTTAGTCATAGTTCTCGAAATTAACGTATCTCAGCCATCATCCAGTTAGTTACATGAGTAGCATTACCGGTTACTGGCTAACTCACTGCTGAGCGATTTCCGGGCTGAATAAAAAGCCCCCTCTGGGAACTTTTCGCGAATCTTCACAACTTTTTTGGAAGATACGCGCCAGCACCAAGATCCAGTTCCCACGGCTGGTCTTGCTTCTATTAAATCTCGCCCACGCATAATTCCCTCAATCGCGTTTTATCAAAACTCCGTCTAAGATTGGGACTCGTTCGCCAGACGAACAAGAGCATGTTTACATGCGTGACACACATGTAAATTGCATCTGAGAATGCGCAAGCGGGAAACGGACGACCTTAGAGAAAATCCACTACAATCGTGCGTCATCACGTCAACGACGGCGAAAGCTCATCCGCAGGTAAATCCGAAGGTATTGCTGATTAATTCAATGGATTCTTCAAATTGGAGACACACAGCCTTCGCTACGGCCAGGGGCTCCGGCACCAACTGCATTCAAATGAGCCCCGATCTTATTCTTCTTCGTGGACCCTGAAACGTACGTAACTATTGTTAAGGCTAGCCAGCACCCAGGTGTGATTCTTGGAAGTGAGGAGAACCATTTCATGCGATCGTAATAAACTGATATTGAATAAATTGACCCATAACAGTTGACCAAAATGGGGTGAAAAACAATTTGGAGAAATTTGAGGCAATGTTGAAGCTTTTAGGTCCGAATTGGACAGTTGTAAGATGGAGATCTTAAGCGACTCTGATTGAAATGATTCAGAAGAATGGCTATGACGAATGATCAAGGGAAAACACGTAAGTACGTGACTGAAGATTTATCACACTCACGATTCATTCATGATATTGTGAAGTGCTTATCACAGAATCGGAGTCTTGGAAATTAGCTGCTGTTTTTATTGATCTCTAAATATGTAGGATTTTTATGGGATCTACGTAAAGTGTGTTATAGTCAAATGCGCAATGTTCACGGGGAATCAACAAATTAATTCGAATCAATCATGATATATTTTATTTTACAATATTGTTAACAAGAGTTAATATCATTCTGGACGCGTTTCATTTTTATTCTTGCTATTTTGACGATTTCTTTTATGTATTTTGTATTTTTTGTGATGACCGTTCAATATCCTTCCAACGACGATAGCGGCGAGATTGGGATCCTATAGAACCATCCCTAAACCAGCGAGGTGCATTATCGTTAAGAATTCTGCGCAGGCGGCAAAGGTTTGATTTGGATTTGGGCGCCATTCAAAAAAATGATGTATTATTTAAATATTATCTCAAGAATACAATGCAAATATTTGTGTGAAAACGAGGCTAGATACCGAAAAAACTAGTATAAAATTCTTGTGAACACGTATATGGGTTTGGTGAGGTGTGTGAGGGAAAGTGTCTCAATTTTGACTAGAGTTTGATAGCAATAAGAACGCGAGTGTCGACAAGAATTGAATCAGAATATATGTATACGCACGGAGAATCGACGTGATGTAAATTGCATAAGAATTAAGAAGAAAGTGCGTCGTTGACCCCGTCGGGTCAGGAAAAGATCCAACCGCAAAATTTCGATAGATTTTTAAGTTTGCAAAATGTAGTTGCCATACATTTTCTTACTAACAAGAAAAGAAAAACTTGCATTTAACGATCAGTTGGTGATAGTGAAAAAAATCTTGATTTACAATTTCAAGTGAAAATGATATTTAAGGAAACATTTAGAAATTGCAGTTTCGAGAAAGTCGAATAACTTGCAAAATATTTCCGGTCATTCTTTATTCGTTGTTCATTCAGATACAACCGTCAATTAGTAGCAATCTCAATAATAGTTCGTCCATCTTTTTTTACATTTGCCCTACCAGCAGAAAAGTCCGTCTGACTTGAGGACGGCTATTAAATTGTGTATAAGTTTACAATGTAGCGTCAAAGTAGATTTGACTTGCATATTAGCAGCACATTTATAAAATAAGTTGGAATTCCCGAGACATGAGAAGTAGGACGACCTTTTGAACACATGTATATATGTATTTGCAAACAGTGGATACAAACCAAAGAGCAGATTTTTGGAACTTACAGAATTCTGTTTATGAACACAGCCTCGTACATGAAAATTAGCTTTATCTGAAAATATGATTTTGAACGATGTCATTTTCCAACCCATATTTCCCAACATAAAACGATATATGTATTTCTTAAGTCACGCTGCATTCGTAGGCATTCGTTGAAGTCCGTATAAAAATTTGTCTAGTGTTAGACCAGGACGGCAATACGAGTTATGGTGTTATTTCGAAAAACAACAATTTATGTGTAGCGCTGAGAAACACTCTTTTCGACTATTGATAAACAGTCAGTATGAGCCGAATACCTACGAATGTGGTGTCACCATTGCATCGAAATTTTGACACTAAATATACATTGATATTTTAAGCATGTTACTGTTACCAATGTTTAAATAACACGCACTTCGAAAAGTGATCTACATATATTACATTTCAACAAGCTTAGTTTCGAAATTTTCTCACATACAATTTCAAAATGTTGATTTGAAAATATATTTTATCTACCTTCAAAGTGATTTTGTCTTCACTAAAGAGTATTGAATGTGGTTTTTAGGGGCTGTTTCAGTTTATTTATTTTTTTCATTTTAAAAATATGAACTTGTAAATTGCGCATAGTTTGAATTACAACTTTTCTCAGAGAAAAAAAAATTCAGGCTTGGACGGTGCTTGGCTTAAAAGAAATGCCGAAAAGAATGGCCAGATTCAATACTTCATTTTGAAATAGCCGCCATTTTGTTCATTTTCATCGAAAATATAGTGATTAATATTGGATGCATTTTTTTGAAATGATTAAGACAGTACGACTTTCCACCGTTAGACACTACTTTTTGAATCTTAAAATGCTCATAAACAATATGTGAATGACAAAAATGAACATTAAAAACAAAATTATATACGTCAGGATCATCCGAATAAACTAAAATATCCGACTCACTATCAAATTTTGTTCCTCGAAAAATCATGAAAATCGGCCTTGTCACTCTGCGATAGTCCCTTAAAAAGCCCAAGAATTCGAAGGAAAAAATCTGTGACTAGTTTACAATTAAAATTAAATGTTTAAAGGTGCGTTTTAATGCAAAGGAAAGTAGGCACTTACTTCACTTTCACGGCTCAACCGCCGGAACAGTTCGTCGCTTTCGAATTTCGACTTTTGATCAGGAACAACACGAGGCATTTTGAAAATAAATCGGGGTTTGGGCTGCTCGTAGAGCCCAATTGTGTCGTAGGGAATCATTCCGGCCAGCGCTGCGGCGTCGTTCATTTTATCCCAGTGGCAATGCAGCTCTTCTTCCTGACGATTCACACTCTCAAGCACTTTCGCTCCTTCGATTCTCGAGCAAATATTTTCAGAAATGTTCTTACAGCACACCAAATCACTACAATTTATCACCAAGGACAATGATGGCCCGATTGCCTGAAAATTAGACCGCTTCACGTTTTGTTCCGCAACACGAACTCTTAAGACCTTAACCGACCGTCGCTCACGCCAACTGATTCCGATCAACTGTTTCAGTACCGTTTCAACCCGATGTATCCGATGTATCTGGATTCCGGTTGGGTTGTTTATGCATGTGTTGGTGGTCTGGTGGGATTGGGTGAGGCAAAATACATGGCCATTTTCCCTTATTTACGAGTAAAATCAACGGAGGAGGAGATCCGTTCAATGGGAACGCCTATAAGAGGCAGTGATGCATGAACCGTTTCATGCAAATGAAAATGTAGACATTTAATTATTTTACTGAATTTAATTTGTTGGACGTCAATATTCAAGCATAAAATTTCTAACTCATATTGCAATCCTTTTTTCAGGATTTTTTCCATGAAACTGAGCTTGATCAGTAATGGCGAAGCAACACTTTTTCGGGGTCCCTTTTTAATGATGTTTAACTGAAGGTTTTAAATTTTTCTCGATTTCCAATATGTTTTTCGTCAGTACCGATATTTTTATCTGTGTCTGTGTTTTATTTACGCAATTAAAAACAGGGAAAATTCATGTAGCCACGTTATAGTCAGTCCTCTTGGACTACAATGTGGCTATCATATTTGAATATCCTATGAATAAATTACATGAACCATATTTTGTAGGTGATAAGTACTATTAGAGACAGGCACCATTCATTTTAGCTGACTTTGCCATGGTCTCTCAGAATATTGTTAAGGATTTGATTTTTCGAGGAAAAACTGTAAAAAGGCTGGTTCCGAAAAGGGAATAGTGTGCAAACGTCCGCCGATGTAGATTTGATATATTTTTAATCTCAACGCATTATTTCGGATAAATTTTACACTAGTTTAAAATCAATTTGTTTCACGAGCTCTGAAAGTGTAACATTCATACCAATTTTGGTAGAAATGTTCTTCCTAAAGGCCGGAGTATAAAAAAATACACCAAAATTAATAACAATGTATTGCTACAAAAACACAGAAAAGTCTACTCAGTTTCAATTGGCAAATCAAAATCAAGCTTGCTTAATCTTTTGTTATTCCACTATCGTGTCTTGAATCGTTATGCAATTTGCGAAACCATGAAACTACACTTGTATGTACAACATAAATTTACCATAAATTCTTGTTAAGGATTCCAAATCTTGATTTGTTTTTCAACATAAATAATTCATGGACATTTGCTTGGTAATTACTGAGAAATTGAAAACTCACGTTAACCCTTTTGTATTTCATTGTTTTAATCGGTAATCCAATCCTTTTGTTACTTACAATGCTGTTTTTGGCTTATTTGCTTTGCAAACAAAAATACTAAAAATTGTATTCCTGAAGGCGGCCCGATTTCAAGCCCATCGAATTCAATTTTTGCATCAAAACTTAACTCCCTTATCTACAAATTCAACAAAAAAACTCCCAATCCCATCGCTGCATAAAACCATGAATAGGAAAAGGATTAACTAGCTGATGATGTTTTCATTTCACACTGAGCCTGCATTTATACTATAGCCGTCTGAATAGCTTAACGACAATGCCATGAGTAGGGCACTACAATAGCATGCACTCGAAATAGACATCACATGAAAAGAACATAAAAGGACTTATCTTAATGCCATCTAAAGGTAACAAAGCGCCATCGGACATGATACTTTGATCCTTTTTAGTCAACTTCTATGTAAACATATAAAACTGAAGATAGTTTTTTTCTTTTTCGTCCTTTCGTAAACTGTTGCTTATTTTATTTTTCTATAGAAATTAATGAAGCAGTGCAAAAGAGATTTGTTCATAGTAGCCTTGTAGTCTACCGATTTCTAAAGGACGATTTGGCCAGTGTTTTTTTTAGTGCAACATAACTTAAAGAATAGTGAAATACTTCGATAAGAATCATGGAATACCAATACCAATAGTATTCAAGTGTCTTATAATGAACTGTGACACTCAAAGAATGGCTTCGATTTTATTATAATTAAATAATAAAAGCATGTTGAAATTATCTTTTATTTTTGATAACTATTGGAAAACTTTATTTATAGCCTTTTCATCTCAACTTCACTAATTTCCTAGTCAAATAAACTATTTTTCAAAAGAATTAAATTGGAATAATGTTTATTTTATATGGAAATGATTGAAGTGGTGGGAATGCTGTATAGGCCATTAACTCAACAATTACCAGAAAAAGGTAGTCGGATTTCAAAGTAAACAATTCGTTTTTGTCACTAAGAAAAGTGGTGAAAATTCTGCTAAAAATGTTGTCACTAGAATGAGCCCTTCAAACGAAAATTAACAATTTTCTTATAAAGGAAAAATTACTAAATATAAGTGAGGAAACTAATTGGAAACTTTTAACGTATAAATCAAACATAATGAATGGTTTTTCCCCTAAAATTTTTGTGGTTCTTAACGATATTCAAAGGATGTTGAACTACAAATTTTGAAGAGGAAATTACCACAGGAAATTTTCTAATAAATTATTAAAAAGATCTGCTCGTTTATTTTTCGATTGAATTTTTTTTCTTTAGAAAAAACAAATGTATATTTCGCCTTTCACTTCCAGGCTTCATCAGTGAAAATAAAAATGAAATATTATATCTTGTTAACGGTTTTGAAACAAGATTCCGAAAATAATTTGTGATTTTCATTGATTTTCGTTGAAAGTTTCATCAAAATTTTCCAAAGAATAATATTAAAAATGGAATGAAAAGTTTAATGACAGACGCAGATACAAATGTTAAAAATAGTTGAAATATATAACGAGCTTAATCCATCAACAAGCCTAACCGTGGTCGTGCTGTCTCGTGACGGATGGCAAATGACAGCACCTGAAGAGGATGCCATCCGACACGCCGAAACCACACTTTCCATTAAATTAACGATGAACCAGCATAACCTGGAAGCTAAGAACTCCCATTAATGTGCAACAATAGTGTTAGTAAGTTGCTAACCGAAAGCACAAACTAGAAAACAAGGTCGTTGACTAGACTAGGAGGTTCTAACCCATGACAAACTATAAATAAAAGGTTAAAATGATGTTTTGCTAAAAACACTGAGAAAAATTCCGCCGAACATGTAAAAGAAACATTCGTAAAAAAATGGCCACACAAATTTGAAGAAGATTTACTTTTGGCAATTTTCTTTGAATCAAAACTCTCCAATAAAGTAAGGGAAGAAAACGCGAAAACTGTATTGAATTATACATTACACAGAAATATGTGTGTATAAAAACTTCAATAAATCCCTGTAAACTATTTGCCTGTCCTTTGAAAATTCTTTAAAATTTTATCAATGATCAGGAAAATCGTCCGATATTTCAACATGATTTTTTTTTTGTAAAAATAATAACACTTTTAGAGGAAAAAATCGCGAAAATATATTTATTGGGATTATTTTCAATTTTATGATAGGTTGAAGCTAAATTGAAAGAAACATGAAGTAAAATTATCAACATGAAAAAAAAATGTAAAAATAATAACATTTTTAGAGGAAAAAATCGCGAAAATATATGTATATGGATATTATTTTGGACTGAGAAATGATTCTTGTTTTAAAAATGGTTTTTAATGTTTCTTGTTATTCTCAAATAAAGGAGGAGCATGTTTTTTGTCCAAAGAGCTTCGTTATATTGCTAGAAAACCTCGCAAAAGAGTTGACTTTGTAAATGTAGTTTCATTATTTCAAAATTTATAAACAGAATTATACTGTGGCAATAGTATTCATATTAAATATTGAAGCCAGTTATAACTTAATGTCATCTTTCTTAAGATTTTTGACAACTATTGTTTCGAAAGGTTTTATCGTGAAAAAATACAATTTAATCATAAACATTTTCATATGCTTATTTCAAAATAGCACATTTATGAAATTTTAATAAGCTTATTATTTCTTGGCATCAGACACAGCAGCTTAATTTGAACCTTAGCCTCCTGATATTTCAAGGCAAATCCATAAGCAATTAGGAGACCTTTGAATCATTCTCACTACAAAAGTCGACTCAATTTTAGATCCGAAGCTATTTAAGCTTTAAATATCATAATAAATATTACTGGTACTATGAAAATAATCCAAAAACCTCTAAAAATATTTATTCGTTTAAACTTTTTAAACAGCTATTAACTTCTGACAGAAGAATGATTTATAGACGCTGAACATAATCATTCACCCAGACTACATTAATTATTGATGTTTTTTTTAGCTCTGGGAGGAATTCAAATATTTTATGTTACATACATTCTTGTATTCTTATTTTAAAAACTGTATGTATATGTACTTATGTTTAAACGAACTATGACGCAAAATTTCAAGTGAATCGAAGCACATTTGATAAATGCCAATTATGTGGGTATGTGTTAGCAGCCTTTAAAGATTGCAACGAATCAATGGAATGAATAATGACAAATAGCGTTTATGATGACTTTGTTACGAAAATAGGACAGCTTTGATGTTTAAAGATAACTGCCACTGGCATATGTGTATGTATCCTTCTTCGTACATGCCAATCAAACTCAATGATATTTCCTCGTAAGCAATATTTCCTACTTCTCCCATTATGTTTTGATATTGATCTAAGTAGCAATGCATTTCAGATACTGCATTGATTCCAAAGGGCAACACATCACTTATCCCCGTATAATCCCGGGGCTTTTAACGGGATTATCGAAATTGTTTTGTGACTCCACTTGAAGAGGGTCACCTATGCATGGATATTATTCCCGTCCCGGATCCTTGACAATGTGAACATCTGCCCGAGACACCTCTTCAATTCAAACGTTGCGTCGCTCGTATTTTCTCCACGAATCATATTTTATATGTATCTTTCATTGAACAAACAGTATCTACCTACAATAAGAGTCGAGCAGGACTTCTTGAAATATTGTTCTCTCCTTTCATTGGCCGGAACAGTAGTCCATTTCTAAATTTAAACTGCTCGGAACAGCGGACTCACATGATTAATTATCCTTTTGCGACAGCAGTCACAAATACTTAAGATATATCTGTCAAAATATCGCTGCAGGATTACAGGAGGAACGTGCCCTTTCCGTATTTCCCAACAATTTTTTTTTGTTCGGACCCGGGAAGTATCTTTGGATTGGTGTCGATCTTCAGATAAATGCCGCGGGCCATTTAGTGTGGAGCGCAAGGCCAGCTCAACTCTGGCTTCGGGATAGGATTGAAATCGAGCGTGGAAGCGATTACTTTGTTGTTAACATTTTATGTATGTTATTTTTATAAACAAGTTGAGGCGCATGTCCAACACATTTCTGGATTTTGTAAACATTGCCGATCAGTTTCGAATGTTTCCCTCGCACCAGGCTCTTCGAATAGAAGTGTAACTGCAAGACACATGTTCGATGCTGATAATCTCTTCTTTCTGTAATTTTATGGATGATTTGATGTAGCAGCGGACGTTCAGCAATTTGTAAATATTTTCCAATTATTTTATTGCTGAGCGGGTGAATGGGTAGTTGGGCTGCTATAAAATCCCAGCATAAAGACGGACCAGCGGCGCCTTGGATGCATCTGAATCTGGAACGGCTGTAAACTATAAAAGTGGTATTTTTATATCTGACGTTAAATTAGAACTAAACAAAAGCACCATGTGAGAATGGCTGAGATAATTGAGGAAGCCGTAGGGATAAACCCAGCTCAATAAATTTATAGCGTCATGCCTCTAATTTAGTCCATATTATGTTTATTAGCTCAGCACATGCATTGTCCACATACAGGACACTTTCACTTAATCACCACATTCTGCAATACCAAACCCCATCATCATCCATCCGTGCCCAATTGTCCTGCGTAATGTGCACCTATAATTTTCAACACAATCCTAATTTTGTGGCTGCTGAAGACATCTCCATGGGCGCACGTTCTTCACTCGCTGACTGAAATATTTCCATCACCTACTTATGATAATAACATAACTAGCATTACTTCTTAAACAGTGGAAAGTTATAATTACGTTGATATCGGACTTTAGGCATACGGGTTGAGCTGGCTGTATCAAAAGGATAACGAAGTCACCTCACATCCGTGGATTGTTTGTTCCTCGTCACTGTCCATACACAGAGCCTTGATGACATCATGCTTAAGGAGGTTTTATTGTCACCACAATGATTATATAATGATAGACGGCTGCAGGCTGCTCAGATCCATCGCTAATTTCTGTTGTGACATGATCAAATTTTAACGGTGTCGAATTATCTGGATATTTTATTATGGCTCGAGAATAAATGATAAAAAAATTGCAGAGAAAAATGAGGTAGACTTAAAATATGAGACCTCATTGTTGTAATTGGACACCGTATGGTAGTCCTTTTACGTGCTTACGAGACCCAATGTGGGCTCGAAACCAGGTGTGAACTTGTTAGGCGTCATCAGCACAAAAGTTGACACACGAAATGACTTCATAATGATTTTCATCTAAGGAGGATTGTTGTATCTTGTACAGAAATAGGATATCAGCTAATAAATATTGTGATCGTGTTAGGAAATCACATGAAAAGATTTCAGATTTTTCGTTTGCTTCCCTGTTTGCAGTGTCATGTTTTATTGACTTTAAATCTGATCACATCATCTAGCACTAAATATCTGATAGTCATAGTTAGCGACATTAACACCTGAAACAGTGAGATCCTTTTCATTTATCTATCCTCTATAAAGAACTCAAACTTTGCTGATGAAGCCTAGATTTCTACCACAATCACATTTAGTAGAAACACATCCTTTGCCCAATCAGTCAAATCCATTTATCACCATCAAATCAATTAGCATCGATGAAACATGTGTTGCCTTTCACAAACTGCGCTTTCAAATAAAACCGTATCGAATACAAAAATTTAAATTAAATTTGAATAATCCCATAAATTATTTTCCAACCCGTACACTACGCACAGGATCACCATACACACCCTACCTTTATTTTCCACAGCAAAAACACTGCCTGAAATCTAAGCCTTTTTTTATTGTGCAACGCTTATCCTAAAAAAGCAGCAAGGGATCAACTTTAATTGGTTTTTTTCGCGAAAAATTACGAAGGACAACGGACAGGCCATGTATGCGTATTATGAAAGTGTTTTCACATCTGATGTAAATTAATCATTAGCGAAATTCGTAGCTACTTTGCGTAAATGTATGCATTCCGTTTTCCATTCGAACGCGCCACCCCATCATATGTTTCATGCAAGGACGAGTTGATAAAATTGACTTGTCAGACTAGTGTGAACGTTCTCCCGATTCTACTTCTTGCATTATTGCTTTGTAAGCTGTCACGGCCGATTAGAGAGAAAGCGTCCTTTTCAGATGCACAGACGAATCAGTTTTTGCAATTAACGGATAAGTAAAGGAGCAAATAATGGTGTAAATATTTCAATATGGTGTGACAGGACAGAACAGAAGGACATTTATTCAAATTGGAAAAATAGAGCACTGGAGGGAAGGACTCGTGTGGAATAGCGTGCTTCGATGCAATGTAATGTGAGAAAGCGCACTTGCTTCTGTTGATACAGGGATTTGATCTGGCAGAAATATTGCGTGGTCCTTGAGCGTGAGTGAAAGATTGCGTCCAAATCCTGGGATGATTGTTGGAAATGTGGGTTTCAGATAAATATTTGTGTACGAGATAATAGACGACAATACATTGTGTAATGTGTTTGATATGAGCAGGGAGTTAATGCGAAAATACTGCCCGTACAATTTTTGATGATTTTTCTGAAATAATTTCAAACATTTTGACGAATTTTGTGTATCAGAGTCACTTCTCGTATCTGAAAATTGAGTAAAAATTACTTTTGTTTATTTTGTGAGTGGCTGTTGAAGCATGAACATTAATCCAAAAAGGACTGATAATTTAAGACTGTAATGAAATGAGTGTGATTTGAGATCAATAACGCGAAATTTTTTGAAGCCAATGAGACTTTCGTACCAATGACTTCTAGGACGTGCAATTCTGGAGCCGAAGCAATGAACCCTTTTTGGTCGTGCAAACAAACTTGTGTTCATCAATTTATTAAAATAAAAAAAAATGTCGAAACTTTTTTTTGAGAACGGAAATGAGTATCTGATGATCCTCTGTTTTCTTGAGTTTTACTATATTCTACTATCGTCGCTTATTTGGAATAAGCGTTATTTCCTGCAGTTTTTCCACAGACAACACAATATTACAACATTTTTCTCACTATCAGACTAGAAAGTATCATTTGTTCAATATACTATAAGATCCTCTTTGTAACCCGTTGACTGAATCGAATCAAACAAATGACATCAGTGTGTCAACAAAATCATTGAAGTGTTAATAACATGTAAGAACAATTCACTTTAAATTCGCAACTTTACAAGTCATCCCTGCATTATTCGCAACATAACTCCAAATTGTTCAATTATGTATTTGCAGTCCAGTGAACTGGAAATAATATTTTCCTGCTTCGCACCTTACATCCAGCTGACTTTGTTGCTGTCGGAAATAGTTCCGAGGATCCTTAAGATCAACAATAAAGTGTTGAACAAGCTGTCCAACGCGTCGTTTTTAAAGCAAGAAGAATAGGGTTGCGCTTTTAATGAACCCTTACGCTCATATGGGAGTGAGGAAAAAAATGGAACATGAAGGCAACATGAGCCAAATCCATCGAAAAATGCCAAACACATGTCTTCTTAAAAATGCAGCCTGACTGTGTAATTGAATCAATTTCAAATGGGTTCTGGAGAGCGATTCAACCCTTTTAAAGGTCACATTGTCCTGTCACAGTGTCCTGTAGTGTGATAAAGAGGTGCCTTGCTGTGTGCACGAATGGACTTTTTATTTCTGTTGTAAATATTTACGTGTTAATAAGGCTTGAGAGTCATTGGTACGAATTTGAATTGCTTGATGAGAAAAAGCAGTTCAGTTAAGCACTAAACATACTTCAGAAAGCAGAAAGTTCACGTATAGCATCTTGGCTGTTAAATACAACTATTTGACCAATCCTCCGTGAAAATATTGTTGCGTCAAATAATAAAGAGTTCAACACGTCTCATAGTAACACATAACATTGTTGCATGCTTCACACACTTAATTTAATCTGCTATCCTTGAAGACAAAGTTGCAATCCACTTACCTCGTCATAGTTCATACCTTCGCCATTAAAACCTCCTGAAGAACACCCATCATTGTATGCCTTCTAGCCAAAATATTAAAAAGCAATAAAATCCATCTGTTGGCCCATGATGGGTCAGTTGAGTTTACGAGGAGAAAAAGATCAAAAGGATGCGCCTACAACGTCTGACTATACAACTTCTCGTTGCCAACAATGCTTAGAACACGAGAGTCGAGCCGACAAAGCATCAAATTGACTAGGCGTTTATGACACTCACTATTAAATATGATTTGGAAGAAGAACGTCAATGATGCATATATACCTACCAGTTGATTGAGGCCTTCCTAATGTGAATACAGAGAACGTCCTAGAAAATACACTGGCTCTTTTCTAATGAACTAGACAATAATCATAATTTCAATATTTTCAAATTCGTGGTAATAGCTTGGTTTGGGCGCAGCCTTGTTTTATTGGTGAGGTAAAATGTTATTTATGTCCTTTCCAGTTAATCTGGGATATGTTGCTACGTCTCAAGCAAATTTTAGACAAAATGTAGTGTCAGACTTTTATTCACTATCATTTGTACTGGTCAAGAGTAACATGCTTGATTTGAATTGAAATTAAATCATCTACAAATACCACCATTTACATTCTACTCTCTAAAATCTGAAACACCTATAGAAACAATTAACAAATTTTTATGCCTGTATTATGGGAGTGTATTTATCAATGCTAAAATCCTTCTTAGAATTACACATTAGTTTATTTTATCCCAAAACAAATATAAATAATTCAATCGAAGAATTTAAATACTTAAATTGAAACTTTACTGTATATTTGGAAGCATGAATTAAATTCAATGCAAGTTTCTGGTTAACATAGATGAAACTAGCTTGCCGACGAAGAATATGATCCTTTAAAATTAATGCCAAATGTCTCTTAGCTTGGAAATTCACTCAATCAAAGATTCTTTTAAATAAAATTAAATCTCACGTTGTGACATTGTCGACAATTTTTTGATTACTTCACTCTCTGTCGCGTCCCGATTGATAATACAAAAAAAATCAAAGAGTAGAAGACTGCCTCTAATTTTCACTCTTGTAAAAATACATAATGCCAGGTTGACGATAGAGGGACATCAGCATCCCACGGAGTATTTATGTTTTACGAATTAAGTCGTAATTTGACTGATGAAAGAGGCATTCGTGTTGCTATTCAGGACGAAAAGGGTTCATACCGCTTGCTGAGCGTGTCAGCTTGCCTCCTGGTGATTTTTGACGAGGGCAACGACAACTGTTTCCAATTGAACAATTGCATTTTATAGTGCTACAAAAAATCGCATTGACGAGACGAACGCACTCAGTTGAAGGAATAAAAACATTAAATTATGGGCTCGAAGAACGGATGACGCCTTGACCAATGGTCAGTTGGGCTAATTTGATTTATTGGACAAGGCAATCAGATTAACATTGCATTTGGTTCTAGTATGTACACGATTTCCTTTTGATGCTAGAGTCGAAAGTGTGCCAATTTGTTGGATACAAGACTTTTAATGAGTTTATAACTCGCCAACATGTAGTATGCGCCATTTGTGTTCATACGCTGAATCGATACAATGAAAAAATGATGAAAATCAGTATTAATTTACAAATTATTTATTGAAAACCTTAAACATTTTTGTTCAATGGTACCTATACACCATAATCTTGATGAAAACATTACATTTTTTCCTTTCTGCAGAAAATTACATAAAAACAGAAAATAAACAAAATTTGAAGCTGCACTCATATTCGTACAGAAATTACAACACCAAAATTTTTAGTTAAACATTCAATTTAGTATCTGGTTGGATATCCTTTTCGTTTGATGGCTTCTCTAAATCTGTTCGGCATTGGCTAAATCTATGTAAAAATAAGGAAGTTTCATCCACTTTTCTTGGAGAGTATTGTCTAGATATCCTGAATTTTTGTATTGAATAATATTTTAGTCCTCCTGTTTTGGCCCATTGACTGTCAATACGATTAATGTCTGGTGATTATGAAAGTGTTTTTAAAACAGGTTCAACATGTTTAGGGTCATTTTCTTGATAAATATTGAAGGCGTTTTGAATTCTCGATCTTTCAGCGGTTAAATGCAATTTAGACCTTCATATTTCAATATATATTTTGCAGTGTTCATTATGCCATCTATACCATTTCACTAGCCAGTTCTCTCTACAGAAAAATATTCCCATACCATGCCGGATTCGTCACCGTGCTTTACCATTGATAATAAATTGTGTGCGTTTAATCTCGTAATCTTTTGTCGCTTAATTTTGGGTACACAATCCCACATAACAGTGCCAAACTTATTCTCATATGTAAATACCATTTCAGAAATCATAGCCCTTTTGAATATGATTTCTTCTTCTATTCACTTTATTAATGAAAGATTTCTTTCAGGAAATACAATTTCAATGCTCAGACTTTTTACTAATTTGCCGAAACGTATTAGCGGGAACTTTCTTTCTTAGACAATGTTGAACAATATAATTCTCATCTTCTGTTCTTTTATATTGAAACCAACATGGTGTCATATTCAGGAACGAAATTATGTTTATTTTTAGCTGACTTGCCGCTTTTTGTAAGTTTTCTGGAACTTAATGAATAAATTGAGAGACCCAAGAACATGTTAAATTTTACGAGAAATATGAAGAATCGGATGGATTTCTTGTTCTCGTTTAGTTTTACCCTTGTTCAGTCAACAGGAGGGCAAGTTTCAAGTGGAAGTTCTTTCTGTGTATTTGATGATCTGAATTACTTATTATTTTTCCACAGTTTTGGTAGTGGAACACAATTTGTTAATGTTCACAAATGTTGCAAGAGCTCATAGCTAACACGTCTGTAGACAATAAAGTCATATTCTTGATATATTGTTAGAGCCGCTGCTGCACAAACTTCAAATTTTTGAAAATGCTGATTTCATGGGTTTTGAATTTTAAATTTTGACCAAACATTTAGAATACGAAGCTTTGATACATTAACCATTTAAAAAATTGGTAACTCATTTTTGACGACAAATCCACGTAAAACATGCGTGCACTTAGCCATTGATAATAATCAAGAAAATTATTTACATAGAAAAATCAGCTAAGGTTGTTTCCTTCGTACCACAGATTGTATAATTGTTTTTTAACATAATTTTTAATTTTCACTTAAACAAATAGTGCTACAAATGTTGAAGCAATATTTTTCAACTCCCAATATATAAAAATATATACTTGACCTTCCTCAGTTGATTCAGTTTTTTTGCGATAGTACAGTTAAAATTGAGTCAATCTTCTCATTGATTATGTACACGACATTTTCCAAAGAAAACCGCCATTATTTTCGAATTTACTTACTTACTTATTTCTTATCATAATTTGATGTTGATTTTGATCAGATTTATAATCGCTACCCTCACCTAGGTAATTATCAAAAATCAAAGCTTCCTAACATTTTCAATCAATGAATTCATCACTATAAATATGATAAGCAGTGTGATAACATGTACAGGAAAGCTGCCAAAAAGGTCGGTGAATGATAGTAACTTTTGAATGTAGTCAGAAGTTCCAAAAATTTAGCATTGTTTTTTGATTTTCATAATAGTACTTATTGTTCACAAAAAAATAACACTAAACACAAAGAATGTCAAGAATATTTTGCTTGTTTTGGAACTGAATTTCTGAGACTGGTATAGCCTTACAATAAATTATCTAAGGAAAAGCAAACATTTGGGAGCATTCTTTTTCGTGGAGCTGAGTGAGATAGGTACCATTAGAATGGCCAAATCTTGGATTTCCCCAAAAAATCAGGATGGTTCATAGAAGGAACTATAAGATTTTCACGTCTACATGGCACAGTAGACAAAAACCGGACTGAGTGAAGCGAAAGCCGATTGTCAATATTGTTGTAATCGTTTTTTACTATTCATTTTAGTCATTTAGCTGGCAACATATTTGAATAATACTTTTGAAAACTACAAAAAGAATGGTGTATTTGCCGCTTTGGCTTTACAGCTGTACAGCCTTAAATCATATCTTTAATTTTTAATTAAGTGAACTTTTAGTTTAATAGTATGATATTTTAGGGCAAACCAATTTGAAAATAAATTAAATTTTTCCTAATACTAGAGATGCTAATTTTCCATGGAAATATGACCATAAAGCGATACAATTAGTTCAGTCGAAATAGAAACAAAAACTATATTCATGTTTCCTTAAATTTCACTGTCGGTAAAATTTTCGCTTACGCACCCTTTTGCCTCTCAAGTCGATATGGTTTTTAAAGTCAATCTTACTTATAACAGCATCAATACCTCAAAAATCTCTAGGTGTCCTGTTATTGCACAGAATATATACCGTGAACATTCAAATGTTGAACTCTCCATTCATCCAGACGCAACGTGACATATTTGCATGGTGCACAGCCATTCAGTCCTAATAAACATCCATTTCCACGGATTTGCACACATATGAACGAGCCAACAAGGAAATGGACAAGTGAATGGCTAAAGAATAATGCATCTTTTGTTTTATCCGGAAACTTGTTCGCATATCCTTTGAAAGCACGCGTGCCCAGACCATGCTCTGATTAAAGTCAGCACGCGATCAATTTTTGTCCTTCCAGTAATGCACCTTCATTCTTCGTTGCTTTCAATGTCTCTCGATTTGGTGGCGTGCTGTTTGTTTTCATTTCGTAAGGATCCTTGAATCCTTTTAAGGGCATTTATACGATAACCATCTTGAGAGCCGCCGCGCTGTTTAATTATCACGTTCGGAACGGTTGCTGTGCTCGAAACTAAGTGGTGTCTAATGAGCATGAAAACACAAAAACATCGTTCCGAAAACGTCCTTTGAAGGAATATATTGAGTGCTAATTGATTGTGCAAAGGGAAATGGAATGCAATCATAGTTGATTGTAGTTCCGACCGAAGTGAGTATTTTTGAAAGATTTATCATAAACCTGGGTGAAATTTCTTTGGGAAATTGTTTGAAGATATTCAAGTATTTATATTTATGAATAGAAAATGAAAATCAATCGTTATTGGAGGCAAATATTTCACTGAATCTCTAAAATAGGATATAAATTCAAATATTGATTTCTCGTAGCTAAATTTTGGAATTCCTATAATGTTACTTAAGCTACACTCCTCAAAATCAATGGTTGTTTTGGTTACGTACATATGTATGTTGCCAGTAATCAATTTTCATAAACAGGTAAGCCAAATTAGATAAATCATTCATACCAGCGAAACATTAGAACTCATTATGAAGTAGGAACTTATAAGGATTGAGTACGGTGTAATGAAATACTGGCACAATATTGATGCCTCATTGTGTCTGTTGTTGAATTGTCATTGAAATTAAGCACACATAACACTTATTTGGGTCTAACAGGAAACAAAAACAATATAAAAATCATTTCACACATTCTCTGTAAATGATGATGTGGATTTACTTATGTATCAAGTACACCATTTTAAAATTTTCAGCCTATAACTCTGACACTAAACCTAAAAATCGTCCAATTCAACCTTCAATAAAATGTGGTCTAAGTGCGACCCTTGAGGCCCACACGGCAAACTTCCCAGTGGGGTGAATTAAAAAGCACACAATAATAATAATATTACTATGAAGGTATTTGAGATCTGCTCGAATTAATAGTGCGTTTCAACAGTTTCAAAATAGGCAATTTTTAGTTGTTTTTCAGTTTTTTCATCCTAAATAAAAAACGGCCTAACCGATTTTACTGAAAAGACATTCAGTTTTAAGTTACGTAATTACGCGAATGAAACCAGTCCCACGTCAATACGATCTTTGGTTCTCGAGATAATCGAGTCGAAAAATAATTTCGAACGCACATACGCACATCCGCCCATACGCACATACACACACAGAGACATCTCTCTAAAAACGATGGATTTGGATTCTAGAGACCTTAAAACGTGAAGATACAAGGGCGTCGCCAAGGGGGGGCAAGTAGGGGCAGCTGCCCCCCCCCCCTAGAGATTTAAAAAAATGTAACCAAATGCAAAGCAACCAAAGTCCTAAAATAAGGCTAATCAGTTGGCTTGCTTTGCCGGTCAATCCCGCACGACAAAACTCGAATGAGTTCATCAGGTGCAATACAACTTCCAAATAGGGCTGCCAAATCTGAAAAATAATAAATCTATAAAAAAAAATTAAATGTCGAGATTTCGGCGAGGCTGTCGGGAAAATTGACATTAAATTTTTTTTTTACTTTTTTTAAAAATCTGCTCTTACTTAAAAGTACTCAAAAGGAAATTTAGCCTTTTTCAAGTAATATACTAATCTTTATTTTGTTGCCAAATACATTTAGTACAGTAAGTGCCTTAAAATTGGACAATTTAATTATTTTTATGGCTTCTTCATTTTTGTAATAAATATAATAACTCCTTTACAAAGTTTTATTTATTGTGCAATCGAGAGCTCGTACAGCTTTACATAATGAACTTTGATTTTATTACATTCTCCATAATATCAACTTGCCCGCCCTTGGGCCATGGGCTGGCGACGCACTTGTGGAGATATGTCAAAATTTGGGATTCGCAAAATCTACCCCATTACAATAACTTCCCATAGGGAACTGGGAAGTTAAAATGTCAATTTGATTTTTGAATCACTTCCAAATGTCAAACTGATAAGTGAAATTGCATCTATTTCATTCGCTTTGCTAACAAATTTCAATACAACTGAAAAATTGTAGATGGCTCTGTTATCTTATTAGCTTTAGCTTCATTAAAAAAAATCTGCTTCGTAATAAAGTCCCACTTCACAATAAAATCTAAATAGCATGTGTTTGGCAAAATCATATATTAGTACTTTGTTATTAAGTTCTTAATTTATTCCATGCGAAAGGTTGCATGTACTTTGTAAGTTAAATATGTATTACGAACATTTCCTCATTAAATCCTTCAACAGATCATCTTCCACTGGATCAGCAAGTAAAATTTGTTTACGTTTTTCCTTTCATTAAGCGTAAATAATTTCGTAAATCGGTTTTGCTCGTCTCGCCACGTACCCACTTTGATCACAACCTATCAAAACATCATCATCTTCCTTTCATCCCGATATATTCTTCATATTCCTATATTTGTTAACAAGGGATAATCTACAAAGTACGATGCTCATAAATAATTTTTCATCAATCAACAGTCAATAGGACCATTAAGTTTCAACAGGCCGACAAAAACGACGGCAGGACAATATTATTGGGATGCGTGTAGATAACAACAATAAACAGAAGGATCAAAGTAAAATAGTTTTATCTGCTCGTACCGTTTGGACCCCAGGTGAGTTATAAAGAAAACCAGGAGAACGGGAAGTTGAAATCATCCCAAAAAATAATGGAAGTCATTCTGAGTTTGTGCGACGGCAACCCAACAAGGAAGGGTAGCAACATTAGCTGTAACTTCCACTTTGCTATTTTGTATAGATAAAATGATTTATACTCGGAAATACGCTTTCCCGCTCTTTGCCTTGCGAACGTTGCAATCCCGTTGAACGGCTAAAGTGGGGTGTCGCAAACGACATAAATAGGGTTCGCACCCTGTCTGCATACCGTTTCGTACAGTTGCCACCCAGCCTGTTGTACATGGAACTCTATTTACCAAGCACGTACGGATTCCCCAGGGAATACTTCATATACCACGTTTGCCCCGTGGAGAGGGCGTGCACTCCGACTTCGCTTCAACGACTAAGTAAATAAGGGTGAATGTGGGGTGGTGCTTCAGGATGGATATGTCGTCCTGTTTTTCGTGTTGAACCGGTTTATGTGCTTCTGTTTGTAGGTACTGTTTTATATGATCTGATATCATAACAATATTCATCCTGTTGTACAGGCACTTCACTCTTGTGTCGTGTGTCCTCAAACAGTTCCATCCGTTTGCTATTATTAAAAATGGAATGGCCTATTATTAGTAGCCGACGACGACGACGCGACGTCTGATGAGAATATGGGATATTGAAAACAAGGAACTGGTTATTGATTCGCACTCCTTTGGGATGTGTACGAATTTTCTGATGTTATCCGAGGGTCCGCCATTTTACTTTCCATTTTCAGAGACATATCATTTTCACTGTTCTTTGTTGATTATAGTATCAAATTTATAGGGGATGAAAATTGCATATTTTAGAAACCATTGCGCTGCGTTTATGCAAAGAACCGTTGGATTGTAGAGTTTATGCCATTTGCATTTTTTTTCGGAAATGTTAAACCTTCGATGGTACTTCAACTGAAATTCTAATATACTGACGTTGATTTAAACATTATAAAAAATGCTTTGCGAATCAATATAACATATAACTACTAATAGGTCAAACTTGGTCCTAGACAGTACAAAATGTATAAATCCAATCGGATCAAAATGATTTGGATTGAATGGAATCAGCACAGCTAGCTCATTTTTTTGGATGGGTATATTTTTAGGCAAAATTGATACAATTTTATTAGACATAGAATTTATCTACATTTAATGATATTTTGATAATTTACGGAGGATACCTATATATTCAAGATGAAAATGAATATAAAGAAAAACATGTTATATATATTTTTAATAATCTGAAGCTTGGAAATCAACATTAATTCTTTTCTTTATTAAACATAAATATTTTTTTGTTCTTCTTAAGGGCGCTGCCTAGTGAGAAGCTTCATCATGACGCTGAAAAAAATACTGCTAGTCTATGCTGCTTAAAATCGAATATTTGGTCATCCTAAGACGAAATTTCTGCGTATTTTTCTACGAAATGCAATGTTTATATGATAAATGAAATAAATAATGTAAATTCTACGAATCAAAAATATTAATTTCTGATTTTTACGTGATCTGAAATCAAATTTGTCAGCGTCTTGTGTAGATTTGATCGAACAAGGATGAACGTATCATTTCAGGACAGTTTTGCACTAATTTTAAATCGTTTTGTTCATAAGCTTTGCAAATGTAACATTTTTTTCCAATTTTGGTATAAATGGTCTTCATAACGGCCAGGGTATGAAAATATACATCGAAATTTCTAACAGTGTAATTAACACTAAGCTCTTTTGTTATTATCAACTCTATTGTATAACTTAGAACATTAGAGGTAAGCATATCAAATTCTAACACATTCCCGACCGCTGCCTTGAATTCACGTCATTTCAAATAAATAAATAAATAAAAATTACTATAACTTTTTTAATACCTATACAACTACCAGAAAACCCACGACATATTTTTTAAAGTACATATTTCCACAAGATATTTTAAACCATATTCTAATATTATTACCCTGAACTATAGAAATTTGCAGCAAAATGCTGTAGAATTTCTTTATTTTCGCCGATATTTGGAAATAGTAAGGTACCAAACTTGCCGGTTTTGAACGAATTAATAGATAACAACTAAACTAAAGTGGATGGTAAAATAAAACAATATCGCTTAAATAAGAAACTTTAAGAATAAAAATGGAAACTTATAGAAAAGCAGCTGCTGCTAATATTCTGGAATTACATAAAAGGAAATCAGCTGGAGGTTGAAAAACAAATGAATGTCGCAAAAATATAGACAAACAGAAAAACGATAAAATCCGAGAAATATAAAATAAGATACCAAAAAAATATGATGAAAAAAAGCTAGTGGCAATTTAGTTACTTTTAGAATAAAGGATAAAGAATTGTTCGACGATAAAAGAAGTGGCTGGTAAAAAAGTCAAACCGAACTCCATCCGGGAGTTAACCGCGAAAACATGCTGCCCCACAGCCGAGAAGATTTCGAAACACAACACTAGTCAAATTTCATCATTTAAATTGACATATTTATTTCATCAGCGTAGATTATTATAGTAAAATAATTCGATACAATTAATGTTTGGCATGTTTTAGCAGATTCCAAACAAATTACAATGTACTTCTTTGTCTTATGGTAAAAGACGTTCAGATGAATCTGAATAAGGAGCTGCTATCAATTTAATACGAAAATATTCTCCAAATCCACGCGAAGCACTTCCTGAATTAGGAATTTGCCGCTTCGATCATTTCGATCCTCATCGTGCAAATTTCACTTGGAACTTCGGCATGACTATACTTACAATTTGAATTTGTGGAAGAATTAAGTTGGCTATGCTCAAGATACGCCTATACTTTTGAGTAAGATCACCACGCTTCCCTTAAAACGGGTTGAGTCGCCGATTCTTCTCTTAACATTTCACACAGCTATCTGTCTGATGATAACTTCTCGTTTGCAAGGAAGACATGCAATATATTCTTCCCATTTCGCATTTGAGAATACGTATGTGCTGCACACAAAAAAGTGGACAATTATTTAACTCAAATGTCCAGAATACGATTTAGAAAATTTGTGCATGAAAATTTAAAGAAATGTGTTCCTTTTAAGGGAGTATATGATAAGGGGCCATCCATATATGACGCAACGCAATTTTTAGAGTATTTCAACAACTTACATAACAATTTGTCTAGACCCTCCTCCTCCCTCCATGTAACACTTAGTAACATTTTCAAATACCCCCCCCCCTCCTTTGCAGTGTTACGTAATATATGGATGACCTTTAAACAAATAATGTTTTTAGAAAAGTATAGTTCGGTATGAGAGAAATTAGCTTGGTTGTGATCTAGTATAGCGGATAAAAGCCTGTAAGCTTGGAAGAAAGTTTTCGTGCATACAAGCAAAGGGTTAGCAACCCTTCGTTGCATTAATTACTTGATTAGAATCCTGACAAAGAAGAAACAATCCAACATTTTCTGTGCGAATGCCCAGCACTGTCCACGAAACGCATGCAAATCATAAGCTCACCCTTCCTGGACAGCCTCACGGAAGTAGCTGATTTAAATATTAGCTGCATAGCCGGCTTCATACGATAATCAAAATGGTTCTCGTCATCCCGTAGGTTCTAGTGCCGACCCAATCTTCTGTGGTATCACGATGGGCCTATCGCGGCCTATGTGAGCCACCTTTGGATAAAGGGGGCTGCCACTACAACCAAACAACCAATCCTGACAAAGCACAACGGCTCTATCTGGACAGGTGCAGATGATTAAGTTCCTCTTCTTAGATAACCTTGATTCAATATTCTTCACCATAAAAATTCAAAAACAACCATTGATATTTTTTTCGAAATACCATATTCTATTGCGTTCTATAAAAATTTACAAATCAGTAAGTCTGATCATCTAGCATGCATTATTATTTACATCCTAAAATTAATTTATTATAATTGTATGTAATTTATTTTCAAAATTCATCTTCGATTAATACAAAAATATTTATATTCTTTCATTTCAATATCCTTTTGTTACTATTGCACAGTTTCCTTTTGATATGCCAATATTTAAGTCTTAACTTGAATCCGTAATTCAAGTAATTATTTTAATTAATTTAAGATAATTAAAATCGGAAGGAAATTTCGATAGTTTTCAAGTGAGTGGTGGTGCTGGTGAATAATTGAAATGAATTGAGGATGTGAGTTAAATATCAGTTGTAAGTAGGACATACAAGAATTTCTATCTGAACTTGTCCAATTTTCAAAAGCATCATTATTTAATAATAATAATTTCTGAGCATCATTAGTACACATTTAATTCGTATATAAAAATATTACGTACAATAAGTTCGATGCATTTTGCCGTTCATAGTCTCATTTCAGTGTTTGTTTGATAGCACAAAATGTTTCACATAGTCCTTGTTTAAAATAAACACATTTGCTACTATCAAGGCACTTAGTATACGGTTTACAAATACATATTGGGAAAAAGATTAGTATATCAGAAAGTTAGCTTGTATTTTATCAATCGTATGCATGTCGGGTGGAGGTTATTTACATTAATAAATATAACATGTGGATAATTGTAAGCAGGATGCATATTAAAGCGAAAGGTAAACTCTAATATTATCATAAGATGAGGATGTCGTTATAAAATTAAATAATGTGCACGGCTTCAATTCATTTTATGCAATGCAAATGAGAAGTCCGACGAATAATTAATTTTAATACGAAAGTATGATTAAATGCAGGGGGTTATGTTAATATATTTACATGATTCAGTTATATTCCTCAATAATGGCAATGTATTTCACACTTTTGCATGCCTAAAATTATTGCAATTAGATCGAATTCGATTTTTTCTTCTAGTGACCGAAGGTGCTTCGATCAATTACAAAAGTGCCTTCAGCAGCCTGATGGCGTTATACCACTGAGTGAAACCTAGTTCCAAGATTGTGAATTAATCAATTCCACTTTGCCTATAGAGTGGATAATGAAACGAATGATTGTTGTTTAAATCATGGGGGAAGTTCAAAAGAAAACATCTCAGATTCGTCATAAGAAAAATAATCCATCCTTGCTCGATAGCCAAAAGTTTTGACTTCGTTCAATAACCAGAGTGCTGTCTTCAGTTTGGAGTCCCACCTCTTTGCTCTCTTTTGTATTCATTTATTTTTTCGGTAATTAGTTTTATCACCTGCTAGCACTCATGTGGTGCCCGTCTCTGCCATAAAATGCATCTAAACACAAAAACTGTTTACCTAAAGGAAAATTTAGGATTTTGAAGCCGAAGGATTGAGGATTCATTGACAGTATGTTCATATCGAAGTTCCAACTATCAAACGAAATAAAAATCATTATAAAAAAAACACAAATTATGATCAAATAAATTTTCTCTATTATAAACATGAATCAATCGTGTTTTTTGTATATAAATATTTTAATATAAAATCTATCAATTGTTATTGGTTTAATAATGTCTTTTTTTTGGAAAAAACTTAATAGGAAATAAAGTTCATACATTCAAAACTTTCTAACACAACTTTCTAGTCAAATAACATAAACTTATCAGCGAACTCACAACTTGTCTATTAAAGGCAAATCGGAATTCTGAAGTACAAGAGGCCATTTATGTATTTAAATATCAAACAAAAACAAAATGTAAGAGAAAAGAATAAAACAGACAAAACGAAATGCTCAAATCAAATGTTATACTGACTGATACCTACAAACATTTTACAAACGTTCACTTTAAATGTGACTCTTTCATTACACAATTGTTTTTTTATCTTTTTTTTAAAGTGTGTCTCGCGGTTCACTTATCAAAAATAATATGTTGAAACCTAGTTATGTTATTTGGCGTGTATTAATAAATTATTAGCCTACAATCTAGGAAATAAATCTAAATTGAAATATTAAACACACACGTACACAGTGGAAAGGATTGAACAGGGAGTTGGTCGGGTTGGTTGGTGGCTTCATTCTATCTAAATTCTACAAATGTCTGGATTAAATTCTTAGTTTCTGTTTCTGAAAGCTTGATTTGATGCTACACAATGTTCCACATCACATTATCAAGGACTTTTATGTTCTTCCCTTGAATTTTAGCTTCAGCTGACTTTGGAATTTCACTGTTCTCGAGTTTTTACCGGGATCAACTGTTCAAGTGTTAATTGTAAAATCGAATGGATTTTAGAACCTATGCTACTACACGTGACTAACACTAGGCTAGATTTTGATTTAGCGTGCAGTTATTTTTATCTAATCATATGCCGACAATCATGTTTTGCAGTTGCGTCAGGACGGATCCCATGTCATTGTTTTCAGGCAGCATTCGAATTCGGAGCAACCACTGCTGGCATTCGATGCACTTCCGTTGGCGCTCCTCACGGGTCACATCAACACCGAGCGAGTTGGCCGGCGACCAGGGATCGACATTTTCCTGGATGATTGGCAAGAAGTTGGAAAGGATGACTCGTAGTGTATCACATGCACGGTTGTAATGACTGGGGAAGACGATAAAATCGTATTAGTGAAATTCTCTGTATAAACGCGCGATGTTTTCATTCTTTTATATTCTATGTTATATTATATTTGTCGCTTTATTTGTTGAATGATTTCTAGCGTTTTGCATTTGATCAACTCTCAATCTTCTAACCGCTAACTCTTAATGCATTTAAAACATCACAGACCAAATAAAGATTAGTTATTTAACAAAAATCCTCAGCACTACTTACAATTTATGCTGGCTTTGAAGAAGTTCATAGACCTCAGGCAACAATAACAAGCACATATCTAAATTCCACGTTGACCTGAAACGATGTCAATTCAGTTGAACATATTAGCTTAATATATTTTAACATTAATTTACGTTTTTTCCAATATTGCTCCCAACAAATCAACGAAAACCGTTCGACCGTTGATTTTTATGGCTTGCTTTAAGGCACCTACAATATCGTGACTTCTGCAATGCACAAAATATCGTTAGAACAGAAACGTGTCGTCCGATGAGACCTACTTTGTGGAATTTCTAATCAACTGCAACGTCGCATAGCGATTGCTCAGCTCCTGATAGATTTGTTCATGATACGAGCTCAGCATTTGCATTCCAGTTGTATCGTCTGTTGTGTAGCTCATCCTCTGTAAGATCCCGAGAGCAAATATAACATTTACAATGTCTCAATCAAGGATCAAGCATAAAACTTACATTCGTTCTAGGCACTATCGCATCTTTCGATGGCGACCGCAAATCAATCGACGTTTTCGATCTCGTCGGCGGCTTTGTTATTATTTGTACAGTGATGTTTCGTTCCTTTTGACTATTTTCCTTGTTCTGTTGGCTGTCTTGGCGACGCAGTTTCGTCACCGTCTGGTGTGTTTGTCGTTTCACCGATTGCGTGCTGTGATTCGTGCTACTGCTCAGCTCTATTTTGTGCAAATCCATTGTACTGTACGAAGTCACATTCGACAATTTACGCGGGGGAATCGACTTGACGTGGTGTCCGTTGGGGCTGGTACGGCGTTGTGTTTTGATTGCCGGCCTATTTTTCGGCACCGCCGGCCTCGACGTTGGCAAACTATCCATTTTCGGAGCGTAGTCCGGCTGCTGGGCACTGTTCACAGTGAAGTCTTCCTTTTCCGCTTCGTCGTAGTTCGATATGATGAGTGTACTATTGTCGAGCGGATAGTAGCCCAGATCGTTTGTGAAATTGTTGGCATGCCTATCGAATCGATACAGCTCCGTCTCGCCGGGCATCTTTAACGAGCTCGGTCCTTCCACCAGATTATCTCTAGGATAAATGTTTGCGTTCATGTACCCATACGGATCTGGTTTGGTGGAACCGAAATAGCTTACGAATGGCATCCCGTTGGTTGTCTCTGCAATGGAAACTTCTGAATTGATCATTTTAATCATCAGACATGGCTATGACAATTCTTACTTGGATATTCTATGGGTTCGTCCACCATCTCAATGCTTAGGCTTGGCGACGAGAGTCCACCTTCTATGCTCGAACTACTCTCGACTACCTCTTCGTGGGGTTTTAAGGGGCTACTGGTACCGATAGACAGGCGGAACTTTTGATTTCCTCGTGTGAAACTCTTACGCGAGCTCTGGTTGTGACTGAATGGCGCGTTCGATGGGTTGTAGAACGGGAAGACCCGATCGATGCTCAGGGCATTTATTGCAACGTATTCCTTTTCGTATGATCCGCAAATCTGAAAACAGTTATTTTCATTTTATATGTGTTTTGAAACTTGCTGGAATCTTCTTAAATAATGTACGATTGTTGGGAAAGAATTGAAACTAATAAACAAGGTTTAGTGTCCAGGGGAAGAAAGAGAATCAAATGAACATCGGGTTGCCCTTTCAAATAAATAGACGTTCAAATGTTAAAATTAATTTGAGGACCGATTTGCATACGTGGGCGATTTGACTAAGCGAATCAGTCGTGCAATGAAGTGAAAAATTTCAAGCAAGAAAGTATATTTTCTTGGCATCAGAGCATCCCGGGAGCGGGAAAAAGGAAGCGTGAATCGGTGGGTATATCAGTACAATTTAATTGCTTCAGGTTCAACCATAGGATATTTGTGGAAAATAGTTAACTTTGTAACAGAAGACTCTGAAAATTAATCTTACGTAAGAAGAAAATAAAATCTTCTATTGTGAATTGTACAGTTTGAGATAAGGCACAAAAACAGTATCAATCCTCGCAATTGGATCTCTAAGCAACTTCTACCCAGTATAGCCATAAGTTCTGTCAGTGGAATTCAGGAGAAATTCGAAGCGCAAAAAAGTGGTAACACTGCAGTCGTGTAGCGTGGTGTCCTCCCTCTGCTCATACTAAGTTTCACAATCTCATCAGTATTTGTTCGGTTGCCAAGCAACAATGAAGTTCGCTCTGTGTGAGAAGCGTGTCGCGATAGTCGCGTTATTGAAGTTCGAGAAGACGGCGAAAGAGATTTACCAGTTGCTTAAACCACTTTCTATAAGCGAACAATTCGTGTTTCGTACACTACAACGATAACGAGAAACAGCTGATATAGAAGATAGGCCCAGAGAGGGGCGGCCGAGGTCGGTACGGCTGTCTAATGTCATACATGCAGTTCGTGAACGCGTCCGGCGCAATCCTCTTCGCAAACAGAAGCGTCTGGCGGTCGAAATGAGCCATATTTGCGTGAAGATTTACAACTAGGTGCGTATCGGCGATATGTTAGTCATTTATTGACGCCTAGACAGAAAAAAATACGAGCGAAACGATGCAGAAAAAAACTACTAAAACGGTTCAAAAACAACGGTCATCGTCACATCCTCTGTCCAGATGAAGAAATCTTCACAATTGAAGAGAAAATAAACCGGAAAATCGATCATGTGTATACCAGAGCTACTTACGAGACAGCAGGCCAAGTGCACTGCTGTTCGATTAAAAGCTCTGCGACTATGGCATGAGGATAACTTTGGTCACTCCACAATACTACGGAGGGATGGGCCAACGTCAGGGAAAGTGGACCTTGCATCTCCGATTCCCTGTTTTCACCATGGTTTCAGGACAGTCATCCCGAATAGAGAGGACTGGACCACAGAAAGAGATGGGATACAGGAATCGGTCGACATCTACACCGATGGATCAAAAATGGAGGGAAGAGTTGGCTGTGGCGTGTTCTCAGAACAGCTAGGCCTGAAACTATCCTTCCGATTACCAGACCACTGCAGCGTCTTTCAGGCAGAGGTCATTGCGATTTATAAGGCAGTTGACTGGCTGAGAAGTCAGAAAATTTCCACAAGAAATTTAAACATCTTTTCTGACAGTCAAGCTGCCATCCAATCATTATCCAGCGTGTATACTTCATCTAAAATTGCGATGGAATGCCGCTCACAACTGAACGTGTTGTCGCTTCACTGTGAAGTGATTCTTTGTTGGGTACCGGGGCATAGTGATATACCTGGAAACTGCGAAGCAGATGCCTTAGCGAGAGCTGGCACCGAGCTTCAGGAATATACACTTAACCCCGAAGTCGGCCAACCTCTAGCTTCCATAAAGCTAGGATTTAAGAAGCACTACGTGGAGGCTGCGAATAGGGCCTGGCTGCTCGAAGAAACCTGTAGCACAACCAGGCAAACTTGGCACGCACTGTGCTCCAAACGCACCAAGCGGCTCCTCAACATAAGCCGCGAAACCCTGAGTTCCGTCGTTTCCGTACTAACGGGACACTGTTTGATCGGCAGACACGCAGAAAGACTGGGTGTCCCTTTCAATGATTTCTGCCGAAGTTGCAGATCAGAGGAAGAGGAAGAAACCATTAAACACTTTCTGTGTGAATGTCCGGCGCTGTCCAGGAAGCGCATGCAAACCTTGGGCACACCCTTCCTAGACAACCTCACGGAAGCAGCCGATTTGGACATTGGCCGCATAGCCGGCTTTATTCGAGAATCTGGATGCTTCTCGTCATCCCGCAGGTTCTAGTGCCGCCCTTATATTCTGTGGTATCACAATGGGCCTCTCGTGGCCTAAGTGAGCTACCTTTGGATAAAAGGGGGCTGCCACTACAACCAACCAACCAACCATACCAAGACCTGTTATGAAGCTAATCAGAAAGCCCCGCGTGTTACTAGGGCTCATCACTCCCCCCCCCCCACCTTCCGTGAGTGGTGGGGCGTTTCGTATGAAGGCGCGACCAAGATTCATATCTGCCTTGCCGGAGTTAAAACAAACGCTGCGGTTTGTGAACGCATGTTGGATGACGTAGTTGAGCCATTAAATCATTTTTAATTCGAAAACATAGGTAATTAGTGCTTCCAGCAAGATTCCGCGCTCGCTCATAAGGCGAAAAGAATTCAAAATTGGCTAGCGGAAAATAAACCAGACTTCATCGCCTCGTATGATTGGCCGTCCGGCAGCCCGGATTTAAATCCGCTTGAATATTCACTTTGGACGAGGTGCACGTTCTCATCGAAATTTGGACTCTCTGAAGAAATATATCGTGAAGGTGGCGCGCGAACTACCACTTGCCACAATTTGTGAATCCATAGACCAATGGCCGAAGCGTTTACGACTTTGTGTGAAGAAGAGGGTGAACTATTTCGAATTATTTTGCTAAAAATGTTAACTTTAGATATTTTTATACCTTCAATACAAATTTTAGCTTTTTATCTAGTTTTGTTCTTGAGTTATGAATTTTTGAACCATTGACAGAACTTATGGCTATACTAGGAACTTTGCGCCGTCTCGTTGAAGGTTTTTATACGGATGTCATCATTACTGGATGTAACACATCTGAAGACACTAGACCGCAAGAAAATCTTACTTCATGTCTTGGAAAAGAACGTTTTAGATTAAGAAAATGGGGAGCAAATGATTCCAAGCTCTATGAAACCATCGATGAATTTGATCGCAAAATCATGAAAACATTTGATGATGGCAACGTCGACTACATCAAAACTCTCAGTCTAGTATGACAGCCAGTGATCGATACATTCATAATAACTGCATCAATATACAGTGAGATAGCTTAAAGAATTATATTTTCAGCGGCGCTGGTCACCTCTTTGATGGGGTTATCGTGGCAGCCAAGATATTTGTTGGACAGCTTTGGAAAAACTATAATTGGGACGAAAAATTATCACACTCTGCAAGCTGTGCATGACTGAAAATTATTTCACCTTCAAAGGGAAATTTTTTAAAAATAAGGGAGGAGTAGCGATGGGAAACCCGCTCTCACCTTATTTCAGTGAAATTTTTATGTCGAGAAGAGGGATTAAAATCAAGAGGCAAACTACCGAGATGCTGGTTCCGATACGTAGAAGACATTTTCGCGTACGTCAAGAAAGGAGATTTGCAGCAAACATTAACGGATCTTAACAACGCACATTAGAGTATCAGCTTCACAATGAGTGAAGAAATAGGTGGAAACCTGGCGTTCTTGGATGTGTTAGTACAACGGAGAAGGGGGGACATAAGCTTTAATATCTACCGCAAAGCGACGCTTACGCAAAGAACGATCCCAAATACTTCGAACCACACACAACGAATCAAAGTTTCTCCCTACAGAGCTATGATACACCGCATGTACGATTTGCCACTTGAAGAGGAAGCCAAGAAGAAGGAAATGCAGTATATTCTCCAGATTGCAATTTTAAATGGCTTTAAACCAGCAACAATCACAATGGCGGAAAAAATCAAAAAAAAAAAACGACGTACGAAAAAACGGTCAAGTTTACTAAACCCTCACTCATAAAGGACGATTTGGAAGGCCATCACCTACCGCGAAGGTGTCACTAACGTAATTAAAAGGAACCTAAACGGCCATGAATCAATACAGCTCATAGAAACGAGTGGCAGGTCAAAAACATCTTTGGATCGACTAAAAATAAGCGACAACCACACGAGAAATCGGGGATCTATAGGGTTGAATGCCCTACCTGCCAAGAGGTATATATCGGTCAGACAAGAAGACTCATCAGTACTAGGATGAAGGAACACTTAGGTGAAGCGAAAGCTGCAAAGAAGAGAGTCATGACAGGCAGTTTCAAATCAGCTGTGGCGGAGCACATCGGGACTACAGGACATGATATAACTATGGATGACGTAGCACTAATAAGGGAAGCGAGAGATGTACGGAAACTAGATGCCTTAGAAACCATAGCCATTTATAGGGAAAAAACCTCGTAATGAATCATGATGAAGGCAACGTTAATTCATGGCTCTTCGAATTAATCAATTATTTTTAAGAATCTCGATTTTTAATAATATTCTCTCAATTATATCCCTCATTAATTATATCCCTTGTAATGTTAGAATTTGAAAATATCCTCTTAGACACATCCTTATTAACTATATCTCTTGTAAAATTAGTATATAAGTAGACTAATAAATTTAATCGCTGAGGAAAACCGAACGATTACGGTCGAAAATCGATTACGAATCCAAATAAAGATACACAAAATTAAAAGGAAGTTTTTCTTTTATAAAAAACAACACGTAGTATTTTGTGAAAATGAAATCAATTACTAATATCACAGGCTATTCAAGATGGTTGGCGGAGTTTCCAGCAAAGATTCATTTACCTTAAAAAAATGGAGTTCCATAGATACATGTTCAGCTGGGACAAATATATGAGAATAGAGCTGCATGCGAATTCACCATTGACTTCATTCGCAAACATTTATTGCTTTTCATACTCGGCAGATAAAGTTCAATGCCGAACATAACATAAGTTTATTTTGTTGTTATGACCACAATAGGCTTCCCATCGTCGTTAAACTATCATTGAAAGCTCAGAAATGCATCAGTCGAGATCAATTGAATTGAAGCTATAGCGATTGAATGGCGACAGGTGTCGACTATTGCAGTCGTTGGGAGATCCGAAACAGGTAATGTAAAGTCTCATTTAATCGTGTATATTTTACTCAGTCGCATGAATCGCATGGCCGCAATCAACATTAAATTGCTCAAGTAAACGAGCATTGTACGTTTTTGTTGAAAGCGAAAGGAAGAGAAGAATTAAAAATGTACCTACCATTTTCCTCTTGCAAATTTTCATATCGCCTAAATTAGTCCATGCCGACTCAACATGATCGAACTCTCGATCCGGCTCCCAGCCGACTATCGATATTCCGGCAGACGTCCCGACAAAAAGGCACTCACCAGTATCGCTGCAATCAAATCACAATTCATAAACGCTATCATTGTCCTGTTCCCAAGTCCCAGCGACTTGACTCACCTAAATGTAATGCACTTCACACTATGACCATTTGTCGAACTCATTTTGTCGGTGGTCGAGATCAGCATCATTTTTTCCAAATCGTACAAGCAAACCGTTCCGTCTTGTCGGCCTGCGGCCAACAGAAACTCGAACGGATGAAATTGTATACAAGTCACGGCCGATGTTCTTTCCGTGAAATGAGCAATTTGTTTGCTGTCTCGGATGTCCCAAATGATGATGGAGCCTTCGGCGCCGGCCGACGCAATCCATAGTCCGTCCGGTGAGAATTTCACTGAATTCACATGCGATATATGTCCACGGTATTTTTTAATGCATTTGTTTTGATTGCGAACGTCCCAGAGTCTAGAATTCAAGTAAAAAAAATAATGTCAAGTTTATGGAAATGTTACGGATCGCAGCGTTGTGTTCAGCTTGTTGGTTTTCGAGCATCGAAGAATGCATTGAAATTGAGAAAAAGTGAGAAAGTTAGGTTGAAATAGGTTCAGGGATGTAGAATTGTTTGTTTGGAGGTTTAGTAGAGGGTTTCTCGGACTAACTTGCTATCAGGAGAACACTAGCTTCGGCATTTCATTTATGGACTGGCTAATGAATGTAGCTAAGGAGTCGAGAAACTTTATTTCAGCTACAATCATTTATTTTTGGGGTTTTGAACCTCCGTGTCTAGTCGAAAACCCGCCCACTAGTGTGCTTTTTGGTTCGCAACTTTGCTAACACTATTGTTTGCAAATTTTAATAGAGGTTCTTGTTTCCAGGTTTCTGGCCGGTACCATCATAATTAATTAAATGGGAAGTGTGGTTTCGGGGTGACGGACGGCATCCTCTTCAGGTGCTGTCATTTACCATCCGTCACCAGACAGCACGACCACGATTAGTCTTATTGATGGATTAAGCTCATTATACTTCAACTATTTTATAAATTATTTGTATCCGCGTAGTATAACGACTGTCAATAGTGGGCGGGTTGTCGACTAGACACGGAGGTTCAAAAACCCAAAAATAAATGATTATATAGAATTGCTACGTATGCATAATATACGAAAAATTGACAGTCTTTATACTACGCGGATACAAATAATTTATAAAATAGTTGAAGATAATGAGCTTAATCCATTAATAAGCCTAATCGTGGTCGTGCTGTCTGGTGACGGAAACGCCGAAACTACACTTCCCATTTAATTATTTATTTCAGCTCTGGAAAGGAAATACTACTTCAGGCGTCTAAAGGCGAAATGGGCTCATGTGATACCGTTAATCCAGCCGATGGATTAAAAGCAAGAGATGGAGGTGGTTTTAGTCCGTAGAAAGGTATGTAGACAAGTCTTGTCTATATAACTTGGAAGAAACCCGGCATGTCGGAGCAAGAGCTGATCATTGATAACTTTTTTAAGTTGTCCACCTCCTAACTTTGAAATAAATGCTGTAAATCTTTCTTGGAAATCCATGGGGGCGAAACAGACGAGTTGTCAGTTAATATTTTTGTCAAAAGTTCCAAAGATAAATTTTAGCTTCTCATAGTCTCACTTGCAATAAGATTGACTTCAAATAATAGAGGAAAGGGTCTATGGCTGCGCAAATACTCCTCGGAAGTTTGATATCAAACGAAAAAATAGCACATGCCCTGTTTTTAATGGTTCACGGAGGAGAATAACCTCTTTATCAATTTACTAGCTTGGGATCTTTCCTTCGAACAAATCACGGCAACGCTCGACCCACTAATTGCTGGCCTCGAACCAGCAATGCGAATCCAGCATTTCGCGCACACAATTTATTCAAATGCATGCGATTTTCCGGTTCCATCAATTTCCACGAATCTTTCCAATTGGTGAATGCTAAATGCTTTATTGTCTCTGAAATTGATGTCAACAGCACCAAATAGAATGACGACCCAGCGATTAGCATAACAAGTCGCGGACGACTTTCCCAATTTGCCCACAATCCGGCGATGCCGAGGCAAACGAACGCGGCATTTCCTGCTGCCTCTGTTTGTTTTGCTAGCGGCCAGGCGAACTTCTTTTGATTGAGATCGGCGGTCGTGAGCGTGCGTGAGCGGTTGTTACAGTTCTTCCTCAAGACGTTGTGGCTAATGACTCATGCGAGTTAAGTTGGAGCCGAAAAAGCGGTCCCACAACACGCGCCCCCGAGACAATCAGAGAGATTAGTCGTGGTCAAGTGCAGAGCAACAACAATAGCAGTGGAAGCGGGGTTGATTCGCGCAGATCACTCAGCTCCATGTTGGAGAAGGGTCTGCGCCCTAGGCCTCCCTCGTCGGAATGTGGGGAGCACTCACCTGACGGTGGTGTCGTTGCTGCCGGACACCACATATTCGCCGGACGGATTGAAGTCCAGCGCCTTCACGCTCTTCATGTGCCCGTTCAGCGTGGAGCAAATGGTCTGCGCGTTGAGGTCCCATCGCCGGATGATCCCGATGTCGTCGGCCGAGTAGACGAAGTCGTCGTTGTACGCGAAGCGCACGCAATCGATGCTGCCGTTGTGGCCCGTGAGCGACTGAAAGCAAGCGTGCACCACGCATTCGTCAGACAACGATCAACGCTGCGGAAATGCATTGCTAGTTACCATGAAGCAGCTCTCCTCGCCGATCGCCCATAAATTCACATTTCGATCTTGTCCGCCCGTCACCAGCACCCGCCCCGTCTCGCCTAAGTCCAGGCACGTTACCTTCCCCGAGTGGGCTTTTATCTCATCTGCAAATGAAAACATAAATCACACATAATTCGGTGTGGTAATCGTAGTCGCGATCGCGGCCAAATGTCGCACGCATTGCGCAAACAACTCGCGCGAGAGGATGCGTTTTGCAATAGCGATCTGAATATTTATTTATTTGGCATAATGGGGCCATGCAAATCTGCCAGACCGTCTGTCGCGTTTTGCCGCGCAACGCGGCGTTCGGACGGCAGGCAACGCTACTTACACACTTTCGCCGTTAGTTTCCTAGCTAATGCCATATCTTAATCACTATTTGCTCAATATCACAATTGTTAAAATCACTTTTCTTTTTCTAGTCACTACAAAATGTTCTGTTGTCAAAGTCATTTGACAGATGAGTGTTTTGGAGTTTCAGCCAGAAGAGCCAGTGGAAATGGAACGAGGTTAGCGTGACGCATAACGTCGTTGCTGAACGCAGTGACATCTGATGGCATTTTGACTGGGATTGTTCAACAACGGATTCATATAAAGTTATTTTTATTGTACCTTAATGTGATGCCTCCTCTTTCCGGGAAGTTTCAAATCGTAAAAATAACAGTGGATTTAGAATGCTAACGGTCTGCCAAGTCGTGCTTGGATTCAGATTCGTTGTCGGTATTAGTTTTATGTTTGTATTTCTATTTCGGGTTAGTTGTCCTGTTTCGTTTGAATGTGCCGCTTCTTTATCTTCTTGCTGATAGCAATGCGTATTATCATTTCAGATTAAATTTAGGATTAAATAGATTGGTACTATCCCTTATACCGATTATTATCGTCTGGGAAGTACTATGTTCTGAAATATAAATACGGAGAAACACTGCAAATTGATGGAGAGATTGAAGGAAACGGAAGTGGTTTTAGTCGGTAGAAATCCAGCATGCTGAGAGGCAGGAGCTGATCGGTATCTTTTGAAAGTTCCCATCTTCCAACGTTCAAAAAAAATTGAGAATTTCTTCAAAACTTTTTTATTTGTTTCATACATTTCATATACTTGAACTACTATCGTAAATGTACACCACACTGTTAGCTCGCTTTTTGTTGCTCTTATAGGCACTTGCATTTACAATTAGACTCAAACACAAATTTTCAAATAAATTACCCGCAACTATCGACAAATGTCTTCCACTCGTCATCGGCACACGGTGGCAGCACTTAGCCGTCATCCTGGCTGACAAACAGTTTTCGGTGTTCGTTGAGGTGATTGTTCTGGGTTCTTGTGTACGAGTTAAAATTTCAATTAAACATCGAAAATGTCGGCCAGATATGATCGCGCAGTAACAATTTTCTCACCCGATGGTCACCTGCTGCAAGTAGAATATGCCCAGGAAGCGGTGCGGAAAGGATCAACGGCGGTAAGGCATAAAATCTTGAAGTTCGCGTCTAACCTCACAATGTTCCAATATTGTGAATGTCATTGTGGCCGGCGAACAAATTGTTCGAGTTGCAAGGACTCTGCTGGCATTGTTTAAATGTTTGATTTGAATTCGTGTTGCAGGTGGGCGTGCGAGGCGAGGATGTTGTCGTTCTGGGCGTTGAGAAAAAGTCGGTCGGGAAGCTGCAGGAGGAGCGGACAGTGAGGAAGATTTGTCCCTTGGACAGTCATGTTGTGATGGCTTTTGCCGGACTTACAGCCGATGCTCGCATTTTAATCAATCGCGCCCAGGTGGAGTGTCAGAGTCACAAATTGAACGTGGAAGATCCTGTTACGCTGGAGTATATTACAAGGTGGGCTATAGTGTTAGTAGCTACAAACAATTCGATCTAACCCCTCCGATGTTATCTCCTTCTCTGCCTGATTGTTGAGCAATCAATCCTGCAAAAACGTGTTCCAATCGATGACTATGAGTAGAAGGTTCAAAAAGCACGTTTACCATCCGCCACTCTTCATTTTTGCAGGCAGTATGCAAAGACTAATTGGAAACGCGCATCATATTTTAAGCGTGGTTTTTGAAGCGCAACAAATGTACATTTTCTTCCTTTTTATATATTGCTACAATAAATTATGTGTTTGCTGCTCTATGAATGGATTGGAAAGGCGTTTGGAGCCTGCACTTACCTCAAGTTTTGCTCCTAAAAGTTCAAAAATAATTTAAACAAAAGTAGTCGAGCTACAAGTGGTGTTCTCGAAGACCTGTACCTTAAGGCAGCAGTTCGAACTCAGATTGCGAATTTTTCCGGTCACCATCTTTATAGAACGATAAAAAAATGATATTCGATCCGTAACACATCTTAAATACACCAGGGAAAATTAGCCAACTTCCACTGGACAGTTTTGAAATTCTAGATTGCAGAGCTTCTCAACATTTACATTCTTTCAAACTAAATTCTTGCTTGGAGGTCGGATTATCCCTTGTTCTCAGCATGAATCCTTTCATACCTTATGACTATTGATTCCTTTGCTATCGGCCATAATAAAGTCCTAACACGCAATCTCCAAATACATATTTTTTCCAGATATATCGCCGGTCTGAAGCAGAAGTACACACAAAGCAACGGACGACGACCATTCGGCATCTCCTGTTTGATTGGTGGCTTCGATTACGATGGCACGCCCCATTTGTATCAGACCGAACCGTCCGGCATCTACTACGAGTGGAAAGCCAATGCGACTGGTCGCTCCGCGAAAACCGTACGCGAGTTCCTCGAGAAGTACTACAAGCCGGAGGAGGTGAAATCGGAGGACGGTGCCGTCAAGCTAGCGATCAAGGCTCTGCTCGAGGTGGCCCAGTCCGGGCAGAAGAACCTGGAAATTGCCGTGATGAAACGCAATCAACCGCTTCAGATGTTGGACACTGCAAAAATTGAGTCGTACGTAACAATAATCGAGAAGGAAAAGGAAGAGGAGGCCGAGAAAAAGAAGCAAAAGAAATAGGATTAGACGCGGAGACAAATGGAAGACGAAGTGGTGCGAATGGCTAAACATTAATTTTGATGCGATTCAATTGTTTGTATAATTTTTTTGATACGCATACCAAACAGGCAAGTGAAAATACAGTTTGAAATTGATATTTTGTGTTTCTCGATGAACTTGAATGTTTTGAAATGTTGTCATCAAACGAAGGATGCATAAATTGAAGAATCAAAAACATATCGAAGTTTTAACTGGTTTGTTTTTATATACAAATGGTCTGCAGTCTTATGTACGCTTCCTTCTATCAGCTATCCTAACGCAAATCCCTGTGGCTGACTTCAGTACCACGTCGCCTTGCAAGTCCGGTTTCCTTTCGCTGACTGCGGGCAGGAATTCGTAGTGCATGATCAGTTTTGCGATGACTAGTTTGAGTTCCATTACGGCGAACTTCTGTCCAATACAATTTCGGGCGCCCGCGCTGAATGGCACGTAAGCGAAGGGATGTCTGGCCTCCGTTTTCGACGGGTCAAAACGGTCTGGATCGAATTTCTCGGGATTGGGGTAGTTGTCAGGATCGTGATGCATGGCGTAGATTGCAAGAGATGTCTGCGTCCCGGCAGGGATATTTGTTCCACCTAAATTGAGGTAGCCATCAATTGGGTTCTATCTGTTACAACTGTTAAGTTACCTAGAATTGTATCCTCCGTCAAACTTCTGCCGATGAATGGAACCGATGGCATCATTCGCAACGCTTCCTTGACCACCATGTCCAAATAGCGGAGGTCGGCAAGCTTTTGGTTCGTGATTTCCATTGTTTCAGCACCTCCCAGAATGTCCGCCAATTCTTCATACAAGCGATCTTGAACATCCTTGTGCTGGGATAGCAAATAGAAGCTGAATGCTATGCCCGATGTAGTTGTATCGTGTCCCTAAGATATAAACAAGTAATATTTACAACACAAATCCAACTTTGCAGCGTCTTAGCGCTCACCTCAAACATGAACGTGTCGACTTCCTCTCGAATATCCGCATTGGTCAAAGGTCTTCCGTTTATTGTCGATTTGAGAAGCATGTCCAGGAGATTCATGCGCACTTTTCTTTCCTTTGGTTCGGCCAGTGTTTGATTTAGAAGCTGTTCGCGCCTTTTTGTGATCACGCCGTTGGTGAAGCCGTGAAGGATTTTTCGGAGCTGAGCGTCACGACGTCCGTCCGGCGACAGTTCGTAGATGAATTGCCATTGGCCAAAGACACTGAAAAAGCGTCGTTGAAACAGCATCGATGTTCTGCGGATAGGGATCAAGGAGAATTCACAAAAATATTTGATAGCTTTTGTGGATAATGAAACTAGTTACTCACTCTTTGACTGCTTGAACATATTCCGAATTCGGTTGGGATTGTGCATTGATTGAGACTCCCATTGATGTTTCTGAAAAATAATGAATATTTTATTTTAATATAATAATCGAGTCAACAGGAGGAGAGAGGAGATAGAGTTGCCAAAGGCGTTGGGGTAAGAATTGAGTTGCAGTTGCTTCGTAAGTGCAAGTTCTCTTGTAAAATTTCTGCTTGTTGCAGAGAAGCCTTGAAATAACGCCAAGAGGAGCAGCGATTCATGCAAAAATAAATGATCTAGTAAGGTTCGGGGTTTACGAAGCAACCGTCTTTTGACGCCAAGTATTGACATTGGTAAATTCCAAATTCAGAAAGAGTTGCCCCAATTTTACATAAAATTTACTCCTTAGGGCGTGAAACTTCGTGTATTCTTAGAGTGGAAAAACTCCGCAGCTCCAGTAGCGGATCATATTTTATACACCATTTTATCGTCAGAATTCCTCCACACTTATTGGAATATTTGATTCCAATCGGTAGGCAATAATTTTTCATATTAAATTTCAATATCGTGTAGCTATTTTTAGTGCAAGATACTCAGATCATGATAAAGAGTGAACTTATTGAAATGTATTTAAGTGTTTTGGCAACTGTTTTCGTCTAATCTTTTAAAGCATGCTCTGAGCTCCTTCACCCTTTGATGCATATCAGATATCCAAAAAAAAAAAGTTTCACTTGGTAAAATTTTTGAATGTAAATAATTTTTAGATCCCTTTGTTTGGAAATTTTCATCTTTAAATAAAATATTTGGCAGACATATTTTACTGCATTAATTATTTTTAGATGTGCTGCGTAGAAATCTACTGAAAGATGTAATTTAATGAATTCATTTTACTTTCTGTTCAGTATAAATAAAGTGAGGCTGAAAAGATTACCAGCAGTCCAAATGAAACGGAGTCGCCAAACTCAATAAAAAGATCGTCCAATCTAATGTATCCATTTTTCGTCGCCAGTCATAATTCGATGCAAAAACGACTTTCTTTGTAGCGTTCGAGATGCATTTCGGACATGCAAAATCGCCTTTCAACATTTCTTGGCTTCAGTTCGTGTGGCATCCGATTTCATACCTTTTGGATGAACGCTTTCAAATGCCTGAAAATGGTTACATGTGTCACGGCGAGTGTTTTTGCGAGCTCATCTTACGTTTGGCACGAGTCTTCAATGAGGAGGGTCTCTAATTCTTCGTCTTTAATTTTTTCTCTTGATCAGGGCGCTCTTTGTCCTTGATGTCGAAATCGCCACTTTCGAAGCGTTTAAACCACTCAAAACACTATATTCTAGATAGAGCATCGTCGTCATAAACATCCACCAGCAAACGATGACTTTCGGCAAAAGTTCTTTTTGGCAATAAAGTATCCTAACAATACTTCCCTCAAATGCTGTTTTATCGCCAATTTTCGAAGTTTTCCATGAAGGTAAAAATTTATGCGCATAAAATGTTGAGAAATTTTCTTTGTGGCGTTGACAGCTGACCGATGGTACTTCAAAATGATATATATGTCATTGGAGTCTTACAGCGCATGCGTTAGTGGGGCCATCTATTGTAAAAGTTCGGTTTTCAATGCATACAGCCAATAAAACAAAATTTTTAACAAATCTTCGAAACTCAATTTTTTTGGTAAAATCAGAGTTCTTTCAAACAGTTGTCGTTTCTACAAAAAAAACTATTTTTTTTTCTATGATGCAGACATGCTGGCTACGGGATTTTTAAATCAAATAAAGACGTTTTTTTTATTTTTCGGGTGATGGCTATAAGCTTAGCTTACTTAGCGGCTCGTATCTTCTATACTTTTTACTCGTGTTTTCTCTCTCTCTCTCTTTGTCTCTCTCTCTCTCTAAATTTTATATTAATTTACTGTGTTGCTGTGTAAAATAGTAATTATTTTATAAATTGAGCAGCTGTATCAAGTTTTTATTTTTGCACTCATTTTGCGAGCCCCACTATAGTGTAACTTGGTAATTTTCCTTGATTCCTTATTTCATTATCTTCACCAGGTTAATGGAGGTGTTGAAGGTATTCTCAAGTCAATTTAGACTTTTGTGTACAGGATGGCTGCCTGATAATCAGATAGTATATAGATTCTTTTTCTCTGAAAACCTCTTTGGATATATTCTTGGATGCATAGTGTATTTTTCCGTTTTTACAGACTGCTGCAAACTGGTCAAGTGATCTGAAGATAATACCCAGACAATGTCGTCGAAATCAATTGACTCAAATTATTTATAAAAAAACATAGAAAACTTTCTACTAGACATAACAAATAATTACTTGAAAACTGTTTTCTTTATTATCAGTCATAAAAAGTGTTTTCAATGTAATAAAATGTATATTATCGTATTTTAAAAACTCTAAAGTGCGCATTATCAATTCTAATTCAGATTAACATTTACTATGTGTAATCATACTCACCGCAAACTACATCAAGTGCAAATAATGTTGTATACGTGTAAATATCAATATCATCACTACCAGCTTTCGATTTGAGCTTCTCCACCAAAATATCGGATTGTTTGCTCATGATTTCAGCGAATCCCTCTAAAATATTGAAGTGAAATGTCGGCGTGATAATCTTTCTACGTTGAAACCATTTCTCTCCCCACGATAGCAGGAGGCCAGTGCCTAGAAATGATATTCATGAAATTTCGTATAAGAAGATTGAATGAACAGTATCAACGGTAGTATTCTAAAAATGGTGCAGTAAAAAAAAACCAAAGAAAATAAATTCAATACAAAATAATTGACAAAAATATTCTAGGATGAAATAGAAATCATATCTTGAACCATAAGTGGTATAAAACTGAGCAAACATCTAATTTGCATAGCTTTTCAGTTATTTTTTGTCATGAAATATTATTAACTTCCCAATTCCCTATGGGAAGTTATTGTAATGGGGTCGATTTTGCGAATCCCAATTTTTGACATATCTCCACGTTAAGGCGTCCAGAATCTAAATTCATCGTTTTTTGAGAGATGCTGTGTGTGTGTATGTACGTATGTGCGGATGTGCGTAAGTTAGTATGTGCGTTCGGAATTATTTTTCGTCTCGATTATCTGAAGAATCAAAGATCGCATTGACGTGGGACTTCATTCGACGCGTAATTACGTAATTTAAAACTGAATGAGTTTTCAGCAAAATCGGTTGAGCCGTTTTTTATTTAGGATGAAAAAACTGAAAAAATCACTAAAATGGCTTATTTTGAAACTGTTGAAACGCACTATTAATTCGTGCAGATCTCAAATACCTTCATAGTAATATTATGTATTATAATTGTGTGTTTAGCAAAATTTTGATCAATGTTGTAAAAAATGTTATTCAAAAATAAATCAAGACTAATTTATAGAACTTCAAACTTATATTTTGAGGTTTGGTATGTGTGACGCTAATGCAGATAATAATTGGATATTGTTATAAATAACTTAATATTGTTAATAACAATCAAATATTATTTGATATTGTAAATATGAACACAATTATATCCATTCAGTAAAGATCAAATATTCTTAATAGCGAATAATTATTATTAATAATAATTAAATACACTCAATAATGGTTGTGGTTTCCGGGGCCGAGATGGAGGACGAGGAGGAAAACAAGGAGGATGACGAGGAGGTACCGAAGCTTCGATAGAGTGGGGGAGGCGTCTTCCTCTACCAAAGCTTTTATGGTTAGATAAAAAACAAATAAAAACAATAAAAGTTAATATAATAATCTAGAAAAATAACTTTTAATAATAGTGATTATTAATAATAGTAATTAATAATAAAAACAAATTATAGCTTTTTTATTCACCCCACTGGGACGTTAGTCGTGTGGGCCTCAAGGGTCGCACTTGGACCACATTTTTGTAATTGATATTTTCATTTAGTAAATAACTATTTCATGTTTTTGAGAGCATGTTTATTGGAAACTAATCTCACCTAGCCATGGCTCCAAGAACGAATAAGCATCCGCCTTTCTCGCTGTCCTAGAGTTCGGGTTAGCCAAAATCGTTTCCACATCTCGCGGGTCAGACACCAGCAATGTGGGAGAGTAAATGGGTCGAATCAAGGCGACATTTTTTCCATAATTTTGGAACCACTTGTTTATGGTTTCGAAGATCCCTAAACACAAATTCACATTAATCTTTGCACACATTCGATGATACAGGGGCACAGGTCACTATGGCGTGCAAGATCTTCAACCCTTACCGGTCGGGTTGAGAGGCAGTCGCAGCACATGACCAACAAGCGGATCAATTGGTGGCGAATTGAACTTTGATAGCATATGATCTGTGAATTGCTTCCTTTGGTGAATAGCCCATGCAAGGTAGCCGATTGCAAGCACCAGGATCGCAACGAGAATCATTGTGGATACGCGGGATCACTAAGACTGTAAACTAGCTTCCGAACTGTAACACGAACGCGTTCTACTAACAATCTGATATGAGATCAACTATGAAGATACGTAGGGGCGTTATCTTCATATTTCAACGGCGATAAGAGAATGAATTGCTTAAAATCGCGAGAAGTTATTCCAGCACACGAATTTTTGTTAGCGCAATGATTACATAAACACTGAAATTGCTTGATAAACTTTGCTATGAGGAGAGATTACGAAGAAAAGTGCATCCAATTTACGTCTCCCATGTGTTTGATAAGAAACCACACGGAGCAATGAATTTAATCATAAATCTATTAAGCAAAATGGCATTTATGCATTTATTTATAAAATATTGTTTAAAGCTCGATGTGTGCTGGTGCGCCATTGATGGTGGTACTATTAATAGCTAAACTGTATTTTATATAAGGCAATGACTGTACGAATAAGCTGGTTCTGCTATGCTCGTAGAAATAAATCTGTAAATACGCTATCTTAAATATCATCTAATAGGCATATGTAACTCATTACGGATATGACTCACTCTTCCGGAACATCACCGAGTTATAAACGTTTCAAAAAGATATCATTTAGAATAATGCGCAATTGTTTCCTCGAATTTTGTTTTATTTTTTCAGTTACAGTTCGAATTTTTGTACAATTTTATGACTGGACCATGATTACATTAACCTGAACATCGATTACGGTAAACGATGAATTGAGTGCACGTCCCCGCGATTTAATTTATATTTTTTATGATCAATAAACGATAGATCATACTAACTTAACCCTGTGTAGGACAAGATAGAAAATTTTCAAAATAAGTTGTGAAAAAGGTTAATCGAAATAAATAAAAATACACGTGTTTCTGGAAAAATCTTAATTTTTTTTATTTTGTAAAAAGAAAAATTTAAAGGGAGTGTAACATAAATGTCACCAGAGCATTTAGGAAATTCGCAACGTATTCTTTTTTTCTGTCCAAACAGGCCAGTGTCCTGTCTGATCTTGCCTGATTGCCACTAAAGGAACATATTGTGCTGGAGTTTTGTGTCGTTTTGCTGGAATTTTGTTTTCAATATATCGACAGTTCTTCATCTTCGATGCTACACCAGGCTTACATAAAGTTATTGAAAATCAGCTGAGTTCAAATGCTTATCCTGCAAGCCATTTGCTTTTTATGAACTCTTTTGTGAAGAAGCCATGCGTTTGCCATGCTCAAATCCAATAAACGGTAAAACAGAAGAATCTGTCACCTTTTGCTGCGAAGCAGTATTTTGTAGCATCACATGATGCTATCGCTTAGATCCACGCCATCCATGTGAAGATTATATTCTCCAACAATATTTGGACGTTCAATTGGTATGTACTGTTTGGTCTTCTTTTCATACCTCATCACCTGTGCTTATGGCATTTCTCATACAAGGCTTGATGCCAAACTAACCACCTTGTTATCTTTCCAGGCTCCGGTTGGCAACATACTCAACAGAGTCTTTTTTGGACATGTCTTTGTCAGTAGGAAATTTGCATTCTGGAATCCTGTTTCGACATATGTGTAGTGCCAAGACTTAGTATACCATTTTTTGACAAGTATTCAAGCAGTGACAAACTTGTAAAGTAATTGTCAAAATACAATCTGTAATTTTGGTTGTGAGATATTTCTCGTGATAGACGCATGACAACATTTGAGGATGCACCTAGATCAGGTTCGTCGGGCAGTACCACACTTTCTGAGCCAGTTCCGGGTTCGATTTGCAAATCCAGAGACTCCACTAAGAACGTAAATCGTATAGCCCCATTTGTGAGGCTTTTTGGCTTTTATATTTTCAAGGTATTTCTTGCTTTCGTAGAGCATATTTGCTCATAGACGCAAAGATATTATTTTAAAGGAATTTCGCCAAAGATTTGGTTCAATTTTTGAACAAGTGGTCTAACTTTGAACAGTCTGTCTAATTCCGAATGTGCGTGGGGCAAGTTTTGGGAATTAATTGTCATTGAAATGTATAAATCGACGAATTTTTTCAAACATATTTACGGGCATTATTTCTGGAATCATAGGAGCTCCTATGCTGCTATTCCAATGATCGATAACTCGAGGAAGATAGATTAAAGACATATATGTACCTACACAATGCCAATAAATTGCTGAATTTCTGTTGTGGAAACGTGAAAACTATCATTGGGATCTTTTTGCACAATAAATAAATTAGTTTGTGTTGCAATCAAATCAATCAAATCAGTGGGAAACAAAAACAATAAAATCTAGATCGGCGTGTCAAGCTCTAAAATATCTGTTGATAAGTTTTCGTTTCCTAAAAAACTGTTGCTCATTCAAAAGCATACTTTTTTCTTCCATTGCAGGTTGAATTTTTGTGGCTTTCTAGGAATTACCACAGATTGGGTTCGTTGCGATTCAGTTGGCACAGCAGCAGTAGATGGAAATGGATCAAGTTCACTGTCTTCTAAACTACGAATAATGCGATTAAGGTTCACTTCATCATCTTCATTTTCGTCGCTAGAAAACTGCTTATGTGCAACAGCGTCATCGTCATCTTCCATGCCATCTTCTCTGAATTCGTAACTATTCAACATCTTGGCAATTTCGCCATCACGAAGAGGTCGAAAAGTCAACCTAAAAAGGAAAACAAATGAATCAAATTATAAGCTTGTTCACAAAGAACCCATGATAGGCAATGTGACATTTCTGGTACAAGCAAGATAGAGAGCAAGCTTATGGAAGGAATTCAATTACATAAAGACCAACTCTACACCAAAAAGTAAATGCACTCACCTTGTATATTTATGAAACACATACAGTATTTATCAGGTTTTTCAATTTTTTATCGATTTTTTCAAAATCACGTAGATACTTTAAACCGAGTGGTCGACGAACAACTGCGACCACGCGGCACTAACGCCATCCACATTTTTGTGTTAATATAAGTCGATACACCGGCTTATTACAGATAAACTGCATTGACTCAAAACGGGTTTGAAAAAACATTTTAATTTTTACCGGCTGAGAATGGGTTTGTGACATAAATGTCACACGGCGCTACAGAGGGTTAATACTGCATTATTGCATTCCAAAACTATCAGTCGTCAAGTACAAAATCCTTGAATGCCAGTGCCACGAAATCGCCTAATTTTGGCTTTATTCATGATTTTGACCATTATCGGGCTGTATTTTTCCATACATTTCCATACTTGTATAACGTAGTTTGGACAAACTCACGAATCGATTGTGACATTTGCAATAGGTATCGAGGTGGAATCGTCGGGGGCGGTTTGAGGATAGGCTAAATGAATTTTTGGTTGTGAAAATGAGTGAAAAATGATAGAGCCACTTTCAGTTTCGGCAAAATTGTAAATTTTTTAAATTTTTCTTTTTTTTAATTGCCTACCAAAAACGGAAGAACAAACGACGACGAGATATAAAAAGAGTGGAGCAACCACAAACATGCGTGTGGAAGCATTGTAGGAGTTCAAATGCTCTATCAGAAAGGCTAACTTTGCAGGAAAACAAGTTCTTCTTTTATCGACTTTTCCTTTGGTTTTCAAGAGGAACAATGACATTTCTGAGATTTTCATCATTCATAAGAGATTTTAAAAATATTTAGGCATCCACTATTTTCAAACTGCAACTATTGCATGCGTATCTGACAAACGAGATTATTCTGAACTAAACGCTTCTGTTCTAATTTACCCGAAATCTTTCAAAAAAGATCAACCAATGTTCTAGATTATGATTTGCAGAGAGATGCTTCCCAATTAATTATAAAACAAGAAGCGTTGAAAACCAATCGAACAATCAACGAATATATATTTATTGCCATTTTGCGGCAAGGGTAAAATTTTTAACCAGTCATATCTTATAGAAAATTTAATTACGCAACTTTTATTTCCTCACAAATGGCTGAACAATGAACCGTTTTAAAGTTGGAAGTGAGAAAAATAGAAAAACATTGAATTTTTTTATAAATTTTAAACATTTCGATTTTTTTCATTAATGTTCCCGACTTTTTTGAGGGAGAGGATAAGTCAGGTATTGTTATACGAGTTATTCTACAACTTTTTCTGTAAAAGTCAGTGTGCCCCCCCTCAACAGCCGACTGAAAACAGAAGCGCCCTGGTCTAATAATAGTTTGCTAACTATTGAGATCAGCCAAGTGACATTCAACGGCTACTCGTGACGTCACATCCACTCGATATTTCCACTCAGTATTCGGAACGGCTCATTCAACACCTCTTCATATGGCATTACCAAAACAACGTCCTGTTCGAATGACAGCTAATGTCAACGTTCCAATAAGGACAACAAGGCCGAGTGTTGGTGTGAAAGTCGTGCGTGCGCTTCACGTACGCGAACATGAGCAAGGCGGCTGAGGCGATTCAACTGGCGAAGGACGAAATTCTTGATTTACGCTTCCCGTACAAGTTGTGGATTCTCGTAAACATGGCGAACCAAATCGTCACTTGGGGAGAGGCTGGCACATCGATTATCCTGGACTACGTCGCCTTGAATCTTTACCTGTTCTCAGCCGCTTCAATTTTCAAGCTAAAAACTGGTCGCAAATTCCTTCGTCAGCTGACCTCTCACGGGTTCGAAAAAGTGTCGGTGGCAGAAGAGTCGCCCGCGGGCGTGATTCTGGAATTCAGGCACGCGAACTTCGTCAGGGATCGCGAGGACCTGCTCGGGCAGATTTGCTACGAAAATACTCCTCGAAAACAAATGCCGAGGCAAAAGTGCCACCAAAGTCTGTTGCAGAGTCAACGACCGCTGGATCCGTGCTTCAGCCAGGTTCGCCCGCTGGCGGCTATGGAGGGTAAATTTTAAACATTTCGATTTTTTTCATTAATGTTCCCGACTTTTTTGAGGGAGAGGATAAGTCAGGTATTGTTATACGAGTTATTCTACAACTTTTTCTGTAAAAGTCAGTGTGCCCCCCCTCAACAGCCGACTGAAAACAGAAGCGCCCTGGTCTAATAATAGTTTGCTAACTATTGAGATCAGCCAAGTGACATTCAACGGCTACTCGTGACGTCACATCCACTCGATATTTCCACTCAGTATTCGGAACGGCTCATTCAACACCTCTTCATATGGCATTACCAAAACAACGTCCTGTTCGAATGACAGCTAATGTCAACGTTCCAATAAGGACAACAAGGCCGAGTGTTGGTGTGAAAGTCGTGCGTGCGCTTCACGTACGCGAACATGAGCAAGGCGGCTGAGGCGATTCAACTGGCGAAGGACGAAATTCTTGATTTACGCTTCCCGTACAAGTTGTGGATTCTCGTAAACATGGCGAACCAAATCGTCACTTGGGGAGAGGCTGGCACATCGATTATCCTGGACTACGTCGCCTTGAATCTTTACCTGTTCTCAGCCGCTTCAATTTTCAAGCTAAAAACTGGTCGCAAATTCCTTCGTCAGCTGACCTCTCACGGGTTCGAAAAAGTGTCGGTGGCAGAAGAGTCGCCCGCGGGCGTGATTCTGGAATTCAGGCACGCGAACTTCGTCAGGGATCGCGAGGACCTGCTCGGGCAGATTTGCTACGAAAATACTCCTCGAAAACAAATGCCGAGGCAAAAGTGCCACCAAAGTCTGTTGCAGAGTCAACGACCGCTGGATCCGTGCTTCAGCCAGGTTCGCCCGCTGGCGGCTATGGAGCGCGCACGGCTGAACCTGCGGATGTTCCTTCAAATGCAGAACGAGAACTTTTCGTTGAACAGGAAGCTGTCGGAGTGCGAGCGAAAGTCGCCGGCCAGCGCGGTGTCGGTGATCGAGTTGCCGGCGGACGCCTTCGAGAACCCTTTCGACAGCGTTTCGCAGTTCGAGGAGAACACGGAGTACGCCGGGTACTATGGCACTGCTTCCACCGAGCAGATCAAGCAGTTCTTTGACGAATACCTGCCCGTGTACGCGCAGACGAACGGTAAGTGTTCCGTGGTTGAAGCTAGAGTGCTTGGTGTTAACCCTTTCTGCTTTTCGGTAGACGAAGTCAATGAAGCCACTGCGAATCACGCCAGGTAACAACACACTGAATTCGACGAAAACTGGTCGCTTTCCTCTTTAAAATGAGCTGAAATGATTTTCAACAGTTTGCTCTCATTTCAGTGAAAAAGTGGCACAATCCAAACAATTCTCTTACGTTGCGCACGACGAGCAAAATGACGAATTGCGAACTGATAGCACCTCGAATCCGACGCACTTCCAGATTAACTACTCAGTCGATTTGGAAGCGACAGCTAGCGGGAGGAAGGAGTTTGCCTTAAACGTTTCGGAAGACACCGTCTCACGAGTAGCCTCGTCCGGGATCGCGTCAGACGATACAATGTCTTCATTCGCCGAGTGTCAGGACACGAACTACGCACCGGGCCGAGATGAAGACATTTCAATGGACGAATATTTGAAATTCAAGGATAGTCCAGCAACGGTGGACAGTCATGGGAACGCATCAGAAACTACCACCGATGTGAAACCAGATCTTGATGGATTGGTTGCGCCAAGTGCAAATGAAACCACGTGTAGTCCAGACGAGTGGAAGGAAGAGAATACGGAGGAGGATGTGAACGACGAAGGCGATGAAAGCAATTTTAAGAATTTCTTCGATCAGTATCGACGGAGTATTAACTTGCTCTACGAATGAAGAAGAGTTGAATGTGGGACTGTTTTTTGATTGTTTTCATGTTGAAGATGAATGTTCCAGGACTTTATATGTTTTTGTTGATTTTCAATGATCATATCATGCTTTGATATTGTTATTATGATGAACAGGAAATAAAGAGACTTCTGTGAAGTCGAATACTATTTTAGCGGGTTGTTAACTTTTTTGACTTGGATTTAAACTGCGATACCCAGACTTACGCGGCCGCGGCGATTTCAGAGTTTCCAATCCGCTATCTAAAACTTCCTAGCGGATTACAAAACTGCCAATTTTACGAAAATACAGTTAAATTGGAGAAAAAGATTCCGCGCGAAAAACGTACATTGTAAGGCACCAGAAGCGTTAATTATCGTCGACGGGCAAGCAATGGAATTTTTTAACTAGATAGCCGAGGATATATGAGCCGACAGATTTCAATGTGTTCAACGCGAATGACTTTTATTTCAAGCAGAACAGTGGAAACAGTAAATGATGTATTTCGTAATTCATGATTTGAGATTCATTTATACGCGAATGGTATTTCATTATTTATTGCAGATAATGTTCTGGGTGAAGGCTGTTGACTTGATAAATTTGATATCAGTATTTATGAATTCTAGGAAAAGATCAAATCTTTTTTATAGCCAAAGAAATGAAACAATAGTAACTAAATTACGCAAAAACAATACTCCGCGTGAATTAAGTCATGAGCACAGCTATTATGTAGTTAATTATTATGTAGAGTGGGTGGCATTTTATGAAGCAGAATCATCACGTGCTGAATGATAAGCATGTCGTGCAACATAATCTGCAGATAAAATTTTATTACAGAATCTAGAGACGTACAAAAATATGTTCACCAAAATTAGAGGTCTAGCTTGCATTATGGTTTAAACCTGTGGACCGTTTACTCGCTGTTCAATCTTATTGGAACGTAGAGGAAGGAAAATTGTTTGAACACAGTAGAAAATAATACTAAAAAAAATTGTCATATAAGTCTTAAAAATCGGAGAGACATTTTTAAGAACAATTTCCTTTCGAAGTTTCAACAATTTTTTTGATATTTAAATTTTGCGGAACAAATTCGAATTAAAATAAATCCAAAAAAAATTTTATTAGGGGTGAAAATGAATCGTTTTTTAATGTATATAAAAAAGAAGCTATTAAAGATATCGACTTGAAATTTGAAATGTATATTTATATATTGAGATTAAAAGTTTTGATTTACATTATTAAAATAAAATGGCGGCCGTCCCAACCAAGTACGTGAGCAGTGCCAAACAAAAAAAAGCGAATTGCGCCTCTTAAAATTTCCATATGTGATCATATACCAAAAAAATTCTATTCGCCTTTAGTCTAAACTACTGCACGGGCCTAAATTTAGGCCAAAAAGTAAGTTTTTCGCGATTTGGTGCACGTTTGAGTATACGTGAAAGGATTTTTGACTTTTTTTCGATTGAAAAAGTGTTCTAGCATCTCAATTTTTTTACTTTTTTAGTTAAGGACTTAGTTAATAAGTACGTGTGGAAAATTTCAAGTAAATCGAATAAGTAGTTTTTCACAAATCTTCGCGCGTACACAAATAGTTCTTTTCGAGAAAAACGCGTTTAAAGTTTTTTTGATTTATGGGAATTATCTCGTCTTTTTTGACTTGAAAGCATTTTCAATCACAAAACTTGTATGTATTGTGTTAGAGAGTATAATAGTCGAATAGTTACATAGTAACATATGTTCGGGCACTTCAAGGCCGCTTGTGTTCCAAAAAGTATAGTAGGACGGAGGAGGGGGACTACACGCGCTGTAGAATGAAAACCAGTATATAGATATCGATAAAAGTATGTACTAAATATCCCCAAATAATATTTTTTTAATTTTTTTTTAACAGAGTACTCATCCCAAGCACATTTTATCATAATTTTTCACATAATTTATTTGTATTCAATGCAAACTTTAAAAAAAATTATAATGCAAAATTGGTGTTGATTTTTTCAGTCATAGAATGTTTTTTTGTAAAGGATGAAAGTTTTTTTTTGTAAATATAAAATCCACGATTGAGTTCCTGAGTTTAAAAAATCTATGGACGACGCTTTTCGAAATTAAATTTTTGGTAATTTATTGATCAACATCTTACAAAAGAACATGTTGCATCAAAATAAGCTCATATTTTTGTAGTAGATTTCACAAATTATACATTTGAGATTAAACCGAAACTAAACAGAATATTTGAGTAATAAAATTTAAAAGCATGCGTGATAAAATCTAAATAAATATTTCGTAGGAAATAGGTTAACAATTAGTATTCAATTGGTTTCTGAGTGATTTCCAATTCAAAGCCATGCCTAATTTATTATTAGCTAAGAGTTTGTAATTTCTTTAAAAGCACAATTAAATTCATTCCATAAAGTTTCTAAGTCCAGTTTCACTAGTTTCACTGAGCAGTTCCAAAAACTTTTCGTATCCTAAGAATGGATAATGGAGGCCAAAATCTATCTTCTTCCTGCTTTTATCACACACGCTTTTTAATTTTATTACTCAAATATTCTGTTTAATTTCGGTATAATCTCAAATGTAGAATTTGTGAAATCGCTCTATTTCTCCTTGTTAATTTCGGCAGGAACAAAAGATATCACTGAAACCATAATAGAATTGTCTTTCTTTTCTATACAAAAGGCATAGATACCAGCATCATTACGTGAGTTGTACAAGTAGGCAGGTAGATATCATTCTTCCATTGCAAAATTTCACTATGCATTTACCATTGTAGCTCATCCTCATCGCCACAACCCGCACTACAGTTTTTGCTCATTCTTGCCTTCATTATATCATCTTGAATCCAGAGGGAGTCGAGTCCATCATTACTTGCTGTGAAAGTTATATTTTAGAGTCCTTGCAACATTTCCAATTGGAATTATTCCACATCGGTGCCGAACATATTATAGGCGCAGTTCTGCCTCATTGCTTGATAATTTACTCGCTGCATCGTTGCCATGAGATAGTTTCCATAATGGTGGACAATATCCCTTGAGTAATCAGTAGATATCACTTTTAGGAAAAGAACGAAAATATGGTCCTTGGATGAAAGTTTAAAAAGAAACATATAAGTACGATGATACGAGATAAATATTTCAGAGTACTGGAAGATTTTTTTCAATAAACTTTTTCTTGTAGGTCCTTTATGTCCATCCTAAATGCGATGGATGAATGTATCTGTAAGAAGGCAGCATACATAATCAATATGAGTATACATAGTCCCAGGAGTCCATAATTTTGCGCGTAATTTGAGCATAGTGTTGAGTTTGGGCTCTAGGTACCATAGAAATTTAAGTATTATTTTTCCGAATAGAAAAGTTGCAAAGTCAAAGTCTGTTGAAAAAATTCCAAGACTTTGAGCTATTACAAACTCAGTTTTACATGTAACTAGAAAGAAAACTGTTGTGTTTATATTTTTAAATTCCAAGATTGATTATTTGCGCGCTTTCCTCCCTTAGCCAATCAAAGACACTGTAGAGAACGCTGCTACTAATATGCTTATGCGCGCGTATTTTGTGCGTGTCTGACAACTGTCACTTTTTTTGATATTCTTGTCGATCGAGTAATTTGTGACGCATTTTCCGTAACTCTAAAATGTAGTTGTTTGGATAAATAAAAACCAAGATACAAAAGAATTATTTTCAAAATCATATGAGAATATTTACATTCTAAAAGTTTTACGGTAAATGAGTTTTACGAAAAAATCAAAAAAAAAACTATTCAGGTCAGACATCCTCGAAACAATTAGCTAGAATGATGAAATTCGATGAAATTATTTGTTAGCAAGATATTTTGTGAAATAATCATATCAAAATAAGTACACATCGCACTTTTCTTACCTAGTTGTTTTTAGTGGAAGTGATATCTTCTTCTTCTAGACAGAAGCTTTAATTTTATGCAACAAGTGCATTGCTAACATGGTACCCAATTTAGAAGAGGGTTTTGTGTGCAGCATAAAATTACTCCAATTATTTTCGAGCCTAAGAGATCTATAACAAACAAGGACATTTTGAATGGCGTGAAGAATATTCAATCTTTTTAATAGAATTATGCCCTGGAAATGAAGTAGCTGGCTACTATGTGGTTAAATACTTCGTTTTAACATTTAAAAACATGTTTGAAAGATATTAGAGGACATTTAAAAGTGTAGCACAAGAAATAAGCAAACGAACGACCTTCTTGGAAAGTAAAGTTCACTCCAGCAACCATTTTCAAAAGAAATCCTTCCCATTATGCAGCCCGGACCACGTGCAAAGCAGTGATACACTGAGTGAAAGTGGTATGCAAACAAGCGGCCGATTTTACCATTTCCATTTTAAACTTTTCTTCCATGTGGGGTGGATCAGTAATGCGCAAACGCCTTCTATGGTCCTTCTTCATTTGCTGCTGTTGCTGTTTTGCTGCTGCTGTTACCACTTGCCACCAATTCAACGTTTCTTGAAGAAACGGAAGACGTTTCAGCATGATCCTGTTCAGATTCGCTAGCAGACGAAAATTGAAAGTTCGCCGATAAAGTTGAATGGAAAGGACTAACGTTTTGCGTCGGGAAACATGAAAAACGTGTAGATTGGTGGTAGTTCCGTTAGTGGTAGATAAAGACATGGGAAATGTTTTTGAGATATTCGTGACCGTTATGCTAATAAATATATTAAAACTATTGAATGGACAGTAACGGATTTTTGGTGCTTGAATTATTTGTGCGTTGCAAAGGACGATAGAACATTTTGGAATTTTCTTTGAGTGACTATGAAGATTATGGCGTTGAAAATGAATAGTTTAGCAGATTTGAATGGTTTCGGGTAAGTAAAGTTGAGGCGTATTTATTGTAGGCAGAAAAATGTTAAAAGGGACCTAGTAAAGTCTTTCGTATGAAGGCAACCGTTTAAAAGTTTGCTTGTTTGCACGGAAATTCCCTACAGTATTTCTAGCATTTAATTTATTGTGGTGATTGTGGTCATCGAAAAGTTGTAATGTGTTTGATCCTTTCAACAAACGAAAAGTTTGCAGTTGTTTGAGGTTCTCATTATTTTGATTTGACCAATAGTAGACCCATTTGTTTAACTCGGATTGTAAATGGTTGAGAACAAAGTGATGAATTGCATTTACGAATGTATTTACATTCGAGGATATTCTGACTGAGAGTCGAACACTTCCGCTGTACTCGAGTATTGATTTGAAAATTGATTTTTTTCCGGTAAACTTACTCAAGTGTTGCAAAGGATGAAAAGACAGCACTTCTTTTGTCGCTTCGATTCTGAAGCATGCGGGGGAGGTTCGAGTGGATGATTGAACTCATTAGGTGAGTGTCATTGATGTGGCGAATGATTTTTCAAAATAGGTTTAGACTAAAATGTTGGGGATGTTTCAAGAAGTTTGATCCATATTTGAAGAAAGAATAAATTTCGAAAAAAAATTCTTCGTTGATACGATGTCTTTTAAAAATGGGTGTGGTTTCTGCTAAAATTCGTTAAAAGAAAATTAAAAAGTCGTTTGTAACTTGTTTTTGAAAAACTATGTTTCATTTCTGCTTGTGACTCTACGTTTTGAAAGTTTTTTTTCAAAAATTAGTTAAACGTCCTAAAAATATGTGAAATATCAAACGGCTTTCTGCTTCCTTCTTGAAGATTTGGCTTAATTTTGAAGAACGAATATGTTTTTTTCCGAGTGATACTTTTGATTCTCATTAAAATATTCCAAAGTTAAAAATTATATAATGAAGTGAATAAATCGCCATGCTGCACTAAAAATGATAATTTCCGCCTTAATTTCGATGAAACTTTGATGGAATTGCAATTATAAGTTGAATGTCCTTAGTAGTGATTTTGATATGAAATAAAGTAAGTAAATTGAGTACGTAGTGAATTTACACATATTTGACTGATTTTGACTGAGATATTAACTTAACTTGATTTTTATCGGAAATAAATAAAAATAATTGATGATATTTTTTGGGAAGTGAAAAATATTTCAAAAGAATTGTTTTGAGAAGGTTTTGCACATGCAATGAACATAAAAAAATTACCCCTGAAATTTCGAGATGAACACGAAGCGAGTATTGAGTAAGGTCTGAAAAAGGTGTCCAGTAATATCTTACCATTTCATTTATATAACATAAATTGTCTTAAAAGAGCCACAGATTGGCAAGGCGGATAGTTCGTATCAAACTGATGGATTATACTTTCAGGTGATATATCTTTGGTTTCATGGTATTCACTGTTTTTTATGAATAATTTCTCGAAAAAATTAGATCGGAAGCACTTGGGATTGAGAAAATAACTGAATTAACGACACAAAATACTAGCAAAGAGCTATAAACAATGTATTCCATTTTAAATCGTTTTATCATTTCATGCTTAGAAAAGGATACTCCCGTAACAGGTTCAAATTCTTTCGAAATTTGTGCAAAATAATATTGTATTTGTTTATTTTGAATATAGAACTGTGTTTTTATGTTTATAGAGAGTTTCGAGAGTTTCGTCCAGTTCACAAACGACCAAAAATGTTCAAAATATGTAGCTTGTCTGAAAATTGTATATTTTAAGCTTTGCAACAAAACATAATCCGTGTAAATGTTGTCTAGTCACAATAGTTTTCTGAAAAAAATATTGTTTTCAGAAAATATAAATAAAATCGTTTGAAACTACATTGCTACATTATTATTTCGAATCATTCTAAAAAGGCAACGAGGCGAGCTAAAGAATATTTGAGTACATTGAACATTTTTTTGTGTATCTGAAATTTAAATTTTTGAAAAATCTTTTTTGGAAAATTGTTCCAAACAATGGCTTTCATAAGTTCACTCTTTGGGTTTTTATTATTTTACTAAAGATTTTCCCTAGAATGAGATTCGTGAATTTGTTCATGCAATCTTTTATAATATTGAAGTAGATCTTGTTTTCTGTTTTGTAATAATCTTTTTTTCGTCTACTTTCACCATTTCCTTAAGGGAAGGTATGGTTGATTCTTGATTTTTTAAACATAGTTTTAAGTTTTTTTTAGGAATATGGTAAAAGTAAGTTCCTTAACTGAAAGAATATACTAAAGGCCATATATTAAATAGTATCCAGTAATTTTTTTTTGAAAAATGTTGCAAAATGAGCCAGTGACTACATCCAAATAGACGTCCCAAAAAAGGTAAATTGCCGTGAGAAACATAACTAATAGCTGGATCATCTGAAACTAAAAAACCAAAAAGATTTTGTTAGCTAATGAGTTTCTTGAGGTGATGCTGTCAAGTTTTTCCATTTATTTTGTTTATTATATTTTTTTGTGTAATTTTGAAACCAAAAAAAAAACGAAAAAAAGAGGAATTTATTTTCGGAATTGTGGTTTTTAATCGGAAAAATTCCTATTTAAAAGAAAATTATAGTCTAAAAATAAAATATCTCAACAGCGTTACTTTGTAAAATGTTTACAGAATAAGCGTTCCAAATTTCAAAATAATCGGCCCGTTATTTCGTGAGGTTCGTGCCTCATCGACTTTAAAAATAAAAAGTCTCAGAAAACGCGTTTGATTTTTTCTGGAAATAAGTGAACTTTTTTCTTTACTCACACAGAATCGTCAATATCGTCAAAATTGGCTCCATAAAGTGTAACGCTATCAGCAAGGATGTCTAGAGCATATTTTTGTTATTATCTTCGAAGGACTTGACCTTGTTTGCACTCTGCACCTTTTTGATCAGCTCTGCTAATACGAATGTTATCCTCTTCGCGTGCCCATTCATGAGAGCTTGTCCCTAAGTTCTCGCCCATATCTTCATCAATTTTACTCGGATCAACTTCAAATTTTAGTGGGGAGCTCTTGAAGGACTATACAATAGAAATAAAAAATAAAAAAATCGAAAATTTGACCATACTCCTCCTTCAAGTCAATTTTCAAACACTGAGTCATCCTTAAACCTAGACCTTTTGCGGATGCTCATCTACCTCATCACAAATGCTAGCTCATCCCTGAATATAACAGTTGTTGGATTTTTCAAAACGTTTTCTCGAGCCCATACTAAACGCCTTCCATAGTGTGTCTTAGTTAAGACGAGAATTTTCAGAAGATCATTGCCAAATTGTATTCATTGATATGTCCACTTGATTTTTCAGCAATTTCCCTGGATTTGTTTTAAACTGTTAATCAGATCTTATTGTTAGCGCCATTGTTTAAACAATGACATTTTTCTTTTGATAGAAGATACTAGCTCATATTCATTTAGGCTTGGTTTTGTTCTCAGCTTTAGTGTCTATGACTGTTTCAACCCTTGTTTATAAGAATAAACTCATGTTGGAAATTGTTCTCAATATCTGGCAAATGAATCGAATTTGCTATTTCTATAGGACCTAAGTCCTTCAATATTGTCACAAAAAATAAAAGAAGACACTTTTACTGCATAATGTGTAATTTCGCTCCAGCAGGCATTAATTGGCCTATATCAAAATTCATAATTGGCCTATTTCGGCTCCTTGTAAATCTAAAAGTAGGATCTTCAGTTAATTTAACTTGAACTGATTTTTTATGTTCACTCAACATGAAGAAAATGTCTTTGAAATAACACAATTGATTCCTTTATCTGGACTCAGATTCTAACCTAAAGATTCTAAAGATCTGGGAATAGGGTCAAAGTATTTATTGTCGACTTAATTAGTCCTTCTTCAAACCAAAACCATGATTACAAATTTTTTGAAACGAAACAGGTTTCTTCGCTGCTTAAATTCGAGAACCCAGCTAAATTCGAATCGGGAAATTTGAGGAAGTTTTTGGTATATACGGTTTAAGCGGGTATTGCGAATAAATGTTTTTATGCTAGATTTGTCGCAGAGTTTTGAAATAATTTATTTAAAAAATTCGTAAGACATGTTTATATGACTTTTCATTGTCAATAGAAATATTTTTGTAAAATTTATCATTAAACAATTGTGTCGCATTTAAATTTCTAGAAAGTGTCCAATCGTTGCAATTGTATTACTTCAATGTATCTTAAAATGTTTTAATGATTTTTACGACAATTATCTTGAGGCGTTTGTTAAGTTTTTTTTTCAAAATGTTTTTCGTACACGTTTTGTTTGACGGTTGGTTTCAATTTATGAATTCTGCCTGTAGTAATTTTTTTCCATTATTACTTTAAATTTTTCCTATAATTTTTTTCTAATCAATAAATTTTCTTATTTTGTATTTCAGTTGTTTTTTCCAAGAATTCATCTCTTATTATCCTTGAAATCCTTTTGTAAATTTTGTCATGGTTTTTAAATTTAGTTTGCGAAAATCAGAATTTTGACGCCTAAATATTTGTTCGTTTCAAATTTTAGGCGTTGAACATTTCAAGTTCAGCAATATTATCACAAAATTTATTTTCTTTGTAGTTGATAGGTAGGTGTAATGCTTTTTTGAAGCATTTTATTTGCTAGCACTCTATTCCCACTATTATTGATGTTCATTTCTTTTTCCTTTGAAGCTGAATGTCTTGCATAATGAAATTTTCATTCACTGACCTCCCCCACTGAAATGTTACCACATCAAACTGTTTTGTCAGCGCCCGCTCAATGAAATGTCTTAAGAAAATTTACATAATTTTCCGCATTTACAACGACAAGGACCATCCGATGAAATCGATATCGATAGGCTTTCTACGGAGGTGAAAAACTAAATCATATTTCCATAATCGTGAAGTCAAACAAACAAACAAAAGTGTTTGCAACAACTTAAATTTTGTCATGACACTGAGCATTAATTCAAGGATATTTTAATGATGATGTCGTCGCCAATGCAGTTAAAAGGATAAGACCAAACTTTTCAAAATGCAGATTGAAGATGAAGTTTTTTCTCTTGGTTCGTTTGCAAGAAAGATACTTTGTTTATGTCGCGTTCTTCATTGAAAGGGTGTGAAAAGTGTTCGGATGATGTTTAAAAGGGTCCTAAAAGTTTACTTATAAAAGTTATGAGGGAATTTTCGCTAAGAGAATCTTTTAGTTGCGGAAAAGTTTGTTGATTTTTGAAGTTTTCCCAGGTGATATCAGAAGATTGGGTGTTCTAACATAATTGTGATGTGTGTCGATGGAGACATTAAATACTAAATGAATTATTAAGGTAACATACTTTGAATTTAACACAAATTGGATGTTAATTGGATCACATGCTGTCATTTTAGTACTCAATGCTTCATCAATATTCATTGATAAAGGTCAGAGGGAAGCTTGTACAAATGGTGGATGTCCTATAGCTTTTCATAGATTTCCTAATGCTTTTCAATCGAATCGATGCATATTTGTTCAAACAACAACAATTCAGCGCAAATTATGAAGAAAATCTGCTTTGTGCATGTTTTATAATGATCAAAGCATCTTCGTAAAAGCTCAATCGATGGTTAAATAATAAAAAGCTTTCTATTTTATTAAGAAGAAGGATTCATAATCTCTGTCAAAAAATGTTCACTATCAAATCATCAAGAACATTATTAATGATGAATTAAAATGAATATTTGATCCAAAACATGCGAATTGATTGGTGTACATAATTTTTTTTCATTACGTCATACTTTCTAAAAGTGAAAAAAGAAGTCTATTGTTAATGGATATCTTTGTTTTTGTTGCTTTTCCAATAATAAATAGCTGGGTGTCGCCTATTTATATAGTTACAGGGTATTTCCTTTTTATATAAGTGCATTGTACATTGACTTGGACGATTCTATTTACTATTAAAATATTCTATATAAATGTACGGGGTGTATCTGAAATATAGAAGGATATCAAAAATAAAATAAAATATTCTACACATGCAAAAGAAGATTAGTTTAGTTGTTTCTTAAGAAAAAATAGTCTAGAAAGCAGCAAGCGTGGATGCTCAGAATCAAAAGAAACATAACATTTGCCTTCGATATTTAGTGAAGTCAACCTATGGTGACCCTTATGATTAAATCATACGGAGAGATGAATCTAAAATAAATGGTTATCTAAAATAGTACTTAAAAGGCATCGCAAGAGAAGATACGTCGCTATAATATAAATAATGGTTCTTAAAAAGTTTGCAGTTTTTGCCGACGAAACGGGTACAACATTTAAATTGAATGTAAATGAAAAGTTTACATAAGAGAGACGGATAAGTTGTCATACCCTATTAACAAAAACGAGATTCAAATATATTCTCAAAATTTTTGTAACAATCGTCGTGCACAAGCGGTAATAATAATATTTGATGAGCTGATTCATGTTAATTTAATGCACAGCATATCTTAGAAGATTGTTAATGATCCTAGACTAATATGATGTACGAGGTCTGTTCAAAAAGTATCGTGAATTTTATGGTTTTTCAAAAATTATTTATTTATCAATATCTATTTTGTTCCCTTCAAAGTAATCTCCATCAGATATTATACACTTTTTCTAATTCTCGAAGCACTTCAAAAAATATTTTTTTGTGATCTTGTTCAGCTCCTCCTTCGATGCCGGTCTTAGCTCGCGTGGCAGCTTATATTGGGATGATTGAGATTAGATTTCCACGTCATAACCATGATTCGTCACCAGTTATGACCCTCTGGAGCAAATTTGGGTCGTCATGGACAGAGTCCAACAGCTCCTTAGCAATGTTAATGCGATGCTGTTTTTGGTCGAAACTAAGCAATTTTGGTACGAATTTCGCGGCGACCCGTCGTCTCAAGCCCAAATCATTTGTAAAAATCGAATGGCACAAGCCAATCGATATGTTTAGGTCTTCTGCAACTTCTCTAACGGTGATTCGACGATTGGCCAATACTATTTTCTTCATTTTATCAATGTTTTCGTCTGTTGCTGACATGCTCGAGCGTCCGGAACGCTGTTCGTCGTTCACATGTTCTCGTCCCTCTGAGAACACTTTGCACTACCGATAAACGTTGCTTTGGTCCAAGGTAGCTCCACCATATGCCAAGGTAGCTTCACCATGGAATACGTCCACGCAGTTGTTTTCACACAAAATTTGATACAGATTATTTGATCCATTTTTTTTGGAATGGACAAAAATCGAAGACAAGCCAAAACAAGACAAGCAAAATATCTGTCAAAAATTAACTGAAGATTCAAAATGGCTGAACTTGTCAGCATAAGTGAGAGACATAAGTATCAGTATTGAAACATTAAAATTTCGAAAATCCAATACACGTAGCCCGCGGAAATTCAAAATTCACGATACTTTTTGAACAGACCTCGTATTACATACATAAAATAGCCGTTTTGACAAATTTACTTCGATTTTTTTTTAAATTCTTGGAAGTTATTATATTTTTCAACATTGTTTTGAAAGTGCACAATTTTTATTCGTAAGCATTTGGTTTTGAATAATTATTTAATCCCAAATCTTTGTTTAATATTTCATGAGCAAGAAACTAGAAGCAAGCATGAGAGTTTTAGTAACTGGAAAAATTCGAGAAAAATATTTAAAAAAATATTACTGAAATTTCGTTCACGAAATCCATTTAAATTCAAAAAATAGATTTTCTTCAAAAACTGTTTATGAAAAATTTCAGTAATTTCAGCCAATTTCTTTTGAACAAATTATGTGATAACATTAAACACATAATTGTGAAATTTTCCATGGATTATTTTCTTAGAAAATACCTAGGAAACGAGATCGTAAACTTTCTGAGCTTTATCTTATTCTTTCTAATAGTCAACCCAAAACCTCTGTTCCTGAGAAAATTAGCAGAAAATGTGTTTTAAAAAACTGTAATGCATATAGTATACACAAATTTTTTTTGGAAGGTTTTTCGTACAATATTAGTGGATAAGAAGGTACATTTTTGGGGGAAATGAGATGAACTTCTTGGGATATTACCCAGCACCCTCTAAAGCCAGTATATGATTTTATATTATGTAATCAGTAATATATACACGATGCAAGTAAATTTTTTAATAATGTTTATAATTTCAAAAGGTATTATTTATCACATTTTTTAATTAAGATGATATGAAAAATATTGAAAATTTGAAATTAGGTAAAGGATTGTAAGAAACTAGCAATCATTCAATTCTATGAGTGCAAAAATTTTTTTTTTCTTAAAAAATTAATGATAATCTATTAATTTTACCATTAAAACTACACTATGTAAATTCAACATTTATATAAATAATCTGACGTGTATCGAACTTTAATAGGTTTTTATTACTAAAAATATTTAATATGATCCGATTTTGGTGTTGAGATTCCGGTTGTATTTTTGCTGGATTGTCAAAAAAACTGATGTTTGGTAATCCATTCCAACAAAATCAAATATGCAATACTAACGAAAAAATTCAACAGTCTATTTAATAAGTTTTGTTGCTTACCTCCTCATTTCACAAATTATTTCATATTTTTGATGTGTTTTTGGTGAGTTTATTTTTATTATTTATTTATTATGTTTTATTTATTTTATTTCAAAGAAATTTTCGAATCCATAATTTTTTCCAACTTAATATTTCAAGCACATACTCGTATTTCAAGCTGAAATTCTTCATTGCTGGTTTTTACATAATTGTTTTCGTACAATTTTATAAATATAAAGTGAGAGCCATTTGTTAGTGGTTTTTAGGTATCGATACAACAGTAAAAAGTGGGTGAAAATTAATTTTCTATGCCTAATCCCAAAGTAACATCAAATCCAAGCTAATAAAAGCATTTTAAATAGAGTTTTCTCACAAATTAAATAATTAAAATAGAGCGTTTTGAGCCTTTTATATGTAGTTCAGATGATTTAAGATATTCCTCAGTGAATTAAAAAAAACAATTCAAGTAACTCTACCACCGTTCAAGAAATCAGTACGACATTTATTTTATTGGCAGATTAGCAATTCAACATGTCAATATTTCTCTTGTACACAAAACTCCTTTATACTTTTACTTCATATTCAAATATGTAATCCTCTACATTCAGCACACATGACTTTCTAAGCCTAGAAGAGCTAATACAAACACACAACAAGCCGGACTATATGTTTCACTTTTTCTCATATATTTTATATACACATCGCATGCAGACGAAAGTTCAGATGTGTAGATACTTTCGAGAGTAGACTGAAAAGACAATGCCAGGGACCACCATATCCAAGACAAGTGGATATTTGTGCCTATCTTATTATTCAACTGACAAAAGCAAGCCTTCTGGGATGTACGTTTAAGGAACAACAAAAACAAGATATGCGAAATAATATTGTTTAGATATTTAGATATACATATAAAGAAGGCATGTGTCGTTCGAGATAGATTCTTTTAATCCTTCACGAACAAAATAGAATGGCCAAATAATAAAAACAGATTAATTCTTGGTGTAATCGTTTAGTTGGTATCTAACGATTGTCAGCTTAGATTTGTCTAAAAGGCCATAATTGTGGCTAGAAATGACAGGAGCAGGATTAGCGTCAGCAACAGGAGATAGATAAGTGAAACGATTTGTTAGCTGTATAAAAGGTATTTTTATTGAACAGTTCGGATGTGGTGGTTTCACTAAAAAAACTGATTGCGACCTCTCTGGACAGTCAAATTTTATATGGGAAATAAAAAATTGAATAAATTTTAAAATCAATTTGATTTAGAGAAAAAATTAACAATTGTATTTGAATTATTTTTTTACGTTTTTTCAGTAATAAGATTTAATAAATCTTAATCTTTATCTGTTGTCTGATTTTGAGTTTGCATAAACGACTAAAATTTCCGCGCTTCTGAATGCGATTTTCAAATCTAACTCGGTTCAAACTCTACAAAAGTCAATTTCATACACTTGTTCAGCATCATCGTGAGCCGTATTTATCCTTAATGTCAACTATCAATTCCATGGCTTAAAGCTTGTATAATTTTAATATCCCATGTTTTCATATTGCCTTTATGAACCAGCGATTCCGATAATATAGAACGTATCCACCACATGGATACGAAAAATAGCTAAAGCTTATGGCGTCGTTGAAAAAATCAATCAGGATCTGTGCACTTTTCATACTGACCGCGAATATGTAATATACTCGTTTGCTGTACAAACTCCAAAGGTTCTTTTCATTGCTCCAACTGTGCATTCACCACTCATGGTTTCCGTTATGGATCGCTTTTTGCAGATGGATTCTGAGCTGTTGAAAAGCTTCGCTAATTATCCACGTTTGATATTGTTTGGATATAAATTACGAATGGTAACTAATTCTTTGAAAGTTTTGGAAAATATTCTTTTTGTATCTTTTGAAGATTCATTATTAGACCAGGGCGCATCTGTAAAAAACGACTACATTGACTGTTGAAGGCGGGGGGGGGGGGGGCACACTGACTTTTGCAGAAAAAGTTGTGAAATAACTTTTATAACAATAATTGACTACAAACAAAATGTTTAAAAATTTCGAAAAAACGATTTTTCCTACTTTTCTCACTCCTTACTTTCAAACGGTTCGTTTTAGAGCAAAGTTGTGAAGAAATAAAAGTTACGTAATTAAATTTTCTGAGATATGATTAATTCATTTTTTTAAAATTATTTACCCTTGCCTCAAAATAGCAATAAATATGAAAAAAGAGAAAAAAATGCCTTATTTACTTAATTTTTTTTACTACTTAGAATGCATTTTGGATCTTCATCGTTCGCCTAGAAAATCTTTCTAATATAATAAAACAGCACACAAATTTTCATCAAAATCGATTCAGTAGATTTCGCATAATAATTTTGCTATTTAAATTTACTTAAAAAAATTTCAAATTTTTTGAAATCTTCCAAGTCAGAAACAAAGCACAGGTTTGAATTTTTTCCACATATAAACTTCACTTCACCTATCAAATGCATTTTATATAATTAAAATCGGATTATTAGGCTTCGGGAATTTTCGCTAAACTTGGTAATAAATTCTAAAACAGTGGTGGGCGGCTGCGGATTCAATCGTTGGAGCCATGCTTCCATCCACAAACTTCTAAATGCTTTAGTTTTTGGCTTACAAGATTTTAAAATTATAATTTTTTAAAAATAAATTTAGATTACAAAATTATTATCTACAGAATCGATTTTAATTAAAATTTTTGTGCTGTTTTAATATATTATAAAGATTTTCTATGAAGGACCTAAGTGCATTCTAAGTGGTAAAAAAATTAAATAAAAAAGGCTTCATTTTCTCCTCTTTTATATTTATTGCTTTTTTGAGGCGAGGGTAAAAATTTAATAGAATTGAACCAGTCATATTTCACAGAAAATTTAATTACGCAACTTTTATCCTCACACAATTTTGCTCTAAAACGAACCGTTTTGAAGGTATATAAATTTTTTTATAATTATTAAACATTTCGATTTTTTATTAATGTTCCCGACTTTTTTGAGAGAGAGGATAAGTCAATTATTTTTATACGAGTTATTCCACAACCTTTTCTGCAAAAATCAGTGTCCCCCCCTCAACAGCCAACTGAAAACAGATCCGCTCTAGCCTGTATAGTTTGGTTTGATTTTTCAGAGCTATCGTCAAAAATTTTCTTCTAAAATAAGACGCTTAAATATTGATCATCCAATTGGAAATGAAGATTATCAGCTCGAATGTGGAAAATAACCATAAACATAAGGAAATTATAAAAGGAATGTTAGAAGTTCAGATTTACTGCTTAAAAATTTCCAGCCAATACAAAATAATCTAAGATATCATTGAAAGATCAAAAAATTCACTTTGGATATCGAAATGCTCCAAGTATTCACCACTTAAGATAAATGTGGTATCTTTATAAAGAGGAAATTGGGATGCCAATAGAGATTTTCTACATTTTTAGTCGGAGTTCCAAAAGAACGTTACCTAGTTAAAAAACTATCGTGCTGTTAAAGCATTTCTATATATTTTGTCATATTTTTAGCTTAGTTTGTTGGTTATGTGAGGATGTGATAGTTATTTCAAAATTATATTTTTAGCCATTTACATCCTGGTTGGTATGAAATAGTTGCAGACAGAATATTCTCATTATTTCACAGTTTCCAGTAAGTCTCATTTTATGCATTTTTCAGCGATAATGAAGGAAATTTCTAATTAGAAACATCCTTCAGTTACACCCATGCCTTTTCCCGCCAGATTCGCGCTTCCATTCGACTCAATTCTTTTGTTACCATAGCAATAGTCAAATGCTATGAGCTTGGAGTGGTTATAAGGTCATTACGAATAATATCAAATTCAAAAGATGGTAAATCATTAGCTGGTAAGAAAATTCACATTTCGAATGGGAGATTTATATATTTTCACAATTTACTGACTTAATGCGAGCTACAATTTAACATTAATGCGATTTTGTAAGCATAATTTAGAGAGTAGGAAATAATTCGCCATTTGATTCTTATAAGTTTTCGTCATTGACATGAAGATTAACAGTGAAATGCACGCTCCTACTACGGACAAGGGTAAACACTTTCATTCTTTCTACATTCTCACGAACATTTTCAGGACCAAGTTCACCGAAAATATAGGAATTAGACGCATTTACTTGATGGTGAGACTTTTATTTTCTAGTGCCGAGGATTTGTCATCGCATGTCAATCGTTTACAAAGGAACGAATTTTTTTTGTAAATTTTGATAATGAGAATACGTGAAATGAGGACACTTTTCATTGTTTTCGTAGCCACAGGAAACTCTAAAACGGAGGAAATGTTATTGCTTTTTATTACAATGTGAAGGGGAAAGTAAGAAGTGCGATTTCATGGCGGAAAATTTCTGTTTGAGGCAAAAAAGATGCTGGTAAAAGTTGAGAAGCTTAACATTGTGTGACTTATTTTGACGATGGCTTCTTCATTATCATGATGTGTAAGAATAGGATAAAATGATTTTGATATGTGATTGACTTGATCATATTTAAATTTAGGGAATTAAATGTTTATTTATGTCAGATGAAGAATTGTTTATTCTTATGAATTTGAGAGTATTTTTCATTTAATTGAATGCTTAAGCTTTTTAAATTATTTTTTTGAAGCTTCTCACTTTCTGGGTGTCATTTTAAATGATTTAATTAAAGGGATTTCGTAAAGATTATTGTAAGTGTATCACTGTTATATTTATCATATTTGATAAAATTTTAAACAAAAATGAAGACAAACCATCCATATAAGCATACGGAGTTTCAAGTCAGTCAACCATTATCGTTTCATTCGTTGCCATTAAAGCGTTCATATACGCTACTTGAAAAAACAGAACGAATTGAATTGATTGAATAATAATTATACTTTCTCTCTAAAAATTGATTTTTATCCGGAAATTAACAAAATACTAATTTCAAAAGCTAAAATATGACGCGAAAAAAATGTTTGCGCAAGAAAAAGTGATTAAAAAAATTCAACCACAATTATGATTGACTGAAACCTAAACTAATTTTCACTTTTAAAAATTTTTAGCACATGAAAGTGAAACGAAAATATTTTTAGTTCTGAAATTTGTCGCGAAAAATGTCACGAACGTGATTTCTAGCAACATTCATTCAAATAGATAACGTTCATTAACTAAAGTTAAATTATTTCTAAAAATCTTCAACAAAACTTATCGCGGATAAATTACAAAATAAAATTAAACGTCCTTCGAGAGCGGTGTTTATTTCTGTAATTACACAAGAAGCATTAAGCGTAAAATACAAAACGTATCTATTTTGCTTTGATTGGAAATTTCATCTACTTCCAATTTTAGCTCAATTCAAATCAAATCAGACCATGAACCGTGTTTTTCTTCTGACGATATTTTAAATACTGGCTTGTATAACGTAGGTTTTCTATTTTCCAAATTGTAATCAGTTGGGTCTTAAATGCCTATCCAATATTTTATGAAGAAACTGTTTGCGCATACTTTACAACCAAACATCTTCCCGACATAAATAGAAACATTTTAAGGATCTCAAGCCTTTCAGCATGACACAAAACAGCGTCTATAGTGTTTTTCCTTTTCAAAATTAATCACCAAGAGTTCAATTATCTTGTAAATTAATTTTATGGAAGACTACGCATATCACTTTGGGTAAATGCGGTCCAATAAGATCCTTTCAATGCTTAGCAAAGCTCAATGTCTACTATTTCATCTTATCGGGAAGTGTCCTGAGTGCTGAACCTGAAACTTGTCATAATAATATTTTAATTAAAAACGGGAAGAACAGAAAATGCCACCAGTGTGAAAAATTTCTTATTGCCACCAAGATGGACTGTTGCTGTGTAGGCAAGTGTCCTTCCAGTTGGCGTGAACAAGAAATTTAATCTGAAATAAGATACAGATGAAGTGCTGTGCATCGTGTTGAAGATAAGTCAAGATATTTTGCAACTGTTTATCATTGATCCTTGAGATAGTTTTTTGTGTTGCATACATGCATGTTCAAGCTTACCGGCGATTTGAAAAATCCAGAGGATTTGATTTGTTGAAAAAATAATAAGGAACAAAAGTGCTTAGATAGTTGAGCTCATCTTCTTGCAATTCCCTCCGTTCGAAGGGATTGATCGATTGCCGGTGGGTGTAAGTAGACGATTACTCTGAAAGCAATTTGCGCCGATGGGATTATATGTTGAACTAGAAGGAGCACTCAGTTCACATATTCAAAATACATATGTGTCGACCTATCTACAGTTCGTTACCATGACGCATTGAAATTGAAATGGACTCTTTGGCAGACTTTCCTGAAGCAATTTTCGGGATAGCAGTTTCGACAAGCGGGAATATTTTTCGTGGAATCTGGCACGGTGGTTCCAAGGTACTCTTCAAAACGGAGGTTGACTTCTGCGAAATAATTTTTAAAATGATCCTTGATTGTCTCACTGCCTGTCATTCATCTATTGTTCTCAGCATTCATGTGTATGTGATATGCAACGTTTGTTGAGGAACGGAACTGGCTGAGTTGAAGATGGTTCTTATTTGAGTTGGCATAGTCTTTTTGGTGAATCCTTATCAATATGTTACATATCCCTTAGATGCACGTGCTCAGAAGTCTTGAATTTTTGAAAAGGTATTTCTATCATGGTTCATTGTAAAAAGTAGGCATATTATAAACCAGCACATATAAATGCATATTGTCTAAAATAAAGTCATTCGTATATCATATACTCATTTTTACTAATATAAAACTGGAGAGGGGTCAATGTATATCTAATGAGTTCAAGATAATTTATTATTGAATATTTTTAAGAGACTTTTGGAACCAGTAGAAACTAAAATACCATTTCTGGTATTGTTGTATGCCTGTGTGTGCACGCATCGCAAGCAACTACTGAACGGACTTTAATTAAACTTAGCATAGTGATAGCTTATATTCTAAGTCAACATTTTTATCCCGGAGACTGAAAGAGTTCCTACAAGAGTACTAAAACTATATCTCCAGAGATGAATTTTGGGGCATAAAACTGAATATAGTGCCAGAAAGATAACACTAGCGAAATCTTTCGTCGATTGGTATGCAATGAATTTTTTTAGATTAGTGTAGCCGGGGATATGCAAGCGGCACGCGTTTCATGTTTATTTGAAAGAAAGAAGCCCTATGCAAAGAAAACAGCACAGTCATTTTCAATTGATATAATAACTAGAATTCAGCTGGCAATCTAAAAATTCTTTTACCAGACACAACGTCATAATAAAATAAACGAAAATTAAAACAGAATTCTGACAATATGAATATAACGAAATAACACACCAAGTCACGGCTATAGTTTACACACGAAAATGTAACCATCATTGTATACAGATAACCTAAATACCAAAATTCAGTAAATTAATCACTTAAATAGGATAAGACCAACAGTTTTCCAAAAAAAAAAAATCTTGAAAAATATCCATGGATTTCTGACACGAAATGCGCCACCCAAATACTGTTTCTGGTAGAAAATATCAAATATATCATTTTTACGTACTGAAAAGAAGTCTAAAATAAAAAAAGAATGTTATTGGATGGCAGTAAGTCATGTACGAACAGGGATTACAGATTAAACTGAAATTTCAGTTTGCTCTTCCTTTCCACTCAAATCATAAAGATATAAAGATTTGAGTTCTGGATAGTAAAAATTTATTTGATAGAGGATGGTAGTGCATACATTTTTTCTTTTCCCGTTTAAGTAATCCTTTTGATAACATGTTTCAATTTTTTCTGATAATTTTTCAAATCATTGAACAACTAACCATTCATTTAATGAAGAACTGGATCAATAAGGATTATAATTGTTTGGATGCATGTTTTTCCAAGCAAACTTAATTGGGGAGATGATTTTTTAGTTGGGCCAAAAATACATTTCACTAGATACATTTATGATTCAAAAAATCAAATCTTCGATGGCTTTTTAAGCTTTTTGATTGTCATTAAAAAGTTTACGAGCCCTTGATTGATTTTCTACAGTAACAAGAATTTTCCTTCTAATTCGTAGGCATGATTTTGTTTATCCTTTCGTTTGGAGGACTTTAAAACTTCTTTATGTTTGACCAGGATTCCAAGCTGTGTCATAATTTTTTAAGGTCAATTTTAAGGTTTATTTGATAAACGGAAATAGATTTAATCGATACATATAGGGAAGTTGATTTATTTCAGGAGAAAGATGTGATGAAAATTATTCAATGCTTTTTTTCTGGAGTTTTCCATTTACATGAATTCATTAATACTCATAAATTTGTGTTTAAAATATTTTTTTGTTTGAATATAATGGATTATCTCATATCCCCTCCCGCGACCAGAAAATTTCAGGACAGTTTTTCGATAACTGCAATTCAAAAGCTATTTTCCGTTGAAATTGGTTTGAAAATTAAATAATAGTTTTCTTTATAGTTTTTTGGATAGAACTACATGATATTTACGTTTGCTATTTTCGAAATCCTTTTTTTTTACATTTTTTTCCAAACCTCATATTAAACAATAAAAAATTATGATTTTCATTATAATTTTAAAGAAGTTGCGCAAAACAATGATTTTCTAGTAGTTTCAATTTGAATTGAACACCGCAGGTCAAAGAATTATAAGGATTTGTAATATTACCGGCAAAAATAGTCAGTTTTGTTTCAATCACAACTTACATAACATTTTGTCCATGAAAGCTTCGTGGAAGGCATAAAAGGAAACCTTACAATAAAGAGGTGAACGCCACTCTGCCGTCATTTTACACCGATTAAAGTTTCCAAGAAGAAAAGAAGTCAAGATGCTATTCAAGAAATTTATTTTTGAAGAGTTGGTGACGAAAGAGGTTGAATAAGTGGTGCGCAACCAGCATGAGATTTCCGTTATAGAAAGGGGGTTATTATGTCCTGATGGTCTGATTATATGACGAACACACAGGAGCAAGTTCTTGCCTACGTAGAGTTATCCTGTGATTGTCTAAGGTAGAAAATGGGTGGATGAATAAAGGTCGAAGAGGTGCTTGAAAGTATGCTTTCGCATCAGAAAGTCTTCTGCATCTGTAATAATGATAAGTGTAAAACGTGTGATTGGATGTTTAAATATTGTAGAGAATTGGAACGAAAAAGGAGTAAGCTCAAACTGTTTCACCGAGAAAAGAAAAATGTTTTTTTTTGATTATGTGGCTCAGCATCGAAAACATTAGCTCAGATTTTATTTGATGGAGAATGGAATTTTTTTAATGTGATTGTAATTAAAATTTTGGATATCAAGTAAATGGTTAGGTCAAGATCGTAAGTTGGGTTACACTGTTGAGCAAAGAGTGTATTAGAAATATGTTTATCGTAATATAAAATAAATTACTATTCACCAAGCTATTTAAGCTTTCCACAAACAGATATTGTGCAGCTGGGAAATTTCAACTGACTATCTGCCAAACAACAGCATTTGTAGCATGACCATAATTATAGAATGAATTGATTCATCATATTTTCCTTATTTCTTCAAAATGTTGGATTCTAATTTCAATGATGCGGACAATCAAACAAATTATGAATGTCACAAATATCAAAAATCCAAACGATGCAATATTTAAATAAATTCTATACAAATTCTTGAAAAATTCAAATGATTTTCTTTTCAAAAAATAATATAATCTGCTGCTTCCGTAAAAATGGACTCCATTTTTTCACATAGAAAGCTCCGTAAACATAGAATTCCGTTATATTTCAGAAAACAAGTAACTAATTGGAAGGAAATTCCGGCTTCACCGTAAAGTCCTTTTGTTCGGTCGTGGGAAATTTTGTTGCAATGAATTGATTGTCCATTCTTTTCGTTAAGGGTCATCGCTTGAAGGCAGGCTAAAATTCATTCACAGCTATTGCGAGCCTTTGTATATTTCATCCTTTGAGCTGACTGTGAGCCAACTGGCGCTTGGCCAAAATAGGCCTTGAATGCATGAATGAATGAATTCTTGTGGTGTTTACTTTTAATTTTCGTATATAATTCATTAACCGGATTAGTAGATATGATGAAAAGATTATCATAATGAAGTGGCGCAAGATGCTTCAGCATTTTGTTTGGTTTAAATGGAATCCTGAAATGGAAGAGGATGCGACTGTGGTTTTGAGATGCTAGGCTATTATTTTACGAGCCATACAATCATTTTCAAGAGTGTCTTTTAAAAAAGTTGGGCATTATTATGAACATTATCTGCTGGAAATTTAAAGAAGTATTTCATATCCTTTCCCATTTAATTGAAATATTTCGACTTTTATTGTCTTTGTAGCAAGTTTACGGCTTGAGGAAAAATGTGATGAAACTTATTCATTTTTTTAGTTTCATGCATGCTTCATCGATATCTTTTGCAACTCCCATCACCAAGCAGTTAAATATTGAAAGAAAAAAGTCCTCTCAACAGACTATCTCGAGACACAAATCCTCCCAAAGAGGAACGCAAACGTATGCATTTTGATGGTCGCGGCTCATAAAATTGCTCAATCGATTCGTAAAATGTTGAATAGGTATTATGTAAGTAGATGGGTTCTATTTGTTGTGGGTTTTTGGTCCAATTTCAGGATGCCACGCCAGCACATGGTGGTGTAGTGCTAGTCAATAAGATGCTCACTTGTAAGGACACGTGGAGCTGGTGTACTTGGATGTGAGAAATTGAAGCAGCTGGTGTGTACACTTGATTTCAGAAGGAATTATTTATGAGATTGTTGTATTGTTTAAGATGTCTCTATATCAAGAGCAAGTTGCTACGAAAGAAAGTCATATTTGGAAAGTAATCTGGATAAGTTGACTGCAAGGGACTTGATAAAAAGTTGTATGACTTAACGTTTGTTGATATTAGTTAGATATTATTGGTATTTTGATCCGAGCATAAACGTAAGAGCGTTTTCATAGAAGCCCAGAAATCGAAACGTTTTGAAGTGACTCTGATAGATAAATTGTGCAAATTTATTAAAGCCTATGAATGTGTATTTTTAAGTTTATGAATATGAAATTAGAAAATAAGTTACTTACACTTATAGTGGTGGAAAATGAATTTTGAATTCTTCAAAAAGTCATGTTTTAATTTTTCATTTAATTATGCATAGCAGCTTTTCACTAAATTATTTTATTTGTCCTTTCTTTAGATTTTTTCAAAGGCTACCACTTGATAATTTGATATGTTTTCTGTATCTGAAGTTTCTGTACCAAAAAAATGTAGAAAGAATTTTGCAAGGATTAATAAGCGCTTTCGTCAAAATGAAGCTTACTAACTTTTTGAACCATTTCCATTGGTTTTAAACGCTTTGCAACAGTTGATCGTTCAACATTTAGTGTTGCAGCCAATTCGTAATTAGTTTGGTAAAAATCCTCTGCCAATACTGCTTCCAATTCGGAATCTTCAAATTTTTTGGGTGGTTTTTCATGTTCTTTGTCCTCAGTGCCAAAATCATTATTTTGAAATCGTCTAAAACATTCCTTACACGTTGTATCAGATTGATCATGCTTACCGTAAATCTGCACAAGCAAACGATGAGTTTCCGCTGCACTTTTCTTTGCAATAAAATAGCGTAATAACACTTACTTACTTTTCAACCAAATTTCACGTATTGTGTTTGACAGCTGACATAAAGCCCTATCGAATACAAGTGCTGCCATCTACTAGTGCACGCAAGTGATACTAAAAACGACATCTGTTAGGGAAGGGCGAAGTCATATTCAAACACCCAATAATATAAAATTTCCATGAAGATAATTTCACTTAAAAAATACACCTGGAATATTATATAATAAATTGTTAAAAATATTTTATCAGCAATTGTAAATTTTTCGGAGACATTATTCTTAAGATTATTTTCTATTGAAGATTTTGAAATATTCTTCTCAATAAAAATGCTGTTTGGTTTTTTTTTTGTATTATATATTAAGAAAATTAAGCTAATGATTAATCCGTCAAATCTCGTTGAAAAAATTCAGTGCCGGCATTCGAGCCTCGGCCTCCATAAATTGGAACTTTGTTTGAAACTAATTGGTAATGTGGCGGAAACGTTAGTTACAAAATTCTTAAATCGTTTTTAATAATAAAATTCTATCGATTGTAAAATTGAATTTTTCAACTATTTTCTTGGTAGGCCCGCTTTTCAAATTTTGAATTTACTTGAATTACCTTTAAAAAATTCGTAGACAGCCAAACAAATAAATCATTGTTAATTCACTTATGTAACCCTTGACATGCATAAATGTTTCAATTGCTGAAGTCAATTGGAAATCTGGACGGTACTTCAAAGAATTCCAAATTTTATTTCCCCAATGTTTCAATAGACTAGGAGATTCATGCAAGTCAACTGAATAGTAACTATTCGATTCTGTTCTATTCATCTGTTTGCATAGTTTCCTTCTTTACAGAATACCCGCGGGCTTTGAGTCAATGCCGCTGATAGCAACAAGGACATCATTTCCCCTCACGTGAACTACCCACATTAAAATTCCACTCGAAAATTGTACTACACTCGTGTAACCAGAAATGGTAGGTGCAAGTCCCTGCACCCTTCATTGGTCGCTACACAGATGCTCTAGTTCTGAATTGACTCCTGCTTCCTTTAAGGCAAACCAACAACAACGAGCTACAGCTGCCTTTCATTCACGATCCTGGCACTCGTTACCATTGACTTTCAATAGTGGAAGCCGAGACCCGAAACAACATCAGCTTCATTTGGAGCCAACATTCGCTCCATCAAAAGGTCCGCTCGACTCCTTTTGTCCTGACGAAATGAAAGCGAGTGTTTGCAAACGAGCAGCCGAGCAGGGCTTGACTATAAACGTTGCACAGATGAAGTCACGGATGGAGCAGGTATTCATTCAATCCTGGCCATCATGTTATGAGGACGATGTATCATGTAACGTTGTCGAAGGATGCGGAATGCCTCCAAGTGATACAAACGTGACACACAGACTGGAAAATGGTTTTTCGTGATTTTTGGCTTTTCTTTTAGTGGCAAGGAGCAATCACAGTCGGTGAGTGGTTACGTGTGAATCGTGGAGAATCCTTTTCGATATTGTCGGGTCGGTTTGGTATCAATGTCAAAGGACCGTTGGCTCAAACAGTTGGAGACAATATTGGAAGAGTATCGAAATCGATTTAGAACATTTGTGCGGCTTGGGTTTGCATCGGTTTCGTACAATTTAATGTGGTCTTTGGTGATCAGGTCCTGGATTGATTGTTCTGAGAAGGAATATTTGAAGGCAATGACGATTTTACGTTCAAGAGGTAGAGGATAGCAATATTAAGATTTGTGGGGTAAAAGAAGAGTATTCTGGGAAGTCATTTTGTGTTCAGGGACGATCCATATATTACGTAGCACAATTTTTAGAGTATTTGAACAACTCCTCCCTCCCCCAAGTAACACTCCCAAACATTTCCCAAACCTCCCTTCTTTATTTCGTAAAAAATTTGTCATACCTTTTCAAACTTTTAAATATATTAATCACAAACTATTAGCAATGCATCAAAATTTTGTTTAACGCGCCTAGCGTTTGCTGAAATCTCGTGTCGCGGCAAATAAATTTAAAATTTGACTTTATGATTTAGTGTCAAAAAAAAACTATTTTAGCTAATTTTAAACTTTATTAAATAATATAAGTAACATTTTAAAATACACCCCCCCCCCCCATTTTATGTTACGTAATATATGCATGGCCGCAATTTGTAAAATTTCATTGCAAAAGAATATTTGATAACGTTGTTGAATGAAAAAGCAGCTACAATCATGCATTAATACAAATAAGTACCCTCTAACGCCAGCAATTGAAGCGGCAATGATTGTCTTGCTTGAAATTTCGTTTGGTTATAGAGACAGAGTGTTAGCATATCATGATATTTTGAATTAGCTACGTTATTCATTTGTATCTCACCACGATATTGAGATCTCTTGCTGTGATGTGTAAATGTGTAGTGATGTTGTGTTTTACTTTTGATTTTGTCTTGTATTACAACTTGTAAAATCTGCCAACCGCACACCTTAAATATTATTTATTTAACTTATTCATTGATTTCTCACATTTACTTGCACTCAAAACTCTCGAGAAAAAATGTTTGTTGTATGCTGTTCACTCCAAACATTAGATTTTGGTCCCTGCAATATTTCACTTGAGACGTATAACATGTTTGATTAAAGTTCAATAGTAAAATGGTTGATTAATAATTTCAGAAATCGACTGGAGTATTAGGAAATTCAAATGAGTTTTCACGTTTGAATCCCTAATCATTTATTATGGCTTCCATGTATGAATGTCCTCTGAATCAGAAACTTCATCTTCCTCGATAATAATTGGTCTCAAACGATTTGTCCACGCCTTCATATCAACGACAAATGATGACTTCCAATCCGAAAAATTGAGATTTATAACTTTTTCAAAGGACTAAACCAGCACTTGCGAGAAAACATAAATTCACAACATTTGGTTTCTCATTGACCCCACTGCGGCAACTGCTACAATATTTATTTGTTGGAGACTTATTCTAATTGTTATTAATGGTGGCTTTCGTTTGCAGGACTTTCTTACTCATCACAATGATTGGGGCGTCGTTCCAAGTTCCGACGGCTCAACAGCAACAATTTCTGAATGAGAGTAAACGTGTTCACGGAGAAGCGGTTTCTAGTAGTAGTTTGGAGAATATGACCACGACTTTTGGGTAAGTTTTATTGGAGATGCTGCTGTTTATTTTGCGTGTTAAAATGATAACTGCAATGGTTCTATAGGTATCCTTATTTTTGATGGTTTTGTAAGAGTGCGGCCAATAAAATAACCTCCAAATAAAGTGTCGAGAAGTGACTCCGCTTTCTAAAGCAAAGGTGTTCTGATTGATTTGAGCTATTGTTTATGAAAAATCACACCACTTATTCCTCCATGACATGAATCACATCACAATCCTGAGCAAACGAAAGGAACACGTATATATTTCACAACAAGTGTACTAGCATTTGTTATATCACTGCAAATCTAATAAGGAATGAAACACCTGAGCTCTTCTTACACATCCCTTACATCAGGCCACAACATTCTTTGGCACTTCTTGTTCTTTGGTAAAATAAACCACTTCCCTTTCGAATTTTCTTTCATTGCAGTAACCGCAACACTTCACATCACTCGATGCACAATACTCCAGACGCTTCTAGACCCTTACAGCCAGCGGTTAGACCATCAATACCCATCATGATTCCTGTGGCAAGAATCTACGAGTCCTTCAGGGCTTCCACGACGGACTCCTCGTCAATGGGACATGGTGTGGAGGTGTTAGCGGATAGAGTGAAGGTGAATGGCACCTTTGTGGAAAAGATACGAGTTCGTAAGCGTACCACACAAAACGATGTACTGAGTAAAAATATTTCAATTATCCTTGAGAATTTGCTGAAAAGCTATGAACGATCACAGCTGCCAACGCATGGAAAAGGTAAGAGAAAAAATCTAATAAGTTGTTTGATTTTGTCCGAATGAAATTGGCTAAATGTTTTAAAATTTAATTCATTCATAATTCTACTGGATTAAAGTTGATAAATGAACTTCTCAGTATATTAATCAAAAAGGACTGAATTTATGTGGCGATAAATTAATAAGTGAATCTATAAGTTCTTAATGTGGAAATATATGCTAATATTTTCTATAGAACATTTTTTGTATCCATACCTGATTTTGTAGCATAAGCGGTAAAAACCTACAAAAATGGCGGCCGAAAGTTTAAAAAAAGTTCTAACAATCGTGCAAACATCTGAGCGGGGATTTTGGTGAATGAACCAAGTTTTATCGATTAAAAAAATCAAATTTTTTCGAGCTCTAAATTTTGTTGTGAACGATTTTGAGGCTAGCATTGGATTATTATGAATAATCTTTCCAAAACTCTTTGATTTGGCATAATTAATTTTGTAATAAATCTAAGAAAAATATATGTAATAACAACATTTGAAGCTTTTCTTGCTGGTTTTATAAGCAGGCATTCCGACAATTGTTAGAACAAACATGCTGATCCGGAGCATGGGTCCTGTTTCTGAGCTGGACATGGATTACTCAATGGACTGCTATTTCCGACAATATTGGCGCGACAAACGGTTAAGCTTCAAAGGACCCATCAAAAGTTTATCGCTGAGCATTAAGGTAGGTACATTTAAAAAGCTTGTTGTATAAAATTACATTTTTGGATAGACTTGCCAAGAAAATATTTTATTGGTGATTATTTTGACTACATTCATCTTCCTGCTTTTTATCTGTAAGCGTATCGATTTCGTGAAGAATTTCGTTGTATCCTTTCTTCTTTGAATAGATGCTAGATAAAATCTGGAGGCCCGATACGTACTTCTACAATGGCAAACACTCGCATATTCATACAATTACGGTGCCTAATAAGCTGCTTCGGCTCAGCCAGGATGGCGATATCCTCTATTCAATGAGGTGAGTTAATTTAATTGAAAAATTCTAAATTAGAAGTGGATCGGCGATGGTCCTTTGACAATGGACACTCAGAGCTACAATGTCGGCTTGGTTGCATCAAACTTGCTGGACGCTATTGTAAATTACGGTTTATTGCATCTTAAAATGTTCGCAGATCGATTTCAGGATTTTATTTAAATCAGGAGAATGGGTGAATAGGGTAGCAAGTGGTGTTATAATTGATAGATAAAATAACTTCGTTGTACACAAAATTGGAAGAACTTGAGAAAATAGGATATTAAAAGGTAAATAAATTGTTCAAAGACTATTGGATAATCAATATTGATATCGACGAAATATTATAAGTAGTACGGAGGTAAGTACCAGGAAAGCTTGTCGAATAATTTCATTTTAGAATCCAAATACGAAGAATTTTGTAGAAGGATCTTCGAGGAAAGTTTAATTTGTCTTTCTGCTTACAGGTTGACAATAAAGGCGACTTGCCCCATGGAACTCCGGAATTTTCCCATGGACAGACAATCGTGCCCACTTATTTTGGGAAGCTGTAAGTAATAATTTGGAACTATGTTCTGCTACATGTTTCTGTTCACAAGATTCTTCGTGATCAAATGGTTAATTAATGTAAAATTATATTCATTTTATTATATCACTGAAATAGATGCGAGTTTTTAAAATAAATCTTATGAAAAGTTAATTTGACTTGAACTTGGGGTTGAACATTCACTGAGTCTTTTTTTAGTAAAATTTGAACGAAAACTAAAGAAACAAGCCGCGAGGTGCGACTCTTGAGGTCCACACGGTCAACTTCCCAGTAATATCTACATAGATATTAAAAATATTAAACACGATAATAAATATGGAAATAATATTAATTTTAATAATAAAAATTTACCTCTCATAAAAGCTATTGGAATGACTTAATATTCATCGTACCATCTACGCGAGCGTCAATTGATTACGTAAAGATTTTCGTGGATTGGTTTGATTGAATATTCACGTGGATCAATCGGAGGGGGGACAGGTTACAAAGCCTTTTCTACGTTATTTGTTATTTTCATATCGATACTTGAAGGACAAAACAGCGCTAACAAAAATGAATGCAGTTTTTGTTATTACGCTCACTTAAGAGATTTTGTCGCGTGATGGCCATTTTGAATAGTTGCGGTCAAAATTGCCAGCATTTTGGCATAATCACTGAATTTGTATTTTGTCACGGTTTTACATCAATGAAAGGTTTTGAGAAACATTGATTATGCAATCAAAAATAGGTTCAATTGCATGTAAAAAGTAAAATATATGTGTTTCAAATGATGAAGGAAGTAACTGAAATTTTACGAATACTAAGGAACAAAACTCCTAAAAACTACAACTTTTTATTTGATGAAAGCTTTTCAAAGTATATGATCTTAAAAAGTGTTGACTACAAAACATTTTACCATTCAAAACGTTGATTACCACAATTGCAAATTTGATTTGATTTGTATTGGTTTTCAAAATTTAAGCAGTTTTTTCATTAAAGTTAAAACACGGTTCTGTGAAGACTATTAAAAATATCCGGAAAATATGCATATAATAATAAACTTTGATTGACTTTACAACAATGTCTTTAGAATAAGAGATTTAAGGTATACAAATTCGTATGAACCCTTTTTACATGGTGACTTTGAATGATTTTTTTATTTTTTATTCAATTTGTTTTGCAATCATGAGAAAATATTTTGCTGGTCTCTCTACAGAAATTGATAAAAGTTTATAAATTTTATAAACATTTATTATTAAGATGTTTATTTTATTAACTATTAATTAATTTTTTTATGAAAAAAAACACTAATTTTCAATATTTTTTTATTAAATTAAAAAAATGGCTTTAAAGATTTTTTTGAAATTTAATAACATCGTTAAAATGTTAATACGCGTCGATTGACACCTTAATGATGCAAAGATTATATTTGGTGCTCGAGATATAATGAATGACATAAATGACCATGAAGGTCATGATGACTTTTAATGATTTTTTATTTTTAATTTAATTTTTTTTGTAATCATGTAAAAAAAATTTGGTGGTTTTTTTCACAAGAACTGTTTGGAGTATATAAATTATATAAACATTTATTACTGCGTGTTGAAAATCAAGTTAAAAATTTGATGTTTTTGAAAAAAACCCAATTTTTTGCACTTTTTTTCAAAAAATTAAAAAACTGCACCAACGATTTTTTTAAAAATTTGATAGAATCACGAAAATGTTAATACGCGTCGATTGACACCTTGATGAAGCAAATCGTACGTTTGGTTCACGAGATATAGCGCATGACAGGGTTGACCTTCAAGGGGTGAAAACAGCACACACCCCTACCGAAGTGTCCCAAAAACTAATCAGCTCTTGAGATTGCAAAGACGCTTTGATCGACACCTTAATGAAGTCGATATGACTTTGTTTACGTGAGTTATGCTCGTAGAAAAACTGTCCGCGAACGCACGTACGTACGTACGTACACACACACACACATACATACTTCTTTCTAAAAACACTTTATATATACTCTAGAGATCTCAAAACGTAAAGAAAAGTTGAAAATTTCAATTTCGATTTTCGAGGCGATTACAAGAACTTCCCATATACTGGGAAGTTAAAAATTAGCGAAACTTTTAACACATTAAACATTTCTGAAAAAATTATGCGAGTTATGAGTTCCATGAAAATTTGATGGAATCCATGATTGCCACCAAAAGAAATTGAAAGGAAAAGTTTTTTGGCGCTGATTTTTTGCAGCCTATTACAGTGAAAAAGTGATACGGCCTTTCTCAACTTTTACCGAAAACAGCTATTTCTAAATTAATATTTGTTGCTGAGAAAAAGCAAAGTGTATAATTCGAATGCTTTTATTGGTTGGAGTGTGTTTACGCATTTTTTATATTCCAATTGTGGAAGGTTTTGCAATGGCATCTAATTTTTATGGATTTATACTTTTAAATTTATAAATTATGTCACAATTTGATGTATTTCAGATGCCTATACAAGCCGACAACTAGTCTACGAGTGGCATAGTAGCGAAGCAGTAACCTATGTGCCCGGGATGACTCTCAATCAATTCGACTTGATAAGCATGCCTCATCGAAATTTCACATTCACTCGTAGGGAAGGCGAGTTTTCTGTCCTCCATGTATCCTTTAATATGAAGCGACACACAGGATATTTTTTAATTCAAGTACAGCCATCCAAAAACAATTCAGATTTGGGTCCTGGCAATAGTTTCTTGTTGTTGTTTCGCAGGTATATGTTCCTTGTATTCTGATAGTGGTCCTGTCATGGGTATCGTTTTGGATTCACCGAGAGGCAACGAGTGATCGAGTAGGACTTTGTATAACAACTGTCCTGACACTTTCGACAATAAGTTTGGACTCGAGGACAGATTTGCCAAAGGTGAAATATGCCACGGCCTTGGATTGGTTCCTGCTAATGAGCTTCTTTTACTGTATAGCCACGTTGCTGGAGTTTGCCGGTGTGCATTATTTCACAAAGGTAACCATGTTTTCAACATGTGTTTTTGAACCAAGAAAAACATTTTAAATATTTCAAACTCAGTGTGTGCAGGTACTAACGAACTTTGTACAATATATTCAGGTTGGAAGTGGTGAGATTCCAGTCGATGATGATGAATGGGAGGACGTGGATGATGCTTTTGAAATCGAAACATGCATAGGAGGATCATCATCAAAGCATAGCAGCTTGATTCGAGATTCGCCTCAACGATCCACCGGTTTGCGAAGGAAAAACTCCTTGATTTGTCCCATATATAACGTAACTCCTCAAAAATGTACTGAGATATCATTTTATAACTTCTTTTCATTCTAGGATCCAACCCACATATTCAAAGCACCTTCGTCCCATGCATCCACGATGGAACGAACAACACAGACGGAGCCTCCAGTGACTCCAAAATGGCGACAAGTGTGGCTTTGTTTTCTAGGTGATGATAAATTCCGAAAACAGAGACAACGCGAAGCGTCGCATCAAAGTACGTACGATCTCACATTCTCACATACTTTTTGTTAACGCATATCCTTATCTTCCAGGAGATCGCTATGTGAACAGTGTTTCGCTCATCGATCAAATATCAAGGATTGCATTTCCCATGTCCTTCGGTTTATTCAATTTGCTCTACTGGCTCGCTTATGCAATGTACCAGAAAGAGTTCAGTTGGCCGTCACCAGCATCGATGAAGCAATAACACAAGGATTGCTAGTTATTTTTATTACAGTTACAATTCTAGCAGCAGCCAGTTAACACAAACGGGACCTTTGGCAGCAACTTATCGAAATTTGTTGAGCTTTTAAATTCTAGGAATTCTGTTGAACTCACCGTTGTTATAATAAATGTTTTCGATTGAAATGTGCGCTTTTAATACAATTCCGGAAATTGTCATTTACATACCTTTCACATCCCAGTTAATGAATTCACCTCGTGAAATCCTGAAGTCGACCAGCACCTGCTGAGCTAGAATTTTCCATGTGTTGCAACGCCTTGAATTACCACTTGTTGCTTGGCAAGAAGCCTAACGAAGGACTCCTTTAATTTCCTTGCTATTTCAGCAAATATTCTCACAGCGTGCTTAAGCTGGCTGAAGTAAGCAGTGAACAGCTACCACAATTGCGCGTATCATGATTTCCAGCAATTAGTCTTCGTATAAATGCAAGAGCCCGAAGCATGTCCGTGTCGTGGCTTTTGCTTGTAATCTTGCGGTTTAATTTTTCGTAGAGTTGCTTAATTAATTTTTATCGTTACAAGAGCATTCTGGAATGCTCCTTCTTCTCAAGATTGTTCCACGCAAGGTGGCAGCAACATAATGCGGTGTTGCTGACGTGCAGGCACATCCTTGGCGACAGACAGTTTTCAGGACCCGGTGTAAATTAATCGCAGGTTTAATTTATGCCAAATAAGCGAAATGCCATCGAGTGGGAGATGTTTGTAAGTGTTGCTTTGAAATTAGTTTAAATTTGGTGGTAGATTGAAAATAAGCAGTTTGAGTGACGATGAATGGAAAATACAAGGTAAAATTGAAATTGAAAAGAATTAAATGCAATTACGTTTTGCCAAATAAAGGGTTTTAAAATGTCTATACAGAATTATCCATTTTTTAAGTCGCTTTTGGAATTTTGGGTCACAGGTACGGAAGGTCGCCATTTTTGATACACTTCTGCAGTTTTTGAAAATTGTTTCCTACCCAAAGAAAATCAGCGATATCAAGTATTAAACGAATATGTTTATCACTAATTCTTCTGCATTAAATATTAACGACAATAGGAATCAGAAACCTCAAAGGCAGGCTGGACTTTCAGTCTAGAGATGAAGGGAGAGGAGTTTAGTGTCTTACTATCTTTGTCTCTTTCTTTATCGAGCGGTGAAGACTGCTGGAAGGTAAGCTCACTTCGGCGGGAGTGCAATCCCAATTCTTTTTCCTAAGTAGCGATCCTCGTTACTCATTCACTAAGTTCAATAACCAATGATATCAAAAAGCAAAACAAAATTATCATTCGGCCGTGTTTCCCGCAGAAAAAGAGTTTATTTTGGGAATAAATTATTTAAGTTGATTTATAAACGTTCGGGCGGCTACACTGAGCAGTTAATAGTTCATATGGGCAGTTTTGCAAGGATTTTCGCGTGCGAGTCTGCATCATAAGCGTGGTTTTGCCCTTCAGTGCTTACCTAGTCAGGCTCTTTGCCTCCAGTAAGATGGAAGGGAATTTTCGGAAGAAATTTTGGATTTACATTTGTAGTTTACTCTACCTTATTTATTTTATATACTTCTTTAGTACCCAAGAAAATCAATCCTGCGCAAATTATTTAATTTTTCAACATGAGTAAATAACAACATCTATTTCTATCTGATCAATTCCAAAATTGAAATGTCGTTTTTAAATATATGATCTTTTTAAATATTGAAAATTTTTGTGAGCAATAAAATATGATATTTTTTAAAAACAATTTAAGATAGATTTCTTCATTAAAAGAATTTAAAATAGGTGAAATACGGGCCAAATTTGGAAAAAATTAATTTTCAATAAATTCAGGTGCTTGTAAAGAAAAATTTATGTTAAATAAGAAATTTGTTTTATTTCACTGTAGGTTCTGTCTGGACATTAAAACCTTGCACACCTTTCCCGATTGGGCCACGAAGCCATTTTTTATTGTATATCAAAGTCATTATTTGCGTACCTTAAAACATGTTTCTTAATTTATTTTTTTATTAGTAGTGAAGGTAAACATCTTAGATAAGCATTGTTTTTAGGGCTCCTAAATGATATAGCCCCACACTATTTAAAAATTTAATCAGCATGAAAAGACCCCAAGCAAATTCGGGCTTGAATCCGCAAAATATTTTTTTCTGTAAGAGTAACGGTTAGCGAGATATTCAGAAAGAAGAGTTTTTGGCGACCACACTTAATTATTAATTAATATATATTATTATTAATAATTAGTCTACAAATATCATACCAGTTAAAATTTCAGGCTGGCATTATCCTTCGCCTCAAAAGTGCTTTAAGTATTATCAGCCGTTAAAGGTCATTTATTTTTAAACATTGTAAAAAAGGAGCAGAAAGAGGTATCATTACTGTGGCATAGTAAAAGTTAAGCCTCTTATTCGTCAATGAATCTACTAAATGAAAGACGAATCAAATTGATTTCTTAATTACAAAACTGTAATTCTTAAGGAAATCCCACATGCAAATAATCTCAGTATTAAAATGGTTTTTTTCTGAGTATTTTATGGGATTTCGAGTTGATGTAAAAAAATGTTACGAAGGTGGATAAAATGTAATGAAATTCAAATTAAATTTTCCAATCAGCTCTCACTTGTAATTTCTTTAAGACAAGTTAACTTGATATTCAATTTCCAGTAATCATTAATTGAACTATATCTTCTAGTATTCCCTTCACTAGTTAGGAATATTCCGGCTGAAATTTAGACTATATGGAAAGTTGGATACCTACACCCATCCAAGTACAGCCTGGTTGATGATACAACAGGGAGCACTCCAGGATCTCAAATCATTTCAACTCGTTACAGATTGATGCCCAACTGATTAAAATAGATCAACAATTGAAATGATCCACCAGCTCAGTAGCGTATGCACGATTTTGATAAGGGGGGGTTCATATTTTTGAAGTCTTGACTAGGTACGTTTGCTAGTGCTTCGGTGTAGATATGAAGATATAATTATGTAATCATACTTAATCATACTTTTTCACCGGTCAAAGTTGGAGTCCTTCAAAAATAATTCTGGCAGAGTTTAGCCCGATTGCATGTCTGGTTTCATTTACGAGGCTAAATTTGTCTACCCAAGGGGGGGGGGTTGAACCCGTAAACCCCCCCCTGGGTACGCCACTGCACCAGCTTCTCCCTTTTCGCAAACATTTTGGATCCCAGGTAAACCCTGTGAATGATAATGATGATTTATGATTTTTACCTCTACAATTCCTATTGAAAGTAAAGCAACCTTTAACAAAAATTCATTTTTCTAACACCTCCGCATATTTATTCAATTCTAAATACTTGGCGATTCTCCAAAATAGGATCATTTATAAGTTTCACAGCATGTTCCCTTCAAGCTCTTGATGTAGGGGTGCAATTAAATTCTAAACATTTCCTATCTTCGTCAACTGTTATTTCCAAGAAACAACTTGCCTGAGTACCAAACCTTCCTAAAAATTCCATAGCAGCCGCATGAGAAGAGTTTAATTGAAAGCACCTCAAAAAGTATAGCCACGTATCCTTAGAGCAAATAACAGTGCAGAGTTGACTCTAATTGCACTTCAGCAACATATTCAAGTGCCCCACATATGAACGCTAACTGTTCGGCTAACTGCTGAAAGGACGAATGCAAAAAAAGGAATGTCCAGTGAGTGGATGATGTGTTGTAGAAATAAGAAAGGACAAACATATGTGAAAGACTACTTGAACATATAGTTTGTGTGAAATTAATGATCACAAGGATATGGAATAGGTTAATTTTTTTTTACCATGAGAAATGTTTTCTTTGCTTGTTTGCGCCTATTTGCAGAGTTTTCAAAAGTCGGGAAACAAATTTTAGAATTTGGAGGAAAGGACAACTATTGATACCGATACAAAATCCTGGATAATGAGAAAATGAAACTTTTTCATTAAATGCACGAAAATGTGATGAACGGAAAAACAAATCAATCAATGGTTTATAATGTGTCGAAAATTGTCGTATTTTCATCATCTTTCAAAGATTCGAAAACACGAATAAAGTTCAATTTTTTTCTTTTATTTTGAATTCATCATACATTATCAATTAAACAAAATATTAAAAAATGATCCTTAATATCCATTTATGAGTAATTTTGAATAGTTCAATTTCAGATGATTAAACAAAATCTATTTTGATACAAACTTTAATGCGGACATCTTCAACGATATTCGTTATAAAAATTGTAGCAAAATGTTGAATCTTTGTCGACAGCAACCAGCAAAGTCCATTCCTCTCATGGATCTTAACTCCAAAAGCACCGGTAATGTCGACAAGGACATGAAATATTCCTTTGCTACAAATTCGATTCATACACACGAGCATACATGCTGCCATGTCCTTCAAATTCTTATGTTTCAACAATGTGACCTAGGTATGCGAAGGTGGTCGATCTTTTAGAGAGACAGCGGGACAGCTTTGTTTCATCCCTTATCAAATTCAAATTTAAATTTAAATCGTCAGTGCTCATATGATATAAAACGTTTTGATGATGACTAGCAATGAACCCCTTGACATCGAGTCATATGAAAAGTTACCGAGAAAAAAGGGAAGCAAGTGGTGCATTTTGTTTTTTGAAATATTCTTACTATTTCGGCTTGAACCCTTAATGAATAGGAATGATAGAGCTTTTCAATCGGTGTGCCGCGGCACATAAGTATCTCGCAAAATCTTTGAATAAGGATAAGTTCTGTGGCCACAAATGATAGTTTACTGCTCTTTTGCCAGTTTGAATCATGAATGAAACTGCCTTTAAAATTCGGATTTCTGAAAGAACACAAAAATTGTTTTTGAAGTTCTCTATAGTTAAGAGAGTCTCGCTGCAAAAAAATTATATCACTTTTGTAGTCCAGGTTTTTACGTATCACAAACTATATTTCCCTTCGTTTATCTGAATTTCCTTATCAATTTCAAAACCAGTGACGTATTCGCGTCTTCTCTACACGAATCAATATAACAAATTCATTTCATTAAGGGGGGAAGTACCTTTAGAGGCCGAAAAAAAGGTCTTTTTAGCAACTGATTTGTGGGGAAATGAAGACAGTTCTTATTAAATCAGTATAATATTTATTTTAGGCCATGTTTGAGGTTGAAAAAAAAACATATTCTACAAAAGTGAAAGTTGAAAATTAACAAATTTTTCAAGGATCTTGAAAGCCATGTCGTCGCTGACGTCGTAAATTGCGTAAGCGATGCTGGCTGCAATTTTCATCTGAAATCAACAAACCAAACATTTTCTTACTCGAGACGGTTTTTTTAGTAGATAGACTAAAATGTTTGCGAAATTCGAAAACAGGCTCCAAAAAAATTACGATTTTGACGAAAAATTTCGTTGTTCTTCCAGTCAAAAATAGTCCCAAAATAATTTATTTTTTAAAATCTTTAGTCTATTTAAAACAGTTTTTTATGCTCTTTAAAATGAATGTAGATGATGAAATTCGATTCACTAGTTTTTTTATTAACACTTACGCAATGTTAAAAAACATGGTTTCGAGAAAAGGCCGTTTAAAGTTTGTGGTCAAGAGAAAAAGAACTCGGCGCCAGGCACTTCCGGGATGCATATCTTCCACAATTTTAAGAATTAGCTTTTGAAACTTTGACATGATATTCTTAGGCGATATATCTATCGAATAAAACAATTTAAAAAAAATCGATTTTAAAAAGTGTCTAAAGGTACTTCCCCCCTTAAGAGTTGTAATATAATAAGCAAGAGACCATCTAATGGTCTAATTCTTATTATTATGTATAATTCACTGCTGATAAAAAAAAAAATCGCGCACGCGTGGCAATTCTTATCTTTTTATTGTTCCTCGCTACCTGAAAACATGTGCAGTCGTCTCTTTCCCACTCACACTGGGCATACTGACTTTCAGATAATGGTATGAGACGGCCACTTAATACCGATTTTCAATAGTCCGCGAAATCGATCGAGATCGAAATGAAAAGGTTAAAACTAACGAAAAGTAAGAAAAAATCATTTGTCCTTAAAATCCATTTACTTCCTTCACGGATCCACCACGTGGTATTCTTAGAATATTTTTTTGTTTGTTTTTATAATCTCGTGGTAATTTACATAGTCTGCTGAAGAAATGCTAGGTTACTTTCTCAGCCATCGACGAAGATAGGTATAAATCTGCCTATGTACAATTTTACCTTTGAATATATGTCCATCAAAAACTTCCTTCAGAGCTACTCAACTACAATTTGTGTTTCGTATTGCACAACACTGATTGAAAAACTCTATATTTGCCAAATACTCAGTAAATAAATCATTGATTGGCTGTAAAACATTTACTTTTCACGTATCCTCCCTCGTCTGATTGAAATCAATTGCGAAAATATGCAAATTGTTATTGTCTTCGTTGCGTATGCAATCCTTTTTAGATTTGTCTGGCATATTTATGAAGGGGATTATTTGAAAGGCTGTATAACACAATTTAAATATTTTTGGTAAATAGTTGACAACAGAGGATTCTTAAACGAATGCCAACAAATGAATAAAGTTACTATCTTTTTCTACATTAGGAGTGTCCATTTTTAATGTAGGTCACGAAAGTAAAATTGCTTTGAAACTCTGAGCACATGGTGAAGAAAATACATCACCGTTATCAATATTCAAATGGTGGAAAGTCCTGCGGCATAAATTACATTAAAACGATATCAAAAATGAAAATTGATAGAGGCAATGGCGTTTTGAATAAAAGATTCAATATTTAAATAAAACGAACTACGTTCGCCGCTACCGGAATGTGACACATACATACACATATATTTTCGATTATCGGAAAAGGTATTGTATTTCAATTCACAGCCGGCTCTGATTTTCGTATCAGATCCTTTTTGGGCGTCCCAGTTGGCCGGTGGAATCGGCCACTTGTTCCTTATCCAAAATCTAACTATAAACTATGGAATGCAAATGTCAGGACTAAAGTTACCCCTTACTCAATGTATGGAAGATTCATAGGGTTGTCTGGAACAGATGGATGAATGGTCATGTCAATGGTCACACTGATTGTCAGGATAACAAGAATGTTGACAGGATTCAATGATTCACAAACACTGCATGTTATATTGTTTTCTGCATAAGAGTGTTGACTTGAGGTAGAATTAGTCGAAAAGGATGATGTGTGAGATGTTGGTTCGAAAGTTTTCGATTTTTGTATTCGATAAGGATCAATCATGTGTGGAATTGAGAAATATCAATGATGTGAACCAGTATTTTGCACGTGCTGTAGAGTAGATATATGAATTTGAGCGAATTATGTCTTCTTTCATGAATGAATTGTTTGCTACGTGTTTTTATTAGAGGTAGATGCAAGCAACCATCCCTATCTTTGAAGGTTAGTTGTAGTGGCAGCCCCCATTGTCAAAAGGTGGCTCAGTTAGGCCAAGATAGACCTATTATGATACCACAAAGAGATATGGTACAGCATTAGAACCTGTGGGATGACGAGAACCATTTAAATTCTCGTATGAAGCTGGCTATGGCTTCAAGGTGAATTTAAAAAAAAAACCAATACTAAAAAAAATGTGTATTTTCTTTTACATGGGTTTAAAAATGATGTCTCGAAGATTTATTGTCAATACTCTGGTGTAGGAAGATCCTGAAGACTTGTATGATTATTTCGTTTAGTTGTGATATGTGAGTTACTTCCTGGGGGATCACATATTTTAAGTTTTATTGAGTCCTGGTTCAATGTTTATAGACTTCAGCAAAGAAAAGTTTCAAGAGGTTGAACTGATAAAAGAGCGGACCACAAAATGTAGCTAATGAAGGTAAAAGGCCGGATAGGGTACATCTCCCTCAAAAAAGCCATTGAATTAAGAGCTGTATAGAGCAGGGCTTTGTATTTCTGGAACCACGCAATTTTAGGATTAAATCTTAAAGAGCTGAAGAAACCTAGTATTTTTCAAAAAAACATGGCTTGATGATTACCAGTTTTGATACTACGCACAACATTGAAAGCGAATGATTGTGCCGGAACCTTTGGTGAATCTTCTTTAAGTCAACTCACTTCGATCAGCATATGTTCTGCTTATAAATACAGCCAGTAATTGCGGACTAGGCCGAATTAAGCATTGGTTTCTTGAAGATATTTCTTCCAGCTGTCTCGGTCCAACAATAGAAATAGAATAGAAAGTTGCTATCTGAGTCTTCACAGCGTTTGTGTGGTTCCCTGGTGATTTTCTGCCAGAAGATCGACTTTTCATGGTGCTCATGGGAGTACTCTCGCCCTTCTACAACCTTCAGTTCCTCCAAAACTCTTCTTTAATAGTAAGAATGTATACTGGCCCTACTAGTAACAAAACCTATCCGTGGGCCCTACTAATCGAAGAGAAATGCCAGGTAAGCTTAACTTAAAAATATGAGAAGAAAGTCTATATTTAAGTTGGTTTTGAGAAGCACTTTTTTCTCTTCATATGCAAGCAATAAATATTGAATTAGATATAGTCAATCTGTTTGGCTGTTTAGCACAGAAAAATGAATTTCCCAACTCAACATTCAATAGCACAGCAAAATATGTTTTCCCAAATTGTCTATTATTCCAAATCGTCAATCCACCAAGCGCCCAATATGTTCCTTCAAATTTTACTCAAATCACCATCCTTAACCTTGTCCTATAAACGCGATAAAACCTTAAATATTTATTGTAAAAAATGTCGCCGCAACACTTTGTAAATTTATAACAAACTATTATGATAAGTGGCACAATAAAATGCTCGTTTATGACGAAATTCAATCTTATTTTGGGGACACACAATCTCCTGACTTTACGAGAAGGATTGACTGCAAGAAATACAACAGAACTCGTATCTTTTACGATGCCATTTCATCTACAATTTGTATGCACTGTGAACTTAATTTTGAAAGGAAGATACTGTATTTAGTAAGCTAGACGCGTAAATATGCATATGAAATATATTTGGTGAAATAGGAAGCAGAAAATAAATTCAGTATTTGCGGTTTTGTTTAATTTATGATTTGTGAAACATGTTGCTTGTTTGTTTCTAAGAGATCCTATAATATTCTGAATAATATTGGAAATACGATGAAAAATTATTCAAAGAGGTGTTTTGAAGCGTTGTAGATGTTCTTCATTCATAAAAATATATTTTTGCACTGAAGCATCAAACATCATATATACCATTGCCATCGTTTTCGCTTGCTGCGAGTGTATGTAAAAATTACGCCAATATAAGCAGACGAAGTTTCAAGCGAGTTAAACATTACCGCTTTACTCAATAGCGCTAGAGCATCACCACTTGACACTTCTGTATTTTTCAGGCTGCATAATTTAAATTGTTTACTGGAGGCTTCACTATGAGGTCTATTGGAAAATAGGTAAAATTATACTTCCGCAAATTTACGCGCATAATTTGTGCGACGGACTCCTAAGACAAGTGTTTTAAGCTCTTAAACCAAGAGTTTTTGTAAATAGGATAAAACCTTAGTTTCAAAAATTATTTCGATAAAATATTATAATAATTGGAAAATCATCAAATAGTATTGAAATACACCAACAAAGTTTTCCAAAAGTTTCTTGAACTCAATTTTTTTAAAGAATTTCGTAAACTTTCAACGTATAAATATTCAAACATTTTTTTCTTCATTTAATGACAGATATATAAATTGAAAATAAATTGATATAAAAATTGATACCCCTTAATTATCTGCTGGTATTTTCAAAATAATAATAATTTTTCTATGAATATACGAGACGCTGAGAGTTGCTTTATTTTTTATTGATTTGAAACATTTGGGCTGAAATCCAAGCAATTTGAGAAAATTATCAAAAACAGATAAAAATTGTTCAGTATCAGATATTTGCTGTAAAAATTATGATCAAGAAAGTTTTCTACAGAATTTTCAGATTGTTTTCCAAAGACACTAGAATCCTTATTTCAGCAAAAAAGTCTACGGTTCTCACCAACAGATGGAAACACAATTACGCTACTTCCAGCGCAAGTCCTTGTCTGCTTTCTATACTATCCTTCTTCCAAATCTCCTGCCAAGGTACCTTTGCCGCTACGTTTCTCCAGATTCCTTCCTCGTGGACCACACAGCTATTCGTCTTCCGCGAGTGAGGTGAAAGGACATTGTTGTCGATGGACTAGAGACTAGAGTAGGAAACATTTTTGTTTTAACAAAATCTCTTTCCATCAACTGTAACATAGTTTAGTGAACTGATTGATCAATTCGTTTCGAAGTATTGTAGTTTTTTATAAGACAATTGAAGGAGTCGATTGAAATTATTTATCAAAAAGACCTGTTAAAATTGCCAATAGTTTCCGTGCTACATCCCTGAAAAGTCTAGTCTCTTGAATATGTAGAAGCAAAATAAAAAAAAATACATAAACTTCGTCCTGCCACCGTGAAAATGATTGTGTTCTTTGTTACCTTACACAAACAGCTTCCGAATTCTGCCTAGCAAGGAGTGCATCTTAATTATCGCCGAGGCCACAGTACGTGTAATCTGAGTGAGTGAATGTGTAGTGGAATCATTTGTGTCGTGACCTTGATCTGACTAGTGTATCCTGATATCCTCGCCTAACTAATACATTAAGAATCAGTGTTGTCAGTGCCGATAATTCAGTGAAACATTACATAGTCATGAACGATTCTGGAAAGGATTAACTGAGCGGCATACCAATTGTGTCTGGGCTCATGCCGAAACCAGCTCCACGAAACTTCTTCCTCCTCACAAATTCGTGAACGATCCTTCGGTAATTTATTCACTTTTCCTGGGAAAATGGGTCAATTTGAAGCCTGCGGAAGTATGCCAGTCGTGCGATAGTTCAGCGGTGGCTAACAAATGACACAGCACAATTATGTATGTCATTGAAGGACTCTCGAAGCGCAATCAAGAGTTTCTCGTGGCATCCGCGTCAGCTTTGCCGTCTTCGTCGTTAATGTAAGGAAGTGCACATAAAAACCTCATCAGGCAAGAGCCCAGTCTTGTTTGCTGTCTCCTCCACAATCCACACATATCTCGGACGAACGTGCTCGAGAGTTGGAGGATATAGGATAAGATCTCTCCTCGGTAGGTTCCTTTCCGTTTGCTTGGAGATCATTTTTTTGGTGTATGAAAGTCTCGAGATTGTGTCGTCGGCAAAACAAGTGACACTCACACCAGACATCTTTTGCAGATTTCATTGAAAATTTTCTTATATTTTTATCAATGCTCAACCGACTGATATGCTGGGCAGTGCCACGAACAGACCTAAAATCCTTTCTGTCCGTCATACAATGGTCTCCAAATTTGAATTTGGCAAGCATCTCTACATCAATCGTTGTATGTGCCGTCTGAGACTTCCTACTTCACCTGATGTGGAAAATTGTAATGTTATGAAGTCGTTGGGATATGAAAACAGGGTGGAAGCGTGGTAGAACTCTCATTGCAGCATCGGTTGCGCCCGCTTTACTTGCTGCTATAGTACAGTGAACGAAATTTAGTCTGAACGGGAGCAGGATGTTGCATAAATGTGGTTTGGCTATGACAGGATGAAAGCGAACGCCGTTTTAAGAGCTCCGTGCTCTGCCGGTGGCCTAGAACGCCAGTCGGGCACAATGGGGAGTCCTGACAGGTTGAATCAAATCACACGATAATGTCAAGGATGGCATGAAATCGGGAGGCAAGGAAACAAGTCGATGGTGAACAACAATCGTTGTAAGGATTGAACGTTGCTCCCGCCTATGGAGGGCAGATAGGAATGAATGATTCATGGGGATATTAAGTAGAATTGACGAAATTTACTGCAGATACGGTTGAATCCAGATTGTGGTGAGACATATGACTGCTTGGTTTATACATGGCTGCTGAAAAGATTCTTCTGATTTACAGCGAATAATCGAGTCCTTCTTGTAGTCAATGGAAGATATTTTGAAGTACGATTCGCTAATCAACACAATAGGTGTAAAAGGAGTAAACAATGAATCTCAGTAAATAAAATGGAAACTATTTTGTTAAACAAGGACTATTCCGTGGGACATAAATTACTTTGCAAATTGTTTTCCACAGTCGCCTGCGCGTTGCTTAGGTTACGTGAAATTATGTTGTAGCTTTCGTTACGAATAATCCTCACTAGAAAAGAAAGGAGAATTAACACATCACGTGCAGATACAATTCATGGAAACATTTGATAATTAATTTGGTTTCCTTTCGAATACATATAATTTCTTTGATTCGTGGCCTACAAACATTATAGCTGAGACCGAAAGAATCTACAAAAGGTTCTTATTGTTTTGGTTTAGCCCAACGGTATTTTTAAGTATCTCAAATTCTCGTGTATCTTTTCATTTATCTTTTCTAACGAAAGGGTACCCTTTCTATTTTCGTGGAATCTCGGTCGTAAACAATTTGCTTCTTCGGTATTCTTCGGGGAGATTCTATTGAAATTGTTGAATCTTCATACACTTCACACTAATTTTTCGTACAAGTCAAAGTATCGTCTATCAATCATCATGGTTTCAAGTCACTCCATCCTAAGCAGAGATGACTGGTCAATAGAAAGAGGTGGGATGAAGGAATCGATCGACATCTATACTGATGGTTCCAAATTGGATGGAAAAGTTGGATGTGGCGTTTTTTCAGAACAGCTAGGCCTGAAACTATCCTTCTGGCATCCACTGAAGTGTTTTTCAGGCAGATGTCATTGAAATATACAAGGGAGTAGACTTGTTAGGAAACCAGAAAAATTCCATAAGAAATAGTCAAGCTGCTTTCCAAGCATTATCCAACCTGCACACCTCATCCATGATTGTAATGGAATGCCGTACACAACGGAACGCAATGTCGCTTCACTGTGAAGTGATTCTACACTGAGTACCGGGACATGGTGATATACCTGGAAACTGCGAACGGATGTCTTAGCGAGAGCTGGAACTGAGCTCCAGGACTATACACTAACACTCCAAGTCGGCCAACCTCTAACTTCCATAAAGCTGGCATTTAGGCAGCATTACATGAAGGCTGCAAATAGGGCCTGGTTACTGGAAGAAACCTGCAAGACAACCAGGAAAACTTGGTACGTACCAAGCAGCTCCTCAACACTAGTCGTGAAACCTTGAATTCTATCGTGTTCATACTGATGGGCACAGTATATGTAAGACCCAGTATGCAATCGAGGCCTTCAAACACGAAATTTGCTTACAAGAAATAGCGCCATGTGCTTGCAAAAATTGACGTTTGCCAAGCAGACTTTGCAACGAAGAGAGTGTGCAGTTTGCAGATGATAAAGCACTTTTGCAGTCTTCAACTTTCACGTCAACACATGAGACATTTTTCAGCCATTTTGGCTTTTTTCTAAATCGATTTGTCAAAAGCGAATGACCATTGTGTCAGCAAATACGGTCCACCAATGTAATTCAATGAATCGAAGTTTCTGCGGTTTTTTCACGCGTTACATGAAAAGTACATATACGAGGCTTGGCACTTTGTCTCGCAGAACCGCGGGCCGTATTTGATAGTGTGCCTTTTACCTATACTGTGTTGATAGAACATTGTCTAATTAGCAGACACGCAGAAAGATTGAGCGTTCTCTTCAACGATTTCCGCCGAAGTTGCAGATCGGAAAAAAAGGAAGAGAATATCCAACATTTTCTGTGCGAATGCCCAGCACTGTCCAGGAAACGCATGAAAACTTTAGGCACATCTTTTCAGGACAGCCTCACGAAAGTAGCTGATTTGAACATCGGCTGCATAGCCGGCTTCGTACGAAAATCGAAATGGTTCTCGTCACCCAGCAGCTAGGTTATAGTGCCTACTCAATCTGGGCTGGGCTGGGCTGCCACTACAACCAACCAACCAATCGTCTAACAATTCTTCTTCTGTGATTATTGTTAGCCCTTTTTTGCAACACACTGATTAACATTGAGTTCCTCTGCTGCAAATAATTTGGAGCATCATTGACTTCATGCAGCACGGATTTTCAAAGGACTTAAATATATAGAAAGGAAAAGGAGTTTACTGTTTGACTAGTGATTCGTTTAGGTTTTCGTCTTATTCTGCCAGTTTTCCTAGGGTTGTTAAAATAACCTTAGAATAGTTCCGCGCCATATCTGCTGCATCAGCCCTTGCACTCCTTTGTGTATCATGAATTATTTTATATTACTTGCATGTATCATCTAATAGAGTTTTCGTACGTTGTGCAGTCATGAAAAAGAATGCGTCTCAGCCTTCTCGTGACATTAAAAGGCTTTCCAGTCATGATAGTAGCACTATTCATATATTTCCCAAAACTCCAAATTCAATTACGTACATATATTAAGGTTAGCTTATCATGTGAAAAAAAGGTCTCCAATAGTTTTATTTTATGTTTAAATAAAACGTATAAAATAATTCACTCCACAGCATCTCTAGTTGTGGTAGCTTCGTCACCAACACATTGTATAATTTTTTTCTTAGAAAATTATTGTACTGTGAGATCGCTAGGTATAGAAATTATGTACATATTGTAAGCATCCTTCGATATTTTCTACTTTGGCGATTGATGACTGCAATTCAGAATACTCAGAATAGTCAATAATAAGAATTAGTTCTTATCAACGTTTGAGCATTTTACACTAATCCTATTTATCTTTCTCATACAAAGTTTCATCGCACACAAAATGTTTCTACCTTTTCATTATACCCGAATCATTTTCTTAATCCTCATCCTTGATTACGCTACAAAAATTTCGTTGCGAAATTCTCAAAGGAAAGTATGTTTCTCCGAGAACAGAATCACATATGTGGAGTATATACTATAACATATATAGGAGTCAGATTAGTTTCAGTTAATTTTTTACTCGCTTACATTGCCCAACAACAAAATTCGTAATGAATGAGATGCTCAATTTTGGTACTGGCTCCAATTTTTCCGGTTGTATAGTTCATCAAAGAGTCTGCTATCATTTTCAGCTGAAATTTCCTTTTTTTTAATGTCTTTTCTTTATATTTACTGAATGTGAAAATCATTTCAACTTCTCAAAAGTTAATTACAGAGTGTTATGGAATAAATCGGCACTCTACCTTTTTCTTCTAGTCTAGCTCCATTTTCAAAAAGGTCAACATTTTTTTGTCGTTCTAGTTATTGTTCGCTGTAAAAGCCTTGCCGAATACACCTTCTCTATAAATAGAGTAAAATAATACTTCCGAAATATCTTTTAGTTGAGCGTGGTCTTATTTCGAAGTGCTAATCTTATTCTTTCACTTCACATGTCCTTACTCGTAGAAGATATTAATCGAAGGCACAATTTGCCTTTAAACTTAATTTGTTTACCATTGTGGAAGCCACTTTTTTGATCGTCTTGAAAGGATTTTTAATTATACATTAGATGGTCAGACAACTAATCGATGTGTTGCAAGAAGACATTTGTTTTATTTTAATTCTAGAATTGAAAATGTAGCAGCAAGATTCTGCTCTGCTGAAGGGTACATTTCACTCAAACCGATGAGAGGTTTGACCATACATATAAATTATTCCTCTCATTTAAAACTGTATGCTTCAAAAATCCCAAATAAATTACAAATGGTTTAAACTGCGACTACATATGCTAAGCTTTTAATGCACGCCTCCGTTCTTCATAAAAAAACTATGGTACTTATAACTTTAGACTTTCAACAACAAAATTTCCATGAAATCTCTTAGATATTTCCAATTTCAACTTGTAAATAATTTTCCTTCCATTCGATACGTTTTCCATGTGCATTTCCTTTCATCATTGCGTGTAGAAGGAGACCATTCAAAGATATCTCTTTGTCTCGCGTACAATTATCTTTTGAAATTAAACCTTTACATAGGACGCTACGCAGATCTTTTCACTTTAGGGGATGATGCTTGGATTTTAACAACATGGAATCGTACTTAACGTGTAACGCTTTCTATTTTGCGTCATTATCCTTTATTCCTTGGCGATTTTGTTCTGATGAAACGATTCGTTTTGGATACTTATCAGCTTTTAAGGAAAAGTCTTTTGCACTGCTGGGATTTGTGAGTAAGAAGCCTGTTAGCACGGAACAGGCTTTCATGTCAGATAGATTAAGATAGATTCATGTAGGATGCATGTTGGATTGGTTCTTTTGCGAATTTTTTTCCTTTTTATTGCTTAGAAATGCGCATTGAACATCACTGTATGGGGAAAACCAAATTTCTTATGATTAAAAATTAAGCCCAAACAAAGAGTATCTGTTGATGTTCATGCCATGTAAAAATCGATCAGATTTAATGTTTTTTTTTTATATGCTGATACTCGAAAAAACGTAGTTCCAATTTGAACAAAATAATACAAGCCAGCCCCATTCTTATCCCTCGTTTCAGTCATACTTCGGTTCCATCATTATTTTTTATTAAATGGAAAATAGTTTGGAAGTATGTTTTGTATAGAACCTCTCAGCATCTAGATGGCCATGAGAGAAATATGTAAAAAGCCGGATACATATATCCATATTGTCCCTACTTCCTTCTTACAATAATATTGAAAAATAATAGGAGGGAAATTTGACACTTTAGAATTCACTTTTAGTATTCACTCCAGGGATATATTGTGATTTGCATCACATTGTAGAAATAAGGAGCTATGATGAAGGTTTTAGTATTCACTACTATTTGTTTAAATTCGAGCGATTTTTTTAAATTTGTGTGACGTTTACAATACAAGGTTGATTTTGATGATGCTCGTTGTTTGTTGGAATGAAGATAAAAGCTGTATTGAAGCGAGATATAATTTATATTTCAATGAACGTGGATGTTCGGGAATACTAGATAAAAAGATGGTAAATAGTTTGTAAAAGACAATGGAGTTGTAGTTGAGTATCTAGGGTACATTTATTAGAAATGCTTATCAATCCAAATTCCTTGCGTTACCGCAAATGACAAAATATTTTAAGCATGAATTGCTCATCGTTTTTGCGTTAAAAATCGCACCGGAACAATTTTCAGGACAATTAGCTTTAGGGGTCTCTTTTAGGTTCCAATTTTTCAAAAAATCAGAACAGCTCGCAGAAATGCAAATCAGCAAGAAATTTTGTATGGCCCAAACATAGTAGAGTAGAGCTTTATAACGTTTTAAAAAAAAATCGTAAAAAAATACACGCGATTTTCTCGAATTTGATTTGAAAAAATACTTAACCGATCACACTGATTTTTTAATATGTTGTTGTGCATATATATGGCTATAGCCGGTAGTGGAATCATTATGATTGGTATCAAATTTTATGATTTTCACTCAATTTTCTACCCTCAAAAATAGGTTTTTTAAAAAAATGATGGCGACCATTTTTTTTTTATTTTTTAATGAAAAAAAATCATTCCGGTACCTCATATACGTACTTAAACAAGGATGAATTTGGCGTTTTGTTTTTTTCCCAGATGATCCAATAGTTAACTGTGCTCTTTGCAAATCATTTCAGTATTTGTGTTACGGTTCGCTCATATGTAAAAATGTTATTGAATATGAATCTTGCAGATGATAAGTTTACCAAATTGCAATCATCAATTTAGTGAAGACAAAAATTCTTGAATTATTGTTCACTCCACAATGTCCAGGTATGATTTTGGTTTCCACTCGTCTATCGTTTTCGTCTATATTTTGGCCACTAGTTTATGATATCAATTGGATTCGCTAAAAAAAAATGAATTGCACTTTAAAAGACTCACAATGAAAGGTTTATCGGTTTTGAAACAATTAGATTTAGTCAATTTCCTTTCAAATCTGAAATCTTTTCCCCAAAATAAGAATAAACCACCATTTTATCTAAGCCGACCAACTGTAATTCAATTTATTTCTTATTTACATTTTACAGATGCCACCACTGGAGCAGATCTTTTGGGTCTCATTGCTAGCACGAAAGGATTAGCAAAGAAATCATCATCCTTGTTTTCCTTCTTGTCGAGAAACATTTGTCCGCAGTCGGAAAAGGAATGAAGCAATGCGATAACACCAACACCAACATCAACAAAACCATTTTTTGTTGTTGGATTGCCATCGAATTGCGAATTTGTAATCCTCCTGACATCGTTGCAAGCTTGAATGGTGAAAATTTTAATGTCCTGAAAAACGTGAAGAAGCTGTGCCGGGAGCAGGACTAAAACGCCAATGTGTAGGGCGACGAATGCAGTTGAAGAAATTCAGGATGTATCGCATCATTGGTTTCGTACTTGGTGGAATATTGTTTTTTGGATTTTTGACTTCAGTGAGGTAAGAGCCTGTTTTTGGGTTCTCGTTGAGATATCCTGTATTCACTGGCATGTAATAACAGCAGATCAGATTCTAGTTAGCTCTGCATGTAATTTACATCTCTTAAACGATACATAAATTATGTTTTTTTTTCACTCAGCAATTTGATGGGTTCATAGCTTCACCTAACGCATATTTAATTGAGTTAAATAATCATGACAGGCCCCCAAATTTTACCCAAATTTACTTATGAAATACTTGAAGGTCTTTTAAAGTCACTTCAATTTCACGTGACGTCATGTCAACAGATACGGCACGTACTATCCTTCAGGACAATTTCGAAAAGTAATATTCCCAAGAGACATATGCAACTATTGATACTGGAGATTCACAGTCCACATCTATACAGCATCTTCAAATTGCGCATCTCTTCGGGCAAGAATACTATTTCATAGAAATAATATTGCTGGACAAGATTACGAGTTTCCTCATCCGTTTTGAATTATGTATGCTATGCATTCCTGAGTGTTGTTGGCTCATTCAATATCCTGAATAATTTCCAAAGTTTAGTGTGAAAAAAGTTTCGGTTGCAGTTATTTTTGCTTAAATATTATAATTTTAGTAATTTTAAATTTTTTTTCGAAGCTAGGAAAGTGAAACAAATCCAGATAATATCGTAAGTGCTCTCGAATGTTGAACAGCATCTACAGAGCATTTCATTTTCCAGTCGCCCTCTTTTCCGGCTTTTGATAATTTCTTCTGTGACGAGCTTTAACTAGGATAAATATCGTTTTTCCCCACTTTTGGCTCTGTAACCGCAACAGGCCACGAAGTGGGGGAAGACAGTTTTTTGCTTTGGACGCCATTGATTTTGTGCGCCGAGACTATCCAGGTATGGTTCCTGAAGTGACAAAGGGTACTGGCCAACACCTAAAAATAATGTCTTCAGAGGAACACCTTCACGTCACCACTTCGCAATATAATTTTGACCAAAAAAAGGAAAATAAATTTAATGTATCTGCTAAATAGTTCTTTACACGTATCAAGATAACACCGGGTACTTCCTCTCACATCCTGTTTTTCCGCAACACAAAATATTCGTTCCGTGATGACATATCCACCACGAAACATAGTCGTTACGCTGCCTGTAGCCATTCCATGCAATATAAAATAGGACGAGTGGTTCCAATCGCCCTAATTTATGAACTTTCAAAGTAATGCTATAGTGGTTTTCGGAAGCTGGTTGCACTTTGAACTTGTCTATAGGTGAGTTCGCCGTTATTCACTGAGTTTGGCATCCATTTTTTTCAAGATATCCGACAAAGAAATTTCCGGCTGGGTGAAAATTACTCCAAACTTTTTCCCTTGACTGGCAGAAACGAGTGGCGAGTGTTGTCGGTTTGAAATTTTCTAGTATTTATTAGTTTCTGCTTTTATTTGGTTACTTTAGCGAGATTTCTAGTTTGAGAAAGAAATATTTTCAACAATTAAACGGGGTGCGGCTCGCGATTACATTACATATCTGACAGGCTTAGAATTGCCTGCAGTATTTTAACAATCAGAATATAGTGCACACCATAGTGCAATCAAAGTACACAAGGCTAAGGTAACAAGAAAAGTACTGTTCAAAAAAAGGAGGTAATATATGGCTTTCTGTGGATTTAATATTAAATGTTGACGGTAAATCGATTGAAATAAAAGTCATGAATGTACTTTTACTCTAATTACGCAGTTTTTTTACAAAAATCAATTCCAAATAAGGCAGTCAAACGGCATTTGAATGAAATTTTAAAATTAAAGTATCCATTTTCTTAAAACGAACTGCTCAACTATTCAGCACAAGACTATAACTATATCACAGTTATATCTTGAACCAATTAAATTGTACCCAAAGCAATTTCAGCAATGCCCTTGGGTGAAATCTCTCACTTCTACACGAAACGATTATTGTGGCAATAGTTTCCTTTAATCCAACTTCCACTCCCATCCCCAAGCAATTACGCTCGTAAATGTGAATAAAGTCCAATTTTCAGGATAATGGCTACTTTACCTTCGTATTTTGCGAAAGGCTGCATGACGCCACTGTATTTTCTACCACTTCTCATGCCGCATCCCAGATGCACTTTTTTCTTAAAGCTATGCAGGACGAAACAATAGTTGCATTTATCTGTTATCCTTGCGCTGAGATGGTATTTTTGTTGCGAGCGGAAGGTTAACAATTACCATAGTGGTTGAAATACTGCAATTAGAATGCAAATTCGGGTCATGAAAATGAATTTTAATTGGCGAATAATTTAGTTTGACTTCTTCGTCGCAAATAAGTTTCAGGAGGGGCAAAGCGTAATAATTCTTTTTGATTGTTAAATGAAAAGAGTGTGCTTGAAAATTTTGAGCGGTTTATTTTTGAGAGAGTCTCTTTGTTCCTATCGCAAGGATATGGATGGTTGTATTTGCAATAAAATGAGACTATGAAGCAATAAATATTTATGTTTCACCTACCACGCATCCTATATTGTGACAATTATATATTTAAACCATCCTCCTTTTATAGTGTAAGTAAACTAAACATGTCATTCATGATTTAAAGACAGCATCTAGTCTGAAACGTACTATGCCCATAGCGCCTTTCTTTAAGTTTATTTAAATTACTATTTAGTTTTGTTCGCTATATTATGAAAAGTTGACTTCTACAATGGTATTTCTTGCAGAAAACAATTTTTTTATTAAAAATATTTTATTATAATAATAAAAATAATTTATAATGATAATAATATTTTAAATCTTTCTCGAAAGATCAAATTAAATATCTTGTTCTTCACAGATGCAAACGGAAAGATTTAATACCCGATCGACTTGTGAACGTAACCCAAACAATTGCTAAAATATTGGAAGGATACGACATACGACTCAGGCCTAATTTCGGAGGTAAGAAGAATGGGAGCGGAATTCATCAAATCAAATCCTTCACTACTGAACGAACTTTTTCTTGTCTTCCAGGAGAACCACTTCACGTTGGAATGGACCTAACAATCGCCAGCTTTGACGCCATTTCCGAAGTTAACATGGTAATTGAATTTTCTTCCTCGTCCTTTGGCATATCACTTGGTTTGAGTTTTTGTGTTGATTTATGACATGCCAAACTTTGCAGGACTACACGATAACCATGTATTTGAATCAATACTGGCGAGACGAGCGGTTGGCATTTAACGCTTATGGTCCTTATTATGACGATGACGCGGACGATGATGGAGTTAACGACATCCTCACCTTGTCGGGGGATTTCGCAGAGAAGATTTGGGTGCCTGACACGTTTTTCGCAAATGATAAGAACAGGTGAATTTATAATTAGTTCTGGGTGAATTTTTTGAGAATGAGGGCAAAATACTTGGACGAGATGCATTGTAGACGAATTGGTTTACATAGCGAGATATGTTTGTTAAAATTGACAGGAAGATTATATCAGCTACTCGTTATTAAGTAAAGATCAAACTTTGTTGAGATTTTGTGAACCATATTCACATGAAACAAACAATTGTCGTCATATTGCTCTATGAGTTGGTTGCACTGATCATCCTCGCAAACATCTAACCAAAGACCCAACCCATTGGATTGCACTTCAGCTAGGACGCCTGCGAGGCACCCATCAGACCATGCTTATTCTCAAGCTCACCAATTTGTGCGCACCAAAGAGGAACATGATCAGAGCACGGATGGCTGACGTGAAATCACAATCACAGGGAAGAAAGAAAAATCCTCCAACCGCATAGTGGTGATCACATCGTTGATAAAAGCTAATCACTTTGCTCTCCGCAAATTCATGGGTTACTTAAATATAAAACGCGTCTGCCTATGACGACTGTTCAGTCACCAATGCCCTTTCAGATTGCAACACGATTTCCCTTTGCGAAAAAAATCCCTTTCCTTAATATATCCGAAAGAATCCTATCAAAGGAGCAAAGGACATTTGCTTTTAGATCAACCATGATGATTTTAGCGTAGTTTGACGATGTTGTCTGAAACGACCAAGTTTTCCTGCTGGGGTGATTTTTGCAGGCACTTGATTTCCCGAAACTTGACGATTTAGATGGTTGATTCTGGATAGAATGGAAGATTGCGCGGAGGGATAACAAATGGTTAGTATACGTATCACGCAACACATTATAATGGAGTCTTGAGATTTGATACTTGCAAATGATGCTTATGAGTTTTGCTTGAAAGAAAAAATGTACCTTGCCATCATTTCCACGGTTCCCCTGCCTGTATCCTTGCTACAGGTGCCATTTAAATAGTTAGTTACATTTTAGATAGGTTACTATGATAGATAATATTGGAATAACTTGCATATGAAAATTTTCTTGTAATGAATTTCCCACTTTAAAGTGCAAAGAACTGATTCATCTATAATCCTACTTGAAAAAAAAAACATTAAAAAGACTTAATTTCGATTCAGCTTCCTCCATGACGTCACGGAACGAAATAAGCTAGTGAGATTGGCTGGCGATGGATCTGTAACATACGGAATGCGATTCACAACTACCCTCGCATGCATGATGGACCTCCACTATTATCCTTTGGACTCGCAAAACTGTACCGTCGAAATTGAAAGTTGTGAGTGTCAGCAATAGCAATACGAAATGATTTGAATTTGATTTTCTTTCCACATTTCATGCTCATCCCGATTCTGATTCTGATCCTCGACGATGATATCGGACGCAATTTATCCTGGAAATGAGTAGATGGTTACACGGTCACCGACGTTGTGATGTACTGGAAGCCAACTCCTGTACGTGGCGTTGAAGGAGCTGAGCTGCCACAATTCACTATAATTGGATATGAAACGAACGACAGAAAGGTTTGTAGTTCGATATAGTAGAGAGAGCTATCTTTGATTAAAAGTGTTGTTTTTTTCTGGTAATTTCAGGAGAAACTTGCTACCGGTATCTACCAGCGACTATCGCTGTCTTTCAAACTGCAACGAAATATTGGGTATTTCGTGTTTCAGACATATCTTCCTAGTATTCTGATTGTGATGCTGTCATGGGTATCGTTTTGGATAAATCACGAGGCGACCAGTGCCAGGGTTGCACTAGGTGAGTCATGCCTGGAAATTTGAACACTCGTTAGCCTGGTTACTCCATTTAATAAGAAAACTTATTGAAGTTGCTTAAATTGAAGAACGAATCTCACGTCTTTGCAACAATTCCAGGCATAACAACCGTCCTAACAATGACAACAATCAGCACAGGAGTTCGAAGCTCCCTACCACGAATATCCTACGTGAAGGCCATCGACATTTACTTGGTAATGTGTTTCGTATTTGTCTTTGCCGCCCTGCTGGAATATGCTGCCGTCAATTATACGTACTGGGGAGCCAGAGCGAAAAAGAAAAGCAAAAAGAAAGGCGGAAAAGACATCGACAAAAAGTCTGGTATGAAAATCAATTTGCCAATTAATTAAATTTAGATTTTGCTCTTCCACTCTGCCTTGAACAACTCTTCCTCACACTGATTCCTGTTCCTTTGACAAATTATTTCTACCAAATTATTTTCTCAACGTATTCAATCCTAATGAAGTCTTACCCAATTTCATTTTCATGTTGCGCTGAAAATTCATTTGCATTTTTAGCTTTAAAAGCGGAAAAGTCTGAAACATGTTCAGCCGCCGACGATATAATCGAACTGCAAGACGTTCGAATGAGTCCTATCCCGTCGCTGAGAAAAGGAAATTACAACAACACATTGGAGTCGACTGGTTCCGAAACATTAGATTTGGCGAAATTTCCACCTAGTTTTAGAATCGCAAGGAATTACGGGACGAATCGTAGTAATCTTCGTTATCGAGGAAATCGAGGTAAGCTGATCTTTTGATTTTCAACATCGATCGAATTTTTCATAAGACAGGTTCGAGTATCTTCAGAAAAACGCTCGTGTCCAGAAGTTAGGGGTGTGTTTCGATTTATCCCTTGGAAAAATCTGGTGAACGAAATTTAACCATTTTTTCTACATATTCGGGCATAGTGTCGTATATTAACAGTCTTGTTCCAATTTGGTTAGTTAAATAGAAACTGAGAAAAACAATCTCAAAGTTCAAATAATTGAGACACTTTGTCTGTGTTGGAACTTTGGTAATATGTTCTCTTAGAACTTCATTCGTCATTTTGTGTAACGTGACTGTTCTAAATATTTTTAAGTACAAATCAGGTGAAAATATGGCGTAATATAAGAAATGGTTGTAATATCCGAAGAATAGTTTCTCATAGAAGAGTATTGGGACAACTATCCTTGGATTCCCATTTTCACCGATGCACCGATGCAAACGAAATGTCCTCACAATAAGTAAATTTTTCTTTAGTATACAAAAATATTCAAGAAAAAGACTTTTAAAACAAAATCCACTATATGGTTTTTTTATTTTGCTGTGCAGACGTCCCTTCTCAAGGTCCAACAATAATCCGTCAACATGCTTGAACTCGACTTGTTCTGATAAACGTTTATCAAGATCATTCCTTTTCTATGGTAACCACTGGCGGCTTCCGAATTGGCGAGAAAAAAAGTTGATGAAAGCAGATATGAAATGTGATTTTTTTTACAATTTTACATCCGAAATATAGTACGAGCTATTCATCCTCTGCTCGTCCTGCGATAGGTGGTTTCACGGCAAGGAAACTGTTAGTTTTTCATGAAATATCTAGCCTGTTATCAATGACCTTAATTGAGGACCCTCATTTATCTTGGTATCAATAATTCTGTTTTTTAGAGAGAAAAAAATTCAGCACCATCTCGATTTATTGCCTTCGAAACTTTGCTCGTTTCTGTTCGAAGTGCGTGTCATTTCAACATTGGCAAAAAATAAAGCTCTTCGTGTATCAACAAATATGTAGTGCCAAAGCTTTCCTGCAAGAAAAAATATTTTAACGGGTGCCTTGTGTTTTCAATATGTTACAAAAAAAACATTTTTCGTCACGAAATCTTTTGGGAAAAGCTCAATATTTTGAATGTCTAAAGTAGCAGATGTTGGTGATAAAATGAAACAAATTGTTAAATCATATCCTGCGTTGGTATTTTATAATAAGAAGGTTTTCTTCGACTGCCCTTCTAATGTTAAACTATTTCGCAAGTATGGAAGCCTCAACAATTAAATAAAATTGTCAAACGCCATAATTTATCATTAAGGGAGGGGGGGGGGGGTAGTATGGTGAATTTTACATATTTTAAGCATATTTTACGATTTTTTTGAAAATACTGTAAATATAAATTTATTTCTGAAATATGTACATAATAATTTAACTATTCAAAAGTATTATCTAAAATTTTGGTCCAAAAATATTAATTATTGAGCCACTGACAGCAAACTTTCGTAGTCACCTCAAAAAAAGTAGTTTTGCGGTGCACAGCATAATTCATCCCTCGACCATCTGATGATGAAAGCCCAAAAAAATATTTCGTTACTCTATGAGTTTTCTGAGATAACTACGTTAAGATATATTATTTTAAAGATTTTTAACATCAATTCTAAGAGAAAAAAAAACAATTTTAAAAAAAATTATTAAAAAATCTATAAATTTGTTATTATAAAACAAATTTTAATTATAAAAACCAAATATCTTGACTTTGTTACCTCGTGATTTATGTACAGAATAAGTGTGCAAAATTTGAAAAGGATAAAATCAATAGATTTTGAGTTAGAGCGTTCTCCGACTCTGAAAAAGCTAAGTGTTGGAAAAACGTTTAAAAAAGAGATACAGCCAGTTTTAAAATCCTATAGCTCCGTCAGTTTTGCTCCAATCGACCTATAAATTTTAACTGAATACTCTTGAAGAGTTTTACTTTCGGCTAAAATACTAAAAAATGCAAAAAATGGAGTAAAATACCATACTCCTTCCTTAACTACTTTGACCGTGCTAAAGCGGCTAGAGTTAAATTATGTCGAAACAAAAGCTATACGAGTTTGTCATAAGGATGCATACAGATATAGAATCTGGCTAATAGTTTTCTGGTTAATTACTTGTAAGCGTTACAAATATAGTTTTTGTTTGAAACATATTTTCCACGTCATAATTTTTCACAACTTCTATTTTTCAGCGTCACACAGCCAACGTCCTAAAATGCTAAACGCTCTACGAAAAGGAGCATCTGTCCTAAAAGCATCAATACCTAAAATTAAGGATGTCAATGTGATAGACAAATACTCTAGGATGGTATTCCCGGTTAGCTTCCTAGCATTCAATGCTGGCTACTGGACTTTCTACATATTGGAATGATAGTAACTAAACAATAAGTGCGTAGTGAAAATGATGTATAGGTCATATGTAGCGATCATCAAATCTATTGGCAAACTTATTAACATATAATTGCTAAGCGTGGACAGGACACTATGGAGGGATTCGTTCGGAATGAGTAGATACAGTTAGAACTGCTGCTACGAGTAGCCAGACACTCGAATACAAACTACTTCACACCACATTGGCACAACCTCGCCCAGTAGATGATCCAATCTTGTCTTGCATCGTTTCCAAAGAAATTTCCAAAAAATCATTGATCCAAAGTAAGCACGCACAAAGGATATAGTATGTAACATTCAACGGGACGAAATTTTGTTCTAAATCAAGATGTTGATGGGAACATAGCGAATTGTGAACGACCAATACCTTATAAAGGAGACATGAACGTAGCATCCCTTAATTTTGTGCCACGTTTGCATGAAATAATCAAGTAGAATTGTTGTGATTCCGAAGGAAGTAAATTTTTAAAATAATTCTGAGCGGGAAGGAGAATATTAACATTTTTTTATTCAAATTTGAACAGAAGACGATGTAAATTCAAAAAAAAACAACTTGGGAATAGTCATCCAATGTTATAAACTTCGCCCTGAAAATTTTAAATCTAGGCTAATTTTGTGTGAAATCAAACGTTAACAAAGCAATTAGATGCAATTAAATTCGTCATTAAAAATTCATTGGAAATGTGAATTGTTTTTGGAATGTTGAAAAGTTTAATGAGGTGTTTAAAAAAAGAAAAATTGATTGGAAATGGATCTGTTTCGATTGTTTGTTTCCGATGAAATGAAAATGAAAATGTATAGTAGAAAATTTTGGTTATAATTATCGAGCTTTATTGTTTGCATTGCATAATACCGAATCAAAAATCCTTCTTGCATATTTGTCTATCCCTTAAGAGCATTTACGTTTTGAGATTTTGGATTGACAGTGAAGCGTTCTTAATTTTAAAAATTCTACAAAATAATTGAGCACGTGAATTCAATTATTAATTTTATTAATTTGGTTCTGATAAATTTGAATCAACGTGAATCGATTGTCAACTATTCTGGATAGAGGTTGAAAGAACGAAAAAAAAAACGAATATGATAAAAAAAATCCCACAATCAACTAAGAAAACTAACTTATTTTTAACAATCACCTCCAGGAAATGAAAAAACTTACGAAAATATCTTGATTTACAATAAGTAAACTTAAATCTTCTTCGCAAAATGCAGAGAACCCAATTTTTTCTTTTCAATTTAAAACAATTTCAGCTGCAAATTTCATAGAGTTAATGAGATGATGCATTCAAAACTTTCCTTTCACATGCATTGAAAATGTGTTTTAATCTCAAATGCGCATCATAAAGTTCCTTCAAGTTTTTTTTAATTCAATTAAAAGTGAGCGAGGAAGTAACATTTTTAGCACCTTAAAACTGTGTGCTTTAAGAGTCCTTTAATCTAATTTGGAAAGTCGGTGATTTCAAAACTACGCAAAATATTCTAACCTTATCTCTGCTTCTCAAGAATTTTGAGTGTCCTCATTTTTCTGGCTTCATTTATTTTAAAGGGGTATTCCAAATTGAAGCGTTGCCACTACTTTTACGGAAAATACGTACCAAACAGATGGAGAAACTATCCGTATACTTTTTCCTGAAACTACTGGCCAAAATTTAACGAAATTTCAACAGACTCTTTATCAGGCGCATTTTTTTTTGAGTTAGTATTTTTCATAGGGAAGCAACGTAAAAACTGAGAGTGTTTTTAAAATGTTTCTCAACTTTTAAATTACCATAATTAAAAATTGTCTGCCGTATTGAATTGAATAGCTCAATTCTATATCCAAAAAAATTGACAATTGATTAATAGAGCCTCGATAAAATTGCTGTTTGATCCAAAAAATGAGATTTTTCTGGCGAGGCAATAACATTTTGATCCAAATCTGACGATTTTAATTGATTTTCCTTCCTCAATTCAGTTAATTGACTTTCTTTGAATTCGTGAAAGTGCGAAACATTTGGTTTTCTTTTACTTTTTGATCTTCGGGACGAAAAAACCCTTAATTTTTGTAAGGAGTTTCCCTTTTTGCGTTTGGGTACATTGTTCCCTGTGCTTAATTTGCCCTAAGGTGCATTTTAACGTGCCAGCTTTTAAAAAGAGATCAATATCAGGAGATTTCTTCAGAGAAAATATCAGAAACTTCTTGATCGACTCCGGCCTAATTATCTTCATTTGAGGTAACTTCGCTTGTTGGTACTTGCTCCCTTCAAACAAAACAAAACATCTTCTTTTTCAAACTCATCCTTTTCAATATACTCAATTTCCTTAAAAAAAATCGAAAAATCCAACCCCAACATTTGAACCAAATTTTGATTGTATTGTAGTTAGGTATAATGTTGTTATTTTAAATTAATAACATTTTGAGTGGAAAAGTATCAAAATATTCTTTGCAAAATTGGTCAATGAGCTGTACATTTGAAAATTTGAAAGCAAACACATATAATTTTCATTCAAAGAAGTCTGGATGAATGTAGTTACATCCTGAAAAGATCCTCTTCTATATTTATTAAATGTGCTGTAGTGTTTGAATTTAATCTCTGGTTGAAGTTGGCAAAATTTTAAACCTAATTTAAGAAGAACAGATAATCCAGATTGATTGTTTTTCTACCCCAAAAAAAACAATAAATTAATCATAGCTTTTGGAAGATGAAAGGAATTAAATAAAAATTAAGGAAAATGGTGAAAATTAAATAGAATCTCCAATTTTATGATGAACCACGAAAGCAATGGTAACGAAATTATCTCATTCATTTTAATGAACATCTAGAAAACGAATAGTTTTAAGTTCATAAGTACATTAAAGGAATGTTGTTGAAAACACGATGTGTTATTTATTTACATGGTATATTTTTAAAGGATTGAATTTTTGTAAATTACGAATCGTGCTCGAGTTTGTCGGAAAAGTTTGGAGGTTAAACACTAGATTTTAGTTAAGTGCTAGATGTACACTATATTTGTAACTGTTATTACACGGAATAATATACGCTCTCACTAAGTTAAATGTCCTGAATTGTTCAGTCACATTTACAAATAATCTTCGCATCTTCGTTTCGATACTTGCAAAACTGCGATCTTAAGGGGTTATATACAGTTGTACCGCGCAAAAAAATGAAATTTTCTCGATTTTTTTTTGACATCATAAAAAATATTTATTCAAAATCTTTTATCAACGTCGAATAGCACATGTTTCTAAGAACTTGTTGAAATTTTTTCATAAAAAAGTTATAGGCGACTTCCAGGAACGTCTTTTTTTCGACGCGACTTGCGGTGGACATCATATCTTGATATCGGCTCATCGGAAATCAAAAATTCAAAAAAAATTCTGTTAGTATATTCTATCATCTAGTAGCTGAACGAAGGATTTGTGAAAAAAAATTATATAAAAAAATGTTCATTTGCAACGTATAATATTTCCGATGTTTTGCTCTAGAAAAAATTTTTTCGAAAAAATTGAAAATCCTTCGTTCAGCTACTAGCTATTATCATAATAAATAAGTGGTATAAATTGGGTGTTGATCGGATTAATAATTTTTCAGTAATCGTGTCCACCGCAAATGTAATTTCGAAAAAATAAGATTCTGAGATAATCGCGTTTAAAGTTTCCAGTTTGTTTCTTTCATATTTCTAATAAATATATTTCAACTCACATCGAGTCGTCTATTCCAAGGCCATATAGTAGTCCTTCTGCATCATTTGCAGCCTCCAAATCGTGGATTTGTTGCTTTCGACGAGCCATCCTTCTTTCTTTACTGGCTGCTTGCGCGCGTTGCTCAGCAATTGTAATACGGAATTCGTCCTGCTTGGTGACATAGGCGTGAGAATTTCGACCACATGGAACTCCGAGTGCATCCAAGATCTTCAGAAAAGATATGTTGCCTTCGTTAAATATGCAAGCAGATGCATCTGGTGCAATTTCAACGGGTACTGAGCCGCCTGGAAGATGTTTTGGTGAAATTTTCCAAATCAGTTAATTATAACGTTCGTAATTATTTTGGGTAAATCTACCGATGCATCTTTCAAGGAGTTCTTTATTCGTCAGATCTTTGTAAATTGGCTTAATAGCTTTTAAAAGATCTACAGGAAGAGCAGTGTATGTTTTCCAAACATTTTCAACAAAACAATAGAGCGGCGAAAGTCGACGAACCGCTTCTCTCGAGCCGACAGCTGCACGGCTCAACGCCCGCATGTACGGGTATTGCGCTATAAATAGCTATAACTTCGGTTCTAATGCTCCAACCGTTATGAAATTTTGTGAGACTATTCTCGAGAGTATATACTTAAAGAATATAAAGAATAAAAAAAATGTCTTTTTTCATCCATCACAACTGTATATCACCCCTTAAGGAATTACACCACAGTAGAGAGCGAGTGCACCAAAAATCAATCTGGAACAAAATTATTTTCTTCTTCTTAAACTTCATTAGCATAGCTATAGAAATGCATAGGGGACTTCGAAAATATTCATTTTTGTTAAATTGGCGAGCATTTGAAAAAAAATTCATTTTACTACAAAAAAACGGGCACTTATTTGTACCCAAACAATCGAAATATTAACTTATCAAAAATCGGCTACGTATTTCTATGCGGAATGTTGCTTTAAAGATGTGATATTAATTTGGAGTGAAAAAATAGAAAATAGTTTGAGCTATGCTGCGTGCGATTTGAAAAAATGTGTTTCGAGAAAAACGCGTTTAAAGTTATGACTTTACTTTACTGCACGTCTTCTCTCAACATCAAAGGACGCTGTACTAACGTACTTTGTGTTCAAAATCCTTGATAACGTTTCTAATAATATCGATTAGTGTATGAGAGAAGTTAGAAATCGAAAGGTAAGACATAATGCTGTACTCGACGAGCAGGTGTCGTATTTACCGCAGGTAGGTGTTTCGGAGCAATCGGGAGGGGTTGACAGATATAAAACCATTTGTTTCTTATTCTAAAGGGTTGAAAGAACCTTTAAGCTTGATCCCATTCGCTATTATATATTGTCACCGCTAGAGATACTCGCAACACTTGAAAGCCCTCGATTAATGGAGCTTTATTTCATTCAGTATACTAGAGTCCTTTAGAATTATCCTGCTGCTCTGCGACTGGAGTTCTCGTAAGGCTAATGCCTTGAAACTTTCTGAAAGTTTCGAACAGCTTTATATTGAAAAGAACTGTTTTAACCACTTTAAGCGCAATCTCATGACATTATTCGGTGAAGGCTCCGACTGCGCAACGATTACTTGACTGCGAAAATTTTTTAAACTTTATCATAACAAAGGTAGCAAAAATGTGAAACTCCTGGAAGTGAACCTTTAATTTTTTAAATGTATTTTAAGTTGTTACTCATTTTATCGAAAATACTATCATCGTGTAATTTTTGTGGCAAATTTTAAGTAAAGTTTCATGGAAGAAGCATAGATAAAGGGAGGAAGATAAGCAATGGCTTCGATGTTAGTACAAAAAAAATTAAAAAATCTACAATGTCTCTATGATGATTTGTATCCTTTCTAAAATTGATTGCACACCGAAAAAAAATCTTTCTCTTTTCCAATTAATTTTTTTCATATCTCGCTAGTTATAATAGAATAAACACTAAGCGAATTTATTTTGAAGCAACGTCTGAGAATGATCGAACCGAAATCTGGTATTTTATTTTGTTTTAGTTCCATAGCTTTTTCATAAAAAAGTAACGAGCTATCTAGTCAGCACTTTGTCCGCCGCACGATTCAAAATTTATAATAAATCAATAGTAATTTTGGTATTAGTTTAAATTTCACATCTAACTCTGCTTTATTTTTTCATACCATTCTGGTGGAAATGCTCATACCAATATCATATAAAATCGTATTTTTTGGCGTTGCTTCACGCTGGCTCATTTAGGCTAGGGGTTCATCCACATTGAAATTCAATGTCACTTTTGTATGTTGTGGTAAAGATTCAAAAATCCGATTGAACGTCTACGCAGATGAGAGCCCTGAGTGATTTGTGGATCACATAATTGGAAAACGAAACACCAAAGACTATTTATGCTATCTCGCAATCCAACTTATTTTGCCATCTGATTGATTTGAAACTACCTCTCAAGACTTTCTTGGAAACATGGTTTGTTATTTCAAGCACTTGACTATCCTTACCAAACATATTTCCATGCTTACATGCTTAGTTACCACCTTCAAAAAATTTGAATTAAGTACGCCTTTCAACTGAATTGCTTCTTCATCCACCAGCACATTCTTCGAACCATGGTATTGTGCAGCACCAATACTGATGCATATTCTCACTATTCAAATGTTGAGTGAATAATATCCTTAAACGCTAAATGCCATTGCAATAAGGACTTATTTTTGGATTCCGCCCGCATTAGATGTGCCCGATTTTCTCAATGGTGGCGGCAAATCCGCGGCTCTTGCAACAAGGACTTCTTCTTAGCTTGAGCATGAGTGTAGTCCGCGCCACCCTCGATTGTGCTATATTCAAGCTTGCAACCCCCATCGCCAGCAGTGCTTGTCCAGTTGACCTTCCATTCAAGTGCCACACGCTTTTGTTCTAAAGACAATAAATCTGTTTTGCGACACCAAGCAGTGCTGGCCAAGCATGGAGCGAAGGAAGCTAACAATGCTTTGGAGTTTTTCGTGTCAAGGCAGAAACAAAACCTTCCCTGGGGGAGGATTAACAACTGCAATTGCATTGTGTCTGCTTGAGCGCGAGGTAAATCGTGGAGCGGGAGAGCTAAAACAATCGTGATTTTGTATACCACAAGGATGCAGGCTTTCCGCGATATGACAACGACATTGGAACGCCGCGTTGTCTTTCGAGGCGGAATTTGTGGCAACACTCAATTGCGAGTCTCCCCTAACTTTAGCACAGATTCCTCCACGATATTCGCTTCATCCACGCCACGTCCTATTAATCTTCTGCGACAGGCCAAAATACGTTGATTCAGGACGACTCAGAGAATTCATTCATTCACACATTCATAAGGACACAGAATATTGATTAGCTCGCAACCAAGCATAAAGCTTCAGTGACGGAGGCATTTCACTGGTGTCATTCCCACCGCTCGCACAGCCACTCCTCGCCATTGAACGAAATCCGTGCTGTGCCTCCTTCACCTTCAGCGCAAAGCTTCTTTGTTGGTCCATATTGCATACACAGATAAAACCTACAGTAGGGTTGATGGAATTTCGAACAAATAGGACACATGGAAGCAATCTTATTCTCCATCATGTGCAATTGGGAGAAAACATTAAACGAAGTTGAATTTTCGCACTAGTTTAGATTTTATCAATATTTTTGCAATATATAATAGCCACACTCCGTTATGATGGTATTTGTCGCGCTTCGCATGTTTTTGTTGAAATGAACATGCAAAAAGGATGTCTTGGAAGCTATTAAATTTACTGAATACTTGTATTCATCGCCTGACAGCTTTAAACATATGTCAGGTCGTCAACAAACCGCTTGTATAGTGATCTTATCAAGCTTATCCTTGAGGCCTCACAAATTTGGGCTCACCGATGAGCAACATGAACAAAAAGAAACATAAAAAATATGACTACTTCACGAGAGTCACTCACGAGGTTCACATTTACTATATACATGGCTGTCATCGTACATTTAACTGTAATTCAATGGAATTGATAATTAAGACTAACAATACAGCGGCATTTTCTGGATAAGCTTTCAAGTAGAATATAAGTCTCCAGATCTTTTTTTAATGACAACAAGTCTGTGAAATGGAATATGATGGATTTTCAGCAACCTTGTAAGCAAAATTATGCTGATTATTACAATATTTACGCTTGAATATTAGCAATGAACTTTGCTGTACATTTTGAGCGGTTGAATCACTGTTCAGACAAACAAACACGCATCAAAAACTGATCATTTTTTCGTTTGCCGATGGAATTCAAATTTTTTATTCGTCACCGCCTCAACGCCTATTATGAAACTTTTCGTAGACAGACAAAATTAATCAACTTTCATAATTATTAAGTTCTAGTAGAGTGTGAAGTTGGATGGGGTAAGAAACAACCTTCCGAAAAAACCAATTTCAACATCACATTTTGCAACAGATCCTGGCTGAAACAGACCTTCTACCATTTCTAAAACGACTGCTCATGAAGAAGATCATTCAAGAAGACGAAATCAAGTAGAAAGCAAGCGAGTTTTATTCCGGTAACTAGGTAATTTTTAGAGAACGCTTTCACACTTAGCCAAATACTATTTTCCGAGTGAAAAAAACTGTTTTGACCTTGGTTTTCCGACTGGAACTCGTACGTCTTTTAAATTTCATTCGGACCCCGCAGAATCTTCATTCAGCATTCGATTTTCCACCATTTTAAAAATCATTTTCATCTACCGAAATTACATCTCGTGTGATAATTTCTTGTCATTAATTTCAAAACGAAAAACTCCAACATCAAAAGAACTCAAAAAAATGACCGCTTCCGGTGAAATTCCATTTGAAAATCCTCGCATTCCGTCTATTAAACATCCACCGGCAAATCAACATCTAAATATCTCCCATAGTTCAGTTTTTGCATTGATTGGGTTTTTAAATGCTCTGTGAAAACAAGTGAGATTTCTTTAGATATTTGAGTGCAGATCCACCAAAGCCAAAGATAAGCTTATCGAACGAAGATAGCATGAAGCATTCGAACCTCGTCTGCCACGAATGAGACTCACATGTTCTACTTGACTTTGATGGTCATATTTCACGATCCTCGAATCAATTTCCAAGGTCAAGACCCATAATCATCTCACTATTATTGCAGTTAACTTTTAAAGGATCTCTGCTTTGTTTTATGTTGGGATGTTTATTTAGTTGGAAGGATTATCGAATATGAATAAATCTGTCCAAAATTTTGCGTGGATCATCTTGTCAGTAGAATGAAATGTAAATTTCATTTGAAATTTTTCGTCACTATTTTCATGTTACCATTTATTTCGTGAGCTTCGTTTATAACGAAGTACTACTACCACTAATAAAATAACTATGCTTCCTTTAGTTCAACCATCGAGGGCGGCGGCACAACCAAACTTTTGATTGTTTCCTGTCGCATAACATCCAAGAAAAGTGTTCATCGTAAACCTATCAATTGTATTGCATCACATGACGGTATGGGGACAAGGATCAAGCAAAACAGGCTCATAAAAAAGCAGCCGTCCATAATGCGATTCAACATTTTGTATCACAGAACTCTTTTCCCACATTGTCTAGCATCCCACGTCGGACGATAATAGCATCACAGCCAGCACCAATCCTTCGCCCATGGATGCTATGTCCTTCCATGCTGTAGGACGTCACTGTGCGTGGGCGGCTAAGGACAGCAGTAGTCGTGAGCGAGCACACATGCATATACGCCCCATTCCACAGGTCCCAATTCACTAGTTCGCCACCCTTCGTTCAACAATTGTGCGCGACTCCAAAACGAGGCGCAGAAATCCTGATTGAGCAAATTTGAAAATGAAGCTGAACTCAGCGAAAGGCAACGCCAGCCTCGCAGGATCGTAGGCGCAAGACGCAGTAGACACACTTACTACATAACAGCTTGTCGGTCCACATAAGCAATTGATTATTGGTCACAACGCCTACACAACTGCCTCCTCCGCGCTCCAGCGCGAACGCTTCGCCTCATCTTCTCCTGTTAATCTAAAAGACGAGCCCTGGCAACTAGCAGCGCAAACATTGAGAAAATTGTCCAAATGAAAAGGACTTTTCGGAATAAGCTCACTCACTTGCCCAGAACAGATACCTATGCTCAGTGTCAGTCATAGAGAGAACAATTCCACTCCTTGCTTACGCCTCGGCACCTTCGAAGGTCCTTTTCGCACTTGCGAGTAGCATGATTGCATGCACCTTTGAGCAATTTGACTCCACAATGCAAGTGGCAAAGCGAGCTGGGGCTAAGCCCCATGGATACCAAACTGGAAAAATATTTCTGCTGAAAGATGGAACCCAATTGCCGGGCAAGAGTGGTCCAGAAGAAGGATGTAGATGTTGCGGGGTGGGTGATACATCTGAAGTGGAGTTTCAACTTGGTGTTACGTTGGAATTGAGTGGGCAGGAAATTGTAAATGTGAAATGCAAAATTGCATTTGCTTTTGAGTTTCCATGTGAACGGAAAATTCAATGAGGATTATACTTAAGTGCACTGTTTTTCATTTGGTGCTTAATATTTCTAGTTTTTTCAATTAATTTATTTTTTCGCGGTTAGAGTTAAATAGGTTGAAGACTGATGAATCTAACAATTTGAATGTCTAGCAGAAACAATTTTGAGTTGCTAAACATGCTCAGACCCGTTGCAAATTGTAAGGCTGAATAAAACATCTGGTGTTTTTGAAGTCCTGTTTTCATAGCCTTAGAAAAACTGCGAACAAATCGTCCAAAAATGCAGCCACGCCTTTTATTCATTCAGAAATTCACTGTGGCGCATACATAGGTCCTAATTCAGTCATGATTTGTTTCATTAAGCTTCATGGAGCCCTCCAGGACACCTAATAAATTGGTTTTTCAATCTATTATCGAAAGGGCGAATGAGTTTTATGAATGAAACTATATTTTTGTAAAGGTCCTCGTCAATAGAGCCAGTTGAAAAAGAAACATGGAAAAATTGTGAGAAATTTGTCATAAATGGGCGTTTATAGTCGAGTGGCATGCAATAAAATTTTGTAGGCTTCAGTAGCCGGAATTATGTAAGTGGACAGACAGTGGTGCGATTTCAGTGTGCAATTAAAAGCGATCAAATGATCTAAGCAAAGAGAAGCGATTGAATGAGTGAATATGAGATCGTCGATTAACTATGTTACAATCATTTGGACCATTTTTGATACCCTCCTGGTAAGCATTCATAGAATTTCAGTTGCAGAAACAAAAATTTCATTCAATAACTTTTGAATCTCAATTTCGCCAAAAAAAAGTTGCTTACACTATTTTGTCTTTCATGCGCCGATTTGAAAATAATCATTTTCGTAAAAAAACTGAGCGACAAATGAAAATTGCTCTGCGTAAGAATTCGACCAGAATTATGGACGATCCCTAATTTTCAACGACGAAAACAACTACGTTTTGTGATGTGTGAATCCTTTAGTTCTTATTGGCTTTTCATTTGATAAGATTTATAAAGTTAAAGGCTTTTGAGCTTTCATGTCAATATTTTCGCCTTCTAGGAATATCAATTCTTTTTCGAAGTTCAAAAAATGTAGTAGTGATGATAACTCATTTATTTATAACCCAAAATACATGCAAAAGAAGTCACGGGCGCAGCTAGTACAGAATAAATTGATCAAAAATTAGGAAAAGTAAAATAGCGATTATTGTGGATTTTTCTAGAGATTGAATTTACTTTCCTTATTTAAAGAACCCTTCGCATGAAAATGATTCTAGATGAGATGGGATCCCAGTGAGTTTTAATATGTGTGAATTGGTTTTACCACACTGAATTCGTTTTCAGATGATGACTCGTTAGTTTCAGCGTTTTTAAGTTGTTCTATATCGTTTTATACGTTTCAGGAGAATTTTTTTATTATATATCTCAATTAATATTAATTTATTTCAGTGAGACGTTGAGTTGATAATCAGTCACCTTATGGAATTATTGATTGATTATTGATTCGTGTTGATCTATTCTATATTTAGCTCAAATGATTTCTGATTGTGAGATGGAAGATACGAGTTTAAAATGACTATGAATCAAGCTTGAACCCTGCAGGACATATCCTTGGTTTACGAATTGCTTTGACTGGATTTGATGAAATTTTTACGCGCCTATCTGGGATCATTCTAATATGAATTGAGTTTTTTGGAACGGATGATTTTATACGACATAAAATCCATCGTAACTGCATATGAATTGATTGCACGTCCAAGGAATCAATAATTTTCCTACACTTATCCCACCCATTTTTTTGCCATAATTGAATACAGATCCATAATCGTTTGTCTAATTTAAAACGATAAATTGTTTACAACAGCAAATAAATAAGGATTGAAAAGGAGTCAGGAATTCAGTGAAATGATTACGAAATTATGCAAGTGAATCTCTGGTGGAGTTTCTTAACTGCGCCTCGTCAAAGGTCTAGGTGGGATAATATTCAGCCGAATCTTTTGTAAAGAGGACAAAATATTCTCCATCTTTTGGTTTCAAATCGATTGCAAAACATCCCCTATTAGTGCTGGAAAAAATAATTTCTGTATTTCGGCAGTTATTAGGTTTATAGATTATATATTCGAAAGCAGCTGGAAAATTGACGATATGATTTGAGGCGATCCATTATAAAACCAAATAAACATGTTATGCATGCATCATGAATAGCCAAATAGACACGAGAAACTACAGAATTATTCGGGATCAATATTTTCAGGAGCTTCCACCACAAATGCAACACATTCGCTATCCAGCAAGCTGTGTTGCACCCTTTCATTTAGCAAACCGCTCTTCTAGGAAACGTAGGTGCTTAATTACATTTCCTTCCAACCTCGGCAGGAGCTAGCTGACCACAAACCAGTCAAGTTGAGCTGGAATCGCTCGTGGTGTGGGAGATGCAACCATAGCAACAGTTTCACCAGGATCAAAGGCTATCAAGGCCACCGAAGAAGTGAGAGAGGGACCATAGTTGCGCCCACTGTGTTAACTTTCCGGGACCAGCCGGCCACCAACCTACCCTAACACAAAATTCCAGAGTATGCGTTTCGCTGCTGTATGAACATCCTTCGCCCAGATTCAGCCATCCCCTGCAGCTCTATGCGCCCGGTATCTATCTTTCGTATTGAGTTCCACTCTCATTCACAAGCAGGATTCCGGAGCAAGGCAAAAGGTTTTCTCTATATGTGGAATTGATATTGATTTTATAGCAGCCGTTGGAAAAACTGCGTCGCAACTGACGCGACTTGGGTTTTCCACGCAACGAATTACTTTAGACTCACAAGTCACAGTACAATGAGAAAATTGAAACTTTCACAGATTTTTGAAAATAAATCAAGGCTGAATTTGTTGCGAACAACTTGAGAAAATTTAAATATTGCGCCTCATAGAGAAAACCTACATCGAATCGAAATTTTCCACGCACAGGGCGCAAACTCCCGCCTGAATTTCCCACGCAGATTCGGGGCAATCTGCTCGGGATGTGTCTGGCTGCAGCCTCCAAGGATGCTGAGAACCGTACCAGAGTTCAGTCTTAGTGAAAATCGCAATGTGAAACCATCAGAAGTTAGATCCGCAGCTAGTGAGCCTTTTCTTTGTGCAGTTCTTTGAAACATACTGGAAAAAATCAGTGAGTGAATTGAACAAGTCGTTGTTTCGGCCAAAGGACTTCAAATCCTGGCCAGTTTCCATGCCTGAACAACGAACTTTATAGCGAAATTGTGCACTTGCTGCTAAGTAAGACTCAGGTGATTTCCAGTGGTGAAAATACTCTCTGTGAAATGGGCCCTCATGGATATTTTTCGCATGCCATTAGGGCGTTTCGCGAGTTGAAAGTGTGATTGGGGCGAGAAAATTCAACTGTTTTTCGAAATTTCGCAGCAAAGTGTCTCAGTTTTTGGTTTTTGGAAAATTTTCGAAACATACGCCAGCAGGATATGCTAGAGGGAGACGAGAGCCTCTCGCACACTCTCCGCGCCTGCACGGGGTAGCTGCGCATCTTTGAAAACAGCCACGCAAACAACAACATCAAGCAGCTGTGTATGGACATAAAATTTGGACATTTCCATAAGAATACACACCCAATAAAATATCCTTGGTGCGCGATATAGGCGGATACTTGCGTTTCGGTGAATTGAGAATTTTCGCAGGAAAGCGTGCTCTGACTGGTACAGCAGTCTCCGACAGTCCGACAGTCCGCAAGCTTGAAAATCGTGAAAATTCATTGAAAAGCCTAATTAATTCGTTGATCATCATCATCATTGACATCGAGTTCAATCGACAATTATATAATGAAACGCGGATATAAGAGAAGACGAAAGGGGATATCGCCGATATTCTATCTCGGCTAACCCTTCTCCGATCGTTCGATTCCCAAAACCGAATTGAAAGTGTTTTAATTTTTTTTTGATTTGCAACGACAAATGCGAAGCGATTCGCAGTGAACTGAAAATATGCATGGCACCGTGCGAGTACTTTCGAGAAAATATCTGCTACGGTGCAAGGAAAACGCTGCGCAATAGTTGCAAGCGAAAAGTGTGCGCGTTTTCGGTTTCCCTTGGAAACACTCCGCAAAATTGAAAATCGAGTACCGATAATAGCCCACAGACGTGGTCATCCTCCAACTGGACCATGTACATTATCGCCACCACCCAACTTTTCGTTCAGCTTGGTAAGTTTTCAAGGATCGAAAAAATGTTGCCGATTGACTGCTTGCATATAATTTTATTTTGAACGGAATTAGGTTTAAGAATATATTTTTTAAAATAAGGACAAGTCGTTTTGATCGAGTCCAAGACGACCAAAAATTTGGATCACCTTTTGCTTGCAACTCGACGCTTACTCGAAACCACCTGTTCGTGTGTGGGATCAGAAATCAATTTTGCATTAGATTTTCATGGATGCCGCAGGATTTAATGGAACATATCCTATTTCGTCAGACGCTTACATGCCAGCTCACACCCACGCCAGGTCACACAGAGGGGAGTTGGATTCAAAGTGACTGGCTACGACTCTCATCCTGTTGTCTCGCGGTCCTGCGGTCCTGTGTGGGCGTCTGTGACAAGAGCTGTGACGTTCTACTTTATGGAAAAATATCCGCAAGCCTTTTGCCGATCCGATGGCCATGGCAAGCCAGGCTGAATCGACTCGATTCAGCAATTAAGAGTCCATTCAAGAAAGTTCTAGCCGCGGTGGTGTGGGGTGTGGTCTTGTGGTTGATGGCGTGTTTTCTTCAAGCTCTGACTCGACCAAGACGTTGACGATGAAATGAAGGCTAAAGAAAAATCGTGGGTGTTATAGACCTAAGAATGTCCTCCATCCCGCCACTCTTCCCTCCTGCTGCTAGCTCATCAAATATAATACATCTATAACTGTATACAGCCGTTTCTATGCAAGGATATTTTTATCTTAGGCAAAGTCGGCCCTGCCCTGCTTAGGAAAACTCATGCAACACTGCCAGCTGCAAACATAGCAACGGCAAGGAGAATTTCTGATACCAACATGCTGAAGGTGCGAGTCAAAGTCACCACCTCCATGTTCAGCAACAAGGAGCAGTCGTGACCATCAAGGATTTTCCCCGTGCTGAGAGGTGGCCTGGAGAAAGCACTGGCTCCCCCTCACGACAGGATGCTGGGTAATATTGATTTCATTATTACATTGCCTTGCACAAAGGACGATTTCGAGCATGCGTGCTCCCCGCAACACTGATACCAACATCGCACAAGCCCATCAGCAGCTTCACTGGGAATCTTCTTGTGATTTTTTTCCATTCATCAAGATGAAAACAACAATCTTATTGTATCCAGCATCCTATCGAGGACTCGTTGTTGCTAGTCTACGTTTCGAACAGCCCACATCCTTCATATCGTCTAATATTTTTTAATGAAGTGAATTAACAATAGGTGTGCATAGCAAGGAAGCTGCTTTGATTGGAAGCTTACCTAAGGGATGTATTGATTCAACCCAAACTAGTTCGACGTAATATGCAAGACTGCTCACAATAATTCCGATGCCTATTTTCCGAACCGTTATCTAATGATAAAATTGAATCACTTTTTCGTGTAAGCAGGATATATCTTATATATAGAAGGAAGGTTGATAATGAAAGAATTTTCTACTTTTCGCCGAGCTAAATGGAAACTGTGCTGGACTTAAAGTTTCATTTAAACAGAAAACTCATAGTCAAATTTAGTTGATAACGAGCTCCATTTGTGCAGGACTTTTGAGGTCAAAACGTTTTCAAAATTTTAGGATGCTTCGAAAAAGTATTTGATTACTTCATAAAGCCCACGATATTTTGGGTTTCGTGACTGAATTTGAATTGTAAAAGATAGCACGTAATAAAATTGACATCTAAGAACATACACTCCCAGAATTTTAGAATTTTAAGGACACTAGTACTTCAGAGCGAATTCGGGGGATAAAATGCTAACGCGCATAATTCTCTGGTGGGCGTTAAAATAAACAAAACTAAAAAACTGTGGTTCTCAATATTTTACCATTAGAAGTGGGGGCAACTTGTTGATGCTCCTGCTGTCCGTTGTTGTTCTTTAAACTTCCTAATTGATGGTTCGTTTCGATATGTTCGTATAAAAGATTTCGTGGGACTTCCTTTCACATTTGTATACAGTCATCAAACCTTGTGAAAACAAATCAAAAATGTTTGGGATCGGTACAGAAGTCTACGATGAGCTAATGATAGTATTAACATCTACTGCAGTCGTTTTATTTATCTAAGATCGTGTGTTCAGTTTGTATAAAAAAAGATTTTTGAGATAAGTATCGATAGTAAGTTTATGTAGCACAGTCTCCTTCTTAGATAATAAAAAAACGGCTTAATTTTAAATGGGTGTCGCAATCACGAAAGAAAATCCGAGGCATGTTCATCAAACATATAAATCAGCAACAAGTATCCTTGGAGAGGTCAAAAAAGAAGAGCTTCGTATAATACCTAAACTTCTAGATATTTGCTAAAAAAATTGGGTAACCAGCGCGCAAAATTCTAGCGAAAGCGATTCAATTCGTGACATGATAAATATCACAAATTTGAAAACTTTTATATGTACAGAGAAAATGTGACGCGTTATGTTTTATATAATTTGTTGCATTTGGAACTCATTTTTATATTTTGATAGTTTTCCACAATATTATTAAAATCTCCACCGTCGAGAAGCAGATGGCGAGTGATCTTCTTCTGCAGCGCTTTAAGCACTGTAAGAGCTTCTATACGGATTATGTATATTCGAAAAGGTTCATGACTGGATGGCGACATTATATATAAAGTGAATTTTGCAGCAGGTAGTCTGGTAGATTCGAGTAGTTTTGCAAGTATCGGAGTATCGAAGTGTTGAAGATCTTAGAGCACCTATTAACAGGTTCATTATCTGTATACTTAGTAACATGCTGGTATTCGGCATGTAAACGTGTGTTACGTGTACTTCTTGAAGGCACTTTAAGCTTTATTTTATTAGTCAGATGCTCCACATTAATTTGACCTCTAATCATGTCAAAGGCGAAACAAGAGGACAACACTGTTCTTCTGGCTTTAATAGTCGACAAATTCAGAAGCTCCAATCTAACTACATAAGGAGACAAGATTTAAAAGTCAACAGGGCTATAGAGGTCTTTCAAAGCAAACAACAAGAATTGTTGGTACTCATGTCCCTCACTTATGCTGACAAGTTCGGCGATTTTGAATCTTCAGTTAATTTTTGACAGCTATTTTGCTTGGACGTGTTTTGGCTTGCCTTCGATTTTTGTCTATTCCAAAGAATCTCTACCAAATTTTGTGTGAAAAACAACTTTAAGTGCGCGGACGCATTCCGAATGTTGTCTGTGGCATATGGTGAAATGTTCTCAGAGATTCGAGAAGTTATAAATGACGCACAGCGTACCGGACGCCCGAGTTCCCCCATTATAACTATTTTTCCGACGTTTCATCATTAAATTCGGAGACCCACGTATTTTTGCACACGATAAACGAAAATAATATCCATAAACTATGGCAGCCCCTAGCCCGTAAATCTCCCCACCATATGACGCATGACAGAAATCATCTGGAAAATCATGTGCGTTTCGTCCGTGGTACCACGGATTGTATGGAACGCTTGTCCATGGGAAGCCAACATATGAAGGTTTATCTACTGGGTCTCTATATACTGTCGTTATGGCGTGGAAACCAAAGCTCAATCATCCACATCACCGCACGAGCCAAGTTCGGCCGAATGTGAAGGTTTTGCTTACAGTTTTCGGCGATTGCAGGGGCGTGGTGCATCATGAACTCTTGCCACAGGGTAGAACGATCAACAAGGAATATTACCTGCAAGTAATGCGAAATATGCTCCAAGCAATCCACCAGAAACGGATTTGTGGAAGAACAAAAATTGGCTTTTGCACCATGATAACGCCCCTGCTCACACATCGTTGCTTGTGCGTGAATTTTTGGCCAAAAGCAACACAGTAATGATGCCGCAGCCACCGTATTCTCCAGACCTGGCCCTCTGTGACTTTTTCTTGTTCCCTAAACTGACGAGGCTCATGAAAGGACGACACCACGCCACGATTAGGAGGTAAAGATGGCATCGAAAACGGAGTTGAACAAGATCCCAAAAAAACAATTTTGGAAGTGCTTCGAGGATTGAAAAAACGTTGGCACAAGTGTATAATATCTAATGGGGATAACTGTGAAGAGGCAAAATAGATATTGATGCATAAATGAATAAGTTTTGAGAAAAGAACATAAAATTCGCAATACATTCGCTTTTATTTAGAACGACTCCCTTAAGTTGCATGAATGTAACGGGAAAGCTTCTGCTGAAATGTATATTCAAATGACTCAATAAGTTTTAGTATATCTGTGGTGTTCGGTTAACACCTACAAAATAGAATTTATTAAAATACTTCTTTCGGACTTGACACACGTCTGCTTTATTCGACTTCTATTACATGAAAGGGGCGAATCGCAGTGATGCAACTTCGCAGCACAAAACTTATCCTCAATTCACAATAACGTTGTTCTTTTGTTGCTGGTAACGCTACAGCTACTCCCCCTCGAGTGACTGTCTGTCATAAGTCGATGACGTTTTGCAGGAGGGTATGTTTTGGTGATTGCCAATGGGCGGCTGTTGATAGGTACAAAGGAAACTGATTTATGTTTCAGGTGTGATTGCTCGATGTGCTTAGCTTGGTAGGCGGAATCAGTATCTGTTGATTGTTGCCCATATCCATTCGCTGTGGATTTTTCATCTTCACGGTCTGATGAAGAAATAGCCAGGAAAGCCGGCTTAAGTCGTTCTGTGGAAACATTTACCAGCCTGCCGTTGACCTCGATTGTAAACAGGACGTTGGATATACGTTTCACGATCCGGTGAGGTCTCGTATACGGTTGGCTGAGTGCTTTCCTGATTGAGTCCACTCGTAGAAAAACATGTGTACAGGAGTGTAGTTGATGGTGCACGAATGTATTTCGTTCGCTGCGATCTTTAATAGGTACTGGTCGTAATTCGCGCATCTGCTGACGTAGCGCTGTTCCAAATACGACTGGATCGAAACTGTTGTTGCTGTCGTTTACAAAGAATTCTCCAGGTAAAGTTATGGTGGTTCCGAAAACGATTTCGGCGCAACTTCCTCCGAGGTCTTCCTTATACGCGTTACGGAGTCCTAATAGGACTGTTGGCAGTATCTCCGACCAGTTGGTATTGTGCTCGTGACACATAATTGCGGCTTTCAGTGTCCTGTGCCATCTTTCAATTAACCCGTTGGACGCTGGGTGGTAGGGTGATGTGCGAGTACGCTTGCATCCTAGCAGCTTGATTAAGGAATAAAATAACGCGGATTCGAATTGAGCTCCTTGGTCAGTTGTGATGACCTGTGGTGCACCAAATCGTGATACCCAGTTCGCATAAAACGCTACGGCTACAGTTTCAGCAGTCTGATCGCTTATAGGGATGGCCTCGGGCCATCGGGAGAATCTGTCGACCATCGTGAGGCAATAACGGTATCCATTTGAAGATGCTAGAGGTCCTACGATATCCAGGTGAACTTGTTGAAAGCGTTTGTCTGGCATCGGGAAGTGTTGAATCCTATTTTTCGTGTGCCTTCCTACTTTAGATCTTTGGCAGGGCACACACGATCTTGTGTATAGTTGAATATCTTTGCGCATGCCTGGCCAGACAAATTTCTTTTGAACCGCTCGTAACATTGCACGAGCGCCTGGGTGGGAACATCTGTGAAAGACGTTTAACACTCGTTCTCGAAGTGACCGTGGCACTATTGGCCTGATTTGACCTGTTGCTATGTCACAGTATAAGGTTCCAACGTCTTTTATCGGTTGGGGTTGTAGTGAAAGCGATGTGTTGTTCTCCTTTAGCATATTCTGCAGCTCGCTGTCCGTTTGCTGCTCTGCAATCATCTCGCGTGTCGATATGCTAGATGGCAAGTTGATTACAACATCGGACGCATCGGTTACTAGTTGTAACGGCGCTGATGGTACAAAATGCACCAGTAACGTTGCTTGCGCCAAACTATCCTTGCATCTGTTGAAAGTTGCGATAGTCTCTGCAGTCCAGTTAATTGGGGTCTTGTCTCCTTTTTTTGTGTCGCGGAGGAAGTTATTTAATGGTGCTTGTAAGTTTGCGGCATTGGAAATAAACCTCCTATAAAAATTCAGGGTGCCGAGAAAGCGGCGAAGTTCTTTGACGTTTGACGGGAGTTTGAAATTAAGTATAGCCTGAACTCGTGAGGTTGGAGGCAAAATGCCTTGGCTGCTTATTTTGTGACCTAGGTATTCCACTTCTTCTACTCCGAATACGCATTTGTCGATGTTAATAACAACTCCGTACTTGTTGAGGCGTTCGAACACCATGTGAAGGTGTTGTCTATGTTGCTCGCTTGAGGTAGATGAAACGAGGATGTCATCTAGGTAAGACACGCAAAAGTCCAATCCCCTTAACACCTCGTCTATGAACCTTTGGAACGATTGTGCGGCGTTTCGTAGTCCAAAGGTCATAACCTTAAATTCGAAAAGGCCAAACGGAGTTGTAACAGCTGTTTTGGCAATGTCATTTTCCGCGACGGGAATTTGGTGAAACGCTCGTAGCAGATCTATCTTTGAGAAGATCGTTTTACCCGCTAAGTCAGCGGTGATATCCTGGATATGTCGCATCGGATAGGAATCTGGTAGAGTTGCGGCGTTCAGTCTACGGTAATCACCACATGGGCGCCAGGAGCCTCCTTTTTTTTGAACGAGTAGAAGAGGACTGGCCCAAGGGCTATTTGAAGGGCGACAGTAGCCTTGGTCCAACATGTACTGGAATTCACTTCTTGCGGCTTTTAGTTTGTCCGGCGGTAGCCGACGTGGACGTTCCGATACCGGTGGGCCTGAAGTGACGATATGGTGTTGCACTGCATGACGTGTGGTTGTTGTCAAAGCAGGATTAGTTAATCCTGGAAGCGGTTTTAGTAGTTCGTGAAAGCGACATTCCGGATTCACGGTCGAAATGGACCCAAAAGGTGAACTAGACAATGAACCCGAAGAAGTACACTTTGTTTTTGTATCGATGAGACATCTATTGCTTAGGTCGACGGCCAACCCATGCTTCCTAAGAAAGTCAGCGCCAATAATAGGCTGGGTAACGTCAGCGATTACGAAGGGCCAAGTAAATGTTCGACGAAAATTTAACTTGAGTGTGAGAAGTTTCTCACCGTACGTGTTGATTTTAGTTTTATTAGCGGCGTAAAGCTTGAAGTCGGATGCGTGAAGCGGCTTCCCGGCAGTTGTCCTGGGAATCACCGAAACGTCGGCTCCTGTATCGATCAGAAAACGTAAATTTGTTTCACGATCATAGAGATATAGGCGGTTGCGTCCGGGGTCGTTGTTGTCCGCCTGATCAACAGACGCCCCTACTCGTTTCCCGAATCTTGGTTTGTTGCGTAATGACATGGTTTAACACAACGTCGCGCGGCATCACCGAATTTACGGTGATAGTAACACATGTTTTTTGTATCGCGTTGACGCGATCGGCTTCTTTGCCTTGGCCGACGTGCAGTCGAAACACGCAGACGCTGTATGTCCCGTTTGAGTTCGGCTATCTGAGCTTCGAGACTCTCAGGAACAGTCGAATTTACTCCGTGATTGCTAGTAGCTTCACAGATGTGATGCGGATCTCTAATCGCCAAAATGTTATCTGCCATGTTGGCAAGGCGACTAAGGTCCGAAGTCTCGGAGATGGCAAGAATTGACTGGACTTCTGTTGGCAGTCTCTGTAGCCAGAGCGTCTTGAGAAAGTTCACGCTTACCTTATTTTTAGCGGCGGTAGTCATGGAGCGCAATAGTTGTGAAGGCTTGCCTCCGCCTAGTTCCATGCCTGTGAGCAGCGATCGGATCTGAGCTTCCTCAGACAAGTCGAAGACGGTGATGAGTCTTGTTTTGAGTGCATCGTATTTGTCACTTTCTGGCAGGTTCTCGATGATGTCTGCAACGGATTCGAGAATGGCGCAGTCTAGTTCGCCGAGCACTTTATCAAATTTTGCAGTGTCTGAGCGTGTTCTGCACAGTCTGAATTGAGCTTCTACACGTGCGAACCATAAAGATGGCCTTGTTTTCCAGAAGGGTGGCAGCCGCAGTTGAGCTATATCGTTCACACTTGGCGGAAACGGCTCGTGGGGGGCTGGGGTACTATTTGTGGCGTCGCTCTGACCAGCGTGGTTTTCGCCGACGATGTCGACTTGCGATTTCTGGTCGTCGTTAGTAGCCATTGAAGTTGTCGATTGATGTGAAGTGTCTACGTCGAAGGGTCACCAATTGTGGTGTTCGGTTAACACCTACAAAATAGAATTTATTAAAATACTTCTTTCGGACTTGACACACGTCTGCTTTATTCGACTTCTATTACATGAAAGGGGCGAATCGCAGTGATGCAACTTCGCAGCACAAAACTTATCCTCAATTCACAATAACGTTGTTCTTTTGTTGCTGGTAACGCTACATATCTACATATAAATTAATTGATAATATCCCAGCCAAGTTACTTGTCAATAGCAGTCCGCCCCGCATTATGCCACTTATACTTTTTCGGGTTTGAAGAAAGGTATAAGTGGCTCGTGCATTTTTGCATTCACCATGGTCGACTCCGAAGACGCGCTCCATCGACGGCTCGAGCCGGTTTTGATGTTCATCGACGGCTCGAACATTTTTATATATAAAAATCTCGTATTTATGTATGGAAACTCTAAAACCTCTGCAAGGCCAAGATACTTGTAAGTAGGGGCACTGTAGATATATGCAAGTTGTTCCACAGGAACCATCAGAAATATTTGCAATCCAAAAAAAGCTTTAACTCCGTCTCCGATCCTGAAGGTATGCAATCTGAAAACTTTTACATAGGGGATGCAGAAGCAAAGCGGTACCTACTGTTCAAAAAACTGAAACTAAATTGATGAGATCAGAATAGACATCGGTGACACAATAGTTTAAGTACACTACATCATCATTTTCTAATTGATTTTTGATAATTTCAAACAATTTTGTCTATGATATGATATTATCTTCGGACATACTTCATTCAATTAGTTTAATATGCGGTAGCTGTGTGAATCATGTTGATATTATTTTATTGTTTTCATTACTGAGGCGTCAATACCAGTCTTATTTCCAAGCAAAATTGGATGATGTTTCCAAGACACACCCAAAATAAAATAAACACACATGAAGTTTCGGAAAATTTAGATGGGAATTTTTCATTATTTAAGGGGTCTTTAGGTTATTATTTTCAAAAAAATCATCATTTTTCTCTCGATAGAATGAAAAGAACATCATTTTTAACATATGTTCATTGGTATTCTGGGTAAACAAAATATTTTTTTTAGATTTATTTATTGTTTTTTTAACCAGAACAATTTTTTAAAAGAACACCAACAAATTACGGTGGGCGTGATTTCAGGTGACTGGATTATCTGGGGGAGAAAAAAAACGCCAAACTAATTCTTGTTTAAATGCCAATGTCAGGCACCGGAATGATTTTTTTCATTAAAAAATAGCAAAATGGCGGCCATGTTGTTTTTAAAAAAACTTTCTTTGTGGGTGGAAAATTGAGTGAAAATCTGCTATGCCTGGGCCATACACAATTCCTTCCTCTTTTTCATACAGTTCCTGACTAGCTAATTGTGCATCTCTGCGACCTGTTCTGATTTTTACAAAAATTGTAACCTAAAAGACCTCTTAATAGAATTTATAAACAATCTAGCCAGTAAAATAAAATTTTCTTCAAACTCATTTTTGGATTGAAACATTCAAATTTTATGACGTATCAGGTCTCTAGATAAATTTTAAGTAAAACATATTATTAATTTTGATTTTCCAACGAAAATTCTACCACATTTAGGTCAGCTTTTAGTTTCTGTTCTGTTGGTTTCTTTTTAAAATCGCTATCAAAACTACACCGTTGAATATTTTTTTAATGATTGTTGCTCTATTCAAAAAGAAATACCATCTGGTTATTTGATAACCCACTCCAAAATCTACACAAACAATCACTATTCCACTGTTTGAGGAAACGGTGACAAATCTGGAATATCACTTTTCCGCGTCGAAAACTCAAACTGCACCACTCACTCGTAAAGTCTCACTATTATAGCCCCCGCCTCCCATTTACCCAACTTCATTGGATACTCGATCCACACACCTTTGTTCCTTGCTCGATGACAGTTTAGGCCGCACCTGCTTTTTTAGCTCTCCACGTGGACTCGCTTCTTTCTGTATGAAAAAAATGCAGTTGTCTTTATCTGACCTTCAATGGCATCGATTGTTGATTAACACTGAAGAAGAAATAAATCAAAAATTGAAAGCTTATTTTTTAGTAAACACTCTCTAATGAGGCACCTTTTTCTCATATGCAGAAATAATTTTAAATATTTTTTCTTTTTTCCTTACAGTTTTATGTCAGTATGAAACGACAACACATTGGCCACTGGATTCGTATGGGAAACCGCAAAGAGTACCAACAAACGGAGCAGGCAGGCAAATATTCGGACATGAAGCAATACCACCCTTTTCAACGGCCACCGGCTTCCAAGATTATGCATCCCATTCAGATGATCCGCGGTCGCACAAGGCTCACGGCATTATCACCACTGAGCCGTTACATCCGGGCAATCCGCCCCCAATCAGATATGACCCAAACCTGCGGTTCAAAAATGGTGCAAGAGACGGAGGATTTGTCGGTCTAGGGGGTGGGAACGTTGGCGGTTTTGGCAGAACCGATTTGTATGGAGAGTCGGGCCTTGGCATGGGTCACGGCGACATATTCGTAGGTGACCACTACAAGGAGCGCTTCCAAGGACTTTCAAAATCCCACCCCAAGGTGTTTATTCCGCAAAAGAATTTGATGAGCGGTGAAACGCACCTCCTGGCGCAAAACGATGGTAGCGGACCCGCCCAGGAATGTCCAATCTACTGTCAGCCGTGGGAGTGGCTGTGTCATACGACGTGTGTTTGTATCCCGAAGGATGAACGATGCGATAAGGTTACACAGTGCGAGAAGGGTGAGGACGAGGAGGAGTGCCTAGGAACGAATGAGGATATTGTAAATAAGATAGCTTTTGAATGCGAAATGACAGGAACTCATATCATGTGCCCGAAAACATATCGATGCATCGCCAAGGAATGGCTTTGCGACGGAGACGATGACTGCGGCGATTATTCGGACGAGACACATTGCGGTAAGAAGCATCCTTACATGAAAAGTTTCGCGTTTTGATTGCATCCACAATTCAAATTACGCCTATTTTCAGGAGCTCGTAACAACTGCACCGAGGACCAATTTGAATGTGGAAACGGATTCTGCATACAAAAGTCCTGGATGTGTGACGGGGATAACGATTGCAAAGATTTCTCCGATGAAACAAACTGCTCGAAGTTGGCGTAAGCTATTATTTTGATATTTATGTTGAATTGCCATAAAATTTGCAAATGAGGATGGGGTTGAATCTGTTATAATCGTAATTAAAGTTGGACTTCTAAGACGAGCTGGAAGACAATTCTCAAGACGTTGCTTAAAATGTTTTGCTGAAAAAATTGCATTAACACCATATTTTTCTGCTGGCTTCTAAGTCACTTTGATTTAAGTACTGGGATCAATGCGAGAAGAACAATCAAAAATAATTATTTATACTCTTCAATTCGAATTCTAAAAAATTTGTTGCGTGGCAACGCGTAACTGCTTATGTTTTCTAATATCATTGACAGTGTCATGAATGTTCAAAAAAGAAATGTCAATCAATCAACTAACGCCTTAAAGCCCAGCTGCCAAGTTGACAGGGCCATAATAGATAACCGAAAACTGTATTTTTGACGGTTATCCTTCTGGCTATTTAATCACGACTTTACCCTATTGTCGGAAAATTCACTGTGAAACAGAAACAGCAACAATTTTACTGTTCTTGATTTGACAATATTTGTCAAAAAATTTCGAGGAAACTTATATGCATCAAAATGCAAATACAGCTCGTCTCTTCGGACACTAAATTTCGAAAATCGCTACGGTACTAGGATACTCTGTGTAGCTTTTAATTGCTTCCATATAATTTGGAAGCAAATATATTGAATCCATTAGAACTTTCATACTTTTTTTACTTGGCAAAAACCAAAATATCTTAGATTTGAAGATTCTTGAGATTTCGTCACCTGAGCTTTTGTTGAAATTTATTCCTTCTAGATGCACATCGGAACACTTCCAATGCGCCGACGGCTATTGCGTTTCGTTATCCTTCCATTGCGACGGTGAGGCCGATTGCTCGGATGGATCTGACGAGCTGAATTGCCAAACTCCAATGGCCAGTTGTCCGGAGGGAGAGTTTAAATGCCGTGGGGGCCTGGGAGGAGCTGGTGGACCAGGTGGAAGATGCGTCCTCCAACGGTTTCGTTGTGACGGCGACAATGACTGTGGCGATTGGAGTGACGAGGAGGGCTGTCCAAAGAAGCCGACCAGCTGTACATCCAGTGAATTCACGTAAGGGTTTGCATGTTTTGGACAATTCGCACGGTTTTTTACGGAGTATATGTTAAGGTGCGAGGATGGTAACTGTATTCCGAGACGATGGAAATGTGATGGTGAACAAGACTGTGATGGTGGTGAGGATGAAAAGGAGTGTGGAAATGTGGAGACTAATTTGCCTAGAACTTGTGGTCCGGATGAGTACACTTGTCTGAATGGGCGTTGCATTTTGGTAGGGAGCAAATCTGCAACAGCAGCCATAAACTAATCACTGAATATGACTATTGCAGAATACTTGGCTGTGCGATGGGTACCCTGATTGTTCTCTTAGCGAGGACGAAGTGAACTGCAAAATGAGCTGTGACATTGGGCAACTTTTGTGTCCTGCCCGGAAGAATTCGACTGATTTGAAGTAAGAGTAGCACTAATGAATGAAGTATACAATTTCCGTAATGCGTCTTCCTCGTCGTTTAGAATTTGCGTACATCAGAAACATGTTTGCGATGGTAACAATGACTGTCCCAGTGGCGAGGACGAGCAAAGCTGCCCCAAAATCAAACCCTGCCCACTTCAATCTAAGTGCGAGCACCTGTGCGTTACTACCTCAGACGGGCGCGACGTGTGCAGTTGTCGAGTGGGCTACACTCTTCACGAGAATAGGCACAAGTAAGTATTCACATCCATATTGATATTACCTGCAGACAACTCACAAATAACGTTCATTTCCAGCTGCACCGACATCGATGAGTGCACCTTCATTACAACGCCCGTCTGCTCGCAAAAGTGCCACAACACATTGGGCAGCTACACGTGCTCATGTGAGAGTGGCTATATCCTGCGACCAGACCTAAGATCCTGTAAAGCCCTCGGCGGAGCAGTCCAACTTATAATGGCCAATCGCGGAGACATCCGCCAGGTCACTCTTAGCAACAGTCGTTACATTTCTATTGTAAAAGGACTCCACAATGCAATTGCCATCGACTACCACTACAAGAAAGGACTTCTGTTCTGGTCCGATGTCTCCACTGATGTCATCAAAATGGTTCACATGAATGGCACTCGCATGCGCGACATCATCAAGTGGGGGTTGGAGTCCCCCGGTGGAGTGGCTGTGGATTGGATTCACGATCTACTATTCTGGACGGACTCGGGAACACGGAGAGTAGAAGTTTCGAACTTCCAGGGTAACCTGAGGGCGGTTATTGCGGCCAACGATCTGGACAAGCCGCGAGCAATCGTAGTTCATCCGGGCGAAGCATATGTGTTCTGGTCGGACTGGGGACCTAACCCGAAAATCGAAAGGTCCTTCATGGATGGGTCCGAGCGACAGGCTATCATCTCTAAAGGAGTATTTTGGCCCAACGGCTTGGCAATTGATTATCCAGCACACAGGATCTATTGGGCGGATGCAAAGCATCATGCGATTGAAACATCCAACTTTGATGGGTCAGATCGAATGAAGGTAACACCCATTTAAGAGTTGATTTTGTGGGAGATAATTTTTCTCTCCCCTAAGATATTGAGCAACCATCTTCCTCATCCTTTCGCCCTGACCATATTCGAGGATACTATGTACTGGACCGACTGGAATACGAAAAGTGTTTCGGCTGCCAATAAGATAACTGGCAAAGGCTTCAGGATCGTACATGACGGCTTGCATTTCCCCATGGACTTGCACAGCTATCATCCGGCGCGGCAGCCTAACTTCAATGATCGGTGCTTGAAGGACAGACGCGGATTGCGGGGTGGGTGCTCTCATCTATGCTTACCCAATAGAAACTCAAGGAGATGCGGCTGTCCGATAGGCCTAACACTCAAGGATGATCAGTAAGTTCTTATTATAGATCCGTGAGAAGATAATTGTTAATTTACTAACAAAAAAATCCAATAACATATTTAATCCATTCGAGGAAACTTGCCCGAAAATTAAAACGTACAGACTGATCAAAACGCTTCACTTTCAGAAAAACTTGCAACAGCGTTCCGGATCGATTGCTTCTTGTTGCTCGTCGCAAGGACATTCGCTTACGTCAATTAAATTTCAAATCACCTGGGGGCGATGTAGACATGATAGTTCCTCTCGATGGCCTGAAGTCCACGGTAGCCTTGGATTGGTGCAGCAAGTCGGACTTGATATATTGGACCGATGTGGAGCGCAGCGCCATTTACCGCGCCCACTTGAACGGCAGCAACCAGCAAAGTGTTATCCACACGAACTTGCAGTCTCCTGCAGGACTAGCTCTCGACTGGATTACGGAAAAACTCTATTGGACCGATCCGGGAACCAACCGCATTGAAGTGGCCACGCTGGATGGAAAGCTTCGCGCGCTGCTGGTTTGGCAGAACTTGGACAAACCGCGGGACATCGTGGTTGATCCCATTGATAGCTACATGTTCTGGTCAGACTGGGGAACGAGACCAATGATCGAGCGGGCGGGAATGGATGGAAGCGGCAGAAAGGTGTTGGTATCTGAGAACCTGCAATGGCCCAACGGGTTGGCAATAGACCACAATGATAACAAGCTGTACTTTGTCGATGGCGGCACTAAGAGCTTGGAGTACATAAACTTCGATGGGACTGGCAGGAACGCCTTAATAAGTAATCGGTGGGAAAATTGATTTGGGTATTTTTCACTCAGTATTTAATTTCCAGAAACTGGCCTGGAACATCCTTTCGGCCTTGATGTGAGTGACAATAAGGTGTTCTGGACTGACTGGGATACCAAGAGCGTTCAAATGGCTGACAAGTTGACGGGGAATAATCGCAAGACCGTCATCAGCAACACTAGCGACTTGATGGACATTCGAGTATTCCACCGATCTCGCAGATATTTCAGGAATCCTTGCGGCCAAGCCAAAGGAGGCTGCTCTCATATTTGCTTGCTCAACCCAAGCGGATTCAGTTGTGCCTGCCCCATCGGAGTCAAACTAACTGCTGATTCAAAGACTTGCCACGAAGGACCTTCGAAGTATATCATTGTGGCTCATCGGTACGACATCCGTCAGATCTCATTAGACATCGAGCACCTCATTGACGTTGTCCTGCCGTTGCCACCCATTTCAAATGCAATGTCAGTTGATGTGGATCTACAAACTGGCGAGATTTATTGGTCAGACAATTACGAGGATGTGATCATGAGCTCTCGGTCGGACGGGCTGCACACCAGGCAAGTCAACGCAGAATCCCTGGATAGCGTCGATGCATTGGCTGTGGATTCCGTTGGCAGAAAAGTAATGATCTACTTCGATCGAAGCAATTCCGAACCACCAAGTAATTTGGTAATTCGTTTTTTCAGATTTACTGGACCGATTCTGGCCGGCACACGATCGAAGTTAGCGACCTGAATGGAGGGAATCGCTTGGTCCTGGCCTATGAAGATCTATACTCACCAAGAGGAATCACGTTAGACTACGAGTCCGGACTTCTCTTCTGGACTGATTGGCTCACTTATCCGAAAATCGAGAGGTCACACATGGACGGCGAGCATAGGGCGAAGATCGTGACCGCCCACCTTGGATGGCCCAACGGGATCTCTTTGGACGCTCAACAAAAGCGTTTGTACTGGACGGACGGACAGCTACAGCACATTGAATCCTGCGACTATGACGGGAATAACAGAAAAATCATCGTTACGTCACTTCAGCATCCTTATGGCATTGCCGTCATGGACAAGGACATCTACTGGACTGACTGGAAATCCAAGGCACTACACGTGGTTGACAGGAACAATGTATCGAGCTCGAGGATTATAAAAGGCGATATTGAAGGTCTGATGGGAGTCAGGGTCATTTCGGTACTAGCGTTTCAAAATGAGGTTGTTCATAGTGCATGACTGGTATTTTCCTTGCAGAAAAATGATGCTCTTCCAGAAAACATCTGCAAGAATAACAACGGCGGCTGCTCACATCTGTGCCTGCGGCACCCCGAGGGCTACTCTTGTAAATGTCCGACGGGACTACGGATGAGAAACGGAAGCGATGCCATCTGTGAAGATATTCCTGAAGTAAGCCATCGGCTATTTCGTAGCATGAAGATCACAGTCACTGTTAAACGTGTTTTCTTCTCGCCTATTCCAGAACTATTTGGTCATCGCCCTTCGATCTGGAATCGGCCGAATTTCCATGGACACCAAAGACCTCATGGATGTGGTGCTTCCAATTGATGGAGTGCATGGGTCGGTGGTGCTTGACTACCATTACAATCTTTCGCGGCTCTTCTATGCGGATGTCAACCTGGATGTGATCAAAAGTGTCGATCTCCTGAACACGTCCGACTCAAAGACTATAATCGCAGAAGGACTGCACACCCCCAATGGGCTAGCGGTTGACTGGATAGCGCACAACATTTACTGGTCGGATAGCGCAGCCAAAATGATAGAGGTGGCAAGGTTGGATGGCAGTTGCCGCAAGGCCGTCTTAAAGGAAGATCTTAGTGATCCACGGTCACTGATATTGTATCCTAAAAGAGGGTATGTCTATATTTTCTTAGAGGCTGCAGCATTTGAATGAGTTGTGATTTGATTCCAATGTAGGTACGTATTCTGGTCTGATTGGGGTGAGCCTGCTCGAATAGAGCGCTGCCTTATGGATGGCTCGGGTCGGAAACAAATTGTCCATACTAATCTTGGATTCCCTACAGGACTGGCGATCGACTTTGAGTAGGACTTTTGAGCGCTACAAGTTGACTTTTTTGTTATTATGTTCTCGTCCTGCAGATCTCGTCGACTTTATTGGGCCGATGCTCTGCAAGACCGCATTGAAATGTCCGACTTCGATGGCGGTAAACGCAACCCCATCATTCCGCGTGCAGAGCATCCGTTTGGTGTGACTTTGGTAAGGATGGTAGTCAGTTGGATCGGGACTGTACATAACAGTTTGATTTGTTCCCTAGCTTCAAAACTACATCTATTGGACGGACTGGTACAACAAATCCATCTTCAGGGCCTCACGATCAGGCAACTTAAACACCGAAGAAATCCGCCATGGACTTCGTGGAGCCTTGGACATTCGCTCCATTTCGGCCGCGAGACAGCCCATGGATTGGAATCCTTGTGCCAACGACAATGGCGCTTGCTCTCACCTTTGCTTCTTCAAAGGCAAAACCTACAGCTGCGGATGTCCTGATCAACCTGACAATAGAGTCTGCAAACTGGAGCCGGCTTATGTGATTCAGATGCGTCCGGAAGATGGATCCGAGTATCCAGACGAGGGGACACCGGAAACATCCAGCGAGGATCGATTCGATTCGAACTCAACTTCGGCCCAGGAGCGCTTCATTATTGTGGGCAGCGGAATTGTGAGCGTCCTTCTAATTGTGGTTGTGATTGCAATTATAAGTAAGTCAAAAGGACAAGCGTGTGGGCTTGGAATTTGATTGAAAACTGTCTGTTTGTAGTTTTAGTTTTGAACTCGAAACGAAAGAAGCCGAAACGTGCATCGAGAGGATCGAGTCGATCTATATTGACTTTCACCAATCCGAACTATAACGTTGCAGATGGAACGCCGTTGGAGACAAAAACCACCATTTGGAAGCGATTCAAGTACGATAAGTGTGGTGTAAGTTTATTGTTTTACTCTGAGATAAGTAGTTGCAAAGTGGATTGGGTTGTGGTACCAGACGAGGATTCAAGGGAGAATCATTGACTCCTTACTGGTTACTAAGCGATTGTTCCACTAACATTGCTGTGTTTGATTAGGAAATAAAATGATTGTCTTTACTCTTTAGGATCGCGTATACGAAGAACGAAGCCTAACAGCCGAGACCACATCCTCCAGCCTAATGGTTCCATCACCATCACCTATGCCCTCACCCTCTGGCATGGCTCTATCAACAATAACATAACGCGAAACATCGTAAACACGTAACCAGTTATTGTCTTATTATACAAGTTACAGGTACTCGTGAATGTATTTAGAAGATACTGTAGATACTAAAAGCAACCCTTGTGTAATCTATAAATCATAAGCAAATCCTGCAAACCATATTGAAACAAAAGCTAGTTGTCTATATTTTTATGTGAATCAAAAGAAAAGGCTCAGACTTGCCATTTTCCGGTAGGTTTTCATCGTTTTATTTCGATATACTCCCGAGATTGATTTGAAATGTTTTAACGATTTTTATAAGTCCTGGAAAAAAGACTCACATTTACTAATTAAATCAAACAAATAAAAAAAATTGTATAAAGTCCAATGCAAAATTGAAATAAGAGGCACGGTCGTTTACTACTGTTAAAAATGTGTATAACACAAAATAACTCGAAACACAAAAATAAAACAAAATGAAACTTAAAATTATGAATATTTCGGAAAATATTGCTTTTTTGAGGTGACAAAATGAACGAATAAAAATTAATAGAAATTCAAAAAATTTAGATACTGATTTGGTGTAAATATAAACACAGAATTTCACAACGAATGTGACAAATTGAAAAATAGTTAGATTGATTTTTTTTCATTCTAAATGAAACTTTTGGCTGAAATGTCCGGTTTTCGACGATAGTTCGGTAGATTTTTGGTTCAAACAGTTTCGGATGAAAGTTGAATGAAAGTTTCAACACAGTAACGACAATATTGGTGTATTGAATCGCAACCGTTTATACGTATGGTTTAAATTATCATTTTTCCCGCCCTATGTAAACTTTCAAACCGAAAAAAAGGATACGCACAGATCAAAACTTTTCGAAATGAAAAATTCGAAAATCATCACCATTAATCCGCAACTATTCAAAAAATGGAATTGTAATTACTTAAAATTTGACTTTTTTATACTTTTCTATTGACATAGTCGTACGTGGTGACGTGAAACCCACATTCAGAATGAATGGATAAGAAATTAATCAAAACCCTAGAAATATGCTCAGTTATTTAAGTGAACTGGACACAAAGATGGTAACTGAAAAACACTGCAGAGGTTGAAAATAAAATGGCAGTTGCATTCACATTCATTTTGATCTTAAATTTTTTTCAAAAAATTATCTAGTCAAATTGTTACGAAATAATAAATAATGATAATAATATTCGTATACGTAATGTCTAAGTGGAAATAATAGATGTTAAGTGAGATGAAATATAAATCAAGTGCTACCAACTTTAGCAATTTATACCTATTCCAATAACATCCGTGTGAAAGAAAACCACTGTAAATAGGGAATCCAAAATAGGTATAAACCAAAAATAATACGTGAGACCTAAACGCATCAACCGATCGATATTATTCCGGATTATTACCTAGTCGAGTCGACATTTACCGGTAATAATCGGAATAATACCGACGGCAAATTTAGGATTTCATTTTTTCAATTAACTTTCTCTACTGAATAATGTCAGCCATCATCGTCTATATACATACGCATACATATATTTATAGTGCTACAGTATGAAACGTTTCTTTACGTACGATTTACACAATTAACACACATACTAAACGTGAAAATTGTCTGTGAATTCAATTGTCGCATATGTAATATAAAATAAAAATTTCATTGAATTTTTAACATTTGCCTGTGGATTACGTGTGCCAAAATCCTACTCTTGAAGAGCAGAATAATCGAGCTAATCTTTAACTCATCATATTCAAAAATAATAATCATATGTGTATGAATATTGTAAATGTAATTGTACAGGTAATAATTGTAATTAAAAATTATTTAAGGCGTGATAGAGACAATGAAAATTAGTTAGTTAAATTATTTGAAATTCTATGGGCTCTTCTGTTTTGCTATGTTTTTTGTATATCACACCATAGTTTTCAAAAAAAAATTCATATTTATATATTTTTTTGCATTATCGCAATTTTAAATATTATCTCTACTTATCGACAAACGGCAAATAGTGTGGAACCAAATCAACCGATCAAAGAAGGGCCTCGATTTTACGTCCTGAAACTCTTTCAATTATTACTAGTTTATCCTAGGATGTTTATTTCTTCTCGTAGTAACAAATCAATCAATATCAAAATCAATCACTTCGATTTCAACCAAAAACCTGATGAAAATTTTATATATTCAACTCTCAAACATTTCAAAAGAATTACGGGCAACCTTAAACACGAAATCAACCCTCATCTCTTCAATGTGGCTTCCACTAAGATTCTCAAGTATGCTTCTTGAGAAGTTTCAGAATTATGAACAATAGTTCCAACACTAACTCCTCATGCTAAAATTGTTTGGAATTTGTAAAGAGGAGCCGCGGCTATGAGATATTTTTGGGGATCATATGTCCTCTCGGTTGTAGAACAATGGAGCATCTACAGTTGACAAGCGTGTATAATATTGAAAACTCCAAGAGTTTCTAAAAATTGACCATAGCAGATGGATCGGGACATTTGAAACTCAAGAATACGTCACACCTAAGTTCGAGTTTTTTTGATAATCTACTTGTTTCTTTAGTATCGACATATCCTGTATTACATGCTTTATTTTCATAGAAAGCCCTTTGAAATTATATTTCAACGCCTCTAACATCAATTGTGCTTCAAATTAAACTCTTGAATTTTCGATCGCAGGTTTCTTCTAAAATGTACAGTGCTCCCAGAAAAAATGTCATTGTAACGCTTATTAGGCAAAAAGGGCGGAACAAGGCGTCCTTTAATTACGCATCGAATATGTCTCTCGTTCTCTTTTGTAAAAGAGCTCGATAGGATAACCACTCTCTCCTCTCCCCCAAAGCATTACGTAATTAAAAGACGCTCGCTAAACGACAATTTTGAAAATGTACAGTAACACTTAAAAATGGCCACATACCGGTTTAACAGCGAATAATCTTTAAATTTTAATTTCACCGAAATTATCGTTCAAGTCGTTTTGCCTTTCAAGCCTCCGATATAAATAAGACTGACATTGACGACGAAAAATCAGGCCCATCTTTTACTGCCAAGGATTCAATCTACTTATTTGCCTTTTGACTATCATTTCAATGATTTCTTAAAGTTTTACTGCAAAATAATCGCTTATACTTGAAACAATATAAATTATGTATAGTCATGCCTAAAATTATTAATATCTACAATTAGCTCAATACTTACATCGTTTGTGAAATTGTCACTCAATGTGAGTTATTAACAAATTTACAACAATTTATAGATTGTTGTCATTCAACACAACCTACGGAAGTCACTCATCAAGATTAAATTTTCATATACATACATACATTCAATATATGTGTATGTGAAAAATGTTCAAAGTATGCGTACATACAATAATTGAAATATTATAAATGTTTATAATGTGATGTGATGGTAAAAATCGTTCAAGTAAATAGGTAACAAAGTCATGAAGCACATCTTTGCAGTTCGTCCTGGAATGGAGGCTCTGCTTTGAATGTCTTCTGATTTTCAGCTTATGTCCGAACCTGAATGATACAACCGTTACGTAAATCAATGTATGTATGTAACATGTCGTCAAAGTATTTATATATTGATATCAACTATAAGACACAATGATTATCTGATATTTATTGATATTAACAATTATATACGGTGCCCACCAATTAATGTGACAGACTGGAGGAAAGTAAATGTATAGTATGAGTGAGATTTGTGTAAATCTTCTAATACTATATCTTTCATGTAACGTCCTCCTCCTTCTCCTCTTGGTAGGCGAGAAAGCTGACACGTTATTTGGCCATGCACGGTGATGTACAGCAATGTGTGTTGGAAACTTATATGGTGTATAAAGCATTTCCCCTTCCCTTAAAAGTTTTCTCAATCAAAATTTTAATTTTCCAAATCAAATAAGTACTTTTCCATGTCAAATTGGTACTTATCCCGTTCAATTTGATTTGGAAAAGTGCCAATTTGAATCAGAAAATGATGAATTTCATTTGAAAAACACCTAAACTGAAGACGAAATGCTATATTCCGGAAATGGCGACAATTGACGCCAACTCCTTTGCAAGATGCACGGATTGCTCAAAACGGGCTCTTTTGGTGATAATCCGAGCACAAAGGGAGTTTCAATTGATGTCGCCAGCGTAGGAATGATGTTTTTGCGAATAAGTCAAGATCGAAAGATTTTTGTCTGTTGGAAGTCAACTTCAAACGCAAGGACATCCTGCCAGCAAGAAGAACAACTCCAAAAACATCCTTCCACGACCACTTGCATCAAGAACGTTCTATCCAATTACTCTTAGTCTTAAGAAAGTAAATCAACTATGGCAGTAAGTACTTTAAAAAAATTTCACATGCAGTTGACACAATTAGTGCATTAGCTGTAATGACCACATGTACAAGAACTAATCGTGGTTTGCACAGCCGATGCAAGGAGCACAAATCGTGAGTCGAAATCTCTTTAGACAGTACTTGACTTACTTGACTTTCAAAACATTCAAAACTTTCAAAACACTTCGCTCGCAATGAACACGACAAGTTCATTAGCTGTAATGACCCCATACAAGAACTAATGGTGGTTTGCTGAAACGATGCAAGAACAACAGAAGCATCGATTAAATCTTTAGCAAAAATGTTCTTTAGACATCAGTCTATCATCATTGAATTTTCTTTTCTGTTGTTACGAAGCGATCCGAACTTTGTATTCATGTAACGGGTTAATTTTATCTTCAGAATGTCGCTTAGGATAATTTTCATAAAAGCCCTAAAAAACTTGTAGCAAAAGAACTTGCATTTTGCACGTTGTAGTGCAAAACATATATAAATATAAAAATTTTAATATGAACAACCGAATAAAACAATACTATTTTTTAAATTGAAACTAACATAATAATCTTGCTGCAAGCGAGACTAGAAAAGGGATTTTTTAGGACTGCAAGAAATAGGATACTTTTACAAATTAACCATAGACAGTGAGATGGAACGTCACACTCATTCTACAATGAATGATAACAGATTGAAAACAAATTATGCGATATTTTTATATTAAGATATATATACAACAAATTGAATTAGCATACATATATTATTATTAAAAATAAAGGCAAAAGGAAGACAAAAATAATATAAAATAAAATAAAACACAAGGTGAAATTATGTTCTAAAAAAGGTTGTATATATACATACATATACTGTAATCATTTAAAACATTTCCACGGCCATCAAAATTGTATAATTCAATTAGTTGAAAATAAAAACAATCGAAAAAGATAGATTTCAAAATTTCGATCCGTTGATTCTTTTTACTAAAAATCCAATGCCCGGTTCGACCGGTACGCAACAAAACCGAATTACGATGCCGGTGAAAGAAAGTTTGGAATTGCCAAAGAATGCATATTCCATAAAGGATACAATAAAATTATTTGTAAGGAATGTCGAGCAAGGTGAGATGTCAATCGACAACATGCCTTGCCGATGGACTAATAAAGCAAATGAAATTAGTTCGTCTAGACTATGTATATCATAAGACATAAAATCGAAGTGTGTATATAAATTAATTATATATGATATGTTTATTGTTATTTCAAACTAAAACACACACATAAGAATTTATATTATTTACATACGAACAATGAAATTATAATGATAAAAAAACAAATTCAATAATATTGTTTATAAACTATAAGGAAAAACGAAAGACAAATAGAAAAACTTTAAAAAAATACGAGTAAATCGGATAATGCCTCCGAAAGTTCCGATTTAGTCGTATATTATGTGAGTAATAATACATTTTTATATATTGAAAGTAAAAAAAAACAGAAACGGAACTCTCCTATTATATAATATCCATTTCAATATGACGGTAAGGGGGAACGAAAGCGTCACGACCTTTGTGGTCCTATGCATGATGAGAATTGTGGAGCGAATAAGATGAAATACATAAAATAATTAGCTTGAAATAATTGCAACAACTGGAATGTCACACGAAAAGATAATGGAAACTATTAATTAGTACAAAATCTTTAAGAAATAAATTGAAAACAAAACAAACTGAAATAATAAAAACGGAATAAATGTATTTTAAATGTTAAACGCCTGTGTCTTATTTGAAAACCATTTTACGAGACATTGACGATTTATGAAGCCTGCAGGTCTAATTCTTTAGGATTCAATAAATAATATTAATTTTTTCTTCATATAGTCTTGAAAAAAATTCTCTTGCGAGTCTCAATTTTCCAACATTGTACGTAATCAACCGCTTAAATTCCTGTAAAAAAAATTCAAAAATACGTTTCGAAAATTTTAGAGGAAAACAATGAACCTAAAAAACAGGGAAAATAGCAATGGTTTCAAGTCTAAAGAATATTCTACCAAAGCAAATCTTTTCCGTAGAACATTTTTGATACAAGTCAAAATTCCCATTTATTCAAGAAAAACGAACATTAGAAAATCGCTTACTGTTGGAAAACTTTCATCATAAATTCATTTGCACTCATATTTGAGAAGTACACAACCTGACGTATATGTGGCAGTCGTTTATCGAAAATATGGTAGCCCCTACTGCAATGTAGCCGTCTGGATGTCGTAACAATTATTAAAAGCAATTCACAAGTCACAATGACAAGAAGCCTTTTTCTCCACCCGGACCTCGTAGGAAACAGACGTCGACGCTGCGTTGCAAATAGTCACTGTAACTGTTCACGAGTAAATACAAAACGCAAGGAAAACTATTCTTTAGTGTTTAAATATACTGGTAGGTAGAAAACCCTACAAAAACAAAATTTATAAACATGAAATTTTGACGACGCTTCGTTTTTAAGTATTGACTCAGCAGCCATTAATAGTGAATTTTTAAACATGTATGAAATTGCTTATTGTAATTTGATGTAATACTTTCATCTGAAAGGTCTCAATCCAACCAATATCAAATTGGAGCTAGATTTCACTCTGGGTGAGTCTGATCCTTCGTTTACAACAGCAAAATAGATGGTTGCACAGTTTTTAATGAAACTGTACGAGCTGCCAAGTTGAATGCGCAGTGATCGACCAAATGAGGTGACTATGCCAGAAATGGTAAAAAAATCCACAAAATGACTTTCGATGACAGTCGACTGAAAGTGCAGAAGCTGACAGACATGGTAGGCATTTCAATAAATGCTGTACATCGCATATTGACTGAAAATTTGGACATGAGAAAGCTGTGTGCAAGATGGGTACCAAGATTACTCACAATGAAACGAAACCAGATGAAAATGATTCAATTTAGTCTTTGGCGAAGTTTCACTTCAGTTAAGCCAATTTTTGGCGTCTATTCGAAGCCATGAATGGAACATACTTAGTAGGTCCACCATTTTACATCCAAGATGAAGAAACGGTCAAAACAATGCATTGAAAAAGGAAAATTAGCTTCAAAGAAGTCTACGCGTCAGTTTTTCTGGGGTGTGCATAGGACAATTTTCATTGATTATTTTCCGAAAGGTGAAACAATCAACAGCGAATATTGTGCGAACTTATTGCAGCATTTGAGTGACGAAATCAAGAAAAAAATAGACGCACTTGTCAAAAAAAGTTTTGTTTGATCAATATATAACGATACCCACTATAAACGGAGTATCTAAGCTATTAAACATCGCTGAGAAAGGTGTGTCAAAATAAAGGAAGAACTGGAAGGAAATAAAAATATTTCTTCTTGATTTTTTGTGTTTTGTAGGTCAGGTACTCTGGGACTACCCTCGAATGCATGTATCCATTTTTTTTAAATTCCCTATTGCACTTTTTTTTGCAGGAAAACTTACAGAAACTTTCCAAATTGTATCTTTTGTCGCTCAGATACTTCACCATTTCTGTTAAGTGCAGAGTTCCCGACTCCGTGGAAATATTGTTGTTTCAGTCGGCGAAAATCTTTTGATGGAAAGTAACTTGATTACAAAATCGCATAATGAAAGTTATTTGAGTTGGGATGCCTCGCGGATAGTTAACCCTTTGCAAACATTGTTCGTGAGATGAGCATTTGCGAGTGTAACCAAAATTTTCTGTGCTGATCTTTACTTTTTCTGATGCAGAAATTTGGAAGCTTGGCGACTCAAGCTTTATGATGGAATAAGATTGGTCTTTGTTGCTTGGGGGTGATAGCAAGTGACTAAAGCGAACCTGCCCTCTTTTGGTCCGTCAAACTTATATCTTAACTAGTGGTCAGGCTGGTTCCCATGTCCTTTTCTACAAACACACAGGCTCACAGCTGGGTTAATCATAAGCCACCGCGTGATTGGTTGCCGAGCTTTTGTGATGGTCGTTGCCGCGTCGTTCACATTGAAATTTCGATTAGGCCTGACTGCGACGATGATAAAAATGTAATCATGCTCATGGTGGCAAAGATGATGATGGCAACTACGAAGACGCCGAAGAAGCTGCAACAATGCCTCAATTGGCTGTTGCTCGTCTTGTTTGATCTGCAACATTGATCACCGTTTAATGGTTATCGTCGGGAATTTTGATTGAATCGGTCAAAGAAGAGGAGCAGACCAGGAAAGTACTGCCCTTCACAGCATTTCACCGCGAAATAATTTGACTCCATTTGAAGAAGATCAATCCCGTCACGTGTTACACCAAAAAAGGAACAAATCCGCCTAACACAGTTCACCGCAGCGAGGCTACATTTATTGGAATCAATCATCATTTCATAAACAGGGAATGAGATTTCAATTTGCCAGTACAAAGGAGGAACTCTAAATAGGCTGCAAGGGTACAATCAAGATGCGGTTGAAGGTGCCAGGACATGATGTGGAAATCGAGCCTGTTATACTGTTAATACTACTGATTCGGTTCTTTTGAGCATGTTCCAAATTGGGCTGTAAAGATTATGATATTCAGTTCAGGAAAAAATGGAGCTTAAACTTGTAGTCCGCAGATCGTGGTATCAACAAAACTGCTTAATTACTTCGCTCATATTGATGAGTACACTACGTGAAATTGTTTGAACTCTCCAAAAGTTAGTGAAGGCATGAAATCCAAGAGATAATAATGAAAAATTGCGTAGGAATCATAATAATAACTAATACAATTGTTAAAAGTAACAATCATTTAAAAGCTGCTTATTTCGGCACGCACTTTACAAATAGGTTGCTTACAATCTGATATTTCAAAAACTTCTGGATTGGATCCTTTTCATTCTATGCTCAACTTCAAAATTCAAGTTCAGCGTGTCACCAAAACGATCGCATTATTATAAAAGCTGGAATAATTAGGGACTTTCAACAAAATGTTTGCTATTTTGATCGAATCAGTTCCAATGCCTGCGCCGAGCAGTTTAATTCGAATTATTTTCTTTTCGATTTCAGGCTGAAACTCATTTGGTTTTTTGGATACCATCATGGTCTGGTTTTACTTCTGCTTCCCCGGCAGATCCCTGCCTGCTGCTTGTCCGGGAGGCATTATTACGAACAATGGAGCCTTTTATGGCCCAAATCGTGTCCTCACTCGCGCGCTCTCCCTCCATTTCGGCGGCTTCGATCTGATTACATGGAATTTCGTAGGTGGCCCCAATTCGAGTGCAATCTTCAAAACTGCACCATGACATTCCTGCGGCCAGGCCAGGCCAGGCCATGGACGACCAGAACATGAAGGCCGAGGACATGCAGGGCCAGGGCAGCCTCCGCCACATGCTTTCAAATTATAGTTTTGTCTGTTGGCCCGCTGTTGATAAAGCAAGATCATGCTTTCCGCGCGATCAGCACACAACAATGCGGTTCGCAAACATGTTGGCGGCATGTTGTAGGTTTGCTGCTCGCCTTTTCGGACACATCTCGTATCTGCAGTGGCATCCGTTTTGAAGTCGGACTTCCTAATGCCATACATCCACAATGTGCTCGGTTCGCGGAGCAACATAAATATTTACGCAGATTTACATGCCGCGCCGGGCGATTATCTCCGGGCATTCTTGGGAGTGCTTCCCTGGAAATCGATCCCCGGCTGATTGTTTTGCAAAGGGCTTCTATTTATTTGCGCATGCCAAACGGATCAGCCAGGCAAGTGCTTGCAAGGGCTTCCCTGGTCGCAGGGCCATCCTCAACCGAAAGTATTCGGTTACCACTCGAGCGGGGTAAGCCCGTAAGTGCCCGCCCGGGTGCTGGAGTGCGCCCTATTAATAGCCTTGGTTAATTAGAGGTAATGCGAGGCGAGCCTGGGTCCGATTCGCACTCGTTGCCACATTCAACAATGCTGGGAGAATTCCTTGGAAGACCCAGCGACGACGTGGTGGTTTGTTATCCATGTCGAGTGTGTAGTTCCTGCGTGGACCATAGTGTTCACTGGAAACGCATTCCGAACAATCCTAGCACAATCTACTCGCATGTACATATCCTGATTGCAGTTCCCGGCATCTGCTCGAATGCACCGACATATGCATGACTTAATATCAGTTTTCAAACTACATTGTGGCCGAAAAGATGATGATTACATATCATAACATTTTTATATGAATACAAATTGCAGTCGGCCTGAATGTGTCTGCATTCCTCGGCGGCGCGTTACTTGCTTTCAGCTGGGTTCCTTCATCTCTGCCGAATGTTGCCAGGCGGCGAGTGCATCACCCCAAAATGGTACCTTGAATATTTGTTGCATCTAAATCAGCACGCGCACGCATGGATGTAAGTCTAATGAGACGACAGCGATTTCTGGAACCATTACTCCGTCTTTCATTAAAATTTCGCGGCCAAAATTTGGGCGCGTCGTATCGACATGTATAATTTTGGCATTACTTGAATGAATGGATATGTTGCATTACTCGCATTCAAAATAAATGAGTGGAATCTATAAAATATTTATGAGCTAGCGTTTCTTTTGTCAAACGATACCCCGCATGCTAAAATAAGATACATTTCCAGCAAAATGGAAGCTATCTCCGAAAATTTTCTTTTTGTTTAAACACCTTTAGACGTAACGCTGAAAGGAATTGAGGCGTGAGCGATTTCGAGTGTAAGAGTGTCAACTAGCAGCTTAGCCGTGCGATCGTCATCTTCTACTTAAATGAAGAATAAAGGTAGCAATAAACAAATTCTTGAGTCGGTGGGCGAGAGTTGTAATGGGCAGATGTTTTGCAACTGAAAAATCGAATAAATCTTCTCTTATTCACAGAAAAGGTAAAAAGTTTGAAAAAGAAACCAGTTTTTTTGTTCCTAATGACCCAAATGCAGGGAGGTGATGCCGGGAGCATCAGCGCTGGTCAAAGTCCAAAGATTCCAGCGCAGCCTTTGGGGATGGCTGTCCCCGCGTATTCGAGGATGGTGTTCGGTCCAGTGTCTGCAATGGGACACAATCGAAGTGGACTTTGGAGGGAGGTTAATCCTCCCTCCGGTCGCGGTGAGGACTTCCTATAGAGAGATGCGAACGGTTAAGACCCATATACGGGTAGGGCCCACTTATTGTTAGATGCGCTTTGAAGTCTTCATGCTTCCGAGCGGTGGGACTTCTGCCGCATATCTGGGGGCTCGGCGTGGGGTCTCGAGACCGAAAGATCGGCAGAGGATAAGATAGGCCTCGCTTTCACCAGTAAAGTCACTGAGCCTGCACTTAGTAAGCAAATTGGTACTCCGAAGTGGTAGTGGGAGGGTGTTAGGTTGTCACTCAATACAAACTCGCGACCAAAGAGGCCCGTGGCTTTAAATCACCTTGATACGTAGTCACGTTAAGCCCCCAGAGACACTCTGTGCCTAATTACCTGGTGCTTTTCCACCCGAAAATGTTTGAAACTATGAATTTAACAAATACATTTTTCAGAAGCAAAAATTGCTGTAGCAGCAAAAATTTTCATTCATGACCCATGACATTTTTCCTCATTCTTTGATTGAGACGATTAAACCACAAACTAAAAAAAATTGGAAGAAAATCAAGTTTAACCGCAGAAATCCTTCAAAATTAAATTAGGCCGAAAAAATGTTGACAAAAAAAATCAAATCCGAAATAGCTAAGAATAGAAATTACTGTGTCAGTAATCGACATCATGGTGAAACACCTATGTACATACATATGTATGGGGAAACAATTGAAACGAAATCATTTTCATCAGAATTTAAACAAAAATAAAAAGCAGTATCAAGCACCCAGGCGGTGCATTGTGTAAATTAAAACATAAAACGTAAAGAAAAAAAATTACAACAATTTTTCTGTGTTTTGCATTCGAGAAAAAATTGATAATAGTTTTCATATGGGATTTGCTTAAAAATTTTATATAAATTTACATTATGAGATTATTTATGCAAAGTTTCTACGGATACATTGTTACGATGATATGCCGTTCTTCACATATCATTTAATTCGTTTATATGTATCTCAAACAATGGATTGTCTTCACGGCGGTTACAGGCAAACATTTCAGCGAATTTCAATGATTATTTTTAAGCGATAACTTATTTTCTCTGTGTTTTTTCTTTAAGACCATATAGTATTGCGAATATTCCATTTAGTCACCATCAAATCCCTCCAACTCTAAACATTCAAGTCGCTGTCTCAAAATTCAATGAAACTATAATAACAAATATGCAACGACACCCCAAAGGTTGTTTTTTAGTAGTTTAGATTTGTAAGCAAAGAAAATACGCCAGCTAACTTGTGGAGCGCGCATACTTAAGAATAGATATCGCAAAAAAAATGTTTCACAGCATATTCCAGACTGCACGGCTGCGTTTTCTATGAAACGGTTGTAGGAGGTGAAACTTCGAAACGTCCTCACAAAGCAATCAACACTCGACGATCCTTGCAACCTGCTTCACGTTTCAACTTCTACTGCCACTCTATCAACATCAGATTGATCGTCATTCATCATCATCCTTTTTAATACTATTGTCACACTACAGCCGATAATGAGCTCGTAGAAGTTTAATCAAGGAAAAAACTTACTGCTGCAAGTGCCATCTGTAGGCAGAGCAAGTGGTTCAAATTTACTTGTCAATTCGACATATTGCAGCGAATTTAAAGGTTAAATGTGTACCTGATGTTTGTGGCACGGAAGTGAATCAATTTGCAATTGTTTTTCACCATTTAAAACCCTTCCTGACAGTCCCATTGTCAGCCACCATGAGCGGCACGTAGTGTGTCACTATCTCATTCGATCCAAGGTGATAATGAACTGTGAGTTTCTTATCAGCCCTAGTGTGTCGGTGGTATAAATGGCACTCCCACTGTCTATTGTATACACTGCGGAGTAGATGCTCACTACATAACCTATGCATATTGCCTTAGTTATGTGTCTTGGAGAAATAGTGATTAATATGCTTAAATGACAATTTCAGCAACACCATCAGAAATGTTAAATGCGTAACTGCGTAACAAAGCCATACATATTTACTACACCCACGCAAAATTTGGAGGCAAAACATTCAGCCTTGAGAATCGGCGAGATTCGTTAGAACCTAATGCAGTCATTTATCGTTTATCTCCACAGATTCTAGACTTCTAATTTTTCTTCCCATCAGCTTAACAGGATACACGCCAACTAATAGTCGTCGCAATCTTCAAAGATTACCCTGCCATTCGCAGCAGTACAATCATCGATAAGTTTAGCCCACTCTGCTAACTTCTTTCACTGATACGAGTTTATTCTGATAATCTGAAACGGTTGTGCCTTCCGCCGCGTCAATGGTTTTTCAGAAATTATTTCGCTACGGTTTCCTCATCCAAAAGCCAAAAAACAGCCATCTGAGGAGTGGCATTCTCAAATCTTATCGCGACGGTGCAACGTACTCTAGCCAAAGGGAAACGGGCAGCTGATAGAGTCCATCATAGTAGGAACTAGCCTCCTCCGAGCAACATAAATGCTGCTACTAGAATATTTCAGGGTGCCACTTGGAGGCCAAGGTCGTTGCTGATAAGAGGTCTGCAAAATAAGATGGTGATGCGTAACACTGCGTCCCTTATCGTTTGCGGTTGACCCACATTGAAAAAGCGATAGGCAACTTTAGGACGTCATAGCATTTTGGGCAAAACAACGGTTTTTTATCTTTGTAAGTTTTTGGAAGTCTATAATTTACATGGGATTGGTTTTGGTTGTCAGCTTCCTTCGATTGGAAAGTGCCATAATCTGCACCATGTGTGAAGTCGTAATCTATCGCAAAGACTCCCAATAAATTGGCAAAACGTGCAGGGTTCGATGTAATTTCAGGACGCCAATTAAACTGATCGATTATATCTAAAAAAATGTCTTTGCACGGATAATCGCCTAGGGAATGCCTGCGACGGGCAAAAAGTGGACCGCATTCCGCACGGACCCCGAACCTTGAGACCATCGGCCAAACACATATAAATCTGTGCTGCATTCCCTTCCTTGCCAAACGTCCGACACACGCAAGCAGGCTCAGGCTTCCTGCAAGCGCGCGTTCAGGTACGATGAGGTATTCTTGCCCGATGACTCTCTGATATATGTATATGTATGTATGGTACATGCACTGTAGCACACACCATGCAAAAATATTTTTACCATTCCACAACTTCTTTTGGATAAACTGCACCGCGCGGCCAGCACCTACAATACAGACAACTTTACTGGAGGCATCTTTTCAGATGGAACCTGCTTGGCACGGAATGTTGAACGCTTGCCGGAATCTCTTCCTTAACCCTTAACCCTTGGGAAGCATTTGACGATAGGATTTTCAAGAGACTAGCGGTTTCTTAGGAGCGAGGTGTATAGGTACAATACTAAAAAGGATGCTAGGATGATGCGGTCGTGTCGTGCCTCAATTACTATAAGAATGTCTAACCTCAATGACTTTCCGATTCTTCAATAAGTGTCGATCTATGATGACCTGCTGGTTTAAAGAAGAGTTGCTCTAGAAAAGCAGCTACGTGTTGAACTTTTCGGCCTAGTTCTCTGCAATCCAGAGCAGGGAGTCACCGAAAATCCAGGGTTAACGACACATAATTCTGAAAGGAGTTGATTTAGCGCTTGATGCCTAGAACCCAAACCGTGAGAAGATTCTGCGGAGACATCATGGTGACGTGCCCACAAAGTACCAGTTCCAGCTTAAGTACACAGACATAAAGTTTTCACTAAATAAATATACAGCAAGACTTGCCTCGTTTCAATCCGAGCGCGAGGAGCAGTAGAAACCCCCCGAACGCGAGCGGGAGGAAAATCGTTTGGCACATGAAATGAAATCCAAACAGACAAACAAACATTTCATTTCTTTTTCAAACAATTGCGCAAGCGTTTTGTGGTGCATGCGGTGTGGGCTTCTTGCGAACGACCCCGGGGTCTAGACCATGTCTGAAGAGGCTCGCTCGGGCTGGGGCGCAGGCGGGCCTGGTTGGGCCCAAAAAGCCTCAAAACACCCACCACACCGCGCCGACGAGGAAGAGCAAGACTACAGCGAGTAGATCAAGAGGAAATTCCTTTGTGCCCAATTTGTGGTAGGTTCCATTATGGTTCCAACTCCGCTTTTCGGTCCACGCTGTGTGGCATGGCGCATCCTCCGATCCGTCCCAGACCACTATCTGCCTTGATGGGCTATGAATTGAATAGGCTTAGGTAGACTGAGGTGCTTCGGCCGCTGGCTTGTGGCTCATATGGTTGAGGTACTGTACCATCCGCGCAAGACATGATTGCACTTACGAAGAGATGCGCTTGGCCGACGAAGCAATAGCTTCAAGGATCTCTGATCAAAGCGACTAACGAAGACCATGACAACCACGATGATAGTCTTCATCATCATCGTCGCAGACGATGGCCGTATGAGCAAAACAGATCGGAACAATCAGAAGATCCTTAAGGGCTTTCTGATTTCTCGGAATCAGAGTTTTGAATGGGCTTTCATTATTTCGTACACCGGTTAATTACCATGTATGTGTAGAATCGTGCTGTTTACGTCGAAAGCAAAAGTGAATGGGACGACGATTGGAAGCGGCGAGCAATCCCCAAACACAAGAGATAAAAATGTTGTATGCTTTTCCTGTTACGTTTTCCCACGGATTTGCTGCTGCTGCTGATGATGATGGTTTTGTATCCTGTTTGGAAAACATATCCACTACGAATGGAACCTTGAGAATGTAATGCCAAACGCAGTGTTGAGATGAAATCACTAAACTTTATGTTTATTAAATTATAATTCGGATCATGGACACCCGGTCTGAGGACAGCCAGACTAACAAACTGCTTTCTACATTAGCAATTATCGACTTTAATAGAATAAATCATCAAAAAGATCGCATAGGGAGCCGAAACCCCAGTCATCGTCATCATCATCATCATCGTCATCGTCCTCTACTATCGTCGAATTCTCATTTCGAGTAGAATTGTCCTGGACTTGAACACCGTCCGGTATCATATTCGGCGGTTGGATTTGATGAGTTTCGTCTGAAATCGATGGTTTTTGCTGCACGTTCGTTTCAGTTGTCTGAGCCGAAGCTGACAAAGCCGTAAGGAATATTATTGCAAGGATGCAAGTCAGTAGAACACTCTTAGAAGACATTTTGAATTAAAGTTTGCGTCTTAACCAATACTAGATCAATGGTACACTGTTCAAGTGCCTAAAGAAGCCCAACGCTTTATATGTACGAATGCCTATGCTGAAACTAGACTACATCTGTTCAAATAGTGTTGATACTGTAAGACGTGCTACTTGTTCTTTGCGAAATTGGCTCGCACAGTTCAAACGACAAAGTAAGCTAAGAAACACATAACAAAACATTGAATCGACAACAAATGCAGTACTGTCCTTGATAGCTCTCACTGACATAGTTAGACAACCTCTTTAGTCTACAAACAGATACTCGTAAGTCTGAACATTGTTTGTCTGTCTCGAATTGTACTCCAAAAACCTTCCTTTCTTTGTACTTAAAATGCTAATAATAATTTGCGATACTGACACCGATACTACGAGACAAAAAAACCCAATCGATTCAACAAAAATAACTTTCTTGAATCATCCACTTCTTCAGTGGGCTGATATTTCATACGTGACTTTTTATATAGACGTTCTGTGTAGTAAATCGAACAGAATATTAAATATGTATATCTCCTATTGTTGTTATAAATTTATTTAAAGCTTACTCTACGTCTCCTTATGAGACCACCCCTAAGTTGCTTATTGCCACAAGAAGTTTTGAATTATCCTCCTTGAAGACTGTTTGGACTATTCAAAATTGAACCATCTTTAATATATAAATTTATTTATGTATTTATTTCGCCGAAGCACGGCAATCAAATATTAAAATATAAAACAAATACATGCTACACTCAACATTAATTCACACTGTTGTAAGTACGTCACAATTTAAGGATGGATAATGAAGGGCTTAGTATATGCAGGATTTGAAATTGAACTTGGGGATGGTAGGGGAGTAGTGGTTGCTCAAAGTGTTAAAGATCTTACAGCACCTATTAACAGGTTCATTATCTGCATACTTAGTAAGATGCTGGTATTCTGTAAGTAAGCGTGTGTTACGTGTACTTCTTGCAGGCACTTTAAGCTTTATTTTATCATTCAGATACTCCACATAATGTGGCCCCTAATCACGTCAAAGGCGAAACAAGTACTAATTGTCTTCGGCCTCTTAAGTAGCAACAACCGTTGATACCTATTTTCTGTAATTTGGAAATCAGTATGGAGTGATCGACCCGGTCAAATGCTTTACTAAAATCTGTGTAGATAACGTCAATTTGGTACCCCATCGCCATTTTACATAGGACATCAGCAACTAAAACCATTTGAGATTGGCTTTAGTTGATCGGCCCTTGCGGAAACCATGTTTTTGTTCATTTAGAAGAGGCTAAATAATAGCAGAGAGTTTTTGGCAACCGATTTGTTTGAATAATTTAGGGATTATAGATAGTGTTAACAACTTGGATACAGTGTCTGTGCATATGGCAGTATCTGTGCATATGGCAGGACTTGTGCATGTGGCAGGCCTCTTGGTTTCCTTGGTGTGCGTTATGGCGCTATACGTCAAAAACCTCAAAAAGTATATTCGAGTTAAACGTGCACCAGCGAGACCAATTGAGTACTGCGTCGGCATCGGTATATATATGTATATAATTTGTATATTCTTATTTTAGATAATAAAAAGTACAATATGGTGTTTATACAAAAGTATACTACTTTATTGGAATCTACTAACTCGAACAGATAGTATGACAATACCTCTATAGTTCAGGACAGAGCGCTTGACACCACTCTGTCTTATATGTAAAGATTTCCAAAAAGTTGGGAAACTCCCATTTGTTAAAGATTTATTGAAAAGTAATTGAAGAGGTACTTCAAGCTGGTCCATACACTGGACCACAAAATATGGGGAAAGTAAATCTGGGCCAGGACTCTTATTAACGTCAATGTTGTTAGTAGCTTGAGCCACATATTCCCTTGAGAGATACATGTCTGCAATCAGTACCATTGGATTAACTTTAGAGGACTCCGCATCTACCGAAATATTTGGTGGTGAAAAAACTTTTTTAAAACAGTCAGCAAAAAGATCACAGATTACTTTCGGAGAGGAAAAAACGATATTATTTTGGTTCATTGACCCTGGATAACCCGATGATTTCCTCATAAGATTAGCAAAATCAGAGAACTTCTTAGGGGCTCTGATTATGTGTTCGCCAGTTAAATTTACGTAGCGTGCATAGGTTTCGCGGTATTTGCTTTTGTAATCTTCTGATAAATCAAAATATATATTTTAACAATTCTCGCTAGCATTTTTGTTAAGCTTTAGTAATTTATAGACTTCGTTTCTCTCATTTCTCAATGCGCGCAGATTGCTGCCTAGCTCAGATAACTTTTTTTTTAATTTTAGGTACGCGCCTATCAATGGCGTCCAGAATTATTTGGTAAAATGCTGATACAGCCTCACCCAAGTCTAACATTGGAAGAGTGTCTCACCAGTCAACACTGTCAAGGAAAAAATTAATGCTTTCGTAGTCAGCATTAAAAAATATTACAATTGTATGATATGGGAGTTTGAGCTAATTTGTTGCCGAATTATTGATTCCTATTTACAAGTTTATTCCAACGGTCGTCGGCAAATTTGGTATGCTTAACATTTTTCGCTTAAAATATTTTTTTTGGACTTTTGCTGTAATTTCTATTATCTACAGAATATTTAAAATGTTAGTGGTGAAATTTATCCGGTATAAGATCATGTTTATGAAAATTGAACGTTTCGTAGTTTTTTCATTTGAATTTCCATTGCAATTGGAAACAATTTCATCTATTGGCATTCTAGTTTCCAAAATAGAGCAACTAATCTTGCTTTTTTGATGGTATCTGCAATTTGATTTTCAATCTGAAAAGCTTCAATAATATTCTCATGAAATGCTCAGCAAATTAAAAAAACTTCAGTATACACCCAGCAGAGAAAGTACAGATATAGCAACGTAAAAAATTTCAAAATAATTTTTTTTCAATATTAAAAAATATTCTTTTTTTTTACTTTGCGTTGACTTTGCTTTAGAAAATCAATTTAATGATTAACTGCACTGAGACTGAGTATTGCAGCATGCGGCAAAATTATTGCAACAAGATAATTAATTCAGAATATCTAATTTCAAAAATTATTATTCGCCATAAAAAATGGAAATATTTCAAGAACATGGTATATGAGTAGTCCGTATTACCTCCTTTTGTATCAATAACTGCCTGCAACCTGCGGGGATCGAATCTACTAGTCGTTGTATATCATCCAATGGCACTGATTTTTAAAGTCGTGTAATCCCTTCAATTGTCTCATCTTGTGTCCTTTTCATGTTGATTACACGAGAACGCTTCAAGTAGGACCAAATATTCTCAATAATGTTCAAACCAGAACTTTGAGGTGACCAGTTTAAAACGTTGATACCAACTCCATTGAGAAAATTTGTAACATGTCTTCCCTTATGACAGGAAGCTTTGTTGTGTTGCAAAGCTCAGTCGATAGTTTTACGCAGCTTATCGCCCGAAGAAAAAGCATTTCGTTTATTAATGAAAGATAAGGAACTTGCGTTAAGGTTCCACTGTAAAGCGCAACTAAATTTCCAAGGCAATGAAAGCAAACACACCCCCAAAACATAACTGAGCCGCCTTTATGTCTTTGCATCGGTTGTGTGGCCATAGATTTTCTTTGTTTTGATTATAACCGCTTAAATTATTTTCCGTAATGGCCATGAAATAGAAATGAACTCTCATCTATCCATAAAATATTCTTTCAGAGTTCCAGTGGCTTATTTAAATGCTCTTTGTCAAACTGCAAACGTTTATTTTTATTGGCTTCAGAGATAAAAACAGCTTTCCGCAGGACATACGTCTTGATGCCAGCTTCCTTGCATCTTCTTCCTGAAGTTCGATCACTAACATTTTTTACTGATGTCCTAGAAACAACCTTATAGGATAAAGCTGGATGATATTTACCATGTTCATAAGAATTCGGTCTTCTTTGTCAGTAGTCGCACGTTTTCGTCCGCTCCTGTATTGTTTTTTAGCGTTTCTTCCGTTATCTTTTTATTGTAGAGCCTTATTATAGTACATCTCTTGATTTTATAGGCTAAAGCAATATCAGCCGCTGAAACATTACTTCTGTATTTTTCAACGATTTTTGTTCGCTCTTCGATGTCCAATTTCCTTGTTTTAACATGTACTATATGTTTTCATAATAATGCAGTGACAACAGGGCTAATAGTCAACGCAAAGTAAAAGGAAAAGGATATACTTTAATATTTAAAAACTTTATTTTGAAATTTTTTACGTTGCAATACTTTTGCCGCTGGGTATATGTATGTTAAAATTGATTTATCTTCAGGTTAAATTTTTCAAAATTTCCAAAAGCAGTTAAGTGGGCAAAAAAACATACATGGTTCTTTCGAATTACCATAGTCAGTTGTACATCCTTATTTTTCAAACTCGCTGTGTTCATTCATCTCCAAATTGTGGACTTTGCTGACACCAATCATAGCTCTTTTGCAGTTATGCCGCCAATGTGCTAAAATTTCAATTGGCCGCATCTTAAGAAGCGCAAAAATTCAACTGAAAAACTCTAAAATAATGTGCATCATCTGTTCTCTGAGTTAAGCCGTGTCAAATTGTTTGTCTTCTCCTGGGCCAACAACAAGTTAGTATCGTTCCAAAGGAAGTGGGCAGGATTCACAACAACAACAACAAAACTATCATGCCATGCAATTATTCGCGAACCAATAAGAAAAAATTGAAAGCACCAAAGTCTGGGACTCAAAGGCTCTGTGAATGACTGCATATGAATGAATGCAAGACTTTTACGCTTGATTCATAAAAATGAGAAAAGATTCCCACAACGTTTAAGATATTAACTGTATCTAATATGCTATAGATATTTCCTTGTGGCTTACATTGTGTCGTGGAAGAAATCGTTCAAATTGGCAAGTATAAATTTCATTTAAATTGTGTCGATTGAAATGTGGCTAAACGAAGACAGTAAAATTCTTGACAAGTTTTATTGTTGATCAAAAATAACTTAATTTAAAATTCTGCTTTGAAAATTCAATTCATAAAAATTCTTGGGGGCACTAGTGTTTGATTCATTGTCGCTGCATTTATGCCTTCAAAGTTGCATTTATGATCGGTTTGGTTTGCAACACATGGAATGGACGACCACAAAACGACATTGTGCATACTTTTCGTCCCTGAACAGAAACATATCCCTCAGATGGTTGGTAAGCATCTGATTCAATTGGATATTTGAGTGCTGCCAATAAAAACGGCAGAAACCACTCCTTCAGCAGTTGGCAAATTTGCTTCCTTCTAGATCCGTCCCAGACCAGCCGCTCCACATACCATACCGCACGAAATACCGCAAAATATGCATCCCAGATCGCAGACTATGTCGCCGACAACCAAACCACATGTCGATTTTGATGGTTTCTTTTGTTGCTAAGACATCTGTAATTTAAGTGTGAGACGGTACCAGTTTCCGATGGAGTTGTAGGTAGATGATCCTGAGGAATTCTGATGAGAAAAGCAGGATTTCAGGGGTAGACGTTCTTTTGTGGTTCTGTTTTTCACTCGAGGAATAGATCCCATTTCCTCTGGGTAGTTTTGAAACCATCTAAAGCCCAAAACCACAAAACTGCTCTGATAAGGAATGGACCCCTGATCATCTACCATCATAAATGGTTCTGATTTCCTTATTGATCCTATGCTGCAAAGAACTATCCTGGAATATATCGGTTCTTGACTATGCAACCTTTTCATCCTCTTTGTGCTTGTAGTTAAACCCTTGAGTTCATTTTGACCAACTTCTTTGACGAACTTTTAGCAAAGTCAATTTTTCTATAATTCATTTCGAGTCCTGCACAACAGACAGGATTGACCTTTAAATAATAATCGGTCCCCTTCAAATGGTCCCGTAGATGTTGTTAATTGGGGGCCTTATTCGGGTCCAAACACGCACACACCAATAAGTGAGTCATCAGCCTCTTCGGCCACATTTGGCGCTGGGACGGACGTTGGCTTGAGTGATGTCACCGCGACGAGGAGGAAATAAGAGCTAATTGTCTGTGGAACGCAGAAATGTTAATTTACTAAATAAATTGACGAGATGCTATTGTAGATTAGAAGGTCATGCGAATTTCTTAGGCTATCGCTTGCATAATAGTTTTATTTTTACTTTAATTATTGGCTTGGGGCAATGACCGACTTAGTGAGCGGTAGATTTGTACGAAACATTTTGATCAATTTGTCAATGAGATTGTAGTATCGTCATCGTAACGGGGCTCAACAGGATCACAAAGAATTTACTATCTGAGCAAGTTTAAAATCTGCTTTATGTTTTAAGAAGTAACCAATGAACATTCTTGTGCAATGTCTTTGTTGACTGTATGTTTTTGAACAATTTTTCAGTTCAAAGAGATGAAGAAGAGAGTTAAAAGATAAGTGTGAAGAAACGAATATTGCCAAGCTAGAAACTAAGCTGAACCAAAGGATCTTGACGTATGGTTGTATGGAAAAACATTTCATTTCGGATATGTGATCCTATAAATGTTGAAGAGTTAATAGACTGTCCCAAAAACGTAATCACTGGAGTTTCGTAGCAGTAACATACATAGGTTGTTCTCACTTTGAAAAAAGTTCAAAATGGAACTATCGTTAAGCATATCTTGAGCTATTCAAAAACCGACACCCAATATTCATAATTAATTGATCAAATCTGAGAAAGATACGCAAGTATAAAGTCTAGTATTTTTTTGCAGTTTTTGTGGGAAGTGCTGTTGGGTAGAAGTTGTTACTTTAGTTATCAGTCAGTTAAGCAATGGACAGGTCAAAAATTAAAAATACTTTGAGCTTATCGCATGACGTACGTGTTATTTCGAAATTGTTTTCTAACGATTTATTGCAATAGATGCAGTTGGTGAGCATTTCTATTGTTTTTCGAACCCCATACTGGATGAGGAGACCTGGAGGGCGGTGGGAGGGGTCCAAAATGTTACCCCTATTTACATTAGATTTATGGTAAAAATGACATTCTTCAATTTTTTTAATGTTTTATTTTTTTTCATTTTTTACAAGATTTTTTTTAAATTTATTTTTATATTTTCGACTAAAATTTTCGTCTAAAAATCACTTCCTAAATCAATTTTACGGTTTCATGTGATCTCTGGAAATAGGCAAAATAACCTTATTTTTAGTGGGGGAACCCTCACAACTTTTTATGGGATCGTGCCCGCCGCGAACTTTTTGTTTAATTTCACATTTTCATCCCTGAATGTTGTGGCTGATATGAGCAACGATGTTTAGAAGTTTTAAGGTCTCAAAAAATTCCCTTGTTATTGTTTCTAGAATTTAGTAAACAAAATATTGTATGTACATTTGATGTATTGCTAACCAACTTTAATGATCATTTACTTTATGGTTTGCTTTATCAATTTTCACCAAACCATCTCACCCAAAAATGGCGGTCCATCTCACCCAAAGATGGCGGTCCAACTTACCAAAAGATGGCGGCCCATCTCACCGTTGTAATGTTGAGTGAGATGAACCAGTTCTATATTTTTCAATCAAATAATTTAAACTCCGCAAGTTTACTTTCTACAAATACCACTAAATTTGTTGCTAAAATCTCTCGCTAAGATACTTTGCAAACATTTTTTTTATCACTGCGAAAAATACAGAATGCAATAGAGTATTTCTAAAAAAAACAAGATCCATCTCTCCCGGGCCTATCCTATTTCATATTTGATAGAATTAATTCGTATCCCCGTTGAACTGTTTTAAATAACGCTTTCCAAAAAATCACCCCTGGACATGTCACATGATCATCATTCATAGTTCTATTTTCCGTACAATGTCTCACTAGCTGCTCAGGACTCGCAGCAGACCTATCCTTCCACAAAAGATGTATTGATATGACCCCATAAGCAACCCTTTCGCATACATTATTCCTAGTGTGGATCTTTTCCGGCGCCTCGAAATTACGCTATCCCGTCGTCGAATTCCATATTACGACGCGATCCGTGCAGACGTTGTGTTTTAGATGGACCGGGGCTGCATTCCAGCGTCCCGAACCAGCCTCGCGTTCCATCCTCAAAATCGAAATTCTAGTTCATTAAAAAATCCGGTCTGCCTTATATGTATGCCGATTGAAAGTGCCGCCGAATTCGGGGAAAAATCGCGAACCACCGCAGGAGTCGTGAATGGAGCAGCCAATGTTCGAAGCGAGGTATCCTCGCTGCGATCCGTCAATGAAAAAAAAGTAATTCAAAGATATCTTCGGCAGATAGAAGATGATATAATGGATTCGCGTACTCTCAGACGATGGGAGCTGGGACTAAAAAGTCCAAATGGGATTTCTTGCTGGCGATAACAGCCATCAGACCGGGTTCGGTGCTCTGCGGCCGGACAGGGTGAGTTACGGATGGTCGATGGTCTTGTTGCGGATGGACAGGTAACAGCTGATTAATTAAAAAACACCTCCTAATCGGTTGGATGCGTTCAAGATTAATGAGGATGCAGGTTGATTTGGTTGCCGAGGAATTCCTCAGGACATGAGTGCGAACTTATGTCCAAATTGAACCATGATGCACATAAAGATATTTTTAAAGATCAGCATCGCAGCTATGGGCGAATTCGAATGACTTTACCTGAAAACGATGGCAAATATATTACACATACCATCAAGGTTGATATTTAGCGCCATAAAAATGAATAAAAGGACAGTCGCCGATTAATGAGCAAGATGAAAAATTGTAGATTTGCCCATTGTTACATTTATGGATTTTGATCAAAACAGTCCTGATTTTCATTCTTTCTTCATATTCGTCGTCGTTAGTTATTCCTGAAAAAATGTTATAAATTTAAAGTCAAGATTTTCCCATGATCCCTCGACGTTGTTCTACAGTTAAGGTCCCCTATTAGTAGCGCACGCCAGAATATTTTTAAGCAAACAAACATATGTTCGCATTAGCAATTCAATATGCTTTAATTTCGACCCAACACCCAACAGCTGGTCAATATTATTCGCGAAAATCCATCTCACTTACACACTTTCCTACAAACAACTCCGCGCAATTTTGCATAATGGACTTTGGCGAAGGAAATTCGCGAAAGTTGGCGGCGAACCGACAAAGTAAAAAAGAAAAACAAAGGAAATAGAAGACGAACATTCAAAATGAGTGGCGCCTTGCCTTAATGCAGGCGACAATTAAATCGACATTTCAACATTATTCAGATAAATTCTAGTTTGCGTTTTTTTCGGAGGCAAACAAAGACAAACCTTCTGACCTGGTTTTATTATTCACGACAATGGTAATTTTCGCACAGTTTATTTTTTGCACTCGAGCTCTTCAATTGTTGTTCAGCCAAGGGTTGCGGGGAATGGTGGCGCGGTTTTAAAATTTCAAGTTAGAAGAGTTGCATTTAAAGGGGTCGAACGTTGATATATTTAAGTTGCACAGAAATTGCATTGAGTTATTGGGATTGTTGTCATTTGTGATTCTTATGTTCGTGCGTCGTTATTTCAACATTTTTTCCGCAACACGAGATGCCGACCCTGCGAACAACTCCCATAACGGCTCATGTATGCGGTTTCTAATTTTCCGAACTTTTCCACTTGCTTCTCGGTGAGCTAGTCACGGTAATGTGAAATTTTAACTGGGATCGCAGCTTTATGATCGATTTACTGTGTTTTTTTTTTCTTTATTGACAGCCTACTGTACTCACGATTATGTTCTCCTTCGGTGTGCTGAAATTGGTGAGGCCTGAGGCTGAGCATGGTCAGGGGGTCGCCTGAGAAACAATTAGTTTAGAGTACATTTAAATGGGTGAGACCTTCTGCTGACGTAAGCGTTGGCAGCATCAAAAATTTAATTTCCATGTTTCCTGGAAAAAAATTCAACCAACTTCATCATACTTCATAAATTGGGTAACATGTCTCAAATCTGAATCAATAAAATAAAAAGAATGATGGAATAGCAAAACGAAACACAATTAGGACTGAAGGAAAAATTGAAAATTGAAAATTGAAATTATCTACGATTTACCCATTTTGCATTTCTTCAAAATAAATTTCAAAGATTCCAAAAAAATTTCTAAACTTAAAACATTATGCCTTATAGTTTACATAAAATTGAAGAAATTGTAACTAAAACTGAAAGTAACAAATAAAACAAATGTAGGTAGCATTTCTAGTAAAAATATCAGTTATCCAGTTCTTTATAGCTAGTTAAATGCTTCACATACAAGAAAGTTACACAATTCAGTTGTAATAGTTTGGTATCAGACAAACTTAGTTAAGTTTCACAAAAAAATATGTAAACCATAATGACTTTCGATCCCTTGTTGTTAAGTTTGAAATGAGGGTGTTTAAATGCCAGTGAATGTGATAATGATTAGCTCACTTGCAATTCCATCTGCTTATATACGCGAAATGTTCACAAATGTAAGTGATATATTTTATTAACTGCGCCAGTTGTAGATGATGTTAATCACATGTACTATTTTGATATTTTGCGATAATCTCTAAATGTTTTGTATCGTTTTCTTTGTTTGTTCTAATGTTGCAATGTACTACAATATTTATTAAGGATAAATTTACACCAAAACATCTTTCAAGTCTATTTGTACAAGAAAGCTCCAATAAAAATATTTTATTCCCTTTTCGTGAAGACAATATATACACTTTAATAAAACACGATCACGTTGGCGATCACTTCATGATCAATTTATAGAAAAAGTGAATTTTTATAAAAATATATATAAAAAATTTACTGAAAAATAGAACCTATCAATCGTAAAACTCAAATTTAAAAGTCCGTATGAAAGTCTCAGTGAGTTAAATTTCTTACGATTCAATTCCTGGAAATAAATCGAGCGTAAATACTTCCAACAAAAAATTCAAATTTTTTGAAAATTAATAGAAATGAATATCAATGGAAACAATAAAAAAGTTTCTTTAACATTTCATTATAACAATTTATGGAAATTCGTTTCATAAAATTCAAAAATCCCATGAATTTCCCATTGAGTACAGTTAGCATAATTTACCGATTCAAACTTTTGAGATTCACTTAAAAAATTAATCAAAATCTTTATATGAAAAACTTTTCGTTGATAAAATAGAAAAATTGCACGTTTTTAATTATATTTTTTTGGAAGAAGCAACGGTTAGAATTTTCTGTTCCTCAATATTTCTCGGAAAACTCAACAAAATTATTGACATGAAACTTGTTGGGGTGAATGTAGTCTAGGGTCCCTTATCCACCTCGGCACTTTTCATTTTTCGGAAACTAATTCTAGCCAAGAGTTTTTTTTAGGAAAATTCAAAAATAAATTGATGGTTGAACATGTGCGCAACAACAATTAATTGGAAATATTTATTTAAAATTTGAATTTTATCAACTTCTTCGGGAAAATAGATACAATAAAAATTTACGAAGTGCTTTGAGCTTACTTCTCGAATTTAATTGGAAATGAAATACGTTTATTTCGCAGAGAATAAAAGCGATGAAATATGCCCGAAAATTTTTAGTGCTCAAAATTTAATTAATTCATTTAAAAAACAATGCATGTAAATTATCTTCCAAATATTTGGAAACAAACGTTTTGTATTTTTTTTGATTTTGTATTTTTTTTTGATTTTAAGGTTCATTTTTGAAATTTAGAGGCAATATGATCTAAAACTATATTTTATCAAATAATTGCATGAACATTCAAAAACTGTTCCACTTCAACATTTTTACTGCTTCTGGATTCGGTCATATTTTTTTATATTTTATGAATGATTTATGGATTTATGGTTGGGAATTGTAAGAACCAACTATTGTGCCGATGGCACTTATATTTTTGAATTTTCCATGGAGTCTTCAATTTCTTTCACAAATTTTACATCATTTCGTTTCATTTTAATTTGGTTTTTAAATCAATGTTTTCCTCTGCCTGTGGGCCATCATGAAATTGTTTATTATTTTCGGGTCTTCATCAAAGCCGCATCTTACGTAACCAAATATTCCAAACATGGACAGTTTTCCATTCATGTTTTTATTTACCTGCAATCAAAACAAAACCACGGTTGTATAATTTTCCCGGAAAATTTTCCACCACAACGACCGCCATGAATGATCCGCCAGCTCAGAAGGTCGTTTCTTGACACGATCAATTACTACCTCGCTTTCGGCTCGATTTTGCTCAACTCGAGTTGGCTTGGCTTCCTCCAATGCCATTCGGATTTCGTTACAAATCAACAATAAAACTAATAATATTTTTGCACGATCACCTCGGTTTGTTATTAATTTTTTCCTTGGCCAGCCAAGGAAACCGATCACCACCGCCTCAGCCAATCCAAAGTGACCAACGGCAATCGAAGATTGTGGAATTGCACGAGGCCGAGTTAAAAAAATGGAACATTTCATTGCGATTGTTGGTAATTTCTCACCGCATCGCCCAAAATGGAAGGTGGGCACCAAATACGGAGATCAAGGCTCGTTGCCAGGACCAGCTTTAACACCAGCGTTACGCCTGATCGCATTACGTGAATTCCTGCGGTCTTTGGGATTTACCACAACACTACTTCACAGATATGATACCTGTGCTGCACTTGTGCTCCGCACTCGCCTTGCGAGAGGGACACACTGCCCGAAGGGGACAGTCGGGGGTGCATTCCTCAATGGTATGCCAAATGTTCAACCCACTCGAAAAAAATCCGCTCAAAAAGGCAGCAAATGGTTCTTTAGATTAATCTTTGCGAGGATCTTTAAATGATGGAAAGCGCTAGAAAGTAGCACTAGGCAATGCTTCCTCGGAAGCTTGTTTGTGACCTCGTCCTGGGACGAATGCTGGTTCTTATTAATACGATACCTCGTTTGCTGGATGCGGAGTATGTATCCATGTCGGGGACATGCTGTACGTTGACGAGCGTGGGAACCAACGGCCACGAGCGGGCTAAAGCCCTGGCAATGGCTAAGTACCCACTTGTTGACTCCCATTTGTGAATCAGAAGCCATCGGGGTATCTTGTTGCTGTCAATAAGTGAAAAGTTGCCTCGCAGATCAGAGGAGCGCTTTTAAGGTGCTTCATTAGAGAAGTCCTTGGCGTGAATTTGCTGCAATTTCTTGTTCTTATGGTTGTCTCTCATGAGTAATTGGAAGGTAATAGTGAAATTGCTGTGAAGCAAAAAAGTCCTTCGGTTAGCAGCACAATCATAAATGCATGCTACGAAGCGGAAGATTAGTTGCTCAGTGTGCTTCCTTATGGTAGAAGAACTCTGTGAGCTCTGAGCTCTGATGTGAGCATTCGACTGTTTCAATTCTTTTGAATTTCAAGACTATTGAAATTCAATTCGCAATATTTCATGGGTGAGACAAACCCCATATCAAGACATTCGCTTCACACTTCCTAACCAAATAGCTGACTAAATACATTTCCAATTAAAATTGGCAACAATTTGCACATTTTCTCGATATGTTCAACATGTGGCTGCTCCATCATCTATAGTCTTGAACTTCGTCTGAATCCAAGCGAAGTTGAAGTTGAATACAGTCGTAAAAACTCACTCGTGTTTTTCTTCCAACGATTTTTTCTGCAATTAAGATTTCTTGCTGAATTCCAACACCCATTTGTATTAAGCTAGGTGTCGATTGGGTGGTTCGAAAGAGTTGGATGGCTCCTAGCAACGTTTCTTCTCAATGAATGGTTACAACTTTCACGTCGCTTAATCATTTCAAACGCATGTAATAATTCAGTCAGTGTGAGACATAATAAGAAATCATACTTCCTGCCAGTTGAGAGGACATTCCACTGTACTTAGTAATAAAAATTGAAAATCCATGCTTAGAAAAATCGCTGGGATTAAGCTAAGTACTTATTTGTGTTGCCTTTCCATCGTTCTAGGATTGGATCTGAGGTCCATCTTCATTGGTAGTTATTATTTATTATAGTACTTTTCAATGGAATAGGCTATTAATATGTCTTGCTCCCTTAGAGCCTTTTTTACTTACTGAAAGGGAAGGGAATTCAATTTAATAAAAATTTCATAATTGAAATATTCGATTCTTTACACATTTAAGGGGCATGCAGAAATGCATTCAAAGTTTCGAAAGATGCATTAAAGATTTTTTTCTGGTTACGTTTTTAAAAAAAATTATAAACATTTTTTCATTGAAAAAATAAATACCTATTCGAAAAAGTGTTTTAATTTTTTTTTTGACAAGGCAAGCCACTCATCAAGCCATTTTCGGACGTCTTCGTGAGAATTGAAGTGCTGCCCATCGCCAAAAACAGATAGTAGTCGGAAGGGGTGAAGTCTGGTGAATAAGCGGAATGGGGTAGAACCTCACATTAGTTTCGGACCATTTTTGACGTTTGCGATGGTACGTTGTCGTGGAGTAAAATTGGCTTGTCATATCTTTCCTGATAATGTATCCTTTTGTCACGCAGAGCACGATGCAATTTGATCAGTTGTTGGTGATAGCAGTGGATATTGACAGTTTCACCAGGTTTCAACGCACATCATCGTCTTCCGGCCGAAGCGATTTGGTCTTGGAGAAGATGTTGATGATTGGCCGGGATCAACCCACGATTTCATGCGTTTAGGATTCTCGAAATGTATCCACTTTTCATCGCCTGTCACAATCCGATGCAGGAACGACTTTCTTTTTGTCTGGTGAGCAAGATTTCGCATGTGTTTTGGCGTCGCTCTATCTGCCTATCGTTTAATTCATCCGGCACCCATTTTACGATCTTTTGAATCTTTCTCATAGCTTGCAGACGCATGGAAATGGCTGATTGAGTAACACTCAATTGCTCGGCAAGCATTTTTTGCGATTGGGTATCGTCTTCGTCCAAAAGAGCCTGCAATTGATGATCCTCAACCTTCCTGGGTCGATTTTCACGCTTCTTGTCCCATGAGTAATAATTGCCGTCTTTGAATCGACGAAATCAATCTCGGCGCGTTGTTTTCGATAAAGTCCCGTCACCATTTCACGATAGGCCTCCAAAAGCATTCGATACGATTCGGCAGCCGATTTCTTCAAATTGAAGCAGAACAGCACAGCTTCCCGCATATGCTCTTTTTCTGGCACATTACTAGACATGATTACCAAATTAAAAATATATATTTTTGGATGAAATTGCTGACAATGGGCACTGATTAATATTGACAAATGTCAAACTCATAAAAAATATGGCATTTCCATGGTAGCTTAACACGCTCACTCACGTCATCTATGACCAAACAGAGGATTTAAGTTTATACACCTGGTATATACATATCTTAAGAATTTCCTTAAAAACTCAGGGGTTGGCAAAAAATATAGAGTAAAATATAAACGGGAAAGAATTTGTAAGAAAACTTTTAAACTGGGACAGTTATCACCTCCCAATAAATTCACCGTCCCGATTCATCCGTATAGAATTCTGAACAGGCATTATTCAATTGGTTGTTGTAAACTCTTCACGTTACCGCCAAACATCTCACGGCGCCCATTCATGGTAGACGAGGTTCCGATCCCAGCGCTAATTTATAATTGCTATCATTTTCAGGTAAGCTTTTTCTTATGTTGGCATTAGAGAAAAAAATACGTAATCGAAAAATTAAATAATAAATAAATAAAATAAGCGAAAAATTCCCCTATTATTAGTTTTTAGAATGACATTTGATAATGAGGAATAATTATGTGCGGTTTTTGAAAGACGCTTTGGAAGCTACCAGAAGAGTTTTGAACGGGTTACAAATTCTTGGACTTTGAAAATAGAAAATTCACGCGAACAAATCATTTTTTTCATTTTTCAGGAAGTTGGAAACTCCTTTTTTGGGAATATAAAAAACCGAGGAAAAAGTATAAAATGTGTTGCAAGAGGTTTAACTGGCAGAGTGCGAAAAAAAATTATCAAGGAAGAATTGCAGCACAGATAAAATATGATTTAATTTACAGACTGATAAGTAAGGATCTCGTGAATTCACTGACGCAAACTCAAAAGAAAAACAATGTTACACCTGAAGAATGCCTCAAAAAATAGCACCCCGTGGGTAGAAACGTGTATCGCTATTATCGATATCGGTCGGTTTAAAAAAATAAATAAATAATATTGTAAGGTGGGAACCTTGGCTTTTTCGAGAGACTGGTACATCGTTTAATTTTCCAACAAAAATTTGGAAAATATATCGTAACACTTTAGGTCAACCGAAGCTATTCTAGACCATTTTTTAACAGAGCTGAGCACTTTTAAGGCAATATTGACTGATTCAATAATATTCTGCAATCCAACCTTTCCTTTGAAAGTGGAAGACGTTCCCAGTGTGAACTGAATTTGATTAACTATTCAAGACGTTCACTTTCTTGAAAACAACTATTGAGAGGTTCTTTAGCTATTTTGTTTCTTTTTTGCCTTTTATTTTAGATTCCATTTTGTGGAAAGCTCATATGACTATTATTTATTATATGTACCAATTTTAAACTCATACTAAACTCGTAGGATTTCTGAGTGCATCCTTAATTCAATAAACGGGTTAGTAAGTCACTTCCAAAGAACAATTAAATTGAAATATTGAATCAGCTCATAAAGTGCCTGTTGTATAACGTGAAGACCTTCCCTGAGGGTCGACCTCCGGTGTCTGGTTGGGACGCAATATACGTACATATGTATGTATTACAAAACGACTACCAACGTTCTTTCATCTGACGAGAAGTTACTCCAATTGCTTAGTACTGGATACCAGTTGTATCCTGAGTGCATTCCTAGTTTCTGGTCAAAACAAGGACCACCTTAAAGTTTGCTGGATCATATTATTCTTGATGATACGTAACAGTGCAAGGGCTCATAAAAATTCGGAAGATCCTCGAATAGTCTACGCCTTTCTAGCTACCTTACAAGCTTCTATCTGAAATGTGGCTTTTAAACCACAACCCCTACGTTTAACTTTATTCAAGGGTTCCCCCCGAGCCCGATAGAATTTAGCTTCCACGGCCCGACACCCATAGTACTAGATTGACCACTGGTGACGCTTCGAGGTACTAATGGAAAAGGATTTCTTCGTTCCCACTTCAATTGTGCCTAAGCATTCAGAATTATAATAGACTAATCTACAGTACATCCTTGTTTAAAACTGTGGAAATAACAAAACTTACCCCCCGGCGGCAACCCAACCATCCACAACATGGGTAGGTAACATCATCAACTACAAATTTATTACGAGCAGAGCCATGAACATCATAACTCGACGCAATGAGCGAATGTTTCTGCAACATCCCTGTCGATGCGATGGTGGGAACTGCGCCTTAGTTCCTGCTCCCAAGTGCCAACGAAACCAGTCCAAGAAGCACTCCCCATGATCTTGGCGTATGGAAGAAGTATGGGTGAATGAAGATGGACGAGTAGGCACGGATTCCTGGAATTATTTCATTGAACAGCATATTGTACATGCGTGCCAAATCCGGGCATTGGAAGAGACACGCTCATTTGCATATTACACTTTACGGTCCCCGGCCCTTTGGTATGCACGGTCATACTTTCGCCGTACGGTGAAGGGATCAAACCAAGGATCTGTGCATGCACGTATGAAGCCCGATTGAGCTTTCCAAATTGAAGCTCTCGAAGAATCGAGACTAGATTAGATTTGGAATTCTTCAACGATGCCATTGTCCTTTCTCAACTGCTTGAACTGATGCTTCTATAACGAATGTTCGTGGAAAAACACATCCTTACTCCATCACAGCGATTTTGCCTTCTAGCATTTAAAAGTTGAGGCGATATGTGCGTGCGCCCTCAGCACTCCAGAACACCCAAAGGAATACCACCTTGACATAGACTGGGGCTGAGCAGCCTGAGGATCAGCGGTTGGAGCACATGGAAGACCAAGAGCAGCAACAAGAGCAACAAGTGCTGGGAATTTCATTAACAAAACGGCAAAGAATTGCCGCAGTATCGACCGCTGATGACGATTGCGACGGTGGTGCAAAAAAGGCACCTAGTGAGCGCCAGATGATTGGCCTCACTCGGCGCAGACGAGCCCATTCAGCCTCCAGCATAGACGAGACGGTACTTGGCTAGGACGGAAGCAGGGCTAAGGCAGGCTAAGAAGTCGTCTAACACGTCTCCACCTCCAAGTTCGTGTAGTCCATTTAGATTGGAATTCATTCGTGGAGGCAATGAAAGCGAATAGGGGTCATTTGCATCGACTGGGTCTCGTCTGAGACGGTTCAACTCGAGGATGGTTGGACTGGTTAAACACCTCAATTAGGGGGTGCACTAGGTTCTTAGGGCTTTAAGGAAGTCCATTTAAAATACGGACGAAAGTCTATGGCAAATTATTGTTGACTGTTTCTAAATGTACATATGTATGTATATTTTTGGCAGCTATCCAAAGCTTTAATTTTTATTTGATAAGAACTCTTTAAAGCATTCGACCTTTTATAGCATTCATTGTTACAAGTGCAAATCCGATCTAAAAAAAAGTTGATGAAAAATATTGAATTTGTTAAATTTTTTCATGAATTAAAAACGCTGATATTAAAATGATAATACGCTTTGATAAATACCACAACTACATCATAGAGTAATTGAAATTTTTCTTTATTCATAGCTTATTATTTTTATGCGATAACATTTTGGCAACTAGGAAAAACCTATTGATTTTTAATTACTAAGGACTGCAGCGTTTGACTTTCAAAGTATTGATTGTTGTTGAAATGCAAATTGGCTTTTTTGTTTGAAAAATAATCTAATTTTAAACATTTTTTTTATTGAAGTAAAAAAAACAGCATCATTAAATTCAACGAAAATTTCGGGGACTCATCAAAAATAATATTACCAATTGATACTTCAAGAACGGGCATATCATATTTTATTCGTAGGATATCGTGCGGGATAGAAATAACCTTGGATGTGTCGATACAAAAAACTACGGTAAAACCAAACTCTAATCATTTCAGCCCATTGTTAGGACGCTTCGATTGGCATCTCAACAAAGTCGATGCGACTTTTTCTTCGTGAGATATCGTTCTGGATACTCACACATACATGCATATCCTTCTAAAAAATACTTCTATATTATTCCTTAAATATTGTACAAAAATATATGCATGGTATATGAATTAAGGTAAACTTTGAAATAATCACGTAATTTACAGAATAAAAATCAAGACGATGTGAATTAAACTGCAGCTCAAACATATGGAGAGCTACCATCTCCAAGTAAGGAACCACAAAATAATAAGAGAAACGGCAGTGTGGTTCGAAATAAGGACGACATTTTGATTCAAAAAACAGTTTCCATCATGAACAGACCAGCGAATGATCACCAAGTGTTCGGTGATTATGTTGCTTCCGAGTTCAGATTATTGAAATCTGGAAAAAGTAGATTACTACTTCGTCGCAAAATTCAAAAGGCAATACTGGATGCTTCTGAAATTGATGCCTTAGAAGATTGTACAAATTCACCTTGAGGTGGATGTGCATATACATACATATGTATGTACATAGTATGTACATCCACAAGCTGTTCCCAAACAACACCAATAGAATTCCATTCCTCTAATCATGCCTATTATGTAGGCCCTAGACCAAGGGTGTTCAACCTTTTTGTTTCCCTGGGCCATATTGAAAGAAGGCATGGTGTTTTGGGCCACAAGTATATTACCATAGCTGAAGAGAATAGCTTTACCACGAAAGCGCACACAACACACAAATCATTCCTCAGAAAAATGGACTTGCTTCAGAAACTTAAAATATTGTCGGGCCACATTGATGTCTGCCTTGGGCCGCATGCGGCCCGCGGGCCGCGGGTTGGACAGCCTTGCCCTAGACTCTTCAACAATTTACCAGCTGACATATTTAAGCTTACTTATTTTGTAGCTTTCAAAAAAGCAGTAAAAATTTATCTACCGAAGAAAATATTGACAGTGAAGCTAGAAAATAAACAAAAATATAAAAATATATCAAATATTGTTATAAAATGTACGAATTCAGCAGCACGATTCAAAATCACATTACACTGTAAACACTTTCATTATGTATAAATAGACTGTGAAAAAATCTATCCCTCAACTCGAGCATCGCTTTCAGTGGGATAGCCAAATATATCAGTACATATAGCTTAGTCAGTAAGATGAATGTAAATAATTATAACTATAAGAATCCTTATAATCTTATTCTTCCTTTTTTTTAAATCTATTTGGCAATAAACATTATTATTATTATATTTGCAAAATTTTACTGAAGGACAAACATTGGATAATCAATCACTAAAATGTATTATTCAGCGTTGCCAGACGTCCCGATTTTGGCGGGACGTCCAGATTTTGAAATCAAAATTAAATGTCCCGCTTTTCAGACTTTTACTCGACCGTGCGGCGCGGGTGACGATATTAAACTTGACAGGCAATATTTAAGTAGATAACTTATATAAAGAAAGTAACTTATTGAAAGTATCCTTGGACGTACAGTAAGAAATTATAAAGAAGCCGCTGCACAGAAATGGCATCAGCTCTTTAAACATTTTCCAAAAAATGATATGTTTGAACTAGTGTCCTTATTAAGTATTCCAACATCAAACTGATAGTCCGAACGCGTTTTTCCCAAATGAATTTCAAATGGTCGGATGCCAGAAATAAATGCTCCGTAATTTTTATGAAGGTAGAATTAGACATACAGTTCAATCTAGAGCTATCCTACGCATAAATGAAAAAAGGAAGCTTTAAAAGAAGGTATGTCTTCACAGAAATATGAATAAATAATTCTTACTTAATTATGTTGTATATTATGGTTTATAATTATATTTTTCTCTGAAGACTAAACTGCCTAATTAACCAGTTATTGTTAAAGTAACGTATTTTCATTAAAATAAATTTTTTGTGGCTATTTTCAGTATCTTTTGTCATATAAACATAATTTAAAAATCAAATATAAAGACAAATATTTCAAAATCACTGATTTTGTAGGGTTTTTTTACTATGTCCCGCTTTCGACGAAAAAATCCCGCTTTTTTACCAAAAAAGTTTAAAATCCCGCTTTGCCAAAAAAATATCTGGTAACGCTGGTACATATGTACATACATATGTATAATTCAAGCATACCTTCAAAAAATCTTCTTTAGGCACTTATATAGAGGTAGACAACACTCAGGCACAATTGACGACACAGTGCTTACAGAAATCCAAGAAGGATACATCATTGAATGATATGATGTAAATATATACACTTGAACCTTATTTACAAATATACTATTAAAAATCACAAAAATATGTTTCAAGTACAAACCCGTAGCTAGAAAATGCAGAGTTGAAGCAAAACGCACACTGGACGAAATAAAGGCACGCATAACAGTATCCTTTTAAATTATTTCGGTTTTAACTAGCTCTAATAAAAACTCGAAATCCGTTTCAGACCTCCAAAAGAAATTGGAAAAACTGTCTATGTTCTCATTTTCAAGCTCCTTTAAAAGTTGCTGGTGATATCCTAGCTCGGCTCGTTTTGCAATCCAACTTCTAACCCACAGTTTTCTATTTTTTAACTCTTTTCTTCAAGTTAATTTCTTTTTCACGTTTTATTAAAATCATTACAACAAAAGCTGCTGCAGTTCTTGTTCTTTGGTAAAACATTATTTATTTTCAACTTTATTGTTCGCGCTCCAGAAACTATGTATGTATGTGAATGAAAACAAGTGTGAACAACCGTGCAAAATTTTGCTTAAAATAACCACGCAACAATTTGCATTGCGGAACGGCGATTTCTTTCAGCAAACATTTGGGTGAAAATTTTTGGAAAAGTGTGAACATCAAAGCAAATACATACATACTTACTGCAAACTATTGCTGCAAATGGTTGCTCGTCTGTACAGAGCTTTAGACCTTAAACGCAAAAAACTGTTGAGATTTCGATCTTGATTTTCTGGTCAGTTATAATATGTGTTTGTAGTTTTTAATTTGATAGCTTCGCCTATGTGACAAATCCACGAATTCAAATTTGAGTGTCAATATCAATTAAAATAGTTTATAAACATTCCGCGATTGATCAAAACCCGATTTTATAAACATTTCGCGATTGATCATAATGAGTCAACGGTTTGTTTAATTTAAGATTTTGGATCTGGCGTGGAATTATTATCTCGCCCTTCGTTTTTGTTATTAGACCGACAATATTTTCAGTAATATAATCTTCCAGTCTTGATGTTTTGTTTAGGCAAAGTGTTATTGGAATTCAGCATCTTGTTTGTACTATGAAATAATCGAAATCCATTGGTAAAAACAATATATTGAGAGTTCCGAGAATTTTGTTCGATCATGGATCTTAACAAGTATGTAGGAGAGTGAATGGCATGAGTGATACAAAGCAGCAGTTGTTATTGTTTTTGCAAAGTCAATCATTGCAACAGCGTAGCTGTAATAACCCTAGTGATCTGGAGATTCCCAGAAGGTTTTCTTGAATTTTTTTTTAGATAAATTTCCAAACTAAATCTTAGAACTAGCAGATTCATTGAAGTAATATATTAGATTGCTTGATTGATTTTTTTTCATTTCTCTACATATGTATGTAGGTGCAATCTACAGTGGGTAGAAAAAAGTTAATGCACGACGCACCCAGCGAGAATAGTTTTAACTTTTCAGTGATATTTTTATCGAGAATGTTGTTTGTTACATCAGGAGATTGGAAGGTATATTTCAGTAACATAACAAAAAAACACTAATCACACAACAATTTTTAAACATAATAAATAAAATGCTTGTTTGCCATCGAGAAACGACCCCAAAATAGTTAAGGCACGATATAGTTTTGTCTGAAATTATTTGATTTATTTCCTTTGAATTTTAGAAACTTACTCACTATTAATATTTTGTGGACTTTGGTTGCATTCTTATGACTTTCTGGAGGCGTTTCGGCGGTTTGACGAACGCTTTGCAAACGGCTGGTGAAATATTTTCCCATTCTTCAATAATTGTTGTTTTTAGTTAATTTTTATTTTTTACTTTACGAATCGCAACTTTATTTTTTAGGTGGTACCATAGATGCTCTATGGAGTTTAAATCTGGAGACTGATCAGGTGCTTTAATCACTTTTGGGCAGTTATCAATAGCCCAAAGTCAGCATTGATCCGAGGTATGTTTGAGATCGTTATCCTGGTACAGGCCAAAAGAGTTTAAAATTCCCATCTTTTCAGCACTTTGTCTCATACTATTTTTGAGGATATATAGATATTAATGTTGATCCATCCTGCCATTTATAATTTCTAAGTTTCCAGGTCCGGAAGCTCCCATAAAACCCCATAGAATAATGTTCCCACCGCCGTGTTTTACTGTGGGATTGGTATGCTTGTAATTGAACTCGTATTTGGTTTTCTCCAAACATACCGCCTCCCATCAGATCCAAACAGGTTAATTTTTGTTTTGTCAACAAAAATAACCCCTTTCCAGAAGGACTTTGGCTTTTTTACGTACTCTCCCGCGAAACGTAATGTTAACATCAAATTTTTTGCGCTAATGTACGGTTTTCGTCGGCAAACCCTGCCTTTAAAGCCCGACTTTTTTATAACATTTCGTACCTTCATTGCGTAAAAATGGGGCACTTAATCTTGGATCCTTTTTAATTTCTTTCACAATGCATTTCTCTTGGCGCTCAGTTAGTATTTTTCGCCTTTCTGATCGAGTTTTTGTTTCGAATGATTTTGTTTTTTATATGCTAATACAACGTTTCTGAAAGTATATTTTGATTTTTTTTAACTAATGCACCAATTTTAGCATATGACTTTCCTGTTTGCCAAAGCTGAACTATAATTTCCTGAACTTCTACACTTAATGGTGTTCTCTTGGCACTCATTATATACTCACTTTTAAAATGTATTTTCCTTGATCATTTACTCAACTCAAATGAAAGATATTTCATGTAGCGAAAATTCCATGCAAATCTATCGGTGCATTTTTCTCAGAAAAAAAATTATTAGCAAAGTGCCTTAACTTTTTTTGCGTTGTTTCTGATTGGAAAAGTATGTTTTCCCCTATATTTAATAATTGGTGTATGATTGATGTTCTTTTTGTTATGTTACTGAAATATACCTTCCAATCTCCTGATATAATGTGAAAATAAAAACATTTTCGATAAAAATATCACTGAAAAGTTAAAACTTTTCTCGCTGGGTGCATCGTGCCTTAACTTTTTTTACCCACTGTATATGGAATCGATTTAAGATTTTAAAAAATGTCCCTTAAAATTGAAAAAAACCGATTGGGTACAACATTGTTAAAAATTTCAAGGGTGCAAAAAATAAAGTAAATGTTAAGTTATAGTGAATCCAAGGGGGGGCTCCCCTACTACTATGGCACAAAAAGTTAGCGTCAGTCATGGCCCCATAAGAAATTATGGGGGTTCCCCAACTAAAAAAATGGTTATTTTGCCTACATATTTCCAGAGATCATATGAAACCGTAAAATTGATCTGTGAAGTAAATTTTAGACTTGGGTCATAATCTTAACCTTTACCAAATATAATCTTGAAACTTGATGTGCTTAGCGATATCTAGAGAACATGTTACAAAATTCTGCAAATAATTCATTGAAATGATTATTAATAATGTTGATATCAAATTTTAACGAACTTGCAAGGAATGCCATATTTGTTTATCATTTAAATGAAAACAAGTAAATAGTTAGTTCTACGAAACGACTAAGTCTTTGTTTGTTCATGGAAGTGGTGATGTTTTGAATAGCTTCAACTTCCGCAAAGGATTCGCAAGAGTCCAATCGTGACAACCGTCCGAGGCATTTTCTATTTCTTTATTTAGGATTATAACGCACTCAAAGTAGTCTCCGTTAAATATGCCGGATAAGTGCCTGAAATTTGCTTCTACAAACAGTCCAAGCACTCATAAATTCATCGAATTTATGTCCATTGAATTAATTTGCTTCCCATTTAGAGTCATAACAACCGCGGAGGCACCATCGAAACTAGACCAGATTCTCAGCTCAGGCGTAGTATTCTGCGAATCGCCTTCGACATTCGCAATTTATCTTAATGGGGCCCAAACTGAATTGGCAATGGCCCCGGCAGCGCGCAATCATCTCGTCCGCCACTCCATCTTCATTTCCAATAAAGACTTTTTTGGGGGTACTTTGTAATCCGAAATTACACTTCCTGCCGGTGGATGCGTCTTGGCGTCCGTCATGCACGCAATCCTCAATTTGTTTGAGTTTCGTATCAATTACACGCCGAGGAATTCCTTTGGGCCGAGCCGAAATCTTATTTTGGGGACCATTCATTGTTGCCCGTTTTGCATGGAGCTGGAGGACCGGGCCCAGCGCCGCGGTGCGAATTGTGGGGCCGCCGTTCGCATCCCAGCATATGTGGTCCCAACGTTCCCATGTCCAGATTATGCTGATTCGCCGGATCGCGGCTAGTGTCGGAGATGAGTGGCTGCACTCGGACGTGATCGGGTCTCACTTCATATGCGCACATTACGCGCGGCGCCTGCGTTATCATCATTTTGAAATTCGACCGTCAACAATCAACATTGTATGGACTAATGGGCGGCACGAAGGCCCGCCAGGAACGGCCGATTATCAGCAATAACGAACGTATGCGGTAATCGTATCGCGCAGATTGGGTTCGCACTGACTGCGGCGCATCCGAGGAGCAGCCCACGGAGGACCAGATTGTTTGGGAGCAGACGACTTTGATGCCGGGGAAGGAACATAACTTTTTACGTTCCGCAGCATCCGTTGCGAATTTCAACCAACAATAATGTTGCGGATATTAGATAAGTTTCTGGAAAGACAGCGGAATTTTATCTCAGCAGCATGCATCCTATGACAAGCCAAAATTTATTCGATCTCGCGGACTCAGCCAAGGAGATTTTATAGCTCGTCTCGTGTACATAGGCAGTTTATTTGCGAGCTCTTCTTTATGTGCAAGAAAGTCGGAAGTAGCTTCCTACCTAGCTTCTAATTTCTGGAGTACTTCTTCTCCAACCCAAGTCAGAAGATCACTTACCTAATGTAAAAAAAAAGATCGACAACTTTTGCCCAGTAGGGTGGTGGATCCTGAGGGACACATGAATGAGATTTGTGCAGGTTAGCTGGCAATATCATCGAATTTGTTTTTAAAAAATTCACTTCTTAGGAGAAATGTAGCAATCTTCCCTTCCCTACTATGCATATAAAACTAAAGAATATGTGAGTAAAATAAAGAGTCTGGCGTGTAAGGTAGAAGAATGGGTTAAGAAAGCGCATTTAAAAAAAAAAACAATGTGTACATATAAACTCTTATCCAGAAGCACCAAATTCACTAGTTTGGTCGAACGAGAATGCAAGGATCTTGGAACATGCACCTCTGCAGTACTTCGTTCACTCGTAATATAACATCCATTCAGCAGCTAATTCCTAGAGTCCACTCACAAATAACTAGCACGAATCCTAGCGAACAAAATATTTTCATGCAAACGTACTTGGTCAGTGCATACCAGGCCTGGTGGGAACGACACCTTTGGTCAACTATTTACCGACACTTTTCAGCTCCCTTTATTTCCTTCCGAAAATGATTATTTACATATGTTGTCTTTCGCGTGGAGACATTAAAGCTTAAAAAATCCAAAATATGTAGATTCAGCTTCAATTATTTTGTAAATTGTTTTGACGTCAATATTCGTAAAATTTTTTTTATCAAACTGTGATTTTTTTAAATTGAGAAACATTGTAGTGAAATGAGTTTTGTTTGACGAGTTGACCAAAAATTTAAAAATAATCATACTTACGTCTCAACTACTTTAAGGTACTAGTACACATTAGAAGGCCAAAAAACAGCGAATTTTTATGAATATTTTTCTCAGCTCCTTCATTGAATATGAACATGCAATTTTTTCCCAACAATACATCTTTTTTTTTGTGAGTACAAAAAACAATATATTTTTTAAATTTTCACTAGAAACCTATTTTATAGAGGGCGCCAAAGTTGACACCTCGAAAAGCACCCCATCGCATGACCGACAGTTAATCTCAAAATTCACAAGTCTGAAACAGAAAACTCAAAAAGGGTTTTAAGGACTAAGGTCTCTTACGTGACAATTCACCCCCGTTTGTGAAAAATTGATTAACAAAAAAGTTGCGAAGCTTTGATTTTTTTGGAAAATCAACCCTCCAGTCGTTTTCTGCACCGCAAATTTTTGTTTTCCAATTTTTTGGTCTAATTGAGGTCAATTGTCTTGCGGCATATGTTAATAAATAAAACGCACTAAGATTTATTAAAACCGGTTGAGCAGCTCCGGACATTAACTAGCGGCGGCCAGTTGAAAAAACGTCATTTCGAGAAAATCGCGTTTAAAGTTTGGCTTCTTTTGTTAGTACCTTTGCGATACATTTTTTTAGTTCTTTTTTATACGCCAGAATAAAAACTGAAACGTGTAAGTGGACGAAAATTTCGTCTTCTATTGTGAAAGAAAAGACACAATCGACATAATCGATGCCATGCCTGCGAGAGCAGCCAAAAACGCACACGTTAACATTCCAATTTTTTCAAAAAAAAATCATTTTTAAAGGTGCGGAGTTGAAAAATGCTAAAAAAATAAATCGATATTTTGAGTTTTTTAATGTGTACTAGTACATTATACGCAATTAATTCTCCAAAGTAACGATCGAAGCTGCAAACATTTAACGCTTGAGCAAACAATCTGTCGGGTGGTCGTACCTACCAGAGGATCTCGCGAGGTATGCTCGTTGCTGCCTGGGCCCACCCTTCCGTGGCCTATTGCTTGCAGTGTTCCATGCCAAGCGCGACTAGGCCCACCATATACTTATGTACCTCAACCGTAGTGGCTCTCACATAGTGAAATTTAAATGGAAGGAGAGAGCAAAAAGTTTAAGTTTAATTTATTAATTAGTTTTTTTTTCATTGAATTATCGTGCTTTGTTACTGTGCTTACTTTTTCATATGTAATTTACCACACAATATTTGTGCTCATTACTGATTAAATTTTCCATTTGAATCTGTATTTCGTATTTTTTCGAATAGTAAGGAAATGTTTTGCAGGCGAGACATCTTACAATGCGTCCTTTAAAGACAAGACTCAACATTCTCTTATAGTTTGTAGAAACGATGAAAAATTGTCATTAATTTTTGTGGAAGGCTTCCAATCGCAGTAATGTTCTTTGGCTGTCCTACAAAGAAGCACCAACGTGATGATGAATCAAAAACGCACCATGGTTTATGCAAGCAAGTGAAGGCGTTCATTTTATCGTTATATGCAAATGTTTCTTCTGATGTTTTAGAAAAGTTCACAGAAATTCAAAATCATATTCACAATTATTGCCATTGAATCCGAAGTCTTTGCGAATCAGGGAAAGTCACAAGAAAAGTGCATTCTAAGACCAGATGACTGATTCGCGCCAACATGTGACTTTCCCCTTTCGAGACACAATAACTCCAGCCAATCAATGTACAGTGATTGAAACAATCAATACCGCAAACGATTTGTGACAAAATTATTTTAGAAAAGTATCCAAACGTGAAAATAAAAAGTTGTGGCGTTCGAACGACAATCCCTCCTTTTTGGGTGTCGTTTCTGGCTTGTAACTTTTTTATTATTGATACCACGTAAAAGTAATGTAAGCACTACTTGCGACAAATTTCATTCTATGCAAGTTTGTCATACACAACTTTCTTGTGGAAGCGATGGTGTCTGAGATATGAAGGTGTTCCACTTTCTGTTGTTTTTAAGGTGGAGCCAGCCCAAAATGCACGGTTTACGTCAAAATTTAGACGCTTTTACTGTTCTATTTGGTACTCCTTGCTGTGCACTGCAGTCGTTCTAAATTATTTGTAGCGGCAACGAATTCAAAATTTTAAAAATGTGGTCTAAGTGCGACCCTTGAGGCCCACACGACTAACTTCCCAGTGGAGTGAATAAAAGCTATAATTTGCTTTTATTAATAATTACTATTATTAAACATTATTATTCTAAATTATTATAATTACTTTTATAATTTTTATCAATTTTTTATCTAATCATAAAAGCTTTGGTAGAGGAAGACGTCTCCACCACCTGGTCATCCTCTACCAAAGCCTAGGCAACCTCGTCCTGCTCATCCCTCGTCTTCCTTCTTGTCCTCCTTTTCGTCCTCAACCTCGTTCTCCATCTCGGCCTCGGAATCCACAACTATTATTGAGGGTATTTATTTATTATTTACAATAATCATTCGTTATTAAGAATGTTTGACCGTTACTGAATAATTATATTTGACTTTATATATACAATATCAGATTATAACTAATATTATTTGATTGTTACTAACAATATTAAATTATTTATAACAATATCCAATTATTAACTGCATTAGCGTCTCTACTCCCATTGATAATATAAGTTTGGAATTTTAAAAATATTTTTTTTAAATAACATTTTTTTACAAATTTGATCACAATTTTGCTAAAACGCACAATAATAACAACATTACTATGAAGGTATTTGGTATCTGCACGAATTAATAGTGCGTATCAACAGTTTAAAAATAAGCAATTTTTAGTCGTTTTTTCAGTTTTTTCATCCAAAATAAAAAACGGCCCAACCGATTTTGCTGAAAAGTCATTCAGTTCTAAGTTACGTAATTACGCGTCGTTTAAAACCGGTCCCACGTCAATCCGATGTTTGGTTCTTGAGATAATCGAGACGAAAAATTATTCCGAACGCACATACGTACATCCGCACATACGTACATACACACTCACAGACATCTCTCTAAAAACAATGGATTTGGATTCTAGAGACCTTAAAACGTGGAGATATGTCAAAATTTGGGATTCGCAAAATCGACCCCATTACAATAACTTCCCATAGGGAGCTGGGAAGTTAATAAATGAAGATTGGTCAAAATACATGATCAAAACCACTTGCGTATAATACATGTACAAATATCGGAACAATGTTTTGAATTGGCCCATACCTAAAATAAGAGTCCTACTTACCTTTTCTTCTTGAAAGACATAGTTGTGATTCCCTTGATCTATGTCATATTGAAACCGTAATCAACACGACCTTCCAAATCCATAAATTTATGAAAGCCATTGAAAATAATTAGCACTAAACTAATGCTGCACTTTTCCAAAAACAAAAATGATGAAAATGAAAATGATGAAAATTTGAATTTGACCGCTGATAGGACTGATCAAAAAATCGATTTAGTTGTATCGCAGGACCACAGTGTTGCCTATGCACGGAACGACGACGAGTGAAATATTCAAAATAAAACAAGCCTTTTTTTAAGTTTTAAAATAAATCTTATTCAAACGTAAAAGTACGTACATTTAATTAACACTTTTTACATTGTTTTCCTTCGTACATATACTTAGCTGTGATAACAAAGCGGCAATGCCTTCTATAAGTGCTCTTATTCAATTCAATTCTCATCAATCAATTCAGCAAAATTTATTTGGGGTGTCTTTAAAGAACGCACCCCGGATCTATGACAAACATACAGAAGAAACTACCCCTTTGTCATTTTACATTCGTCTCACCTCTACGTGTGTTACTACTATAAAAAATAATAATATCCATGCACAGAGCGAATATTTTATTTTGATTTGTTTGTTTTTTATGTAAATAGTTTAATATAAGCGTATCACTTGATTTAATTTTAATTATCCATGTCGAAACTCTAAATCGAAATGTAGATTTAATTAAATGGAACTTGAATCTGGTGTTTTGCATTCGATTTGCATATTTATTATTTATATCCTGTTGCCACCACTTAGTCCTTTAGCCAAGTGCTGGCAACAAACAATCTAAAACGCTAATATTTTGCATAGATGCGCAATATTTACATGAGTAAGTAGTAAGTGTGTAATGATCTTGACTATGTTCTCTTTGTTTTATTTTTTGTAGATAAACAAATAATATAATAAAATATTTATTTGTGTGCTTCGAAGTTACAGTTGAAATTTCAAAATTTCCGAGTAGAAATTACCCAATTCATATTGAATTCATTGACACGTTCGATGTAGACTAGGTTTTGTTTTACATTTTCGTTCATTTTATACATTGGCAATATTTTTCTCTACGATTTTCGTATAAGATATTTAATTTGGTTATGTAAACTAATCCGTTACCTACATGTACATACATTTATATCTACGAAAAATTAAAGAACTTGGCGAATCTCTGGCCGAACTATCACTAGTGGATTGTTTGGATACTTCAGATTTACTTTGGATTCCCTTAAGGGGGACTTCAATATTTTTCCCCGTGTAATTTCGCAGAGATTCAATCTTATATTAATCTAAAAAAAAATTTAATAAAAATAACTAACTTGGGGGAAAACCAGTTCGTATCTTTGTTCCTTGATAAATTGGAAAATGTGTCGTGTCGCGGGCGAAACAGACAACATGTTGTAAAGCTCTAACAGTTTCAAGTAGTTGTTGATCAACGACAATATAATATAACTTGCATAACATAATTGGAAAAAATAGATAAAATTCATAAAGCATTTACATAAAAAAAATATACGATATATACTTTGAACGCTAGTTTTGCGTTAAATATTATACAAAAATATATGCTTGTCCATTTAATCGTTCGGAAATACAGAGAGACATTCAATGCAATGCCGCTACGAAAACCTCTTAATTTTTGTTTAAACAAAATTAAGTTGGTGGCATTTCGCTGTTTTAGATATATATTTTACTTAATATCGATAACGTTACTTTAGTACAAAAATATAGAGTGGTATTCCATCAAAACGATATAACAACAAAAATTAATTCCTTAAAGCGTAATCAAATGCCTTCCCCCAACCAGGATTGCATTTTCAATCTTTCTTTTTGTTTAAGTTAAAATTACAATAGATGGTTACTATCTCATTTTTAGATACAAAAAATAATAATAATAATCATTTATTCCTTAATCTGGGACTCTCATTGGGCGTGCGGTCTTGTTTTTGACTGTTTACGTGCCTATTTATTTTTGAATATTGATTCATTTTTGAGTCTGTCTTTGCGTGGTTTCGAGTTCATTTTAGTTTGGGCTGCAATCGGTTTTTTTTGCGGTGAATTGATTTTGGAAAAGATGTGCGACTTGAAAGTTGCTGCTGATTGCAAGACCGGACAAATGGGTACAATATCCATATGCAACCTTGCAGCAGCTTTCCCAGGACTATTTGATGGGTTTTCTATCGAATTTTATCTCGTTTCAAGTATCTTTACATTCGTTAGCCCCTAGAACTACTTACAAACTATATTAATTATAAAATAATACAGTAACCCTTGTTTGAAAGTGACTAAACATGAAGTAAATACATATACATATATGTTTGTATAAACTGAGGTGATTATGAATTCGGGCGCATGTACATATATATTCATATTTTCCGAAGTCTATTGTTAATAGATGCATCCTGTTAGTATTTTACAGAATATCTGATTTAAGATAGTTTCGACATATTTTTCGACTCGTTCGGTTAGTAGCGAATATATTTTAGATGACTTACACATGTTCCATTCAATAATTGATTAGATCTATCTATACATGCTTAGTAATTAGTTTTATATGTATATATTTATATATTTCCATGTGTTTTCGTTTGACAGTCCATTAAGTAATTTGGTTTTGAATCCAGGCCTAAGACTACTTGGTCCATTTAACTATTGTCCGGTTAAGGTCTATTGAACAGCAAAAATGTGTATGTATATGTCTATATTTATGTATATTTTATCTATTGCTTGTAAATGCAAGTTGGTCTACCTAAATTGGCTTTTAAAAAAAATCTGATTTGTCGGCTGTTTGTTTATATAAGAACTCTATTGAATAAATGTGATAAATATTGTTATTAATATGCATAAATTATCATTTGTCTAAATAAGTGTTTGCGGTACATATTTATTTTCGGTTGCTGCTGTGTAATTCAGTTCTATTGAAAATCGGGCTGGATTACGTAGAGTTGTTTTATTTTAGACTATTCAAAGTTCAGGACTCAAAATCATTTTGTAATTAATTTTTTTAAAAAAATATCTACTTCATTATAATTTTAACAAAAGATAAGCGTGTCAAATTCAGTCGTTTTGATATTTTTCTCGCGTGTGTTTGTTGAATTACATCGAAATCCACTGTTGTCAGAGTTTTTTCGGGTTATTTAAATGTTTCATTTTTCATCATTTTATTGAATTATTTCAATTTTCATTTCACAGATTTTGATTTTGATCTTTCGTTCTAATTTCAAGAGAATTCAATTGGTTTTTATTTTCAAAATTCTGTCCAGTAGATTTAGTTATTTTCAATCAAATATACTTAAATTATAGGAATAAGTTCAATATGTATATTTCGTTTTCGTTACACAGAATTGTGTAGGTTTACAACAATATGTACAAAACTTAAATCGAAAAGAAAATTCATCAATTAGTTTTCTGCAGCGATTCTTCACGCCAGCATTCTAAATCTTTCTTTTAGTTTGATTAAAACTAATTATTAATTATGTATGTATATGTACGATATTATTATTACAACAACTTAATTCTATTTAGTTTACTAAATGACTAAACGCTAGGATGATACAAAATAATTGGAAGATTGTAGCAAGTTTTACATTGAAGATTATTTATTTATTTTTGTGTAATTTTGTTTGCGTTTGCTAAGTTTAATATTAATGATAAACATATCAGCACCAAATATATTTCAAATAATTAAATCATAAAAAAATGTGTTATTTATTCAAGGAAAATTCATTTTTCAATCATCAAATTGTGATAAAGCGTCTATGAATTGAATGGTTTTATATAATCTTGATTCGAATGTTTTGCTTGATTGATATCCATGGGACACTAGATTTTTTTTTGAGTTTTGGTGAATTTTTTTTGGAAAGTAGGTCTGACCACAATTGACGTACGAACCCGCAAGTCGAGCTCGTCAAATTGACTTGGGGTAGGCCACAGTATAGGTACACCCAGTAGGTAATGTTTCATATAAAGGCGCACTATCGAGTACGGCCCGCGGTTCTACGGGACAACGTCAAATGTTTGTTTACATTTATCATATGTTGGCTGCCATTTATGACAAAATGGCAGCTATCTACTGGTCGGGGAACTGCCAGAACTCGTATATGCACGTTTCATGCTAGGCGTGAAAAACGCCGTTAGAAACATCGGTTCATTGAATTACAATGGTACAAATTTCATTTGCTTCTGACAAATTGATTGAGAGAAAAAGCCAAAATGACTGAAAAAATGTCTCATATGTTGAAGTGAAAGATGAAGTCCGCGAAAATGCTTTATCCTCTGCAAATCTGGCAGTGCTGTGCATTCGGAAATTTTTGCAAGCACATGGCGCCATTTCTTGGAAGGAAAATACGAGCTTTTGGGCTTCAATTGCATACTGGGTCTACCTATACTGTGGCCTGAAGTTGCCGAAAAGTGCCTAGTAGGAATAGCACTAACACTTTTTGGAAAACATGTTCCGCCCAGTAGGAAAGGGAAAATGGCAAGTGATGTTGGAAATAAAAGATGATGTGAATGATGACAAATTCCGTCGACGCAACGGAGTATGAAGTGTTTAATGGATAAGAAATAAGTATCTGAAATGATGCAAAGCTTATTCAATGTTTGTTTTCTGAGCAGTTGTGGTATTTTAGTATTTTAATGAAAGTCTCTGTATTTATTTCCACCGAACAAGTCGCCATCGTCACTTCACTTGTCTTTCTAATGCACCGACTATCCGCCGACGGTTTCCGCCATTTGTACATTTTGAATTGTGGCATCTCGTTTTCATTCGCATTGCCAGATGTGCACCCTATGTTTTGTTCATTTGGCAGCCCAAATTGTTTGGCCAAAATGACGCACGTAAGGCCTGCTGTGGGAGCGAATTGGAAGAAAAGCTGCGCATGGGTTTACAACAAAATACCATTTGCATTGAACGAAACTATGATTCTCTATGGTTCAGGATGACAAACAGTTTTTTTTTGTGGAATTTAGTTACTAGTTGCTAGCATTTTTAAGGTGTACTAATCACTACCATAAACAATTTTATGTTGGTTTGAAAGAAAATAGATAGCCGGACCGCTTTGCAAGGATTTCATGATAAATATGAAAATTTCGGCGAACATTTGGAATTTCTGTAGATTTTCTAAAAAATTTAACTTCTAAGGAGCCTTAAAATTATTTAAAGCATTGAATTGAAACTCAATTGGATTTTAACGACACGGGCTTGTTGTCTTTTCGCAAGTTTACTTCAAAGTTAATATTGAAAGGTTAGAGTGTGAAAATTTGAGAGAAATTATTGAATGAAATAGATTCAAAAAAACTAATCAAAAAGGAGGAGTATATCACTTCTTTCCCGGGAAGGAGCAGGTTACCGCGAGGTAGTCCTAGCAATCTCTGAGAAGCAAAACAAAAGCTGCACCAAATATTATCGCTTCAATAATGAGCTAAATTTTTTCCCAGTTTTCTCAAAGATTCTCCTTTCTGAAAACGCATTATTTATATGGAGAAAATGGTCTAAAAATGATCTAGTGCTGTCTGGTTAAACTAGCCAAGAAGAAACTGAAAGGATACTGGATCTTTTGAAGCCAATCTCCTATTCGAAGGCATTCATCCTTGTGTAATGCCTTTATGAAAGACTTTATCTGTGATGAAAGACTCCATCTACAAACTTTATACCTACAAAATAATGTAAAAACACTTTGCAGTCTAAATAGAATCCGTCCGACAAAATCTGTTTGGTGGTGTACTTTTTGGTTGGTTTTTAAATTATAAAAAGCTCTCTGAAGGCACGAAGTTGACAGTCAGTGTGAAAAGATTTCGTCCAGGTTAATTTACTTTTATTTCTTGTCCCTGATAAGTTGTTCAAGTGCAGATAAAACCATTTTAGATGGAGCTCTTCAACTACGTAAGGCATTTGAGGTATGACGTAGGTCATCCCGACCAAGTCCTTACATGGAGCAATTGGTAACACAAAGGTTGCCTCTTGTAAGTGACTATTTCCATATCGACAATCGGAAGGCAAGAATTTAAGCGAATCTTTCGGAGAAATTGAGATTTAAGGATTGATTATTGAATATAGTTTCGTTTTTGCATCAATTGAATTAGATTTTGCGACCATTTGTCGGTAGTTACATCCAAGATTTCAAAACGAGCTGCATCTACATCCAAGGGTGGATACAAGGGGGTGGGGGGTCATGACCCCACCCCCTGAGCCTAGGTAAACTAGTGATTTTAACGATTTTTTGCAATATTGTCTTCTTTTATTGTGATTTTCGAGACAGTGACCCCCCCCCCTGAGTCAAATGCTGGATCCGCCCTTGTCTACATTGGAAGGGCGCTTACGCTCTGTAGCCTTTCAACATGAAACTGACGAAGTCGAAAATATTTGAATATTAACTTCAAATTCTTAAAACACTACAAAAGGTTGACCAGATATATTTTTCACGTTTATATCGATTATTTTTAAGCAGCACAAATAATTGATTTCAAGAAAATTAAAACATGCAAAACAGTTTAAATTTAAAAATCATTTTACTCCATTGTTGAATTTTCGACCTGATCAGTTTCTAGAATAAACATACGAACATACGATGGTGACAATTACGTCATTAGCCGGCAACAAAAAAAGTAACATTTCCAAAACATTTGCATTTATATACAAATAAGCAACGAAAGAAATTAATCCCTATGTTAAATAACGAAGTTTGGATGCTAGGAATTGCTTTTGGGTAACTAATATTTTCGAAACAAATTTTCTGCATTTCACATTTTTATAAAATTATTATGAAAGTTTTTAAATCCCTAAAAGATCAAAACCTGAACCATTGACAATCTTTGATTTTCTGGTTTGAAGGAAGAATCATTTACTTAATCGACTGAATGTTTGTGTACTCCTAACTACCTCCATTTTTTCGGGGTTTTGTTCGGTAGAAAACTCGAAAACAACAAAAAAAAAACAATTCAAATATATCGGTCGTAAGTCTCGCTACCAGTTGTTTAGAGTCATCGCCGAAATAGCTCTAAAATAGTACATAAAATTGTACTCTCACTGTGTATAATTCAATCTTTTATTAGATTCGACAAAGGACTTACCAAAAAATGTATGTGCATTTAAAAACAGCGATCGATAAAAAATCATTTTCTAAACTTTTTTGTAAAATAAATGTGGGATGACTTTTTTCCAAATTCTATTCCCGGCCAAATACTCGGTTTTTCAATTTCTCAAAGAAAAAATCTAGTGTCTCATTGGATATTCAATTTGTTGGATATGCATTATATAGTTTCACTGAACGCTTATCTCTATAAATTTTCATAGATAAACATTCGGGACAACTTTAGATTCCTAATGGAAAGAAAAACTGGGAAAAAAAACTATGCTATTTACTTCAAATTATGACGCTATTATCTTAGTATCAGTTCCTATCAAATTTATATAAAAATAGAGACTATTGTTTCAAGCGTCTTAATTTTTAATTTCGTCCTGCGTAGCTTTAGCGCATCTTACACTTTTATCTTGTTTTTGTTTTTACACGTTTACGATCTAAATTCCATTATAATCATGTTCACATCTCACAAACAAAATATATCATAATATTCTGTGCGATAAAATTACAAATAAGATGTTTACTTACCGCCAAGGAAAATCTTGATTTTCTCGCCCGTTCAGCGATTCTACAGTACAAAGCGTTACGTTTTTCGTTCAAGTAGTAAAAATTTCCAACTGCTCAGTGTACAATTCACTTGGAATATATGAAGGATACAAAAACAGTTACAAACTTAGTATCTATGTACGCCCGTACTAATCATCTACACAAACTCTCACTCGCTAGGATGTTGGCTGTCTTGTGCACGAAATATGATTTGATTTTTATTTGATTTTTGGAAAAGAAAAATGTAGTCCTTCTGCATTGTTTTCGCTATTATCCTTTCTGTTCAACGCCTTTTCGCATGTCTGTATCTCTATCGAAGGTGTCGCGTTGCATATGCAAATCTCGAATGCATAACACGCACGTCTCGTAGAAAATGCAAAAAGTTTTCCGGAAAATTCAACGAACTATTGTGATTAAATTATTTTCAAAATTTTAAATCCTGCACGTCCGTTGGTGTTCCCGCTTCACGTTTGAATTTGTCCGTTTCGTTGTTGGCTGCTGCCGAAGAGGCTGACGATGATGAGGTGGTCGTCGTGCCATTGGCGCTGGTAATTGGTAACGATTTATTACTATTGTTATTGGAACATCCTAAATTTTGTTGTTGCTGTTGTTGTTGATTATCGACAGTTGGAAAGCATAAGATATTTCGACTATGTTCGCGAAACACACACTCCATTTTGTTCATGCATTCGCGTAGGTACTCCTGAAACGAGAGAGAACAATGGGAAAGTCCCAATTGAATATCAATCGATCCACAAATTTCCAATGAAATGCTGATGATCACATGAACAATAGCCAAAACGGATAGAATCATAATTTAAATTGGTTGGGTGGATGGCATGCTACCTGCCAGACTAATTCAGACGAGGCCAAAGATGTTGCGGATCAGCCCTGCCCCCATCTGATTCGCGATCGCAAAGACTAACCTATTTCCACGCAATGCCAATTTAGTGGCGCAAGAAGATTGTTCCGCGACGAAGCCACCGAAATCACATAAACATTAACCATTTTTATGGTATCTAACTAGAAGGACACCATAAATCCGACGCTGGAATTCTCTTCTGCGCTCGCATTGCGATATCGCGGTTAGCAGATACAATAAAATTTGCGCATTGTTCAGTAGGTGAGGCTGGGTTGCTTCATGGATCTTTGATAGTTTACTAGATCAGTAACACCACAAAGATCGGAACGGTGCTGCGAACCTATAAAACGGCTATAAAAGTGAGCAGATTTTGAGTTGTCTTTTCATTCACCTCTGCTGGAATGGGTGCGGCGATGTTGGGACAGCCACAAGGTTTATGGCTAGTGAAAAAAAAGGTTTGCATTCGTCTGAGACTGGCAGGATATCGAATATTCTGAATGGGATGCTACAAAAACCCTAAAGAATAGCATTTCTTGTAGTTGGAATGCACATTAAAGTGTATCTGTGCTTTCCTTTTTTAAATGATTCAAATCATCATCACCACACCTTTTCAAATAAAATTCTTCCAGAAATAATGAGAGTTGAATTGGCTCGAACAAATTGATTTTCTGGTGTTTGGAAAATTTAAATTGAAGAAAAATTAAACTTAAATAAAATAAAATTAAATTTCGTGCGAACATCGAAGGGCAACTATCTTCATATCATTTCAGACATCAACTTTTTTTTTGTAAGAAAAATACTTTAAAAATTTCACGCTAAACATTTTTCCAAAAAAATTAAATTCCAAACATTTTTTGAACTTCCAAAAATTTTCGATGAAATTTTTTCCTCTTCAAATATGTATTTATAGATGTTTTTAAAATTTACATTTTGACTGTTATTTTTCTTAGAATGGTTCAGCACTGCATCTACATTTTCCGAATTATTGTAACGTAGTTGAGAAGTTTTTCATTAGATTTGGTTTTGTATGCAGTCGAAAATTTTCAGGAATTATTTCCTAGCTAATTTCACACAGAAATTTTTATTTTACATGGCAATTTTTTTCTGAAATTATGTTGGTTTTATATCCTCTTCCGGGCTTAATAGAGCTTGGCCTCCTGAAGAAAGTGCCTTCAGCGATCCCGTGTGTTTTAAAGAATGCTCATATTTTCAGGCAAATTTTTGTATAGTTTTTAGAAGTAGATTGAAAATTTTCAAAATAATTTCTGTTCCAGATTTTGCTTACGGTATGAGATTTTTCAAAAAACCATTTTTTTACATTTTTCGATTCCTTATACTTTCAAAAATAGCTCTCCAAAATATCACATAGAAATTCGAAGCCAATCCCGAAATATAACGATTTTAGTGAGGCACACTCTCGGCTCCCCGCAGGTGTACACGCAGTTTATATTTCCCTTTCCCTGTCTCCAAAATATCGGTTATACTTTTACATCCAGTATTGTGGAGGTCTAGGCCTAGGTCTACTTCTATATGGTCCAGGCATTACAATTTGATTGATTGTAAGTCATGAAAATCGATTTTTAGGATACATATGTACAAAAAAAAACAAAAACAAAAAAAACATCTAAAAAAAACTTTAAACAATTTTAACTGGCGGACGATTAATCTCCGGATCTAGTTAGTCAATTTTAATAAACCTTAAAGCATTTTGTTTGTTTTTGTTTTCTGTATGATACTTTACCACAATTTGACCAAAAAATAAAGTTTAAGTATTTGAAAAAAGGTCCCAAAAAGTCGATTTCTGAAGAAAAAAATTGAAAGTTCACCTTTTTTTTTGTTTAATGATTTTTAAACTTTTCTGGTAAACTATCACGTAAGAGCACATCCTTTTTAAAATCCCTCTCGAATTTTATGTTTCACACCTGCCGTTTTTGAAATAAGCTGTCCGCCATGAAGCAGTGATTTTTTAAGGAGTAAATTTTGGCACCCAAAAACAATTTTTTTTTGAAATTTTCAAGAGTAAATGTTTGATGGCCATAATAAAAAAGGTATAAAAAAATGTTAAAAATGTGTCATTTTCTAACTTTCTAATAGGTAATATGTAGTACCTTAATGGGTTGCTCATCATCATCATTGTATATTTTAGCGGAAATATTATTCAAAAAATATATTTTTAAGAATCTTTTTCAACCAGTAAAAATTCGAAGACATATGTTTTTGTTAAATGTTCGAAAACACGTCTACGTAGATTTTTCCCAGTATGTTTTCAAGTCCTCCAAATCATTTCGTTCACAAAAAAAAGCTTTTTTTTTTATTTTTTGAATTGTTGAAATTGGATAGTTTCCAGGAGTGTTTGTCGTTAAATAGTTTTATGAATGTTTTGTCTCAATTTATTTCTACCCAAAACTTGCAGGGAAAATTGACAGAGAAAGGGTTTTAAATCACTAAAACCTTAATTTTCAAATTCGTTTAAGAAATTTTAAGCATTTAAAAATTACAATTGTTTTATTAACAAGTTAATTCTCAGTAAAGAATCAGCTCAAATATCGTAGTTATTTTAATACATTTCAACAAATCTATTTATTTGTTTTACATTTATCTTCCGATTCTGCAGATGGACTCACTGTTTTGCTGATTTTGGTGCATCGATCTATTTATTTGATGTCTGAGAATTAGAGCATGCATTTTTCGAGGGATTGTTTCCAAATGATATCTACTGTAGGTTCTGGTAAGGATATTTAAATATGAATCAAGTTCAATTCTGTTGGCGACATCCCAACTATACATTATCAACAGCAACAAACAACAAATTCATGTTGTTTGTCCTTGTAATCGCAAATTTTGATCACTTGGAACGTTTCTCGATTATTAAGTCCTTTATTGCTTTGCGACGACCAATCGATATCGGTATATCAAAGTCAACAGAAAGCATCAACGTTTCAGAATACAAAATATGCAAGAATAACAATAATCAGTACACGTTCCATTCTAGCCAAGTCCCGGCAACGATGATGACCTCATAGATACTTTTTCAATCTGTTCGCTGTTGCTGGTGTGTGCTTCGATGCAGATACAAGGCATCTCATTGAGAGACTTCCCGAAATCGTATGAATGAAAATTTCTTGTTTTTCTTCTTGGCCGCTGGCGTTTTGTTACAAAAACTTTGCAGCAAACGCGTTATCACCTACACACATGTTCAAAGAAATAATCGTTAAGACGAAACCAGAGGCGGGAGTATTTTGTTTGTGTCTCGCAAATAAAAGATGAAACATTTTTCGAGAAGACGACGACGACGAAAAGATACAACAAAAAAGTTTGTTACTTGAACTTTGTTTGATGGCAAAAGTTTGTGACTTGGTGGCGTCGAAGATGATAGAGAATGAAATGTTTAGTGTGTGTTTTTTTGTTTGTTCGGAGGATGTTTGTTTGCTGGCTACGCAAGCTAAGTTGGGCTTGAGAATCGTTTGGCTAGAGTAGAGCTAGAGTTTATGCTGAAGGGAAGTTAATTTTTTTATTGAAGCTATGGTTTCTTTTTTTCTGATTGTTCCACTTGAAATTGCATCCATCTTTCAGTAGAACTTCACAGTATTTTATTATTGCTTTTAGCACCCAATCCAAGCGATGAGAGAAAATCGATAATATTTCTCAAAAATATATTATTCATCGTCATACAAAAGGTGAAAGTCACATTAAAATTTTTTTTAAAAAACTATTTACCTATTCAAACAAATAATTCTTAGTTACCAAACGAATCTACGTTTTTCGCAGTAAAATTTAGTACTTTTAGTATTTTTTTTCTTGAGATTTTACATTTTTCACGGCTAGATGCAATCTAATAAATACAAAGAATGTTTTTAAGAACAGATATGAGTAATGCAACCATGAATAATATTTTTTCTTGAAAAAATGTAAAAAAAACTATAGGAAATTTTAACGTTTATCACGAAAGGGTTTGATTTTTTTCGGTATTTGTTATTGCTGGGCATTTTTTTCAGTACTAGAAATATTTTCCCTCTGATTCGGTCAACAATTAACTACGAAGTCATTTTGCTAAATACATTTGTTGACAAAATTCCAGAATGTTAATGAAATTTCCGGAAAAGAGTAAAAAATGTTAAATTTCGAACAATTTTAGCGAGAAACGTTCAACGTTTTTTGATGATTTCGGAAGTTTAGCTTCCTTTACAGAGGTTCTAAAGAAAAGTGAGCGAGAGGAGTGAGCCCAGAAAAAGCATAACGAACGAAAAAGCGAACGGAAAAATTTCTTAAAATTTAAATTGTGCAAATATAAGAGTAGAGCGGCTGGTTCAGTGGGCAGAGCGCCCGACTTTTGCTCTCGAGGTAGAGGGTTCAAATCCCCGCACCCTCTGTTTTTTTTTTTGCTTTAAATTACTTTGTGTGAATAGAAGCAGTAATAAATTTCATATTTTGTCCTATTAGATGCATCCTAGATTTTTGAATTTGTCACATTAATTCCTGCATTTATCTATATACAACTTTTTAACCTTTACATAATCATTTGCAAAACGTAGCTACACTTCACACCGGACACTCCCAGAATGCCTCACGGATTTTTTCTAGAAAACTCAGCTATACATCAGCATCATTTAAAATTATGTAATTAAAATTTTGGACATGTGTTGATTCTAGAGATAGAATTAAAGAGTTAACGAAACACAAATGTGAAACAAATTTCATGAATTTTACAATTCAGATTTCTTAAATAGCAACAAAAATTTTAAAAAAAAATGTACACCAGAAATTTTACGAAAAGTCTTTTTTAAAATACATCGAAACAATTGTTTTCGTAAAATTATGCGATTAAATTTTTTCGAAAAAAAACGACGGAAAAAAATTTATCAAAATTTCGATGAATCAGACTCATCATATTTTTTGATGAGCTTCCACGTTTTTTTCTCTCTCGAGATTTCTAGAATATTATATCATAAAGATGATATTGCACTTGCTTTATTATTTCGATACAAACTGTATTACACAATTGGCAAATGACTAAATCCAGCAGATTGTATTGCGGCTTCGCCAAGAACAAATCAAAGGGAAATCAAATCAACACTGCAAAACATGATTGGAATTTCCTGGCCCTGGCCTTCGCTAAAGTTCTAAATTTTAATTTTGATAGCCCGGGCCAGGCTCCTTTGCCGATCGCTTGTCTAACACATTGGTCGGCGAATCTAAATCTGGTTTTTAAAATTCCAATGGGAGGATAAACGTTCAGAACTAATCTGCGAGCTTCGTTTGCCATTCAATAAAATTGAAAGTAATCAGTTTTCGGACCTCGAACAACCGACATTCATTAAAGTCGTACATATGAGTATGAATGGTAGGAACGTGTGTATATGCACATGTGTGGCATACTCTTGGGTGACCGAAAAAACCATCTATGGATGGCGCTTGCGGGACAAAAAACTGGTTACGACTCGGCATACCAGGAATCCAAAACAGATCACCCACGATTTGAATAACATTTCGCGGATCTGCACGGTACTCGATTCCATTCCAGGCCGGCTGAAAAGCTTCGTTTCTTGGGAACCCGCAATGACTGTGCGAGACGCAGGCTTTTATGCGTCCAGTTCTTGGTAATTAGGACTCTGGCAGCGAGAGCCTCTGCGAAGACGATTAACGTCTTGATTTCCAGTGATCCCACCCCGGATGGAGGCATTAACAACCAGAACAGCCCCCAGAACATGATGGCCCGATCATGTCTGCGCGCACTGCGGATTCCCACAGGGTTCCAATCTATCATCGAGTATCTTAACCAAGAGTGGACCACTATTTGACGGCTCAAGGATCGCGAACGCTGGACTGCCATCATCGACGGCGCTGCCCGCCGAAGAACTGATTGCGAAAGGCAGAAAACACTAATGAGGTGGATGGCAAACGTTCAATTAGCACATTTTATACGCTTGCACACACTCGTCTTATTTTCATACAATAAACGCAGATTAAAAAGCAATTAGCCTTGGCCACTTTGAGAGTGCGCAGCGTTAATAAGAAGCCTCGATTACGTAGTATTAAGTAGGCTTTTTCGCATGCATTTCAAGACGGGCCAGACAACGATACATTGATCGCAAACATTATGGCAAATCGGCTACAATTGCTGCTTTCCAAAACGTTATACTGCCTAAAGTCGATTGAATTGCCTAAAAAGTGGCACAGATTTTTTTTCGAATTAGTGCAGCACTGATTAGAATTCTGTCCAAGCACAACTTGTTGCTGGTCGGCGTGAAGAGGAAGTGCGAAATATTGCCTTGTTATCAACACGTCATACACACCCAGATTGCATTTTTATGGTTCACCAAATAATAATTTAATAATTTAACATTTTGACGCTATTAGCATGGATTTAGTGAATTTTGAAATGTCTTTAGTCGAAACATTTTATGCAAATGAGTTGCAGAGATTAGTATATATTTTTTTACTTCACATCCAAATTTAAATGTACTTCGTCAATTCATTTCAGATTATTTGGCGTTTTGTTGATTCTCTTTGACTTGGCTAAGGTTCATGTGATTTGGTTTAATTAAATTGTTTAAGACAAACGAAAATTTGACTGATCTTATCATAGTTTTGAATGATTGCTAATATTCAGGAAAAAAATCGTACATTGAAAAACATGCACTTGTTTAGCCAAAAATAAATCAAAAAATATGTTAAGTTCTCTCGAAATTTGGACAAATTCATTGTGTTTTGTAAAAAATTTCTTAAAATTTAAAATAAGTTTACAAAATTTGATTAACCGCATCAAAATTTTTTGGATTCATTTGAGCTCAAACAATATTCGAAAAAAGTTATATACACACCTGCTCGACACCTATTAAATCTGTTAACCTATTAAGTAAGAAGTCTAAATCGATTCCGGTTCGCAGATGCCAATTCAATCCGCTCAGTGCTGCTGCAATACTGGAAGCTGCTATTGTACTAGCCGAAAACACCGAGAAACAATGTTCTGTAAAAGAAATTGAAAAAAATAAGAAATCAACTCAAAAATAAATTAAATTTTTCATCGAACACTAACCAAAAATATATTGTAACAAGATAATTGATTTAAAAAAAAACGATCGAAAATTTGGAAAGGATCCCCACAAGTTGCGTCTCGCACGAGGATATGCTGACAACTTAATTTCAAGTTGAGAAACTTCTTTGTGAAAGCCGACCGATCGTTTGTCGGGAGTGAATTTGAAGCCGTACATATGTACATATATATTATATATACTCACAGTTGAAGAGAGGCAAAGTTATTAGCCTCCAGGGATTTAGGTTTTTTCAGCAAAATTTTTTTTGATGCTTTTGGAATTAGCATACATTGTCGGATGGTGATGATAATGATGATGGTGTTGTGCGGCGAAAAGTAACAAAGATTCTTTTCGGAGGCATTAATTTTGAAATTCTGAATGCAATGGAGGGATTTTTTTAAGTATAACTAAGGAGTGTATCGGAAAAAAATTGACATTTATAATTACGTCTTTAAAAGTGGTATTAGTTGCTTCATATTTTCCTTTTATTATATTATATTAACCAGCATAACAATTCAATGAATTTTTACTTCAAGAAAAAAAATTTCGGACCTTTCCGTTAACTCCACGCATTAGGTTCCGTACAACGGTGTCATCGACCACCCTATATGCGTTTCTCCACTTATTTTGAAAATCTTTTTCGGTTTTAGCAATTTCGTTTGTTTTCTTTAATATTTTCTTCATTTCAGCCCAATATTTTTCGACTGCTCGACAGTTTGGACAGTTTGGATGGTTAGCTGCATTCGGTACCACGGAGATATTGTCCTCATACCACTTCCTTGTTGATCGAGCATAATGACTTGTCGCTAAATCTGGCCAAAATGCTATAGATGCCTCGTGTTTCTCGAGAAATGGTTTTATTCGCTTCTCTAAACACTCTTCGATGTATACTGCTGAGTTGATGATACCCTTCCCTACAAATTCCTCTGATCTGAGACTCTGATCTGAGACTGGGAAAATTTGGTGCTTTTTTGGTTTTATGTTTAGGGCTAACACCCCTTTTTGTTCCTGCTGTATAAAAGTCCTGATCAGGCAACTGTGCGAAATCGGTCTTCACGTATGTTTCATCGTCCAACACAACACAATCGAATTTGGTCAGATGATCCTTGAATAGCTTTCGAGCCCGATTTTTCGCTTCATCTCATTTTCCTCGGATCGATGGGGAACTTTTTGGACTTTATATGATCTGCGTTCGATGTCTGCACTTTTAGAGCCATATCTCAAATGGATGTGTTAGGACTCTGCAAAAATTTCCTCTTTCTCTTTCGGCTCAAATTTGTATCGGATGGACCTTTTTTTCTACTTGATTCAGACTTTCTAGCAACAGTTGCAATCGACGAATTGGTCTCCTTTGCTAGTATCGAATATTTACAAAGGAGATTTCCCAGGTATTTCCACTTAATTAAACTACGCACTTTTTCTTGCTTCGATGATATATTTTAAAGAATCATCCTACAATACAAATGTATTAGACGTTCTTTGTTGCATTATATCCTGATGCAGGCTTAAACTTATCCCAAACAGGAGCTATGCAGGAAAAACTAAGGTCAAATTTTTTCCGATACAGTCCTTGGTTGATGTGATGAATGCTTCATAATTATTTCCTCCATGAGGATCCGCCGATTTTTCAGAAATTCAGTTGGAGCGGGTTGAAGTTGCAACTATTTTCGATAAGCGACCATGCAGAGCGATAAATAAACCTTGCAAATACTCAGAACCTACCAACTGCCCAATACTCTGGAAGTTTGAATGTGGCGTTGGTTCTAGACCCAGTCAGAAGTTACCTTCAACGCTAGCCTTGCGTTGGTTAGATGCAGAAGACTTCCCAGAGAGAAGAATCTCAGCACTTACATCCTTCACATTTGGAGAAACTAGAGATAGTGAATCGTATCATCTTAATCAGATCAGCTTATACTGCAGCAGAAACTCTTTAAGGGAATCTGCACTCAGTTATCATGTCTGCAAACAGGATTATAATCCATGAGTACCGAGAGTCTGAATATTTTTGTCTTATGACCAAAACTGACTTGATTTGATTTTTTTCAGCCTGGAATCCGAAGCTCCATACATTCAATGCTTGTGAACGTACATTTCCCTTTAGTATAGAAAAAAGCCAGCTTGTTTAAATCGATTTTTAACAGGATTCACTACTCTACACGATTTTGTTAGGATAACACAGCGTAAAAAAACTACCTCTTTTACTAACTCTGAAAAATATCAACATATTAACAAGTGATTAGTTCAAAACTACTTTCAATTTCAGAAGGAATTGCATCGTCCGCTACAATTAAATAGTCTACTTAATACCACCAATAAAAACATCAACATATCGAAGAGCATTTCGATTTCAACGAAACCTCGAACAACATTGTATCTGATTGCCTCCCATTACAATTAAATCTTAACTAGACTGACAGGAATTTATAATAAAAACAAAAAATACAGGAAAATTAAGATGCAATCTGTGTCAATTTGCCGATGACCACTCTATCAAAAGTCTCTAAAGTCGACAATTTATTACCGGCAATTTCATTAATTTCCATTTGGGCGGTGCATCGGAAAGACCACTAACGGGCGTCGTCGTCCAGTTGGATTTTTAGTGAAATCCTGTTTTGTGTTTACACGAGTCAATCGTGGAATATTTGCCAGGAATGTGTATTTTATTGGGTTGAGATAAGTTGCTTTACAAGTGAAATACTTCATTATTTTTTATACTTCGGTGAATCTTTGTTTTCGTTTTAGAAGGAAATTTAAACCATGAATGGAACCGTGCAAATATTTATTTTTAATTTGATCAAGGGATAAAATAAAGGTTCGAAAGTGAAAAAACTTTAAACACGTTTTTCACAAAACAACGTTTTTAACATGGCAGAGAGGTAATCTCGGGATCTGCCAAATCGATTTTCAAAAACTGTGATGTGTTTTATTTGCCAGAGTATATTACACCTTAATCCACCGGAATACGAGCAAAATACCGAAAAAGAAAAATTTTGGCGTTAAAAAAAGTACATTGAAATTTTTTTCGCAAGTTTTCCTTTTTTTAATTGATTTTTTTTTTGAAAAAGGTGGTGGATTACGGTATGAAAGACCTTGCTTTTTAAAGTGCCATTATTTTTTTTTGTTTTAGATCTACCAATCTATTGACTATCTCTCTACCGTGGAGTAACGATTTTTTCAGAGCTTAACTTCAGCGCCCTCTATAAAAGAGAATTATAAATAAAAAATAAAAAAATATATTCTTTTTGTATTACCGAAATATGAAATAATACTTTGAAAAAAGATTCATGAAAAAATATAATAAATTATCTAAGAAACAAATGCTTGAAAAATGGTCTTTTTTGTCCTTCGAAGGTGGAGTGGTACCTTAAACAGAATTTTCGCTAATAATAATTTCATTGAAATTTCAACGATTCAATTTTATTTTCAATTTTAACAAAAATTAGTTGCCAAAGGTCTCAAAATAATTTATAAGAAAAAATGAAAGATGAAAAATTTAATTTATTAGATGAAACAGGTTTAAGAAAATTTTGACGAAAATAAAAAAATAGACATAAAAATTTGGTCACAAAGTGAAGTTACGTCAAAAATTCGGCCAAAAGAATTATGGCGGAAAAATGTTTACAGATAGAATTTCTCCTCTAGAAAATACCCTCGAAGACACTGCCGCAACCAGCAATCGGCTTTTGGCCATAAATCCTTTTGAAAAATCAAAGCGAATTTTTCTTGCCATAAATCCTTTTGAAAAATCAAAGCGAATTTTTCCCAAGCTTCCAATGGTTCAATGAAAAAGATTCATTCAAGCGGGTTCTCTTAAAACACCATCGAAAACTACGACTGAGTATTATTCATAATAAATAATATACAATAAATTCAATTTTTAAGATAAACAACGCAAGAAAAAAAGTCTTCCCGGAATGCTGGAATTTCTTTGCACATTCCAAGTCGCCGTGGCGAGTTTGTGGCCTTTACCATCAACCTCAACATTGCCACCAGCCAATGTTTGCTTGGCAGTTTTCCCGAGCGGGCCAAGATCGCGACAACGACAAACAACACCCAACCAACCGAAAGGAAACTTCTTTCACAACTATGCTAATAAGATCGTGAGGTGGATTTCTTTGCATAGAAATTAACTTTTCGAGGCGACCAAAGATTGGATCCCGAACGGTTGGTTGTGGACTTGGGCCGCGGCCGCACCGATCGCCGATCGTGGCGCATCTTGAAGGCTATTTACCTTGCCGATACGGAATGTATCTTTCGATAGTTCAGCAGTACGCTTCTAGCAAAGATACAATGCAACGAGATGCAGTGAATAATTGTATGTAGGCGGTAAGGCTTTGTAGGGATCGATCCTTGGGCGAAAGATGGCTGGCACGATCGCCTTGTTGATAGATGGAAAATTGATATTGTTACTTATTAGTTAGCGCCTCACTCAGATGATCCTTTGCTTGTCTCGGGCAAATATTGGCCACGACGAGCTCGATGCGCCGACTTTGAGCCTTTATCAGGGCTAGAATGTATTGCTTGAGGATCAGTAAACTGCTATTTGCCTATGCAAACACACTTTAGTATTTAGCGACTTTGATCGATGGACATTTTGAGTGACAATCGTCCTTAATGGAAGTCGTTCATTTGTGTTCCTATAAAAATACATGTAAACTGTAATACGATCGTTGGGCACGTAATTGCGCCCCGAGGATCACCAAATACCCACCACACTTTTTAGAGGTAAAGCGCCTCGATCAGGCGCCGTGAGAAGCCCCTGAATTAAAAGAGCAACACTTTTGGTACTTCCAGCTCTCCTCAGCCAAGTTGAGCCGATATGCGCATATATGCACCACGCATAAATATACCCAAGAAAATTAGGCACTTCTCAATGAGCCCGCAAAATGTCCAGACGCTCACCTCACACGCTTTTCATGGTAAATTACATTGTAAGTGCGTAGTATACACCATGCAGATTGTATGCAGGACATTCGATACACTCACATCCCGCAATGGTCATAATATAATGCCTTTCGTAATTTTCCTGCAAAAAACCATTTTCGCACAACCGAGACACCGCCGCGCCACCACCACCGCCGAGATTCTCATTGTGTCCCACACCATTCAAAGAGTTTTGTGCAGATCTAAATGCTGCACTATTAACTGGACAAAGCGGAGGTTTTTCGAAAGGACCACCAACGGCAACGGCCATCCAAGCCAGCACACTCAGTTATGTAGCAATGAAGCTCAGGTTTCTTTAGGATGGATTTTTTGTTGATAGATGCAAGGTATTTAGGTACCATTTGCATTCTGTCTCACCGCTCCAAGGGATAATGGACCAAAAAGAAGTGGAATAACTACCAAAGAATGCAGTCACTGGAATTGTACGTTTTTTCTTTCTTGTCAGGCGTTTTACTGGGAATATTGGATCCTTAATGGAGCATCGTGAATGCGATTTTTTTGCATGATAATATGAATTTTTTGTGAGTTAAAAATGGATTGAGACGATTACATGCAATTAAAGGACTATTTGCAGGGTATGCTTTAGGCCACTCAATTCATATTTTCGACAAAATGAATCGGTCAAGTCGGGTTTTTCAAAAACCATAAAGCTGAAATGCAACCAAGTACGTTTATTTCCTAACCATCTTTCGACAATGTGATTCGATTTGTTTGAAACTTCGCCTGTTGTCCTGTCTGTGACGTAAGATCTGGTTGAGGGAAACTAGATTTGAATCTTTGCTGCGAATTGGTAAGTTTTGCTACGGAACTTTTTAAGTAAGGTGCTCAAATAATCCATAAATCTTTTTTTGTTGAAACTATTTCGATCCATTTTCATTTTCGCAGAAGCACTTAAGAATATGCTAGTCTGTCCATTTAACGTCGCTTCTAAGCACGTACATACATCCTTCACTCATGTCTACATCACATAATTCATGTTTAATACAAAAATCGTTTCGGGAACAGAAAACTACCCGCATTCGCATTTGGTTCAAACCCTTAACGCACGAACTCGTCTTCTCTAGTTGAACCCAATATGTCGAATTGAAATGAGATGTGTTATTGGTCTGGCGGCATATCGAGTTAATGTTACAACCAATGCCCGAAAATAGAATTCGGGTGCTTACTTCCAGGACGCGTCCAGGATCATGTCTAATCGGTGTGAAAGAAGAAATTTAATAGGCTAGTGAAAGTTGTTCCGGGTACGGGGATGCAAGAATTTTGCACGAAATCGTTTGGCCCACATATTTATTGTGGGAAAAATTGATTGGGAAATGTCTTAATTTTCTTGATTCGTTTAATTTGAAGAAAGATTTATGTGATGCCGAATTGGCGAAGGATGGATGGGTGTAGTTATTGGAAGTGACGTTTGAGAGTTTAGGAAATGGATCGCTTGTGAAGGGTTGAGAGGATAGTTTCAGACAATGTTTGATATTCCTGTCTTTTTAAATTTTTCTAGGCTGATGGGTCAGTGGTAGCTTCCTACAATTGCCAAGTTAAATCCTTTATTACTAGAAATGTAGTCATCGAAATAAATTTTTAACTTTATAACTTCAGTCGACAAGAAAAATTTTAGGAAAAAATTAATGACACACGAAAACAGATTAGATTTTACGAATTTATGTTGAGATGCTAAAACACTTTTCAAAATTTTTACCATATCGTTTTTGTTCACATAAAGAAAAATGGCTTTTTAAAAAGGGGAACATGAAAGTAATGACCAAAAAAGTTATTAAAATAGACGTTCTCAAGATTCCGAACGACTTGCGCATTTAATTCACCATTCAAAAAATATGAGCCTAAAATTTATAAACATAATAAATGCTTTGTCAGTTTTTAGCTGAAAGTTATATTGATATTGCTACATAAACATTATGAATAAAATAGAGTGACAGGGAAATCGATGTAAGCCAAAATCGAACATATCAGAGTAAAAAAAATTTCACGAAAAACCGTGGAAAGAATTCTGTCTAAAATAAATTTCTGATTAATTATGACGGAAATGTTTCACATATTTTACCCTTTTCATTTACAACATGAAAAAATTTGTGCTTGAAAGTGCGTAGTGTGAAATCTCCGTAAAAAAGATGTTTTCAATTTGCTGGAATGTGTTAAAAAAGACATTTCGATTTCATGATGAATTTACATCTGAAAATTCTTGCCACAACAATTTTTGGCAGAAATTTTTCAAGAAATATTTCATATTACCAATTGTGAAGAATTAAATATCGAAAATACATAATAATTCAGGAAGTTTTTATTTGCGAAATTTCGTTTCATTGTCTGAAAACACAAATATAGATCATAGATCGTATCAAGAAAAACTCCATGAAACTGCTGTGCTTCATAAAAAATTACCGCATGCTTTCATTTTTCATGGAAGACTTTAATGGAACTTACACAGTCTTTAATAGATTTACTTAAAAAAAATGTTTTCGGGATTCTTCTGAAGAAATTTCTGACTATTTTTATGTTAGTATTTAGTTCTGGTTTCATTTGACTAACGCAAAACGGTGAAAAAGTTTCTTAGATATTTAATTTTCTTGAAATTTTGTGAGTTAATTTTATGCATAAAATTTCCTTTGAAACTTTTTTCTTCAATTATTTTATAGGGTAAAAGGTTTGCAATAAACCTAGGAAAAAGTTTACGGCAAATGGTGTGATTTGCACGACGCAATAGATTAAAACTTGGAATTCAAAATCAATTTATAATTTGTTAAGTATATTTCTCATTTATTTCCACTATTTGCTGTTTTTGTAATCGTTTTTATATTTTAATTTAGTTCTTTTTGGGGAAAAACCGTTCAATCTTTCATTAATTACTCTAATCAAACTCAAAGTCGTGTTCTTGTAGAACTGAGACCAATATTTGTTGTAGAATTTATTAATGAATTCATTTCGTTCCAAATTTACGGCAACTGTTTTAACGAAAACTATTCTGAACTTTACGTCGATGAAAACATTTCCAGTTTCAGTAGAAAACTTTCCATATTTTATGATTTTTTTTATGGAAATTTTATTAAGATAAATTGTACGTAGGGTTGGTATGGGAAATTTCAATTTTTGATTATATCAGTCTTGAAAATTCAAAAACAATTTTTAGAAATACATATTTAGAAATACTGCCTTCAATATTTATTGTTCCGCCAACACTTTACAAAAAATAAAGCGATTTTGTTCTTATCGTAATCGAAATAAAGAACACTTTCGAAAATTATTTTCCCAAAAGTTTTTCATGCAGAAATCGTTAGCCCTTTTTTGGTGGAATTTTTGTAGAGAATGTTTCGTTTACACCGAATCTGCCGGACGTTTGAGCGGTTGGTTTCCAATTGCAGCATATAAACCTGAGGTTCGATCCCCGATGGCGACGTTTCACACAACAAATGGATTTTGACCGGAGTAAAGATGCCTTTCCAATGTGAATCACTTGAAACGAGACAGTTGATGTGTGTATGTGTCTATAGAAATATCTCTTCTGCCAGAATCTTACATACTTTCGGGAAGCTTTTTTAAAATTGATATTTAGACAATTTATGTTTGGTAAGAGGTCCTGTTTGGCTTCTTCTGTTATGACTAATGCATGGTTCCAGGCAACTTCATAATTGCAAAACCGTTTGAGAAATTGTAGTACAATGAAGCTATAATATATAATTTGAAACTAATTTTGAAGAAAGCTGGTATATTCCCAGTTTCAGGGTATATCCTTAAGTCTACAATTAGTGTTGTTTAATTGTCCACGAAACTATATTTCACACCTTATGTTGATACACTTAATACTGTCACGCAATTTTCGATTATTTTTTTAAACATTTTATCAGCAACAAAAAACATTATGGTTACATTTACTCACCTTTCGCTGTTAGCCAAATAAAAGCTTGTGAATGTTGTCTGACTTTTTCTCTACTTATGTCGGGACATTTTTTGCTGGAGATTGGCAATCGCGATAGAAGCAATTCGAGGAAATCTAACGGCGTGACGCAAGATAAGTCCCATTTCAATTTGCTCAGTACGTACAATTCCCAATTCTGTAATTGAGAGAATATCAAGGAAAATTGATTAGTAAAATAAATTTTTAAAAAACTGTACTTATAAATTATACAATCTTGATAATATGTTATATACAGAGCCGTAAACGCAATTCACTAAAGTTCCCAAAAAATTTCAAGTCAATTAAAATACCGTGGATTCAGATATTATCAAATCGCGAAACAATGCATTCAGCGCAATACATTCGAGTATTTTATTAATACTTATGTTATATTTTCTACGTTTAAAGGAAGCACGCGTGATAAGAGATAACATCACTCTACTATATTATGGTACCAAGTTATGATAATCTTTCTTCGGATGCCCTTTCGCAATTATGCAAATGTCTGGTTGCATTTTTACCCTAACAATGCAGGCTTTTCAACGGGAGGGTGAGAGCCTAATCTTAATGAGGCGCATGGGAACCATTTTGATATTCAACAATTGCGACTATTGTTAAAGCAAACATTGCGCAAATTGTGTGGGCTTAGGTGGGCCGAAAGCTTCTGTTGGCGCCAAGTGTTATCTATCACCGGAGTAATATTGCAGTTGAAAGAACTGCACTTCTACTATAAAATTTAGCACATTTTATCGACTAATTAGTGTTTGGATGGATGCTGTAGAAGTCAAAATGCGATTAAAAGTATACTGTTTATCTAGCATAACAATGTGATGGCCACCAAGAGTGGTAACTGCTACACTGGGCGTGGCAGACAAACGTGAAGGATCATTTTTTTGAAGTTTCGGATTGCATAAGTACGGTTCGAAAAAGCAGCTACATGGAAAAATCGCCATTTGAAAACGAAAACAATTCTATCGCCGAAACGGTGAAAAAACAAACACAATTTCCCGCGAAGCTGAAAAACCATTTAACACACGGCCATCAGGTGTTTTTATCAATTCTTTGTAGCATAACTATGATGCACACTCCATTATGGGGCATAGCAATATGTTATTAGCCTAGATTCTCTATTATTCGCTAGCAAGTGAGCAGGAGCTCGATTACCTCATATGTGCATGCTTCCATGTTCTATAGTTCCATGTTATGTTGAAGACCCGGTTGATTATTTGCATTATGCACGCATATTCGAAACCATAGTGCGACCATACAATTACTACTGATATCGATGAACAGCAAAGATATTGGAAACAAAAGGGCTTAGAGCACTCCATCCACGATCTGGAGGTTAGCATAAATGGGTTTATAAACGGTGGAAGTCGATAAGGAGGGACGTCATGGTTTCGCTACCACATTATTGTGGGCATGAATAGCGTTTTGTAAATTTTTCGGCACGATACTTCAATACGACATATTATCAATTGATTATTTAAAAACGAACACAATTTTGTAGATAATTATCCATGAAATTTGATGTATAATTGATTTGGGTAAGCTGCAAATGAACATGAATGTTTTTGGGCCCAAAAAAATAATAATATATGCTTTAAAATTTTCCTAAAAATTGAATCCTTATCATAATTTGCTTTTTGTATGTATTTATAAATTATATTGCGCCAAATGCTTTGCGAATAGTTCAAATACTTTTAGACAACAAATAATAATTTGGCACCCTCATTTCAACTCTTTTGCGCGATTCATGTAATAATGTGGAGCGTCCGACACCGTCCATCTTTCATTGCACTCACGATGAATAGATACAACTTTGAAAAATAGTCGGTTGCCTCATTAATACTTAAGCATAGCACATTATTACATGACGCGAATACAACACATTATTAAAGGAATTAAGGGATCTACCCTCTTTATCATTTTCAAAAAATCTTTTTTATTGCATTTTTGGAAAGTAGTATCATATTAAAATTTTGTAATGATCGGAGCTGCCTAACTATATTTTTAGGCAACTTTCACTTTGTCACCTGAGCGCGATTCTTCATTTAAAAAAAATTTTAACCCCGTTTTTCTCGAAACAACGTTTTTCGATGCCGCGTTGATGAAATCTCGGGAACTACTAAACCGATTTTCATCAAATTTTTATCAGACATTCTTTATGACTACGGCTATATGGCGGAAGGGGGATTTTTAACTTCCCAGTATATGGGAAGTTCTTGTAATCGCCTCGAAAATCGAAATTGAAATTTTCAACTTTTCTTTACGTTTTGAGGTCTATAGAGTATATTTAAAGTGTTTTTAGAAAGAAGTATGTAAGTGTGTGTGTATGTACGTACGTACATACGTACGTGCGTTCGCCGGCAGTTTTTCTACGAGCATAACTCACGTAAACAAAGTCGTATCGACTTCGTTAAGGTGTCAATCGAAGCGTCTTTGCAATCTTAAGAGCTGCTTTGGGAAACTTCGGTTGGGGGGGGGGGGGTTTGCTGTTTTCACCCCTTGAAGGTCAACCATGTTATGCGCTATATCTCACGAACCAAACACGCGATTTTCATTGTTAAGGTGTCAATCGGCGCGTATTAACATTTTTATGATTCTATCAAATTTTTAAAAAATTTCTTGGAGCCGTTTTTTAATTTTTTTAAAAAAAGTGCAAAAAATTAAGTTTTTTCTCAAAAACACAAAATTTTTAACCTGATTTTCATACCTAAGTAATCAATGTTTATATAATTTATATTCTCCAAATAGTTTTTGTGAAAAAACCAGCAAAAGTTTTTTTCATGATAAAGAAAAAAATTAAATAAAAATTAAAAATCATTAAACGTTCAAGGCCATTTACGTCATTCATTATATCTCGAGAACCAAATATAATCTTCCGATCATTAAGGTGTCAATCGACGGGTATCAACATTTTTATGATGTTCTTATATTTTAAAAAAATCGTTAAAGCGGTTTTTTTGATTTATTAAAAAAATGGAAAAGTAGTGTTTTTTTCATAAAAAAAATCATTTTTAACCTGATTTGCACATCGTAATAATAAATGTTTGTAGAATTTATAAAATTTTATCAATTTTTGTAGAGAAACCAGCTAAAACTTTTCTCATGATTACAAAAAAAAATTAAATTAAAAATAAAAAATCATTCAAAGTCACCATGTAAAAAGGGTTTATTCGAATCATTATACTTTAAATCTCTTATTCTAAAGACATTGTTGTACAGTCAATCAAAGGTTATTAATATTTGCAAAATTTGAGCAGATTTTCAATAGTCTTCACAGCACCATGTTTTAACTTTAATTAAAAAAACTGCTTTGTAACCTGTCCCCCTCCGATTGATCCGCGTGAATAATCAAGCAAACCAATGCACCCAAATCCTTATGTAATCAATTGACGCTCGCGTAGATGTTACGATTAATATTAAGTCATTCCAATAACTTTTATGAGAGGTACATTTTTATTATTTGAAGTAGTATTATTTCCATAACTATTATTGTGTTTAATATTTTTAATATCTATGTAGATATTACTGGGAAGTTGACCGTGTGGACCTCATGGGTCGCACCTCACGGCTTGTTTAAAATTTTGATTTGAAGTATTTTTTGGGGCAGAAACGGTGAAAAAACAGCATGTTTTTTCGTAATTTTTCGAAAAACGCCCGCCATTTTGTAAATTTTTTAAAAATCAAAAAATCACCCCATTCGCGCTATAGCTATTAACATACTGAATCTAAAACTATTTGATTTTTTTGTTTCAGACCAACCATCTCGAAAATTTCATCAACAGCGCAAACCCCTCTCGTTTTTTCGACATTTTTTCAACCAGATAAAAACTCACATAAATGAATAAAAAAATATTTTTATGTGTATTACGAGAGTGAATTTATTGAGTGTAACCCCTTCCTTATCAATATTTATAATTTGAACCTATCGAGAGAAAATTATTGAAAATGACCCATTTTTAAATTTAAGGGTAGACCCCTTAAGATGATTTCCATGCAAGATATTTCATAATTCACATTTTCAATCCTTGGAAGATTCATCAACTGATGGACAGCTATCGAATCAATTATAAATCGATGACGGACACCGCACCTGTAACAAATGAGGAAATGATCTTCGTCCAATGATTGATTGACGCATCGATAAAACCTAATGAATTTTCGTCACATATTCATATCTGCAAAAGATACCAGACGTGTTTCGTACGATATAGTGTCTGAGAAGCTTAAAAAACTGATAGAGACTCCATGAGCCCATGAATGGCATCGCGGCCACAACCACACCATTATTGTCGCCTCTTTTATCGGGGCTCGATTATAGATATTGGACTGAGAATGGAAATGGTCAATGAAAGCGGAAAAAAAACTCCTGAAATCATATCTAATCCCACAACGGCTTTGGTGAGTACATCATACCAACAGGCCCTTACCTTGGGAAGGTATGCGCTCTTAGTCCTCTGATAAACTTCAGCTGTACTAGCCATTTTCGGGAGGAAATGATAGAAACTATTTCCCGCCTGTGGACACAACGAATCAAGGATATAATTCAAAGAAACATCCCGCGTCATCGACTACAATTCATTGCATCGTTTCCTGGACAAACAAACACTTGGTTGGGCTGTCGGTTTGCCGTGTGAAGTGCACATAATGGCAAGGATCTTTGAGCCAACCTTTTGCCCACTTAAGCACCAAAGAAAATATTGTTATCGGTGACTTGAAGGATAGTGCACACGAAATACAAATTTACTGGAAACGAAGATTTCGATAGTAAGAACGCTACCTCGAGGTATGCATGCAGACGCCTTGATATTGATGACTTCCCAAAAACAGAATCGATCACACCAACTTTATTTCGTCCCTGCAAAGATTCAGTTCAAGTCACAACTAGTCTACATCAACCTTAAAGGAAAACTCATATCACAACCGACCTGAGAAAGAAAAATCATCGAAATGAATTGTTCGATAAACAAAATTCTTTCGACCGTACAAACACCCGAGTTCCGAGAAACAGGATACAAGAGCTCTTGGTCAAGTGTATTTTTGTGTATTAGCGAGATTCCTGAAACCAAAGAAAAAAAAGGTCACTTCTAGTCGATTTAGATGGAAGCTGGCTGGTGCATCATAACCGTCAATAGAATATGATTCCTTTGAAAACTGGCCTCTACCATCGCCGAGTGTTCTGGTAGCTAGGATTATTGACGAGATTTATGCTAATGCTGTGGGTGGCATCCGAGAAATGTGGAAGTCTTTTCAGGAGGTCTGACTGTTGAACTGTTAAACTCTTTCAAGGAGACCGCCATCACTTGAGGATAACATATCGTTTGATGTCATAATTTATCATTAGACGGAAAATTTTGTTTATTCAGCATATCATTAGGCACGGTTAGTTGGAGGCGAAGAAAGGACATGTTACATGTCTACAGTAGGCAATAAATTTACCTATAACATCACGGAGCTATCTTGCAAAGACCACTTGACAATCGTACATCCTTTCCTGCTCGGACCTACAACGCAATGCAATCAGAGCTTCAACGATAAGTTACTAAACATAGGAGAGCAGTGAATGCATCCTTAAATCCCCGTTGCCTCTTGTACACCGTTTATGGCATATAGTGAAGTGCAAAACTGCGTTTAATCATCCACTGCAAGTAACATACGCGCAACAGACGACAAGTATTGCATTTTCCTCTTCGGCGAATTGCCTTCTTCCTGATCGCTAGTGCCTGGTCTGCAAGATCATCTTTGCAATGGACGACCTTGTCTCTAGATGTTGCAATCATGTGGCGAACATCCTTTGGCCATCTTACGTGCTACACATATGGTTGAAGTTCGCTATACAGATGTCTATTCACGCATGCTGAATGGAGCAACAACTATGTGGAATCGCAGTGTTACAGATAGGACGAAACAGGCATCACAAAAAGATTATATGAAGCGCATGAATAGAATGTGGAGAACTCAACAGCATCATGGGAAAAATTCCAATGATGAAAAACCGGAATCGCACTTTCATAGCACATCTTGGTTTTTCCTCTCAATTGGAGTTCAATTTTCTTTGCTAAGCAAAGGAGTGGAAAGGCAAGAGACACACTGCAGTCCAAGTCGTTTTAACCGTTGAACATTTGTTGGAATCGATGACAAGAGTAGATTAGCACATTTTAAATTTCAATTTTAAGAGTCTCAAATACTTTTTGAATAGTTGATGTTGATGATTTCACTATGGACGGAGTAATTCATTGAATATTAAGTGCAATTTCTTATAACCTTTAAGCTTTCTAAAACAAAAGTTCAGATCAAATTTTTAGATCTGACTTTTCCCCTTATTGAGATAACAGTTGAACCTAGCAGATTATCAAATAAGACTGATAGTATGTAAACTCAATTATCAATATCGACTACAATACTTCTTGCTTTAGTTTGTAGCGATTTCAAAGAAATTATATTTTCGATTATATTCATTTCCATAAGAACTAAGACTTTGTTTGGAGTGAATACGATTATTCGAAGTTCCAATAAACACAAAATTATGGCCTACCATTTAAAAAGCCGCACATCAAAGTTGACTTTTTATGATGGTTGAGATGTTTGCCTAACTTGTGGTTAGTGATTATCACCTCGCCAACATCACAAATTTCGCTTAATGATACAATCACACATTCAATACTGATTCTGAACACAAATTCAATGAATTGGGCGAAACGTTGCTCAAATTAGAACAGAATATCAATAACAAATGTGAACAACTTCACAATATTGATTTATCAGGCAATGATAAACACAAATGTCAAATGTCTTCGCCATTTCGTCAGATAATATGGCGGCTATGACAATTTAACGTTCTATCACTCTTATTGGAAAACCTCTAATCAATGATTGTTTAAATAAAATCCTGCTCCCAATCTGGAGATAACTGAAAGAGTTAATGTAATTAATTTGTGGCGCTTCTTGACTTGACAGTTGATGCGATTATTACGTTCCGTATCCAGATCTCATCAAAATCATCCGTCATCAGCTCTATCATTAACATCGCAATCTTGATGCCTCTTGACCTTAGCATTGATTTTGAGACTCTATGTTGCCATCATTAGTTCCGACTCCTCTTTCCATGCCGGGGAGAAAATGATATGATTTACTACCATCACGCTGCCAATGCTCTCCCCTTTCGCTTTCATTTCTTTTTGATCAACATCTCAATTTCCCAGATCGCTTGTGGCTCGATCGCAGCCACGCTTCCTCTTTACAATGCAATGTATCTCTCAGATACAAGATACATGACTGTTGCAGCATGTCTAGAGCAGGTCTAATCGGATAAACACGTGCGCCTAGACTTCACTATGATAATCGCTACATACCACTGGCATGGCATCATGTCACTTAAGTATCTCAAATCCTCCTTCTCGTCGTCATCATCGTATTATGCAGTCATAGCGGGAATAGATACATTAACTATGTAGGTGAGTGTGTTTATAGGGCGGCAATCGCGCGTCAGATCAAGTGGAGGGCGTTGGGTAAACTGATGGATGGTAAATGGAAGGAGGAACTGTAATTCAAATATACTTAACTTTTCGGAGGAACACAAATTATTGCTAGTAAATAAATGGTAGAATCATCATAATTCAACGAGACTTAATTCCTACAAAACTAGTCCAAAAGGTCATTATCGCTTTTCAAGAAAAATCCATCGAAACAAACTCTTTGAATCGAAACGATAAATTCTCATTTACGAACGGTTTTCCGTGCCCAAAATTTCAAAAAAAAAGAAGTTAAATACACTTTAATTTCTACAATGCATCATTAAGGTAAACCCCAAATTACAGTGTTCCCTCAGCTAAATTTTTATCACCCTTGTGGTCAATGGCAGTTGAGCAACAGTTGGGCCGTTTCATTACAACTGTAATAAGTGGCCAAAAACAGCTTCACTCACAGTTGGTGTGGGAAAAAGGTTGGGCTTTGTTTAAGTTCAATTTTTAGAAGAATTTTCGATTCGATTTTTTCAACAGCTCTTCAACGTAAAGCTGTCTTTATAAATATAAATCGCCTCCACTCATATAGGGATTTGTATTTCAATGTTTTTTTTTCGAAAACTGGAAAGTATTTTAAACGTTGACAAATACATTAAGATGTCCGAAGTACTAATTGAAGAGCTTGTACCAAGAAGCAGGCAACTCCATTTTCCACTTTTGAGAAATTTCAAACTTTCCTTTGAAATTTAAATTTAAAGGGTTCGTCAAACGTATTTTTGTTTCACTTATATTACATACAACTATGCATGATTCGATATTAATAATTTTCAAAAATATTTATTCTGTGGTAGAGGGAGTATATTTGATACAAAAGTAGACTTAAATACGAACAAAAATGAGCTGCCTCGTTATTGATACAAGCGCTTTAATTGCAGCGGTTAAAGATGAATTATTCAAACACATTCCGCGATGAAATATCTATCAATTATCACTTGACAGCCAGGAACGAACAGAAATGTCAGATGGCGCTGATAACAGCTAAAAAAACTGACATGGCGACTGTGACAATCTAAAGTTCTATCACTCTTGAAGTTTGTTTCAAAATTAAGACTATATTTGAAATTCAAGCCAGTATTTTCGTAGACTCGATTGACATTGCTTATAATACAGACTGTATCAACGCAATTTAATGAATATACGCACACATGAAAGTTTATATCTGTTTGATATGTGGGCCTGTTTGACCAACATCTCGGGGCTACATAAACAACAGGTGCATTCCTGAGTGACGGACGGCGGCAGGATGACAAGCTTCTGCCCAAAACTCAACACATCGTCATATGTATATGTTGACCCATTGTTTGAGCATACCTTCCGAGGACGGAAGTTGACACAATGCACCCTGGGAGAATTTCACATATCATGTCCAACTAGACCCCGCATAGCGCAAGGCTTGGCTGTAATAAAATCGTTAACCGCCATCGCTTTAAACAAACTACAAATGTTCCCTTCTGTAGCCAAGTTAACTCTTTTGTAGGAAGCAGAAAGTCAAGCCGGGGAGGACGATAGTAGTGGCTTGCGACAGGAGGTTAGGGCAGCTATAACAACAGGGGTAGGATGCCTATGCACATATTTGCGCGTTGATGTGGACACAACGTGTCAAATTGAGTTGAGCAATTAAATTCCTACGCATGAAAGAAAAGGCGACACAGGACTATAACGGTGACATTAATTTTAGACCAGGCGATCTAGGACAACTGCATTTCCATGATTATCTACAGTTTCGGACGCTTTGCGAGTGCAATTACTATGTCAGACATTTGAACCAAGGAGAGGTCAGTTGGCAACTGGTAGATAACAGACCGCCGTTTCGTAATTGCATTTCAAATTTATTTCCCATTAATTCGACGACATAAATTTGTCATCTGTTTGATGCGATCGTTTACTGCGAAGAGATTAGCACAAGTACGAAATAAAAGTTTATAGCCGTGTTCGCGTCCAGCCTGATAAACGCAAGTAGTGTCCACTTCGAATGCCTCGTCTCTTTAACGACCGCCATACAACACCATCAATATCTTATAAAAATGCTCATTATCAAGCCGATAAAGATCCTTATGCCCCGACTTGTTCTTTCGACGAAATTTATCCCTAACAATTAAGTTCCTGGTATGGCAGCATCTTATCCTCATTTCTTCAATGTCCGCCCAACATTTTAAATTCCATTCAAAGTCATTAAGTCGGTCTTTGGCTCTCCTTCTCAATCAAAATAAAGTAACTAATTTATCTGTCGGCATGTTTCCCTAGAACCGACCGAGGCGGGCGAGAAAAAAAGGAAGACACCGAGGCACGATGTCCAATAAACACTACACGGGTTTTTCTCACCTTGTTTCTCAAATAAATTTCCATGGTCATCCTCTGTCAAGGAATGCCGCATATATACATGATATAACGGTAGAAAAGAATCCTCTTGAAAAACGACAGGGTTGCTATAAAAATTCCAGAGAAGAAATCATTTAGGTGAATTTGCTTGCTCACCGAAGATGAAGAGCATCACCATCATCAGCATTTGATGGCACCACGGTCGCCATCTAAGATGCATTGTAATGATTCCTCCTTAACGTTGCGCGGTGGATACAGAGAATACAGGTAGTTGACACAATGTAAATGGACAAACACCAACGGCAGGACCTTCACAAAAGACCCACAAATGTGTCTACATATGTCACGAAGGATGATACGCTGAATGATTTTGGTATGCAGTCCAAGAAGAAGGGTTCAAAAATCTATGCCGTAGTACCGATGAGTGTTAATGGCCCCAGCTGATTTAGTGACCAAAATCCACGTCGTTACGAGAATCAATTCAATTATCACACGAAATCACCACCGATTTTTGAATACGGCCATCATTAGTAACGAAAACATCCTCCACCTTCCACATCATCCGATTTCACAGCTCTATCGCAGGCCACCGAACCAGGCAGATCCAAGTCATCCTCATCGTTATTTGACGGAACTCCACCACTTCAGATTCCTCAACTCACTTCTTTTCTACTTGTTTTTGTTACCTTTTCTCCCATTTCAAGCAAAACGACTGCAAGAACAAAGATATCGTTAAGTTATTGCTGACGATGAGATGAGGTCCATTGTTGGCGGCATCCCCGATTTTCTGGACCAACAAACGCAAATCTTCCCATCGCAAGACGCTTTCACGTCCTTTTCGCCTCGTATCCCACGACGAGCACGTACGTAGGAGGTAAGAGCATAGGATGCGATGGCCCATAAGCATATATCGTAACAATAAGAGGAGTTCCGAGAATTATGAGCTAAAGATGTAGCGCCTATTTGTATCCTCGCCGCAGTGTGGAAAAATTTCATTCAAGATGTTTTTAAAAAGATTCCCAAAGATACAGTGGATTTTTTTTCGTTCGTCTTTTTTTGGTATCTCGTCTTGGGTCAGTCGTTTTATGACCTTACGATGCAGCCCAGTCGATTCTTTTTGAATGAAAAAGGGATTTGGTGGCGTCGAACCACGGCCAGTTCGTAACGAGACTGTGATTTAATGCTTATTATCAGTATCAAATCGAATGTAAGTATATTATCCCGCGAAGCGAGGAATCGCCAGGAAGTGGACAGTGAAGTTTCCAAACAGTCAAGAAGGACTAGAATTTTTATGAGCGATTTATATGTTTGTTTTTATTGTACGGTATTTCGAAATTAGACCGAGAGACAAACTAATAGATACAGGATATTTTTTACGACACACAAGGCGTGATAGTCGCCATGAAAGAACCGTAAACTGGAAAGCCTATACAACTCAAAGGAATGATGAAATTACTTTCACTTCAAAGCAAATAAGGATCTCAAATATGCATATTTTTTTAAAAATAAATGCTTTTCTCAACTTTTTAAGTAGCTCAGTTTTACTGTGAATTAATAATAAATGATAATTTTGTACCAGCTAAAAATATAACGAATTTTCGAGCCGGTAACCATCAACATTTTCCGAAATGTGGATGAAAATTAGCAGAAAATTGTGAGTATTTTCTGGTTCTTAACAGCAAATGAAAATATTCATCTGATTTGTATCCTACTGTAAAATTAAGGACAGTTTTATTGTTTGGAAAATAATCGAGACAAGTCTTTTTCCTAGGTTTAATTGATCTTCAAAATTTAATTTTTTTTAAAGTTTGTATAACAAGTACAGTATCATCTAACAAAAAATCTCTTAGGCTTAGCACTTCCTTAGAGAGATGGCCTTGTGCCTGTATTTATTCGAGCAAAAGTGTATTCTGTAAAAATGTGATAATTTTAACAAAATTGGTTATGGTTATTTTCCTTGAAAACTTAATCCTTGATATACTCGTAGAAACTTTATAAGCATTAAATAAAACAAACCAAAGTATTTTAATTCTACAGGTAAAAATAAATAAATTTGACGTCCATATGAAACTTGTGGTACTACGAGGAATATGAACGTACAAGAAAATGGAACTTCAGTTGTGGAATATTCTGAAAATAATGAAAATTTATTCAAGACATCGACGATTACGGATCCAAAATAGAAAAATTGCATAGTAATCATGGCGCCATGCATAGTTGTCCCAATTTGGTCACCGAAAGACATTCACAGTGTTATTAATTTACGATGAAACTAATTTATGACTTCTTAAAATTTTATGATCGATTTTATGAGAAAGAACGATTGATGGTTAATTTTATAAACGATTTGAATGTACCTTGGATAATGGTAGCGATCTCATTTAAAGTTTTGCTAGACGATCGTTAGTTTTCCTTAAGGGGTCTACCCTCTTTATCATTTTCAAAAAATCGATTTTTATTGCATTTTTGGAAAGTATATATATGCAGAAATATGATATTCAAATCTAATAAAGATCGGAGCAGTCTAACTGTATTTTTGGGCAACTTTCACTGTCACCCGAGCGCGATTCTTCATTAAAAAAAAACTTTAACCGCGTTTTTCTCGAAACAACGCTTTTCGACGACGCGTTGATGAAATCTCGAAAACAACTGAACCGATACCTACTAAACTTTGAACAAACATTCTTTCTAACAAATTTCAAAATTTTGATTTGAAATATTTTTGATTTTTGACCAAAAACGATGAAAAAGCATGGTTTTTCGTATTTTTTCGAAAAATTTCCGCCATTTTGTCAATTTTGCAAAAATCAAAAACTATCCTATTCGCGCTATAGCTATTAATATACTGAACCTAAAACTATTTGTTTGTTTTTGTTTCAGACCAACCATTTCGAAAATTTCATCAACAGCGCACACCTCTCTCGTTTTTTCGACATTTTTTCAACCTGCATTTTTATTGATAAAAACTTACATAAGTGAATAAAAAGTATTTTTTTTTTGTCTATTTCGGGAGTGTATTTATTGAGATTTACCCCTCCTTCATCAATATTTATAGTTGTAACCTATCTAAAAAAAAAACTATTGGAAATAACCCGTTTTTACACTGCTAAAAGAGGGTAGATAAAGCAAGATATTGGAGTCAAATTTATTATTATCATAAGCTTGATCATGAAAACTGAGATTTCAGTAATGACCAGAACTAGGTGAACTTCTGTAACTAGAAAACTGCATAAGTTGACATAAACTGCTGCGCTTATTTTTCAAAGATGCAATAATCAATTCAGTGCATCCCTGATACATTGGAAGCGGATTTTGCTAAAGGAAAGAAAGAATTTCCCAGGAATACATTATATTTTAAACTTTTTAACTTCAAATGCGCTGAAACATGTCAAGCTTACTTAAAAACTTCACGGCTGATTACGAAAAAGATTATATCAACAGTTTTTAAAGCTGCATTCAATACTTTCAGAATTTTTGGTATCTTTTCCTTCAAATTGTATAGCAGGTAATTTCCACGCATAACATATAAGCTAGCAATGTAAATATGGATCTCTGAAAGTTTTTGCAGTCCATTGTGTGCTTTTCAACAATACCATACGCCAACAGGAATCAAATAGGATACCTAAACTCCTCTCTGTGCTAACATTAAGCTTGATTTATGTAGGAGAAAGGATAGTGAACATGTAATACTGACATTTGGCATCAGTTTTATACCATCATTAAATCTAAAAAATGTGACAGTGTTCCATCGATTCTAACTAAGCTTTTGAAATATCAATCTGTATATCCTGCTTCCACCTCTCTATAGCAATTAACTGCTTCACAAGAAATGATTTGTTCACGCATCCCAAGCTTAAAGATACAACTATCATCTGCATTTTCCCGCCAAAAATTGGTCGTTTTACCTGGCAAATATTTCTCTAATAAATGTTTTATAGCAAATCAAACATTGACTATCCAAAGGTGTGGTGGCGTGGTAGCCCCAAAAAACACCACATCTAATGGGAAAATTATTGCACGTAGCCAACCTCGTCGCCTCACCAAGTCACCCGACAACAACAACAAAAAAACCCTCACCAAACCACACTCATTCATCTCGCGCGCGTTTCTTCTGCCAGCCCGCAAAAAAAAAAGATCTTCATTCGGTCATCCGCAATGACCTAAAGAAACACTTAACCAAATAAAACACATCTCGCATCCTCTTCCACGGAATCTGCAAGATACCAATCTTCGTCGCGAACATCTAAAGTGCCGAACGGTTTGGCTTTTGTTGCTCTGCAAAGATCAGCTCCAAATATTGTTCGTGCTTTACTCCCATCAAAACTATTTGCTGTAAGTACGCGCAACTTTACATAGATTGTTGTGTTTTTGGCCGTTATTGTTCTTGCAGATGATGCCTTGTTGAAGATACAACAGCAGGATTGGCGGCCAGCAAGTCACCGCATTCATACATTAGCCATTGAAGAGTTGTGGGAAGAAAATTTCCACGCAAAAACTCCTCGTGGCAAGGCGCAAAAATAAAGTTATTAACGCCGGCAAAAACTCTCCGAGTCGATCTTAACGTACGGCACGCGGAATCCTAACGTCCGGATCAGATACTTTGGTCTAGAAAATATTAATAACTGTTATTACACAATTAACCTCGGCGCGGGTTTTTTTCTTGGGCTACTACTGCTGATGGCAGGTACTGTTTTGATCTCACCTTGATGAGCGCGACGTGGGGCCACCGTGGTAAGGTCTCCTTTACAGAGGATGCCCATTGTAATTGGAAGATTGTTCGGGGAAACTTCTGCTTCTTTTTTACTGCCTCGAATAGACTTTGGTCAAGCAGAACTTGAGTTTCATGCAAGTTACTTAAAACTTTAACGATCCTCCCGCCTCGAAAACAATTGGATAAACACCGAGGCTACGATGATTCTAACACAAGGCTGTGAAATTTATGTTGTTCCATGGCGTTTCGTATACCTTCGAGTGCTTCGCTAAGTGTTCTTCAGTAACGCTTACTAATTGTGGCATCCAGCTGCTGGACCATACACTACACACAACTATGCCCAAGTTCTTGGCATTATTATCGGGTTTGAATGCTGTATCTTCGGCGGGCTTGCTCACGTCCAAATCGAACCGGAAACATCTACTCCAGTGATCCTTGGCTCTCGAGTTTTCCCAGCATAACTGGGTCTTCCAAGGTCATATTTTAATTATCATGGAATTCACAAGCTAAACTAACAATTATCACGTAAGCCAGGTCTGAATTCATTGCTAAGCCCACAAGAATCCATAGATCTTACATAATGCCATACCGAACAGGTTCACGGCCATTCATTACCGCACACTGCTGTTTCGCATTCCTTTGAATTCTTCCGTTAATCCATTCCATTCACCTAGTCAAAATCAAAATGCGTCTAATTTACCATAGACACACTTATTACAGCATCAGATTCCAATTCAGATACAGATACCTCAAGAAAAAGATGCGTGTGCGCAGCAACCAAGACCCGCTTATTTGTTCGGTTGAGTCGATCGTCATCGATCAATTATTCACTCAATGGCTCGATCGGTGATGATCCTTTTCGACTAGTTCGTCTGATCCCCAATCTAAGGAGAGCGTACCCAAACAGATAGTTAGCGCCAAATATTTTCGGATCTAGACATGAGCGGCTGTCGCTACTTTGCGCGCCACTTTTCCATATTCTTCGATGGAGATCGCTGCTGGTGGTGAAGATCGTCGAAATTTTTTTCGGTGTTGAGAAGCTGATTTCGCGCCATCCACTACTATGTACCATCAGTCGAGGAAGAACAAAATATCTTGAGCATTTTGGCGGGTTTTTTGAATTCGTCTAGTCGTGGTACTGAGCAACGCAAGAAGGTGTCAGTTCACCTAACCCCGACCATTAATTTTCAGTTGATATGAAGTAGACGAGGATAAGATCGTTGGGAATCAATTCAAGTTACATAAGATATGTATGTAAAAGTATGAATTGGAATAAATTAGCATCTGAATTCCATCAAATGTAAATTGTTTAAAAGCTGGGTTTAGAAAGTATAAAAACAGAAAAATAACAAACATCTGACTCAAAGTATTAAGAGATTGCGTAATGGAATTGAGAACTGTGTTTTGAATTGGGATGGAAGGACTAGGGAAAATGTAATTCAAATCAAATTATATATATGAATAATAGCAACAAATATTTCAAATAAGTTGCGTAACGGTGTCCTGAATCATAGTTTAGTCAAATAAATCAGTTAAATAATCTTGAGAAAGGTTCTTACCTTCATTTTTTGGATTTTTTTGGAGGGATTTGATCAAAACGCAGAAAAACGTCAAGAATTTATTTTTGAACTTACCTTACTGTAGCTTGCCGACGGGGCTTTATAAGTGAATCGTTATTCCCCACATTTTATCAGGAGGATCCATTCTTAATTCAAAAGAAGTAGGTGTGAAAAGTGAATTCCAGAATCTAAATTCGCAAAGAATGCCCTTCGTCACGATTCAACATCAACTCGGTTAGGGATTACGAAGCTGAGATCTCAGTTAGGGCTTCGATAGGTTTCGTTTCAATTATTCTATTGGGTGTATACATTGAAAACCGAACTTTTTTGGATGAAGATAATTATTTTAAGTAATTAATGAATTTACATGTTATTCAAAATATTGTCCATCGCTTGCGAGCACTTTTACCCACTTTTCTGGTAGCAAATGAATTTCGCGTCGGGAAAAGGCTTCGTCCTTTGAGGCCAAGAACGAATCAAGCCAAATTTTGATACCTTGCTAAGAAGTTAAGCGTATTCCAGTGAGGACGTTTTGCATCGAACGAAATAAATGGTAGTCGGATGGCGCCAGGTCTAGTGAATATGGCGGGTGAGGTAAAACTTCCCAGTCACCATTGTCCACGTAATTTTTGACGGGTACCACGACGACCATGTGGTCGAGTATTGTCATGATGGAAAATTGCAGGCTCGCATATTCCGGCCGTTTTTCTGTTAATGCTAGCTTCAAACGAATTAATTGTCATCGGTAAAGCTGTCCCGTAATGTTTTGACCTGATTTCAGCAATTCGTCGTGAATTGGTCCCTTCTGATCCCACCAAATACTGAGCATTACCTTAGAGCCGTGTATATTCGGCTATGACATCGATGTTCTTGGTTGGCCGGGCTTCACATACGATTTCTTGCGCTTCGGGTTATCATAATGTATCCATTTTTCGTCGCCAGTAATAATTCGATGCAAAAACGACTTTTTTTTGTAGCGTTCGAGGTGCATTTCAGACATGCAAAATCATCATTCGACGTCTCTTGGCTTCAATTCGTGTGGCACCTAATTTCTTACCTTTTGGATGAACCCTAACGCTTTCAAACGCCTGGAAATGGTTGCCTGTGTGTCACGCCTAGTGCTTTGCGAGCTCATCTTGCATTTGGCACGAGTATTCACTAAGGAGAGTCTTTAATTTTTCGTCTTCAAATTTTTTCTCTTGACCGGGGCGCTCTTTGTCCTTGATCTCGAAATCGCCACATTTGAAGCGTGTAAACCACTCAAAACACTGTGTTCTAGATAAATCATCGTCTCCATGAACATCCACCAGCAAATGATGAGTTTCGGCAAAAGTTTTCTTGGCAAAAAGAGTATCCCGAAAATACTTCCCGCAAACGCTGTTTTTTCGCCAACTTTCGAAGTTTTCCATTAGAGTAAAAAACTTATATGCACACAATGTTTGCAAATTGTCTTTGTGACTTTGACAGCTGACCGATGGTACTTCAAAATGACATATATGTCATTGGAATGTTACAGCGCATGCGTTAGTGGGGCCATCTGTTGTAAAAGTTCGATTTTCAATGGAACACACCCAATAGTTTTTGGTAGAATATATTGCAATGATTCTATTATTTAGTCGAAGTCAGCTGCCAGATATGGGTTAAGGAATCTTACGACCTAAAGAAATAGAAGCAAAACAACAACAATTTTAGTTTAAAAAAACGATTATTCGCCTTGTTTCTACTTTGTGATCAAAAACCAAGCAGGACAACAATCAATCTTAATTATCTTCTTGATATTAGAATTTTTATAATTATGCCTAGGAAAAATATGACCATTTACTATGTATTTCCGAGCAGCCAATCCTCGGTGATTGCAATTATTCATACTCCTGTTTATGTCTTAGATTCATCAATCAAATTATTATCATTATTCTGCCAATTTCGACGCCACATTTCTTCGTGAGCATCAAATACAAGTAATCGGAATAATTCTCTTCAATAATACGGTCAAAGTCATTCGTGTTAATTTGTTTCTGATAGCAACTGCATCTCATCCGATTAGCAATTAAAACTGTTTTATTGATGGTAATTACATTACTTTGCGATATCTGTTATTTGTTTGAAATTTCTGTTTAACAAATTGTCCAAAACAATTGATTATTGGACAACAAAGTGTAATTCATTCTGTTGAATGGATTTTGCATGTTGTCATTGTTGCTATTTTTAAAGCATACAAAATTCGTTTTGATATCAATTTGATATCAATTGAACACCGGAAATTTTTTCGTTGCGCCCAAATTAATTTCAATCCACGAAAATCATCAGAAAAATTACTGTTTTAAGAAGTATTGTAGGATATTCGATCATCGTCTTTTAACCGACAAACCCAGCTTCACCGCCCAAAGAATTTTAACTGTTATCACAGAAAATATTCACCACCATTATTCCGTGTACCCGAAACCATCAATTTATCTAAAGATTAAATGAAATTGATCAATGATTGACAATATCGTGCGATCATTAGTCAAACAAAAAACCGACACATATCCCTTTTCATCATTAGAGAGTTTTTTCTGATCGAAAAAAGTGATTTCTCACCAATTCATTTCTGCTTGGCGGCACCACCATCTGCAATGATTATATTATTCCAGTTTCTTCTTCTTATTTTTTGTATCTTCTTTAATTTAAATCGAAGGCGCACCGTGAATCACTCAATCATGTTAGCAGGATATGTGTATGTGTGTTGAGCCGAGTCATTCATTCACACAAACCCGACGGGCAAAACCTGTGAAGGATGCCTGACAAAATGAAACCACCACCGCAGAGGTTAGGGAAAAAAGGTTAAAGATTGACTCGATCAATTAATCACCGGAGAAATTCATCAATCTGTGTTAGATGCGAGCAGCTCGGAATAGATAGTTCCTAATGGGGTGGTTATTCGGTTCAATTGGAGCAGCTTTGCGGAGGCTACCACACAGTTAGTTAGTTAGTTAATCATTAAGAGGATTTCCTTTTAGGCCAACATTCATATCCTCTAAGTCATAAACTAATAAAACGCCATTAAAATCATACTGTCGAGCAGGCATTATTTCAAAAAGTATCCCGACTGAAGTTTCGATCATCAATTGAAATCTCTTCCATCCAACAAAAACTTTCTGCCCATCATGCTTAAAAATTGAATAATAAGATCATAATGAATCCAAGGAATGTTTAAAATTTGCAATCATCAAACATTGTGCAAAAAGCAAAGGTGGAAAACCTGCAAAAAAAATTTCGATCGCATTAACACGATATGATCGACCACCGTCACGACGAATTCGAGCTACATTTGGAGCAAAAGAAAAATATGGTTGGTCCACCTCCCCAATGGAGATTTTTTCGGGGCTAGGATGAGAAGCCATTACTCCTCCAACTAAAACAGCATGCAGGGTTACTATAAATAGCACAGAAGACCTGGACGGGTTGCTCGGCATCACCACTTCAGCATTACAATCCAAATAAAGAAAACACACCAGAGGCCATTTGGAAATCTGAATCTTGACCGATCTTCCGAGTTAATTAACTCGGTAAAAGCCATGGCGAATTTCATGCCAAAATGCCATCATGGATTATACATACATATAAGTTATATGGCAGGCACAGTTTTGCTAGAGGACTCAGGCATCAGAATCGCCACCAGCAGCAGCAGCAAAAGAAACCGGAGGAGAGGTAACAAGAAGTACCAAGTGGGCTAATGTAAAGGTAAACTACGCACGAACGGAGGAAGGTAGTCTTCTGCATAACCTATGTAAAATACCGTACAAAGGATGCCGACAAGATTGCCTGAAGATAAATACGCAGAAACTAGAGAAAATGCCAGGGTTCAAGCCCAGGAAGGATCATTCAAACCGACTGAGAGTTATGGGGTGATTTGTTACCCTGATAATTATTCAAAGTGCATTATAGTTAAAACGGGAGGTAGTGGATTGATTCGGGGTTTCGTGTTATCTGATATCTTCTTTTGGCAATGTAGGCAAGGATATTTCAAGGATTGAATACGTGTGAAAGGTTTCGTTTTGAATATTTCGATTGATAATATAAATCCGTGCTTGTTACTTCCTTGTTTCATTGTGGAAACAATTTCAACATCCTTCTGAGTTCGGTTAGGTATCATCCGCAATCAAATACAAATTCACTGATACACAAAAGGAAGGTGACGAAACTCCTCTTGAATAAATACCTAACGACCGTAATATTGCCAAGTTACTTCTTGAATATGGGCTCGATATTAAGGACATATGTACCCATGTAGGAAATGCGATATGTTCGCTTCTTGATACACAATTTGAAGATTATCATTTCAAGGAACAAATTAAAAAGGATTTTATTACACGCAACAGAATTTTGAAGTACTATGACACAATCGTAGTAGTTTTTGGGATCTGTTTAGTTGTCGAAAAATTAGGATTATTTTATTCATTTCAAATATGAGCGATATTATTGGTTTGTTTTTCGGTCCCCCTGACTCTTTCTTAGTACAGTTATCCTTTCAAGATTTAGATGTGTGTTTTTTTAAGATTCGATGGATGTCAAAATGATCAAGAGATGTTCAAAAAGTTTAGAAAACTAAATGATGCTGTGTTTCAGGACTTATGTTTTATTTAGTTCATTTGTTAATGGCATTGGACTCGTTTTCAATCATATAAAATATTAAGGATTTGATCTTAATTTGATTGTATTTCAGTTTGTTATTTGAAGCATATTTTTTGAAACTTTCTTGTCGTCCGTTTTGTTAAAATCACTAGAGAAGAAGTGCTGGATTTTACTAAATAAGGGTAATGTGAAAAGATAAAACGTCTGGCAAGCTATTATCTTTAATTGTGCGATTTCCTAGCCATAATATAAATTGATGCATAATGTGTCACTTTTTAAAATTATTTACATATGTATGAACTAGATTCATCTGAAGCAATAAAATAAAAATATTTTCCCACTTTTCCTTGTAATTGACATCACAATTAGTTTACAACACATGCAATTTTAATTCCTATCAAATTACAGTGATAATTCATATCTTAAGTCGCAATCGCTGGTAAAAATGGTCGTTATCGTCTATCGTCCTTTATGAATGGATGATAACATAATGTACATAAGCAATCCGAAATCACAGTCATCCTCACATAAATGCATGCATTTTATAGTAGGTACATATATGAGCTCAAGTGAATTGAATTTGCAACAAAAACAATATTTGCTAACATACTTTATCACCCTTTTAGTTTTAATCCACCCCAATCGTGGATATGTTCATTCATAAATAGCTTGTCGCGATCAAGGTAGAATGGAACGATGTGGAAAATGTGCAACGGATTGTAAGAATTGTAAAAACCGATTACAATATTTACCATGCCCATGCAAACGAAATTATTCACGTAAATGTGAATCACAAGTGCATTTACGCTTGCAAACTTCCGGACAGATTGTAATAAAATAGCTCCAGTTTTATCTTGTTAAAATCATTTGATTGAAGTTTTTGGGTTGCCAATCATAGTCGAAATGAAGTTTTATAAACAATTTCTCCATGCCTTTTTTTATTTTATTGGCCTCTTTTTTCAATATACTAGGTTTATTGGCTTTGGAAAATATAAAACTAATCGGAAAATATTCAGAAATATCTTAAATTTATTGAGTCAAATATTCATGCATAGTCCGAAAAACTCAATTATGCGTGTTCGGGAAATTCAGGATTGAGTTTTGCCTATGAAAGGTTTTTTAGAAGTTAAGCTTCCTTTACGGAGGTTCTAACGAAAAGTGAGCGAGACGAGTGGGCCCAGAAAAAGCGTACCGAACGTGAAAGCGAACGGAAGTTTGTCTTAAAATCCCAAGTGGGCACAATACATAGCAATGATGTGCAAATATAAGAGTAGAGCGGCTGGTTCAGTGGGCAGAGTGCCCGACTCTTGCGCTCGATGTAGAGGGTTCAAATCCCCGCTCCCTCTGCTTTTTGTTTTTTTTACCGTAAGTTACTTTGTGTGAATAAAACCAATAAAACCAATAAAAAAATTCAAATTTTGTCATATTATACGCATCCTAGATTTTTGAATTTGTCACATTAATTCCTGATTTTTTCCTGCATTTACTTGTTAACAGTTACATAATCATTTGCAAAATGAAGTTAAACTTCCCACCGGAGATTTCCAGAGTGCCTCACTGTTTTTTTTTAGTTTAATCAGTTTTTTATTATGACTGGGAAACGATGATGTTGTAAAATTATTTATGAGTTTCAGTTTTTTTTTCGTTTAACTTTCTGAATATTACAAACACTTGATTTTAACAAGCCATATCAACAGATTTTGAGCTTAAAAAGACAAAAGAAGATATATTTCAGCGGAAGTTGAGCACAAAATTGAGTTTTTTCACCAATCAAATGGATGAAAGATACCTACAGTGCATAACACAATCATATATTTGAGCTAGGCGAATTCCAGATTACACAGAAAATTTGGCGGAAAATTGTCATCAAACCCCTCGAACATTTCAATTTTAAATTATAATCAGATCCTCCACAAAGCAAATGTGGCCGCGTTTTTTCGAATAATAGCTGGACTAGAAGAAAGCTAGCCAAACTTTTTGAAATTCTGCCCTATTTAGAACTAAGTTAAATTTCGAGAGCTTTAACGCCTTCATAGTGATTGAAAAACTATGGACGAAATTATCCGCTGACTGTGTAAAACTCATTGCAAAATTTTTCAGCAGATGGATAATACCCCGCTTAGTATCTACTTCCTCCTTTAGAACTCTGATAAAAAGTCCGAATTTAGTAAGTGAACAGATTTTTTTTGATTCCGATCTTATCTCAATTTTTTTTCCAGAATTTATAATCTAACAGCTGGTAACTAAAAATACAACTTTTGCATGTTTCCTGCTCGCCAAAAAATTCCTCCTTGTCGGTACCATGTAGGCTCAGCACAATATGATTTTCCCTAATCTACAACGGAATAACCATAAAAATTAAAATTAACCCTCTGTTATCCAACTGATAACAGACTAGCAAATTTACATGTTCACGTATCTAAATCTTTTTTCGGCCATACAAAGATATTTGAGCTCGTGAAAGAATCTACATCTTCTCATTTAGGAAAATCAAGATATGCGTCACGTCCTGTGTTTGAATACCGAATTGTTGATATGGCGCTTTTAGACCGACTGAAAGTGAATTTACACCTAGGACGTTAACGGTGATGGACACACCATTGACGAATTGAATCGAGGCTGTGAAATAATTTGTGGGGCTCTTTGAATACCAATCGAATCAAACAAACGTATATTTGTACATGCCATTCAAACGTCTGAATTTTTTTTTTTGAAACCAGGACTCGTATCAATATTAGCTAAACAACAACAGCAACTATTGTACCGTATTGGGTTCAGATTGGGTTCGAACTGTTTGTTCTGGAAATTCTTGTTCATTCACAAGATAATAGACAAGTAAGTATACAGCGGGCTGTTAGATTCTGCCCGAGTACTCTTCGTGGTTGGAGGTCCAAAATATGTTTCTGAAGATCACGGTGGTCAGATTTTTTGGACCTGACACTAATAAGAACGCAACTACTTGATTTCAATCGAAGCTCGCATCCTTTATCTTTTCGAGGGACCATTTCTTTTAGAATGTCCAAAGCACAATTGTTACCTTCTCTATAGAATAGAATTGACCCAACTTTCGCATCATTCGTTTGTTTATTTTAAACTAAATGTTTGAAAAAATTATGCTTACTTAAAATTAAATGTTTGAAAAAAATATAACTAAGGAATAAGAAATTTTAATACTTACTAGTAAATCACGTTTCACAATACTGTTGTCTGTATATAAAACTAATAAATCCGCCGATAAACCGCGACAACTTGGTTCGCGCAATTTTGATGCCAGCAACAAACAACTGGTTGCCAAAATTTGTAAATGTGTTTTTCCTACGAGTATCGCTGCCAAAAACCTATCCATATAGTTAAGAGCTAATAGTACGACTTCTTCTTGACATTTTTGTTCTTCGCACACCTGGAATGGAAAAAAAATGATCAAGATACTGTGCGAATTATGGTCTTGAACAAATTACTAGTTCTAAATATTTGATAGTGAACAATTAAGGATTTCAAATAGATGATCAACTCTTCAGGTGAACATCTGAAGCTACATTTCCTAAGTAGCGTCTCAGCTACCTAAACTGCAGACAGAAGACGACCTTCAATCTGTTTATCTCTTACTATCAACAATTTTGGATGAAAGTTTGGGTCGCTTCGGAGGCTTTTGAATTTAATTATTTTTCATAAATTGCCCGAATGCAAAAGTTAATGTGTTTCGACTAGACAATCTAAATCTTACGATTTTACTACGGTTTCCGATGATTGTATCCAAAATGTCATTTTGTAGTTTTTAGCCATTGACTGAAGATTGAAACGACGCAACAATCTTGGGTGTTGCACCCAAAAACCCGCAATTGCACAATAATATTTATATCCTTGATGCTACCGATCCGGTTAAGCTTGAATTTTTTGAAAAAGGTTAATCAGAGATTGATTGAAACTAATTTTTCAGGCATTCGGGCTACTCAATCAACACGGAATAGTCACAGGTAGCAATGCCCGTCATTGGAAGATCTATACTCAAATTTCGCGATACAATGCCGACCTGTATAGCATTAATGAAACATTAACTTATTTTGCAGGATTTATAAATTTTAGAACTTGAGAGATCTGTAAATGGAAGAATTGTAGGTACTAAAATAAAAATTTCCCATGCATGTATGCTTTACATTTGATTTTGAAAGCATTGAAAGTTTTCAAATGATTTAAATAGACTTTAATATTTTTATTCTGGAAAATGAAATTAATGAATTTCAAACTTTATGGTCAAATTTTTGATTTTTTTTTTGATTTTTTCATGCAATTTTATAGTCAGTCCTTCAAGAGTTCCCCATAAAAATTTGAAGTTAGTTCGAGTGAAATTGATGAAGTTATGGGCTATAAAATATAGGTATCTCTCATGAATGGGCACGCAAAGAGGTTATCATTCGTATTAGCAGCTTTTTGATCAGCTCAAAAAGCTGCAAAAGAGTGCAACGAAGGTCGAGTCCTTCGAAGACAACAACAAAAATATGCTCTAGACATCCATATTGATAGCCTTACACTTTATGGACCCGGTATTGACAATTCTGTGTGAGTAGAGAGAAAAATTCACATTTTTCCAAAAAAAAATTCAAACGCGTCTTCTAAGAATTTTTATTTTTAAAGTCGATGAGACACGGAACTCAGAAAATAACGAACCGATCTTTTTGAAATTTTGAACACTTATTTTGTAAACATTTTACAAGGTAACGCTGTAACGCGAGATATTGTATTTTTAGACAACATTTTTTTTAAATAGGAATTTCGGAAATTTTTTTTCTGGCTTCACAATTAAGCCAAAAATTAAATGAACGACATTAATGGAAAAAACTCGACAGCGTTACCTCAAGAAACTCATTAACTAACAGAGTCTTTTAGATTTTTTGGTTTCAGATGATTCAGTTATTAGTTATGTTTCTCACGGCAATTTACCTTTTTGGCTCAATTTTTAAATATTTTTCAATAAAAAAATTACTGGATACTGTCTAATATATGTACTTTAGTATATTCCTTCAGTAAATGAACTAGCCTTTACCATATTGCTAAAAAAAATTAAAACTAAACCCCTTCAACACAACGTCGTCTCTGTTATAATTTGATGCAGAGTGTGCAAATAAAATTAAGTTAATTTAAGCAGCCCTGAGAAGTCCCATAGTAGATTAGAGCATCAAATATTGTAGGAATATTTTTACTGTTCACTTTTTATTTGCGTTGAAAATTTGAAAGAAAGAATGCAAAATGATAAACTAAAATTCAACTATTTCCGATATAATTGGCATGATCACCTTAAATCGTGGACAATATCATCAAAACAAAGTTCTTCAAGTTCATGTTATTATTGACACCTGTTTAAGATTCACAAAACTATTTAAGAATGTAATAAAATCACAATCTATTCAATTTCTATTGGAAGATACAAATTAACACATGTACGCTTGTCTCTTGTATTTAAAATAGAATTTTATGAGGACAACCAGTTCAATCGAATCCGCGAGTTTATTAGGTGGCACTTACCTTAGAAAGTAGTTTACATTTACACTACTTCCTTTTGTCATTATACGCTTGACTTAGTTTTTATGGATTCGCGGGCTATAAAATGGTTTTGGCTTGTATTGAAGAAGAAATAGATTGTCTGTCGAATTCGTCTAATATAATTCTATGTGGTGAAAATTGACACGATTTAAATAGACTTCCATCATAGAAAACGTAATTTCCTGGATGTGTTTCGACAAAAAAAAATCAGAAATATATATTATAATTTCAGTAGTTTCGTGGGAGAATCTAGGTTGGATCTGATTTGAACTATTCTAGTTATGATTATTACTAATTTAAAGACGATCAAAATTAACTGCACTGCATCATTCTTTTACAACTCACTACAACAAAACATTGAGAATCTATTTTATGAAGAACATAAACAATGCCTAATGATATGAATTTACACATCACATAAACGACTGTACCTAATTACGTAATGAAGTGTACCTAAGTAGTTAACAACTGCACCGAATTGATTAGGGGCTAAATGAACAGATAAACGCGAAGTTACGGTGCATGATTAGTACCAGAGTTAGTTTCGTGAGAAACGAATCCGACCAGAAACATTTTCATGGAAGAAATTTAATAGACTTTCGTTTTAGAGGAACAATTGTTTGAATTTCCTGATGAAGGCTCTACTTCCATATATTTTGTATTATAAATTCCTGTGTGCTGGATACATATCTACCTTGTTTGATGCCATTAAGGAGACAATATTTTTGTTCTTGGATAAATATTTTCGTACAGAAATACTCCTAGAAAATGTTGTCTTCGAATATTTTATATAAATATTGTGATCACAGTTTTTTTTCGATGAATTGTTTTTGCATCAGAAAATTAATTGCTGTAACAGTCACGAGAAGAAACTATTTGGTTTGAAAACGTATAAATTTTATACATATTAAGGTTTGCGAACCTTAATATGTATGGAATTTGCTACGTATGCATAATATATGAAACTTGACAGCCGTTATACTTCGCGGATTCAAATAATAAAATCGTTGAAGTATAATGAGCTTGATCCATCAATAAGCCTAGCCGTGGTCGTGCTGTCTGGTGACGGATGGTAAATGACAGCACCTGAAGAGGATGCCGTCCGTCACCCCGAAACCACACTTCCCGTATAAATTTTGTTCGATAATTTGCACATCAAAAACATTTCGTTTGTTTTAGAAAACTGTTTGTGTTCGACATTATTTTCCTTGGAGTATTTCCAAAAATATTCCACCAGCTGCGAACTTCTTTTCGTCCTATTTTTTCTTCAAAAATGAATACATACATATATGTATATAGTTGCGCTGCAATGTTGTACATACAATTTAAATCCAAAAGTCATGTATAGAAATTCAATTGATTTTGTAATTTTAATTTGAAAACATTTCACCTCTGAATTTTTCATCAATTTATTCAAATTTCGTTTGTCAACAACTTTTACAAATTTTTTCCTCATAAAATTCACGCACCAGTTGTCAGGGGTAGACGTTTCTTCTGGAGGTTTTTTAACGTCAGATATTTGGATGGAAATTATTTTCATAATTTTTTTTTGTTTTTTAGGCCAAATATTTAATTTTTATATATTTTTCGATGCCATATCGAATGTCATTTATTCTTTTAATATAAATTGTTTGTTTGTTTACTGTAAGTGGTTATTTTTATTGCTAATAGTAAAAGCGTTATATTTGATACTTTTGAATACGAAGTATTGGTTCAAAAAAATGTGTCGACGAAATTCACTTCATCCGAAAAATGCATAGGGAATTGAAGCAAACTATACATAAAATCAATTTCAATCTTGTGTTGTTTTATAGAGCACGCGGTGAAAGGTGTGCGGTTGGATAGTCCTTTGAAAATGAAGATTGAATGTTGAAAGTTGCAAAATTCATATACTTTGAAATAATTGAACACTTCGAGTACCAGCAACTTTGTGACCATCAATTTTCGCGTTGAATGCGAATACTGAAAAGTATGAAAACAATCTGTTTTAGTGAAATTTTAGCTTCAATATATTTTGTAATGATGAATGTACGATATGGTTTTTTTCGCTTTCAAAATATTTTGAACCACGTATCTGTATATTGCAGCAAAAAAAGAATGGTAAAGAGAATATTTATGAGGTTTGGTCGCAAAAAGTTTAACGAAAAAGCGGATTCAAACTGGTGTTAAAAATTTTGGTTTTCTGGGCTCAAGTAAAAGTTTTATCAACGACTTGCACCCTAAAAAAGCTAGTCTCTAAGAAATATATTTGATGGAACACATTCAAGCCGTTGGGTTGCTATTAGGATCTATATTGAAGTTACGTAGATCATTGGGGTATCAGCATTTTTTCGGAAATCATTGAAGACTATTAGTCGTTAAAATCATAAAATCTTCATAATCTCAAGTGGGTTATGGGCTTTATACAACCAAAAAACTGACCTATTTTTAAGAATTTATTACAAGGCCTCTGAAGTAAATATCAGTGTAATTCTTTCTGGGTTCAAATAAAACATTGTCAAAGCGTACTAAAAAAAATATTTTATTGAATTATTATTATTATGTTACACAAAATTGCAGCATTATCCTAGGCATATAAAAAATGCATTTAAAACGGTGCCAATGATCCTCAAGCGAGAAATGGTCTCAAACAAAAAATTCAAAAAAGGTTTTACTTGAAAAGCCAGTGGCTATCGTTTCAGCCAAAAAAAATTATATACAATAATAAAATGGCGGACAGTTAAAATTAATTTTTCGAAATTCGATTTTTTTTTGATTTTTGGGTTTAAAAACACAGAAAAAAATCAATATTTTAAAACGCCCATGATTCACACGATGACTATACATCTGGTCAATAAATGGTGAAAATGTCAGCAGGATCGTTTGTGTAGTTTCAAAGAAATCATTGGCACGGCATGAAAAAAGTGGTTTTGAGAAAAATGCATTTAAAGTTTTGAGGGCGATCATTTTCCTCCAAAATTCAAAACGTTACTAGTTTCCAAAATATCGGTGAGGCAAGGTTATGAGCCCAAAATTTTCTTTTTAAATTTAATATTATTAATTAAAACAAACAACATCGATTTTTAAAAATGTACAAAGCCTATAACCCCCTTAAGGGTTTTTTGATTCAATGAATTCCGCAATGAATTCTACAATGAAAATTTGCTGCAGATTACTTCACATCCAAAATATTGGTTTCAAAAAATTTACGTTCCAAAATATTGTGTCTACGAAAAAATATCATGAAACAATTCCGATTGGAAAAAATTCAGCGCAAAAAAGTATTTGGAAACTAGTGGTGACATTTTTCGAACAAAAAATTCTTATTTCTCAGCCGAAAATATATATTTCTATATAAATAAAAAGTTATTATTTCTATACCAAAAATTTCCGATGTTAAAAAGCCAAAGTGAAAAGATAGTCTAATATCTGCAATGATGAGCTTAAAAATCAACTTCATATTTTATGCAACAAGAAAAAAAATGTGATAACGATGATTAGGAAAATGGTTAAAAATATCATATACATGTCCTTCGAAAACAATTTTCAATTGATCAACTAAAATTCTTCAAAATTAGTTCAAAGTTGCTCTGAATCTGTTTTAAATGTAGCGGATTCTTGTTTGAGCTGAAACTACTCTTGTTTTCCATAGCTCATTTCACTTTCGCCTACAAATCCGTCTAAACTTACTTTCGATTTCAGAATTCTGTTCTGTTTTATGATGGTTTTATGATCATTAGCATACGAGCCTGTCATAAAAGTTATCTTAAATCTAAACGGCCAACATTCCAAACTATTTACAACACATAAATATGTAAAATGTGGTTAGCATCTAAATCACGACAGTCATTCAAATATTCTGGTTATTATAATCCTCAAGGAAGTTCACCAGTCTTCTGTCTTTCATGTTAGCGCTCCTTTTCAATGTGACTCGTTACATAAGTTTAAGCTAAGCGTAAAGCCTATTTACAGATATGTATCTTCATAGCTAATTGACTAAAAATTCAAACCCCTAACAACGATTTTGCTGAAATTCTTTTGTTGGGTCGTTTCTTTATTTCGCCACTAAAACTTTATCTGATATCAAAGCCGGTCGAAAATAGCGGTAGGTCTTAATTTGCGTCATCACCAGCCCAGGATGAAAGCTAGAACCAAAAAAAAATTTGAATTAGTGACCTACCCTTAAGCAAATCTTCCCATCAAATTCACTTTTACGCTTGGCGAATTGCGTCAATATAATCATTTCAAGGCTAACCAATGCCCCGCGCTGGTTTCACGTTCCCACCTATCCAGATATATAGGTAGGTGTATCTAAGTATCTATAGCGGCGTATCTGTGGACACTACTGTGCTATAGGCAGGCCTATTTAGATGAAATATTTTTATCGTTTATTGCTGAAATTCCATTCATAAAAGTGCTTAGACCGTGTTTATTCGAATTTATTCCGAAAGACATTTTCACGCTGTTTCATCTCAAATTACACAAGCGAACATCGTAAGTGCTTACTCAGGGGGCGGCGGCGGTAGCGACGGTGGGCGCAAGTATCTTCTTTTTGGCCGAAATATCGCCCCAACCGTCGTTGCTGCTGATCGTCTTTAAAGGGTCTCGCCGAAAAAATTCCTGGTAGAGGAAATCCGAGATTTATAGGTCGGAATTGGATGTTTAGTTTCGAAAGCTTATTTTTTTCGCGATATGATAATAAAGCGATGGAAGCGATGGAAGCAAGGAACCGTTCAACTGCGATCGATTCGCCAAGGAGCAAGAATTCCTGTGGCTTTACCGGCGGTATTGTTAGATTTGGCTAAGGTATTTCGGGGATTAAGAAGCCAACGTTCATCTTTTCAACAAACACTATTAATCACTTAAACCTAATCCGCTGATTGTTCTTCCCGTTTCCCGGGGCGGATTGCGAATTCCGGAAACAACGGTCCCATTCAAATCGAATACATTTAAGAGATCGCGCCCACAGTTCGGTTCAGGGGTTACGCAAGAGGATTCGATTCTTCAGTGTGGGATTCATTTTGATTTGAATTTAATCTAACGTTCTTTCGAACTACTTTGCAGATACCAATCTCGGGTATGGTGGCCAACGGTGGGGTGCGTAAGACGCTGAACATTTGCCTATGACAACAGCCACATAATCAAGAGATTCATTAATCTGTTTGCCTCTTTTCAACCATATTACACATCATCATGCGATTCTCACTGATTTTATTTTGTAATCAAATAACAATAAAATTTTGCAATTATTTGCAACGATCAAATGAATTCACAACTAGCAAATTTATTGTGCAGACCATCTTTAAACGTGTCCACAGATTTTTATTGAACTACTCAAGGTATTTAGCGTAAATTGCAAAGACAAGAGCTACTCCATGGATTTGAAGACACTGCACAAATAGCACTATCCACCCTTACCAGCTTTAGATAATGTCTCAATTAAAATAGTCGTGCTTGCGTAGATACTTCGACAGGATTTTGCCGACAAAATGTGAAGGTCATTCGCTAAGAATTTCTTATTGTTTGAATAAATTCAAAGGCTACAATAATTTTGAATAATTTCTTTTCGGCCCAGCTTAGTTTCAAATAAAATATGTATTCAATCGGCTACGATCAAAAGTGTTACGTGTAATATTCGCCTATTGATTCCTTGATTTAATGATAAATCCAGTTAATTTCAAGAGCCTACAGATTATTTTTAATATGATTTCTGGTTGAATAGATGTAAATTCCAATTGTTAGGGATTTTGTGATTTACACAAGAGAAATATTTCGATGATTTCTCGTTGTTTATTTGATAATGGGGTGTATTAAATAATATTTTTTTGTGATTTTAAGTCGAGATTTTTTTGAAATGATTTTATGGCCTTGTCGCTTTTGAATGGTGGACTATGAATGATGATGAAATTTTTGTTTTCCTGGGAAGATTCATTTGAATATTGATCATAATCTGGCGTCTTTAAAAATTTATGATATCCATTTTGGCTAGAAGTTCAGAAATGTGTGCGCGTTTGTGTGAAGAGAGCTTCTCATAAAAATCATTCGCCTATTGGAAAACACACGAAATTTTCCGAACACCTATGTTTATGGTTCCCACTTAAGAGAACAAATTAGAAAATAATCACCAGTTTCAATTATGTTTTAACATGATACATACTTTTCAGGTGTGATTTAAAAATATATACAGTGGCCCACAGCCAAAATAATGTGGCCCGATTACTTATGAAAAATGATTAATATCTGCCAGTTTCCGAATTAAATAAAGAAAAACAGTTATAAGGAATTACAGATATAATGTTTATTTATCATTCAAGTGAAAAATACAAACAAAAAGAAATAATCCGTTACGATAAAAATTAATAAAAACCCAGATAAGAGCTGATTTTGACCTCACAGCCAAAATGATCAGAAATGGTTTTTCCTAGAAAAAAATTGTATCAAGTTCTTAATATCTTACAAAATTATCAAATGATACTTCTAGTATTTCGCGGGGGAGCCTTTATGCTTGAAAACAGCGTACAATCTCCGAGGCATGGATTCCACTAGAGACTTCGTGAAATCTGGCTGAATTTGGTACCACTCTTCCTGCCGGGCTCTTTTAAGGTCCTGTTTGTTGTTAATTGTGTGTTTCCTGGTGCCTTTCTTCAACTCTGACAAATTCTACATATATAACATTCAAGTCCGGAGACTGTGGAGGCGTTTGAATAACATGCGAGCAATTCCAAACGAGCCACATTTGAACGAGTAGGGAGGAATGCTTCGGCTCATTGTCCTGATAAAATCGAAAATTATCCCTTATATTGAATTGTTCTGCACTTTGCAGTATGTTCTCTTTCGAAATATTCAGATACTGGTGTTTGCCCATGATACCATCGATGACAGCCAGATTTCCGACCCCTGCTGACGACATACATGCCCATACCATAACAGATCCATCTCCGTGTTTCACAGTGGTAAATGTTTTGGATTGAGCTCTGTATTTGGTTGCCTCCAGACGTATTTTTGCTCGTCAGATCCAAATAAATTGAATCTACTTTTACCAGAGAAAATTACGGTATCCCAAAAAGCAGTATCCTTTCTCAGATGTTCACGAGCGTAATCAACTCTGCACAATCTGTTTTTGCGGAAGGTTTCTTCCGGGCGACTATACCATTTAAATTGGCATTCCTGAATATCCTCCTAATAGTTTCGGGGTTTTGCCTTTTTGCCGTGAGTCCTTTCAGCAATTTCTGCCAATTTCGGGGCAGTAAACGTAGGATCGTTTTTTGACTGTCTCACGATCCAGCGACAATCCGTTTCAGAAAAAAATTTGTTGTGAGCTTTTTTGACTAGAATCCCTACTCGATTTTCGCGCACAAAACGTTCAATAGTATGCTGCACCATTGAAGCACTTCTTTTAACAATTTCAGCGTTTTTTTAGATTTCCCGTCCTTGAAATAATTTATCAATAACTCAACTCTAGTTCTTCAATAGAAGTGTGACGACCCATTGCGAATTAAGGCGTATACCTACTTCAAAAAAAAACACGTTTTTTATTACGGATTCCGAAAGAAACGTACATACTTCAGGAATGCTCAGTCAAAATTTAACAATGATCTGAGCATTACATCAATATTTCTTTCGATATTTTCGAATGCGCTTCCGAGCGCGTCGGATACACCTAGCGCGCTTTAAATGCGTTTTTCTCGAAACTACTTTTTTTGAAACGGTGCTAATGATTTCTCAAAATCTACTCAACCGATCCTTTTGAAATTTTCACAGCTTATTCCTAATATATATCGTGTATATCGTGTGAATATCAAACATCTTAACAATTTGCATTTTCTTATATTTTTTTAAACCACAAATCAACAAAAAAATGACGATTTTTGGTCAAATTTTTATGAACCGACGCCATTTTGTTCTTTTGCCCAATTGTCCAAATTTTATTGGTTCACACGATAGTCAGTAACATAAAAAAACATATTTTTGATTTTCTTGTTTCAGGCAAGTCTTCCAGTTGGAATCAATGGCATCATTTGGTAATGTGTATACATATATTTAAATAAAAAATTTTTTTATTAACTTCAAGTTTTTATTTATTGAATGCAAAAAAAAATTAACAGGGGCTTCACAATAAATTTGTAAAGTTGACCTTTTTTTGGCCTTGTAAAGTAGGTATACCCCTTAAGTATCGTATTGTTCTTTAGAGAAAAATGACTTCGTTCAAAAACCAAGGTCTGACTGATATTAATTATTCCTGCAATGCGATATTCAATCCTCATAAACGGATTATTGGAATCAACGGTACTTTTTCTAGGACAAACTATTACACATAATTTTGGCTGTAAGGTCAAAACCACCTCTTATCTGTGTTTTTATTAATTTTTATCGTAACGGATTATTTTCTTTTGTATTTTTTCACTTGAATGATAAATATATATTATATCTGTATATCCTCGTAACTGTTTTTCTTTATTTAATTCAGAAACTGGCAGATATTAATCATTTTTTATAAGTTACCTGGCCACAACATTTTGACTGTGATCCACTGTATAACTTTTTTTTTACTTTTCGTACAAATGTCGAAATTAATTCTTTACACATGAAACGACTTAATGAAAAGCTATATCGAACATCTGATTTAATAAATATTTTCAAAACACCATCAAGTATTTGAGGTAATCTGCGAAACACGACGAAGCCAAAAAGGTAACGAGTGTTGATAGAGAGTTCCACATGTTAAATTTCAAACAAATTGGACCACATTTGGTTGCTTTGTGACGGTCACACTCTCTAAAACTCAATGTAAGGTAGCAAATAGTTTTTCTAAGATTACAGCTGAGCTGTTTCACGTGAGGTCAGTTAACGAAAAAATAGGTAGAGTAACGTAAAATTTTTAAAATTATTACAAATGACTATAGAAAAATTAAATATTTCAACAGTACTACCGAAAAAGCTATTATAGAGCGATTAAATTTGAAATAGTTTTCACAGAAAACAGGCTACATTTAACCAGTCAACCTGAAACGAACAAATATCAAGTTACCAACGAGCAAACCACACGTATAGGTAATAACAATTGCACTAAAAGTGCTTTTAAGCCATAGTAGTAGAAGGAAAAACTCTTCGAATCAATTTGCTTACTTGGCTCCAAGCGTCGAAGAAGAAATACCCCATCTTAAGAATAAAATTCTACATTCTCACTTCTACTTGAAGACCATTGCCAAGCACTTGAACTTAATGAACTCGTTTCACTTATGTTAATAGAACAACTTTACCAATTTTTTTACCTTCATCGTTCCGACTAAAAATCTTGAATGCTGCGAATGCTTTTGTGGCGTGTTCGCACGTTGCAAGAAACAAAGCATTTTTAATTTTATTTGAGAGCCAGAAGAGTTTCAATTTGCTTTCGGTTGCGACATTTTGATGGAAGTTTTTTTTTGATCAAATGATGCAGATTTTTTTTAAATTTGGTGATGTTTTCTAGATAGAAATTCGAGTTGTGTTAGATTTGATTGTCATGATTTAAAATTAAATGACTTTGTTTTATGGCAAATCAAAAGACTTTATGTAGAACTGATTTAATCCTTCGAGTACACACCTATTTTTTCGATCATCGAGAACATATGGGGTCAAATTGACCCCAACCACTTTTGAACATCTATAGAATCGCCACCACTAAAGATTTTCATTTGAAAAAAATTTGAGGTATAATTTGAAACCTCTTTTAATAGTTCTCACATATTAGAAGTGCCTTAAATGTCCTTACCATACCTAAACAAATTCACGAAAAATCAGTTTCGACGCAAATCATTTTTTTTACAAAAAAATCGTTACTTTTTCAATTTTCGAAATTTTTGGCTAAAAATTTAGGCGGAATACTCTCAAAACATGACAAAATTATCCCTATAGCGGTCCATGAAAAAAGGCTATTTATTTTACATATTTACGGTTGTGATTTTGAAAATTATAAAATTTGCATATATAAAACAAAAAAAATCATAAGTTCGTCAATTTTGAATATTTTGATCTAAAAATTTATGTGGATACTCTCAAGACATAGTAGAATAATAAAAAAAAATAGCCCTGCATAAAAGATTGCAAAAAATACATTCGTTACGCATATTGGTAATGGTAATTTTGAGGGTGTAAAAAATCATGATTTTTTTACGTTTTAGAGTTGAAAAAAAATTTTTTATTCATTAAAATATATAAAAACAAAGACAAAACAAATAATAAATAAAGAAATTACTCATATGCAGCACAATCGTTGCAAAAATATACCCGATGATCGTTGCACATCGGTCGATTGCAGGATGGGCACACCATATTTGTTTTTTTGGTCCTGCTGACGAGAGCACAAGCTGAACACGTTCCAATCTAACAGTTGGGATACTTATTCCTAAATATGAATGATCCCTTTTCGAATGTCTGTACGCATACAGGTGTTCTTTATTTTTCCTCGTAGATATGGCTCGACGAGGTGAGCCACAACTTCTTTCAAAGCAACAAGGGCAGGTTTCTTTTTGGTAGCGTCACCGGCGTATTTACAAATGTACAAGCTCTTGGCAATCACGATAGCTTGATCGAGCATACCAAAAAAAGTTTCGCATTGGCCAACGCTTTGTTGCACGGGATTCACTGCCGCCAAAATCTTCACCGGTGTCTTCAGCCAGCAAAGCATTACGCACACTAGATCGCAGATTATATGCCATATTGCTAAAAAAAACACTTGCAAACTTATTTTTTGGCCTTTTTAAATTAATCTATCCATTTATAAAGTTAAAAAAAATTGAATTTTTACCTCAAAATTGACGTCGAGTACACAATGGGGTCAATTTGACCCCACGCTTGCCTCAAATGTTTCTGAATGAAAATTGACGACGTGAGACTGTCTGCAAATGGTGTAAACTTATAGTCAAGAGACAGAAATACACTTAGAAACCTATAGTACCCCCACTCTCCGGCAGGCCTAAGCGCTACGATCGGTCAAAGTCGCCGCTGGGGTCAAATTGACCCCTTCTGTACTCGAAAGGTCAATTAAGTAACTAAGCCAACTTCATTCAAAAATTGTAAAAAAAAAACACCGCAAAGATTGAGTTCTAGAACATTTTTCCATTCGAATTTTAAATAAAAACATATTTGCCACCAGATATCTTCCCAGTAAGGCATAATACATACATAATTCAAACCAACAACTAGAAAAGCATTAACTCACCTACAAATGCTCCAACAAAAAAAAATTAATTCAACCCCGGATGTAGACCTTCACGGAAAGCAATGATAATTAATTAATACGATTCATACCTCCTCCGACACAATTGCAGAATTTCTAACGTTGCGCCAGAAACTGCTAATATTCGAGGCACACCGTAACTAATTCGGCAATAGTAAAAACATACACGATTCCATGATTAGCAGAAACGAATAAAAAACCAAATTTATAATTGGACCTCATCAGCATTCAAAGCACAAAGAAATGGACAATTAAATCATCTTTTGGTTATCAGCCTCTTTCGAAAAGGTCTTACCTTTTTTCTGTTCAACGAACGATTCGATGATTTTCTTACCATTTGGTAAATATCATCGAAATATAGGCAATCTGATTAAAAGACCCTAAAAAACATTAGCCGAATTCACATTAGTGGAAAAAATTAGGCTTATGATGATGTTAATTAGCTTTATTGACAATATGGCCTTAGGATTTACATTCGTTTTGCTGGGGAAAACATTAACGGCCCCAACATAAAACTTACAATGGAAATGTTTCCCATCAATTTACGAGTTTACTATTTGAGCAAAGTGGCTTACGGCGCGGAGTCATTAGGTTCGGACCCGCTGTTTAACACACTTATTGCCAACTATCACGGTATCATTTGAGCGGAGTGTTTGGAACAGCCTTTTTCTGTGAAGAGCTCCCATATTGTTCTTGCAGTTTTTGCTGAGATAATAGACGAACTGGGATCCTAATCGGAATCAAGTCGACCATCAAAGGAGCAAGCAATGTTCAATTTCTTGTGTGCGTGTATTTCAATGCTGAACCGAACTGAACCACAACCAAGCTCCCAAGTTCCCATGCCAATCTAAATACTTTCGGTGTATCATTTCATTACACTATTATATCAAATGCAAATATACATGTTAAGATACACACTGCCATCTTCACTTAACAGCAGCGCCATCAACTTCTTGCAGTTGGTTTCCTCAAAACAAATCAAACAAATTTACGGCTTAGAGCCTTCTCACATACGGTTCCTGGCCCGATAAAGGTGCTGACATTGTGTAAACTCCCTATTTTGGGGGCTCCTTTGCCGTGAAGCGGAAGCGCCCATTTTTTCGGGCAAACAAATCGGACTCATCCAAGATGCCACCAGCACTCATTCAAGTGTGAAAAGATGTGACATGTCTTCCTTCCTCCACCACAATCGTTTGCTCGGTCATCCTTGCTAGCTGTCTGTGCCATGATCAGAATGTATTTAATCTTAATCAAAGTAGGATTAAGCCACTTAAGATATCGCCGAAGTGGACGATGCAAACGCGGCGGCAAAGGCTCAAAAGACGTGGAATCTCAAACACCATCACCGAATGATGCATAGTGTCGGTGCGAAAGAGGTTGACTTGTTCAATTTTAGACCACATTTTAGTGCGGGACGAAGGGTATGGATTGGCGACGGGGTGGCTAAGCGGCGCTCATGCTTTAACCACCATAAAGAGCGCCAAACACCGGAAATAATCAACACAATCTGAAAAATCATTTCACGGATTAACAGGCCAATGTCCAGGATTAAGGGATTGCATATACATATGCTCCTCGTTCGAGTGGCTAAGGGTGGTTTCAAGCAAATTGTCGCGAAAGTGGTAAATCTAGGTTTTTGGTGCAAGAAAAATGATTCGAATATTTCAGCAGCACGAATGCTGGCTGCACAGCACCTGAATGCATTTTTTGATTAGCTGACACTTATCGGAAAGACATTGATTTTTAGAATTTCCCAATTAACCAAAAAAAAATGTATAAATGTAGAAACAAAAGCTTTACGAGTTTAAAATAATTTTAGTATCATTTGAAGCATGCTCATGCCTGAATTTGAACTTTAGTATCATTTCATTTCTACGCAACATCTTCGGTGTTCCACAAGGTTCTATCTAGCGTCCTTTAGTTTTTAATTTAATCTAAAATTTCGTCGTATTTTTTTGTTGTCCATTCGAAGATAACATAAATAATTCAGGGGAGTCAAGTCCATGCAAAAACTTAGAGGTTTATTGATTTTGAAAAAGTTTTAAAGATTTTTTCATTTCAAGATTAACACCTGCATTTGGAATTAGTCACTAAGCCCGCATTTCTTGCTTCATACGTTTAAGGACTTAATGATTCGACAATGAAGGCACAAGTTCGAAGTAAGATAAACGGCAGTAATGCAAAGATATTCCATCATTTTTAAAATTTCAGAGGTGTTAAAGATCGGAACTAGAAACTACGAAGCCGTGCTATTATTCTACTGTAAAGAACATCATACTTACAGGAATTTAGGATATTACATCAAACAATCGTTTACTTATAATATTTCAATTCGATTGTAGTGTCGAGTTGAGTTGGGTCATTTTGAAGCTATCATGTTGGAGCTATCATTTAGAAATTATTTACATAAATCATTTGAATGTTATGTGAATCGATTTGAAATCCTTTCGAAACATTTTTTTTGACTGAAATATGTAACAATTGTAAAACAGAAAGCAAACTTTCCAGGATAAGACAACAGATTGGTCACGAACTGGTTGATGGTATTCCATAAGAACCTTTTATATAACCATTGTTTATTACAATGTACATATTTAGAGGTAATGAGCAGGATAACGTGAAAGGCATGGCGTGTAATATTTCTTACATTGAAATAGTCTGTCAGGACCATTCTAATCGTTGTCTATTTTATTTTTTTCAGCAGTAATCTCTTTATCAAGACTGGCATCACCACAAATGGTTTGGACTACATTGACGAAACCAAAAAAAAGGATTCAGACATCCAGAGATTTCAGTTGAATGAGATTAAGTGAAAATAGGAAGGTAGGTTGTAGTGGCAGCCCTCTTTGCTAAAAGATGGCTTATATAGGACTCGATAAAGCTGATACCACAAAAAATAAGGACGTCATTGGAAACCTTGCTTTACGATATTGAAAACCATACGGATCCTTTTATGAAGCTGGCTAGGCAGCTAATATTTTAATCAGCTACTTTCGTTAGGCTGTCCAAGAAGAGAGAGCCTAGGATTTGCATTTCTGAATAGTGCTCGGCAATCATGCAGAAAGAGCTGACCCGTTTATTTTGGACAGAATTGGTTGGCAATGATAGTAGTCCCAGAACACATTTAACGCAATCGAGTCTACAAGATTTTTGCAGGAAAGCCCGATTTTCATACATTTTGCAATACAATTTTTAGTAGGCTTTACAAAATGTCATCTCATAATGAAGAAATCCAGTTCCAGTGAAAAATTAACAATAAAAACATTAAATTCAATTAAATTGAATTGAATTTTGTCATCTTAAAATGAACGAATCTTGTAAACGCTTTCAAACTATCAAATTTAATTTTAGATGTCGCGAAAAAAATTATTTTCGATTTGAAATTTCAAGCTTCTGAGAAACATTTCGGACCTACATCGAAGATATCTCCTTAAACACCGTCAAAATTGCAATTTACCAGCACCCGAAACAAAATGCAGATTACCATACAACCGAAAATAATTCCACCTAAATCTTTCAACTTCCATTAAATTATTGACCGTGCCCGACCACACAGTTGTCGGTCAATGACAAAGAAGTCCTTCCAATCGTCCGTCTGCTCGTTTGGACTTACAAATTTTTTGTTTTAATTTCTTACTTTCCGTCTCTCAACGTTTAAGTCAATGGAGGTGGACTTGGACGGTTCCCAAGACTCATTGACTGTGGAGCGCCACGTATGTTGCAATGATGTGTGGAGTCGTGCTAATAATAAAACTCATAAACTAACTTGGTAGACGCAACAATAGCATAGCATGCACCGAACAAGAAGGACACACTTCCACCGTCGAGAGTGTAAACATCGCGAAAACATATTTGAATCGGCAAAACGTAACACTGTCCAACTGAATGAATGGATCTCAGCACTAAGGCCAAAACAATTCATTAATGGTTGCGAAGGACTGACGAAGTTCGAATGCTGGTGAAGAATTTACTCCTAGATCTCAGAAAATCAGACAACGGGATCCTTCGTCAATTGCTTATCTAATCGTGAAGTTTCCTTTAATTTTAAATTAGTTAATGCAAAAATATCAATAATCCCATAGTATACTATTTTATACCTTGCCATCCAAATGGTTTTACATTCCACTGTATTCGCACTAAATATGCTTTAATGCAATGATTTTTGCAAGCTGATCTTTAGCAACCTAGCATACATTATTAGCTTACACATTCGGACTGGACCGCTCTGTGTGTCGGGATGCAAGGCTCGGATCTTGGTTGCATGCCGGAGGAGTTCTTCGCCAAGACGATGTGCGTCGCCAAGAAATAAATTCGCGAATATCCGCGACCGACCCCCCACATCCGGTCGCGAATCCAATGGAATGTTCGCTCTTATCAACTGCATGTTGTTGTTGCTGTTGTTGGGGCCTGAACTCTTCCTTGATTCAGCGCATGGGATCTCCAAATTGAATTCAATTTCAGTACTGCGTCCGAGAATTTTAAACCACCACCACCACCAGCCAGTCTCAGATCTCAGGAGATCTTTCCACAGTTGGTCCTACAGAAATTGCTTAGCGAAGTTTTGGCTGCTTAGTAGGAATACAAGGAAACACATTCGGAAAATTGTACAATGTTTATGCTGGAGAACATTCTGCATATATCTTCGGCATTTCAGTGGGGTGTTGAAATTGTGGTGGGGATATGTAAAAATCTAGGTAAAATTATATCCAGGATTAACCATGAGCACTCAGGACCATTGAGAAAAGTGCACCACGTCTTAATCGTTGCAAAATAAGGTACTGTTTCTTCAATTCAGCTGTTAATCTTTGAGAGTAATTTTTTGCGCAACACAGAATATAATTTAAAAGGAAGATAGCGACGATAAACGAGAACCAGAAAAATTCTAATACTTTTAAGGTTGTTTACTAGCGGAGGGACATCGGTAGTGTCTCGATCATCATCAGTTATTAACACAAAAACTGTTTTTCAGACGAAAAACTTGGTTTGACCAGAAATAGACGATGCCTTCAAAGTTAACGTGGGATGGAAATTCGCATCCCGAAACGTATTACATCACATATGGAAAATTGCTGATGATGAGATCATGGTTTTCATTGACTTCTCGCGCATCTCATTTCCAAGTGTAAATTTTATTTATCATATTTTGCCTCAATTTAATTTTATTTATCATATTTTGCCTAAAATTCGAAATGACTGCCAGTTTTTTACCGACGATATGTGGAAACCGACAACATTTTTGGGATGCTGTCATATTTTTTCTTGGCAAACGTTGAAGTGGAAGCCAGGAACCATGAGTTTCAAATATTTTGAGTGCCTTATGGCCCGCTCCAAAGGATCACAAATTTGGTCTTAAAATCTGCGAAATATGTAGGTGAATTTTTACATATTTTTTATTTATTTTGAAAACCAAATTCGCACCGACAAAAATGTTGATCTGCAGTTGGAATTCACCGACATGCATGTAAAAACTTTCATAGACACAAACAATGTTCTCAACTCTATTCAAAACTACATTCTAGACCCGAAAATTGCTTGTGACTTCCCACCAATAATCAATCAATGATTGTGTAATTCCGCGATATTTTTCTCGAAAATTTGACATCCTCAATAGGATACATCAAAACATCGCCATAAAACAAATGTTCAAAAATTTATCGTTTCAACTTAATCGACTTTCCCAAGCAATTCAAATATACATTTTGTGCGGAAAAATTCACATCTTCGCACACTTGCTGGGCAAGAGACTATGCTTGGTATGTTGTACATACATATATGTTTTATTTTACATACACCTATGTGTTTATAAGCTTAATAAATAACACCATATTACTTGATTCGCCAACGTGATGAAATATACATACCTACGTATGGTAAGAAAATGTTCGGCAAGGAAAAATTCAAAAAAATAAAAATAATATAAATCAAGAAGCGCAAAAATTCAACAACGTCGACGACATTCCTTTCGGATCGTATTACGTGCCGTGTTTTTGAAATTCTTCGTTGAACTTTTGTCAGTCGCGTCTCCTTTGCACAAAGTGTCCCCAAAACCAGACCCAGTGCATATTATTGCATTTTGCAACAAAATTGTTTACACATAATATATATCGCACGTATTAGATGGGAGACAATCGTACAGTTTTTTTCCGCTTTGCATTTTCAGATAGAATTCATATAAATGTAATTTAACGCGATATTATGGAAAACACATAAAAAAAATGTTCAATTGGTGACAAATTTTCCGAACATTTTAAACAGAAATTAAATGAATTTCAACGTGTTTTAAGAAGTCTATAAATAGAAATACTTTTAACGTTTCAGATTATTCTATTTGCACTTAATTGACCACATTTTTAGACAAATTTAAGAAAATAAAACTATTTAAACATGAATATTCTGCCCATAAAATGTTTCATACAAATATTTCCGCCATTTACTGTAGCAATGCCATAACATGATAGCGTGCTACATACAAGTATCTTTTCGCCTAAAAAAACTAACAACAACATCAAACAGATAGCAATTCAATTTCACATTGCATATTCTGTGCATTCTTTTCAATGATTAAACATAGGAATGTTGAAATCAAGAACGTAAGAACGTACGCAAATTAATAAATAAACTGGCGGTGGGGCAACAAAAGTTTAAAAAAAAATACGTTCAAAAAAACAGATTTTTAAAAGACACGGCGGCGGTTAAGTGAATCAGTGAGTCCCATCGCGAAACCATTCAGTTTGGTAAGTAAATATTTTCAGATAGAATATAGTAGTGTGTATACAGGAACATGCTCCAAGAATGCAAGTGTGTTGCCATATGCAAGGAGTCCTTTAGATGCAAATTAAAGGATTTTTGGCAGCTAAGGTACGCGCTGGAAGAAAGATGCATTGGAAAGCTGAAACTCTTCTGTTCTTCATGATACTGGCAATCACTTGAATGTTCTTACCTGCATACAGAAAGGGCGTATCTTACTATAAGTTCCAAAATTAAAAACTAATTTGCGCATGATCAGATTCTACAAAACCTTTTCAGGAGCTAAAAATACATTCATCGTGGTTTTGGTATTACGAGACGCTGGGTCCTTCTTATTAAATTCCTAAATTTTCTTGAAAAACACTAACGGAACCATCAGAATGAAAACGGCTTCCACCATCTCAGTCCCGAACTTGGCAACCCAACCAATTTGGAATGCTTTCCGACTAACCGCTGCTGGTTAAAAAAAAGCCGAAATATTATTAAAGACCCCATTGAAGAAAAGATGAATGCGCTGTCGCGAATGTGTCCTCTTTATCTTCGCCGTCCGCGGCATCATCTCCAATCCCAGGCCCAGCTCCAGTCCATGTTCGATTTTGCACCCAGCTACAATCCATTTCGCATATATAACACATCCACTCAACTTGAGATGCCACCGTCCCGAAGCTCCATCCACCATTCCGCAAGTCCTCTCCACCTAGCCAGCCTACACACATCGCGAAGTCCACGAAAAGGAATAATCATATGAGTGCGATCCTCGCGGCCGATAATTTCATGCTTCACGATCGCGATGGCAGTGGAAGAGGTGCTGGCGGGAGCGACTCTTCTACACCCTGCACTAAACTGGGGCTCGAAGAGGGCTCCCCAGATCCCCAGCGGGCCACCAGCACCATCGCAAAACCTCGTCTCGGAGACTTGGATTCTGAACTTCATTCCGCGAGACCAATGCTGCTTCAATGCCGTTGCCCAAGTCGCCGGGGTCCCAAATCAACAAAGATAGTCCCAGACAGGTCTAAAGTATTTTCTTATGCGCGAAATGACTGTGGGAAAGTTTTGCAGCACCACGAGTGGCATCCGCAGACCCAGCTCCACCGTCAGCCCCAACCGCAATTGGGCGGTGCGGGTACCCTTACGTTTTCGGTGCAATCTTTTTTTTTCCTTTTTACTTTTGAAAAGATGCGGATGTGTCTCTTTCCATGGGTCTTTTTGTTTGCGCCCACAATCAACACTGTGTGGTGGCACGGAGATACCGAGGTCGTCGAATGCGATTCTGGTGAAGCAAAGATGTAGTGTCAATAAATAAATTGTGTTACATTTTTAAGTTGCTTAAAATCACATTTAAATAAATATGTGTTCAATGTTTCATTTCGTAAATTACTTTTAATGGGTTCGCTTGGAACCGGAACTCTATCAGGATATCGGTAGAAGCAATATACAAATTGGACTTTCAAAAGAATTGGCCCAAAAACACAAGGCATTCTTTGTATTCGTTCCGATTGTCTTCCTGTTCATAGTTGGCTTTTTTACTGTTCCTTTGTTCGAACTTCAGTAGTGAATCCTGCGATCTCAGACCATATCTGCCTTCATAAAACGGTTAACTGTACTTGGTCAAAAAAATCATAAGAAAAACCAATTATACTCTGTGACTTCATTTACACAATTCGTATTTGCAGTCATAAAACTCTTCTAGATTATTTTGAGCAAATATGCTCTAACTGGCTTGAAGTTTTCCACGTATAGTTGAAAATTTGTTTCTAGCAAATTTTATTAATTGAAAAAGCAGAAGAAGATTTTATGTGGCATTATTTTTTTAAATTTCGATATATTCCGCCTCAAAGTTCGTGAATTCATTGTACCAGATGAAAATTTTCATTAGTAAATTTCATCAAAAATACGATTTAAAAGGATATTTTAATTTTTAAAGTATTTTCAAGCGTGTACAGCGAGATGCTGTGACACAGCATTTTTGACGTTCCACTGTGTTTCGGTATTCTCGACTCCTGAATTACGAAAGTATAAGCATGGTCCACCTCTTGACCAAGAAGCTCAGGAAATTTTGAAGCCAATATACGAAGATTTAACTTCGAATGATTTTGCTTCGTGATTCGTAAAAAAAACTAAACGCAATTTTCTCGAATTCATGTTTTTTAAGCTGACGGACACGATTCTAGAAAAACTACTCAACCGATCATCCTGATTTTTTAATATGTTGTACACATATATGACTATAGCCGCCAGCGGAATTATTATGATCGGTATCAAATTTTCAGATATTCACTCAATTTTCCACCCTCAAAAATAGGTTTTTTTAAAAAAATGGCCGCCAATTTGTTTTTTTTAATGAAAAAAAAAAAACTATTCCGGTAGCTGCCATAGGCACTTAAACAAGGATTAATTTGGCGTTTTTTTAGATGATCCAGTCTCCTGAAATCACGTCCGCCGTCATTTTTTTGTGTTTTTTTAAAAAAATTATGGGTAAAAACAACAATAAAAACATCTAAAAAAATATTTTTCTACACCCAAAGAAATGATATCTCTTTTCTTTCTTTTGAAAAAAATGGATAATTTTTTTTGCTTGAAAATCGTAGCCTAAAAGACCCCTTAAATCGTTTGCATCTCCTAAAAAAAAACATTGGATTCTTCTCTTTTGAAGTAGTTTTATTCGTTGGATTCAAAGCTTTCAACAATTTGAAAGTGAAATTCACTCTGACAAAAGAGTATATATTTTTGGACGAGATCAAAGTACATTTGAAACAGGAAATATTAAACAATCATCATTTTTTAAAGTACAGTACATCTTGGGACGAAAGTACGTTCGTTAACAAAGATAGGGGGTGGGGTGTTTTAAAAAATATAACTTAGTGTTCCAAATCAATCTATGAAAAGCGTAGTCTAAATACTGACCACAAGAATGGATACCACTGTATCCACTACATTTTATGCTACATTCTGATGAAGAACAAGGTTCTAGTTGTGGGCCTTTATTTTTCTCGTAGATTTTCGTTCACTGTCGTAGCTTAGCTTTGCGATATTTTCATCGATTCTTCTGTGGTGCCTCTTTGTCTCGCATGCTCTTTTATGGCAAGATTTTAAAATAGCATTCGTTTCAATCAACAGTTGTTGAGTTAGACAGCAAAAGCTTTGCAAAGCTGGTTTGTGATCCTAAGGATATGGTATTATCGCTCATTATATCTACTAATCGTTTCCCATGATATTCATGCCTTCTGCAGAAAGATGAAATTCTGATGTGATATATCCAACTGATAACGACAGACCTGTCTGAAACACTTCGGATTTTGTCCCATAGCAATTCCTGCTCCTACGCAAATGCCAATGAATTATTCTAAAATCTCTCATTTTTACAAGAAAAAAATCTCGAAATAACTTCAAATTAATTGATAAGCAAAAAATTTAAACCAGTTCTGGTCGCAGTTCGCTACAAAGCTGAATTTCCAGCTGAAATTATCGCGCACAGCTGAAAGTGTTTGGCGATCGTCGCTAGAAGTCCGTCCACGCAGCATGTTAACATACGCAAATCGTTTGCCAAATTCTGTTTCGTCAAAGATTCGCACGTATCATATGTGCTTAGCACACAACAGGCCGCTAAATATAAGCGGACGCGCGTGTGAGAAGGTCGTTCGTCTTCCCCAATATATGTGACACGGCTCCATCATCATCACACACGTTCGGCATATGTGGCCGCAAACAGCAAGAATGCTCCCCCAATCAGCTGATAGTTGGCCTATAAAAAGTAGAAAACGAGCGACACCAGATAAAATTCAACATTTCGGATAAAAAAATTTCTAGGTTCCTCCGCGCAGAACAACCTACCACTCACTCAATTGCAAAGGTGCTACAGTTTGGGCCAGTTTGCGGAGATCAGATCGCGAATCCCCAAACGCATATGGGAGATTCGCATATGGGAGATTCGCATATGTGGCTCGGGACCAACACACACCCAGCATTCGGCGAGCATATAATGAAAGGAATTGCACACGACGTGCGTCGAGTGTTGCCGAGTCACTTAAGCTTTTCGCAAAAATGTACTTTTGCGAATCGCATGTATTTTTTTGGGGAGCGAACGGGCGGTCATCGACCTTGCCGATTGCCGATGCTCCATCCGACTCGAAACACTTATCTAAATATTTGGCGACTGGGCTCACTGCCCGTATTGATTGATAATTGCAAAAACCTGGGCATACACAGATATGATTTGGTGGTGTTTTTTTTACATCTTTGACGAAAATGTGCGGCTCGTGTACAGCAGAAAAAAGATAGATGTCGATTTACCCGAAAAAGATACTTCTGAATAATGCGCGGTGCTATTTGTAGATAAAAGTTCTCCGAGTGCTACACCAAGGCACGGCGCCATTCAGATTGAATTATATAATAACCGGATGATAGGTTGTCGCAAAAATTTAGTAATTTGCACGTGTAATTTGAATTTTAGCTGACGCTAAGGTAACCATTTGAAATTTTAGTTTAGCTGATGTCACACATGCTTTCAACGAGTCTAACACAAGATTAAATTTCATTTATTTTCGACTAACTGCTTTATATTGATTCAAATAAAATACCTCCTAATATTAACTAAATTTTTAAAAAAAATATTATAATTAAAACAAGCCTAACTTCAAACGTCAAGCCATTGAAAATCAGTTTGATAATCTAAAAGATAAAGGTACGAATTTTAAACCACCAATTCCAGACGCACTACACGCCATTTTGTCGGCGGTTCTCTAAGATAACACACTTCAGTGAAATCTCGCATGTTAGGAAGTCTTAATTAAAAGTATGAGCCGTTGACATCACTTCTTCGATTGCTTCCATATACATTTTGTAGCGTTCTGATTAGCTCAATTTCCTTACATTTTTATTGACAATGAAAGGAAATTCCGAATTTTCACAAGCAATATTTTACAAGCTTGTAACTTGAGATGTTTTTTTCATAATAAAACAGTTTTATGGAATCTGCAACAAGATGTCAGCTAAACCAAGTGGATTCTCTGTTAGGTACTCATTGAATATTTGTGTTTTGGAGATGTACTTATTCACTGTAGTTAGACACATAAAAACGGACATTTTTCCACAACTATCTATTCGGATCTCCAAGAATTCAATTTTTAGAAAGAATTTTCTCGTTGCAGATCAGATCCTTCCAAAACACAGAATTTTAACGATGGGGGCGGGTGGAAAGTTATAAAATTTTCAATCGATCAAGAACACTCTAAAAACCTATGTAACATTGTTTTCGAAAATCAACACTCAGAGAAATAATTACTGGAATTTACCAAAATTGAACTATATTTTAATAGGTTTTTACTTATCTTCGAGCCAAAAACGATCAACCTTCATTGAAGAAAAAGGGATTACTTAAATTAAGTAACGTAATATACCCTAAAACTAAGTAAAAATTTCCTTCATTTGAGAAACATTTCTTAAGATCCAGTACATGTCCTTGTCTTTAGTATAGGAAACGTTGCATGCAAGGAAATATTTACTGAATCTCATATACCATTCCTACTTTGAAGTATTTTTTGGTTTAAGTTTAACCTGGAATCGAAAGTAAGAACAAAAAGTTTTAAAATTTTAAACTAGTAGTTTTTGACTTGAGAAAACAATGTGCACAAATGAAGTAAATAAATGTTATTTTTCAACAGATTGAACTAAATACAAACAGTTTTTCACTAAAAACTAAAACCAGTAACAGAATTTAGTTTTTAAAGCCTCACTTACTGCAAGTAAGGATCTGTATTTCTCTGCGTGAAGAATCGTGTAAATGTACTTCGGACAGAATCGTGACAGTCACGCGTAAAAAGGATTGCCTTCATATTTTCAAGTTCAATATGCATATTTCTATTTAATGGTTAGGAAAGAAATCATGTTGATTTAATTTATTTTTATTTTTTTAGACGTCGTGTTGCGGAAATCTGAACTAGATATCGCTCTGTTCCTTTTCTCGACATGACGGAATGCTTCGAAAATTGTTTAAAAAAGCACTAACAAGGTGAAGCCACGGTCTCGTCGTCTTAGATATGGATGAAATTTGGCACATCAATAGAAGACATCGACGATATTCGACCTTTAAAATATTAGACCGCAATACCCCACCCAGCGATGCTTATCTATTAGTAAGTTTTTACATCTAACAGAAGCTGTGTAGTGTAGAAGGCAGCGCGACTAGCCCGCAATCATGAGGTCGTATGTTCGATTCCCGATGGTTTTTTTTATTGAAAAAAATGTGGATATAATTAGTTTAAGGTAAATAAATAATGTTCAACTAAAAGTACATTTATTTTTAGAAATCAGCAAATTGTTCGTTCATTTATGGATGGATTAATAAAAACTGTCGTAATCGGAGCAATATCATAGTTGACGATATGAACATCCCTTGTTCCTGGAATCAATCATGCGGCCTCGTCGTGTCTCATTTTAAGCATCGAGTACGCATAGTTGACGTCCTCTATTTATCTGACAAATTTCATCCAGACCTAAGAAGACAATGCCGTGCCTTCTCCTTGTAAGACTTATAAAATAATTCGAAAAATCTTCGATCGCACAAAAGAAAAATAATGTAGTGTTCAAGACTGTATTTTATGTATTTATTAATTTGTTTTTTAAAAATTGAACATATTCAAAAACAAAAAAATTGTTGGTTAATACAAGTAAGCCTACAACTAAATTAATTTAAGGAAAAAGAAAACCAAAACCGAGTTTTATAAAGCTGAGCTAATTGAATTTTCATTCTGAGTAAGAATATAAGAAAGTTTAAAATTGCAGAATTTAAGTAAAAAAATTTACTTAAATGTAAACTAGATACTAGTTTTATCATTTTCCGGTAATTACTTGGTAGATTCCTATAAAATATTTTGCTATAGAGCATCTCCATTAATTGAAATATGGTTTGCATCCAATATCTTACATCCATGCCAATTTATAATCAAATTTAATTCCTGCGAAAACAGAATACAAATTAGTCCAACTCCAAAGCTAACATTGCATCATTCCACTACTAAAGAATCTGAATTATGCACCAGGTTTTCAAATGCACAAACTCGATGACTAAGCACGGTTCAAAAATCAAAGTCAAAACTCATTTCGAAATCATTTCCTGCGAAATCATGAGTATGAAATTATTATTACTATATTTTTTATTTTTGCCAACACCACACGAAATAAAAACATTAATAAAATATCGTTAAATTCCAATCGACAAATAATCTGTTTTTATATTATTTTTTGTTACCGTCAACCAAAACAGGTCATTGTCAGGAACACCGAATGTTTGTGTCAGCCAAATGTTTTGTTGTTTTTTTGTTGTCGTTTCAAAGTAGCTAAACAATTTCTGTTGTGGACGTGGTTACATAAATTTTTGTGTGATTCATCAATTAATAATAATCAAACGATTGTTTGACCAAAATCAGCACGATTTTCAATTGGCATTTGTCAACGCTCTGGATGAGATGCCAAGACATTTAGCACTCCGAAGGAGAAGATTGGAATAAATACACAGAGCCAAATGTTTACTTGTTTTGTGGATCTCAGCTATGAGTTGGTTCTGAGAAAGAAGTGCAAATCGACTTCTTTTAAAGATATCCACCTTTCAAACGTTGAAAAAATAATTTAACAGCAAAACGTTTGTCCGAAATTGCGCACACCAGCAAATTATCAGAACATACATGATCAACTTTTTTAACAGCAGTTACCCGCCGTTTTTTGCTTGGATTGATTCCTAAATCTAGTTTCTGTAGAATCAAGTTTGTCGAGTCTCTAAAAAACGCACTACAAATCAGGAGATTAGTCTGGAATTCTTTTTCAGCCCTGTCCTTATGAGCTCTTCTAGATTTTCAACAAGTCGAGATCACGAAAGGCTGTTTTTGGTCCCATCGTTTATGCAATAGGTCAAACCAATTTTCGGGAGTTTGCTATTACGATTGCCACACATCAGTGGTAAGAAGAAGCAGAAGCACTGCTTCAAAAGCAATTACTATCAAAAAATTCGCATAGTATTCGACTTAGTCCAAGGTCAACTTAACACTTACACCATCGCCAAACAACCTGTGTCTCACCGGAGTCCATTGATCTACAATGCCCAACCCATCGCCGTCATCAGCATTCAAGACAGAGTTTTTTTCAAATGCAGGTGTCAACGGATTTCTTGTAAACCATGCTTGCTGACTCCTCCACATCAAAACACCAGTATACCTGTACGCCCAATAACAATAGCCTTTCCAAATGGAAAACCATACCGGTAAGCATTTGTGAAAATTTTTCGGACGATTGTGCAATTTTTCTTTGCAAACATTCGACGAAGAGTCTTGAATGTCTCGACTGTATATCGCCGTCGTCGATTGCTTCATCGTTTGGTGCCGAGCTCGGATAATAGATACGAATTATGGGAAAGCCAATAGATACTTCGATAGAACATCATCCATTCATGGCCATGTGATCTGTGAAAGTGTTGTTCTCAGGATGTTGGATTCTACAGACAAGAGCATTCAACAATCGTTTGCTAATTTGCTTAGTCAGTTTTGGGCGAGGGCAGAGAGTGTTTTTTACTTTCAAAAAAAAAACTGCTATATAATGGATAAAATAGTCATGCGTTATAGATAAATATGTACGCTAAAAGGCGAATGCAGATAGTGGTCATATGTTTGGAATTTCACATGTTTACAGAGAATAACTGCTAATTAGTTTAGTGTGATTTAAATAACGCTAAAGAAGTATATTTTGCAAACGTTTTATTAGACAAGCTTATAGACAAAATGGGGTTTTTGGAGAACTATCGAAAATCGACAATGAATTGAATTTTGATAAGAAGAGTTTTGATATCAATGTAAAAATTCAAGAGTATATCAAAATATTTAAGAACAGTCAAAGGAAACCAAGAAAAACGATTCGACTTACTGTGATTTGTACACTACCAGTAGTAAGCGATGTCAAAAAATTATATATTTTGGATATTAATGATCAATCAACTATATTACACATTTCTAAAGATGGTTTTAATAATGCCATTGCCATATCGACAGTCAATATACTTGAATTGCGACTTCCTCGACGAGAAATTTACTTTTACTCCCAAATGCAAAATTAAAATGTCTTAGTTAGTCTAATTTATTTTCGGCTATTCTGCAAGATATAATATTTTCAACATTTTCTTTAAAAATTCAACAAATATCGGAGGATTCTTCCAGTAATTTCTATACTGGCAGGGACATCAATCGCGCTGCGATTATCTTAGCCAACAGGAGACTAGATAGTCCAGGGAGTTAAGGAATGGAAGGCTTAATTAATTGAAAGTAATTTTTAAATGAAGTTTGATTTTAGGACACTGACGCTGGTATTTTTTTCATTTGGGTTTTTCTCGAAATTACTTTTTCCAAACGGGTCGCCAAGTTATTTCAAGCTTTATTCGATTGATTTTGGTGATATTCATAGTTCATTACACATATTCCTTATATTTTTTCCGGAAACCCATTATAGATTGTTTGATTGGACGCCTCATTTTTTTTGCAATTTTTCAGACTCAAAACTGTTTTTTTAACCCTTAACTGTCACAATTCAAAATTATTAAGTTACTGTCACCCACCCGCGCGGGAGGGTGAGGTGATCGGGGTGCAAAACGTGTCTCTGAAGAAATACCTTTATTTATATTACATTTACCGTAAAAATTTCATTCAACTTTTTATAAATGTTTTCAATTTTGTATTTTTTTTATTTTTTTTTCCTACAATTTTTTTTAATTTTTTTTTTAACTTTTTCGACTTTCAAACAAGTCTAAAAATCACTTTCCAAAACAATTTTACGACTTCAAAAATGGGCAAAACAACCATTTCTAGTGGGGAACCCCCTAACTTTTTATGGAGCCGTGACCGCCGCGAACTTTTTATGCCATAGTAGTGGGAGAACTCCCTTTTCAAATACCCTCTACTCCTACTGTCACAATCATAACCTTTATCCAATTTTTTTTTGCACATTTCTTAAGATCTCTTTTAAATAACCAAACGGATGTGTTAAGCGAAATTTTGTTATTAACATTTTATTATTAGAGGTTCAAATTAATTGTGCATCAAATTTGTATATTCTTTGAAAATAACGATGGGGTCTTCGGACCTCCAGTGACAGTTAAAGGTTAAACAACTATCACTTCTGCAACTTATCCCTAGGCTGGATTTCAGCGTTTTCTTTTCTCAGTAAGAAAACAATTTATACTTATTTTTAATACTATTCCTTGCGGAGGAATCAAGGCAAAGGGGCAAGCGGGATTTTCAAAAAAAAGGTCCTACCACAGCTCATATTTACATTTTCTGATTTTTTATTTTTGAAATTGTTGATAAAACTTCAGTGTATTTGCTTAAAATAAATGTTTTTTACATGTTTCATAGTAGCGTCAACATATTTTGTCAATTGTAAAGCTATATTTTCCAGCGTCAAGACGACACAGTCTTCTAATTTAGAAGGATCTTGTCTTGCTTAGCTATCAAAGCTATTTTCAAAACCAATTAAAATCATTGCATAAATGTACAGACTGTCGATTCAAACCATATGAATCCATTTGTTTGAAATTTCATGTGAAGAATTTGCAGTCGAAGAGTTGTTGGCATACTTCACAGTTAGGAATAATGGAAGAAATTATGCAGATTTTATCAGAGATGTTTTAAAACAATGAGACACTACTAGGGCGGTTGACTAATGATACGATCTTGTTTGTGTAACTTAACTCGCCAGTAAAATATTTTTTCGAATGATTCTGGTTTAAAAATTTGACTAACGTCCAAACAACCGTTGAAAATTCTTTGATGTTGAGCATATTTCGACTCACTTAAAACTTTTTTGTTTGACGGGTTGGAAATCTTGTAAAGATCCATGATTTTCTTCAAATTATATTGAAAAAATGGAAATTACATTTAATAAAAGATATTTCCAACTCATGCCAACTTCAAACGTACTCATGACTAAAGCTGCTAATAATCAGTTCGTAAAATATATATTGTTGCTGGGAGTTTTTAATGTGACACCTTTCAATTGTTACACAAATTTATAAAGTTTTTTTAAAATACATTCCTTACGTACAATTGATTTTTTCACAACTTCTGCAACTAATCATTTTGCTAATTTACTGAGAAGTGCATCAATGTTCGAAAATTTCTCTCCCATTTCCTTTTCGCATCAGTACAACAATCTTCCATGTTAAACTCGTCATTTTCGATCCTTTTCAATTTTCTATGCAACTCACAAAGATCAAAGGTTAATAATTTCGTTCATAAATTCAATAAGCCCCAGCCCATAGATCGACAGATGCGCCATAGATGGACCATCAAAGACTACGCCATCATCAGGACCACCTCACCGATTGTCGGCGAATGCCAGTAACGCCAATCCTTACAGGCAATCGTTACAATTGAACAAAGCAGCATACTAGACTCTCCACAAGAATCACTTCAGATGAATTGTGACCGTGGATATATTAAAAATTAATATTAAATTCTTCTAACAATCGCGATAGGCTAGCAGAGAAGCTGCCACTAAAGAACCAGATATACCTATCTTTCAAAGAAGATTCTGCAACGGGGGGAAAATGCAAAAAGATGGGGAAAAAATAGAAAACATTTGCGCAAACCACCACGCGGAGAGGACTAGACGGCATACACAATGGATATCTAGAGAAGCAGTCCACACTTGATTTGATTTCATCTTCTTCTTTTGCAAAAAATATATATTCAGATAGTCTAGCCGCGATACACACAAAAAAAATCTATGAATTATGGTCTCGCCGCCGTTTCAGTGCAGAGTGTGGTGTGAGAATTGGACAGAAATAGATGCGAAATTTTTAAGATGCAAGTCATCTCAAGAGGTTGGTTTTTCTATCTTTTCAGAATTGTTTTCAGGACGGGCCAAAAGTATGAATTGTGTATTTCAAAATTTTAAGTGTAGCAAATTAAAGAAAAACCAACAACAGCAAAAAAAAGTCCAACTCTGCTGACGGATACATATGTTCGAGATGATTGAACCACGGCTAAAGATACACAGCGTTCGAAGAAGATCCGATGGTTTTTTTTAAATTTCAATTGTTTCTACAAGAAAAATGCAAATATGTGCGGTTTTCAGAATTGATTGTGGTTGTCCTGGTCGCTCTTCGGCTGTCTTGACAGGTACATAGGTTAAGCACATCGAAACTGCCAGCAATTCAACCTCAAAGTACCGACGACTATTAATTTACTTGAGCACTGTGGATAAAAGATCTTTTTTTCGCGTGGCCCATCTTCAAGATTCTCATGATCTTCAACTGAACTCTTTTCGCCAATTGGCGGCGATGATGATTCACTCTATGTGATAATTCTGCTAGGCAGCAGCAGCAGCAACTAAACTTGTTCCTTAGATCACTGTTTCATTCTCCTGTAAATTGGAGGTCTAATTTCGACGAGACCAATAAAAACATATATTTGAAATGTTGCGGCTGTTCACACAGCGTAGATAATTTCGAAACAATCAAATATTCAGTGTGTGTTTTAAGTGGCTTATAAACTATTTGATGGTGGAATACACAAACATAGCTGATAGTTCAAATCATGCGCTATAATCTAGACATGGTCATAAAATATGTTTCAAGAGGAAACTGGGAAGGCAAACAAATATTAAAACGACAACCTCACATTGATTTGAGTGTGGTTTAGATGGATCTCCAGAGGAACAACTTCTTTTTGTGGAATCTGTTTTTTGACTGCCAGTACCAGTTCTGAAGCTTTCTGATAAAATATTATTGCGAATTTCTTTCTAAATAATAATTATTTTCACGTTGAAAGAAGTAGGAATCAATGATGCCATCACATAGCCCACAACAACCCCCATCGTGCTATGTCTTTCTGGAACCACACCCCCTTCAGTTCTTTGTCCGATGTGTTGTTCGAACTCAAAACTATCTATTAATAACAGTGCATTTCAATGTGTGTATTTAGCGTCGCACTGTTGCTAATGTGGAACTAACACGCACTTCCAATAGAAATAAATAAATGACCCACTTTGAAGTACTATTGCGAAACCCAAACCAAATAGTCACCCTTTTAGGATGCAATGATTTTTCAGCGAAGTGAATTATCGAAACCCGAAGTCCTATAATACCGTTATGCAGATTACCTTGAAGATGATGACATAAAACATGATTTCGCGACCAAAGTTGACGTAATTTCCCACTCATTCAAAGCCTATACAAAGAAACAATAATAAATTTGATATTTTCGAAGCTTTGACACTATGCATCTATCAATATGGCAAGCACGTCACAGTTGTCAATGTCGAAATAACATGCACTTCGATTAAAATCCAAAAAAATGAGCAATAAAAGCTCTTCGATTTGATTGATTGATGACAGGATCATTGAACAAAATCATAAATACTCTAGGAACTTGTGCGGTTAAAATAACAAAATAACTTACTCAGGAATACTATTATAAGATTTTGCATATTACCTGAAAAGAAATAAGGAAGAACTTCAAATATATTTTTTTGGCATAAATAAGTGAGAGTATAAAAACAAGACGAGATAAATTTTATATAAAATTATATGATTTGTTTATATTAATGGTCTGGATGTTTTGGACCAAATTTTAATATTTTTTTCAATATAAATATTTATTTATTTAAATTGCTTGTTCATCAACAAGCAACTATTGAACTTTAAGAATTTTTTTTCCACGCTTATTTAAAAAATGGCGGCTATCACGGACGCACCCAGAAAACTTGTTGACATGATATCTCCTCACTGGAGCATCTGAAACAAAAAATCCGAATGGCATGTTGAAATATGATTGATTGGCTATCGCCCGTAGCAGAATTAAACATTTTGGACGAAAAAAATGGCGGATTTTACAATTTTTTACCCCTTTTTGCAACTGAATTGTTTGGTGTAATCGTTAAAAATTTATAAAAATTTCTGATCTGGAATCTGGTAGGGGCTGAAACTACACATGTGCTGAATACTCAGTAAAAATTTCAGCCCAATCGGTAACATAGATTTTTCGAAATCGTGTCAACCAGGTCAAAAAAACGTTGTTTCGAGAAAAACACATTTAAAGCTGAAACACCTGTAGAGCGTGCTCATACACGCTCTATTCTATCGCTGCATATTTGTCGGCTAAGGAAAGCAAACCAAAATAAAAGTTTTGTACATTAATTCTACATGTATATATGTATGTAGTACCTAAAAACCATGTATTTCCACAATCGATTTTTTTTAAAAAAATAGACCCAGACTGCCCCCTTAAAAGAATAAAAATAGTCTACCATGGATCGATTGCATTTCATACAATCGTTACAGCCAAATATGCTAGTCGCGAATAGTTTTCGCGGGGAAAGCGAATCCACACATTTTCAGACATTTGGTTTTTAATTTGGAGTTGAATTTAATCTCAATTGATGATGCAATATTGTAAACAGACAATATTTCCCACAATAGGTCCCTGCTTCCTTCCGACTATGAAAAGAAAAATGTTGAGTAATTTTTGAGGGCTGTAACATACTAGACCTCAAGGAACTTCATTGTGATGGAGACGAAAGAGAACACAGGCAGTGAATACTATTCAAATTTTGAGAATTGAATGATGGTATCAAACTGTCCTAATTCTCAGGATCAGTTTATTTTGTTCCGCTCCCCAAGTTCATGGACAAGAACAACTCTTTTCCCAGCTGGATTCGCCAAATCGGACTGTAAAATGCACATTAGTACCGACTTGTTTCAAATTAGTATCTACTAGCATGACTAGTGACTATTCAATTCAATTTTTCGCCGACCAGAAATGATACCAAGTGTAGATCCACCACTCGATCGCTTCACCTCCCTTCCGTTGGAGCCTTCCTTGCCAATTAGCCGCGCGACTCGTTGTGCTGCGCAGCATGTATGCGTTAGATTGCCAAATATTTTGCACTACACATATGCCTGCTTCCTCGCTACCGCGTTCACTCAACACCAGAAAGACCCAACAACGTTCGGCGGCACATATGCTAGCCGAATGCATGTACTGCTCGTATTCATACATACATGGAATAGAAGACCTCTGATTGTGCGTAGTCAGTCGAATTCTGAATTAGGCAACCGAAAAAATCGCAATGTAAAAACCTCAAGGCCAAATGCGAACGGACTCGATTCGCGAAAGCTTCCACGCCACATGGGAATAATTCGCTTCACGGCGCTTAACCATGCAAAAGTGGGTTTCATCGACGGAGACCTCTTGCTTTTCACTTCGGATACTCCCCGCACACATAAATTACCATCAAATTGATTTATTTCTGATGCTATTTTCATTTTTAATCGATCCATTTCCAATTCGGCCTATTTTCGTCGGATTTTCGCTGTTTTTAGCGCAGCGCCCAATTTCACAAATATACATATTACAGTTCGCCCACCCACGCCTTCACGTAGAATTGGCGCGGGCGCCCTTGAAATTTCGCCTTTCATTTCACTTTCCCAGCTTGTTCATGTCTTCCGTTCGTAGGGGCGGATGGTCCCCATATTGTTACCACTCTGTGATAGCACACAAATTAAATGAAAATTAATGTCTCCGCTGCTGATAAAGAAGAGACGATGACGGTCGTTGTGTCGCCGATTCGGCGAATAAGTAAACAAAAGTTGCAAATTTTTTACGCAAATCCATGGTACATATGCTCACCACATTACATTGAGCTCCGAAGAGAACTCAGAAAAAAATTCAGGTGATGTGATAAACGAAAATTTGCATTCTAGCGAATTTTCCGTGCATTGACCACGCCGACCCATGTCCGGGTTTATCGTGACTGAAAATCGGTCATTCACTTGCGTTTTCTAGAGCGTTTCAATTTGAACCATTGCGAGCGTGCGAGCCGAAGAACTCATTAGTTTTCACTTTGAAACTATGCCAAGATAAACGAATTACACACTCCAATTTCCACCACACGACGCCTATGATCGATGATGTAAATACGAATTCGTTCCAACAGGATTTTCTCCATTTCCACCATCGCCATCGAATGACCGATGACCACCGACACAAGTGGAAAATCCGTATCTTGCGTAAACACAATTAAAGATCGATTGCATCGCAATGCACTATTAGTCATATCGATTTTATATTAGTTCATATTGATTTGTCCTATTTTACGAACACACATTTTGGTGTGTCGTTCAATGTCGTGGAAATTTTGAAACTTTTTTTCTCGTGCACGCAAGTGAATAATTGCTTGATAAGATAGCTTAATTTCAACGAGAATGAAAGAAAAACTCGCTAACAGCATTACTACTGCAATCATAAAAATATCTTACGAACGTATCTAACATTTCGGGCAATGAATTCAATACTCAATCAAATGTAACTGAGCATTTAATGTTATAACCGAGATATATTGGGCACATTTTTTTACGATATGCAATAAATACTACACTTTTTCCCAGTCACAATATCTAAAGAAAATTTATAAAGATAGCGGAAAAATATCTGGATTACTTAATTTGCTATTTTCAGATTGATAGCGTTTCGTTGAGTCAAGCAGTGGTTAATACAAATATACGGAATTCTTTCACTGATATCATTGGATTTTTTGGGCATATTTTCACTTGTGGAAAAATACAAAACCTTTGGGAATCTCAAAATCGGAACAATGGAATTAACTTGATGAGCAAAATTAATTTCAATACAGATTGGAAATTCTGAATTTAAATTTAATCACCGAAATTATGATCTTATTGATATTTTCTCCCCGCACCACGTGTCGAGTCACGATTACGAGCAGGAACTGTTAAGCAATTACGTCCCTGGTATCTACTATATACCACAATTACTGAGCACCATAGCATTTATGCGCGCCACTGTAGAGATCTTAAATCTCAACCATACTAATAATGTCCAACGTGCCGTAAGCAATTACATATCCTGCATACGGAAATGAGAGCCCACACAAGTTGCGGAATATCCCGAGCAACATGCACACGAGCATTTCAAAACAAAGAATCCAATAAATTATGTTCAAAGAACACATTCTTTCAACCATTGCCTTTGACCGCGTGCGACATTAAGACAATGCACACAAAAGGCATTGAGCCCAAAATAGACAAGTGCGTATGAGCATTGGAATAAAGATAATGATGTTGCACATGTAAGTTCATTTCACTTGTTTGAATTGCAACCACATGTGCAATATTGAGTATTGAATAGTGCTATGCTGAATAGACTTAAGATCATTTTTTGTAAGTAAAATAGTGTATATAAACGACAAAATAATAAAGAAACGAACAGAAGTAGAACTGACTTCAAAGAGCGACATAACGCTGCTCTGTTCCTTAAAACGAACACTGGTCTTTTTTATTTCTCACCCTATTACGGCTGATTTGTCTTCGACAAATAACGCCTTTGTACTTGCGGAACCAAGGCCGCTAAGAAAATATACTTGGTAGGTATTTTTGCGCTTCCTGCTGAAAATGCATTTTTACTAATAGTGCATTCGCGAACCCCTTTCTTTTATTTCCCTCTCAAACTTTATGTGGCTCTTCGACCAACACTACATGGCGATCCTGCAACCAATTGAACGATCCTGCAACCAATTGAACGATCCTGCAACCAATTGAACGATCCTGCAACCAATTGAACGATCCTGCAATCAATCAAACGGCCCTACAATGATGAAGACGCGACAAGATGAACGCAGCAGAGCTAGAAGTCATCAACAGGAAATTTGATGAGCTGTTTGCCTTATGCGCAGCAAACACTGCCAATAACCCTGTGACGACCCAAAAAGGCACGGAAGGGTATGATCCACGGAATCCTGCGATCAACAAGGAGGAAATATTATCAAAGAAACCAGGCCCACAACCAATCACGATTGAGCAGTATAAAAGCCGAAACCATCAAAGCTACGCTCCAAGGCCTATTAAACCAGCAGATACGAAGAAGAAGAGGACCAGAGGAGGAAAAGCTTTCAAACAAAGGAAACACCTGAAGGAGCTATACGTTCAACTCAGCATCGAGTCAAGTGCTGACAATATACAAAAAATTAGGAAGGATATCCACGAACAACGGAAAAATGCTAGGCGACACAAAAATTAAAAAGAAAAAATATTTAAAAAAAAAAAAAAAAAATGTATTCAAGGTAGCAAATAAGACTGAAGCATTGTAGAATAATAATATATATCATGAGCTAGATGTCTGCATTATTTAACTTAAAGAATATTTCATCAAACTTAAAAAAGACACCAAATAAAAATTATACACATAAATTTCTCATCAAAACTCTCCTTGCAATCGAAGATTTAAGAGTTCAATTCAAAGAGGAACTACAGAATAATAAACAACCAGAAGCTGAGCAACTCTCTGATAAGCTAAAATTCAAAGAGATTTTTGAGGCAATACAATCAAGCATTAAAGAAAAAATGACTGATGATACAATACCCACATTAGATAACACTTTAAACATGGATATCTTCAATTTTCTAAAAGTAATTCCCGAATTTGCCAACAAATTCAATGATCTACACAGATTCCTAAACGTTGTCGAAATAATTGAAAAATCAGTCCCAGCACATCAAAAGAAAGACTTTATAACCCTTATAATCAATACCAAATTGAACAGTTCTACACGAACAAAATTAAGCCCTTTACCATCCTCCGACAACTTTGATTCACTAAAAACGAATCTTCAACACATTTTTAGACCCACAAAATCTGCTTCGTGTATATTGACTATGATTACAGATATTCAACAAGGAACTAATGAATCAGTTACTAAATTTGCAGAACGATTAGATGAATTATTAGCTGAACTAACGTTAACACAAATAAGTGATATCGGTGAACAAGGTCGGGATACGATATCAAAAACAAATGATATTCTTGCCTTGAACAGTTTTAAGAAAGGTCTACGCAATAAATATATTATACAGACTTTAGAAGCTAGTAGAATCTCAAAATACAGAGAAGCAATTTCGTTAGCCGAAAATTCAGAAATGAGCATAAAGGAAAATAGATCAATAATGCAAAATGGAGAAATATACCATTTCTCATCTAATAGATACCCCAGAAATAATAGAGGTAATTTTCATAATAATAGCTATAATCGACAAAATAATAACATTAACAATAGATATAATAACAATAACAGATATAGTAACAACTATAGGAACCCCAATCCTAGATACGATAATAACTATATTAATAATACCAATAACAGTGGTAGGAATTACAATCAAAATAGAATTAACTATAACAATAGGAACAACAATATTAATAGAAATAATAATAACCGTGCATATTCTCAACCAACAAACAGAAATCCTACAAACCGAAATTATAATCGACAGGGAAACTAATTAGCCCCAGATACCACACAAATGGTCCAAAATATGGTCACTCGGGGAATAAAAACGCAAAACTAGGGAATGTCGAAACATTTAACAGTGAAGGAACTACAAATTATGTCCATATTAAAACAGATAATAAGAAACTAACATTTTTAATAGATACTGGAGCGGATATCTCCATATGCAAATTATCGGCCACATCAGGAATACAAGAAATTAACTCGGAAGAACATTGCAAACTCACGGGCATAACTAAAGAACAAGTTGGTACTATAGGGACAACAATTTTAAATTTTAAAATAAATAACGATTCACTACAGCACAAGGTACACGTAGTAAACGATGATTTTCCACTATTAACAGATGGAATACTTGGACGAGATTTCTTTAAAAAACATTACGTTAAAATCGACTATGAAACTTATACTATTTCTCTTAATGTAAACAGTTCTGAACATATTATCCCATTGCAAACTGAACTTTTTCAAATCAAAATACCCCCTAGAACAGAAATCATTCAACAAATAAATATTAACGTAGAAGAAGACAGTCTAATCTGCGCTGAACAAATTAACGAAAACATATTTATTGGCAACACGATTATCCCTTTCAAAGGAATTAAACACGTTAAAATTTTAAATACTTCAGATAAAGAACAATCTATAAACACTTCTGATCTAAAATTCAAAATAAAACCTTTGTCCAAATTTTTCATTTACAATCAAAAGCAAACTTCATATAAAACTCAGAATAAACTAAAGAGATGGGAAAAAGTAAGGAAGCTAATAAAAATAAAAACAAAAGATACACATGCAAAAGATACTTTGGAAAAAATTTGTGAACAATTTCAAGACATTTTTTACTTAGATAATGAAAAACTTACGTCCAATAATTTCTATAAACAAACACTTCATACAACCGACAACACTCCAGTTTACGTGAAGAATTATAGATTACCACATACGAGTTATAAAGAAATCAACAAACAAGTACATGACTTATTAGAAAAAGACATAATAGAACATTCTATCAGTCCACATAACTCACCACTTCTAATAGTACCAAAAAAGAGTGAAAATGATTCCAAACAATGGAGATTAGTAGTTGACTACAGACAACTTAACAAAAAGTTGGTAAGCGACAAATTTCCATTAACTCGTTTAGAAGACGTTCTAGATAGAATCGGAAGAGCAAAATATTTCTCAAGTCTAGATATGACAAGCTCATTCCACCAAATAGAGCTAAACGATGAATCAAAAGCGCTAACTGCATTTTCGACCAACAATGGTCATTACCAATTTAAGAGATTACCATTCGGACTCAAGATCTCATCCAACAGCTTTCAGCGGATGTTAACCATCGCACTTTCAGGCCTTGATGCCAATGCATTTTTGTACGTAGACGATATAATTGTCTTCGGATGTTCATTACAACACCATAACGACAATCTGATTAAAGTATTTGAACGTTTACGTAAGTACAATTTAAAACTGAACCCAAACAAATGCAATTTGATGGAAAATGAAGTTGTTTACTTAGGACACTTAATCACGTCCAAAGGTATCACAGCCGATCCAGAGAAATGCAAAGCAGTTCACAATTACCCTACACCCAAAAATGCAGACGAAACGAAAAGATTTGTAGCATTCTGCAATTACTACAGACGCTTCGTAAAAGATTTCGCAGCAATAGCAAAACCACTCAATGAGTTATCGAAAAAGAATAAGCCATTCGAATGGACTCAAGATTGTCAAAAAGCATTTGAAAAACTTAAAAATACTATTACCGAGAGCCCAATATTGCAATACCCAAATTTCGATAGAGAATTCATTCTCACAACTGATGCATCTGACTATGCGTTAGGAGCTATTCTATCACAAGGTGAAATAGGCAAAGATCTACCTATATCGTATGCAAGCCGTTCACTGAATATACATGAGATAAACAAGCCAATAATCGAAAAAGAATTATTAGCTATTCATTGGGGAATCAACCATTTTCGACCATATTTATACGGGAGGAAATTTACAGTCATTACAGACCATCGCCCACTAGTTTCTCTCTTTACGCACAAAAACCCTTCGTCAAAATTGACAAGAATCAGAATAGATTTGATGGACTATGATTTCGAAATTATTTTCAAACAAGGTAGGATAAATACCAATGCAGATGCTTTATCAAGAATAAAGTTAGACTCACAACAGCTACAAGATATGATACCAAAAAATATAAACATTGTGACAAGAAGTAAAGCGAAAGGAAAAGAAGAAAACGCTACAAAAGTATCGGAAATAAGCAAAAAGCGGAAGAAACAAAACTCTATTACCATTAATGAGTCTGATCAACCCTACATGTGGAATGGAACTTCTGTATCCGACGTTAGAAACTTACCAATTCTAGAATTCCGAATATTAAAAGATAATATACGAAGATATAATAAAAAACGCGCGATTAATAATAATAATTTGCCACGAATTGAAATTATAGATAAAAGGCGGATATATGTAGAATGCAGCGATAATCCTCACCGAGACTTAGGTCAGGAACTGGAGAAACTCATTAACAAACTACATAATAACAATATAAGCAAGGTAGCTTTACGCAATGATGATGAAATATTCAAATATATGAAGAAGAATGAATTGATGAAATTATATAACAAAGTGCACAAAGAAAATATAAGTAAAAGGCAAATGAGAATTGAGGTAATTATTTATGAACCGCCCAAAGAAGTGAAACAAGTAACTGATCAACTAAGGTTAATTAGTGAACATCACGATAATAGTCACACAGGTATCAGACGAACGATAGCGAAATTAAAACAAAGATATATATGGAAGAATATGAACAAAATGACCAAGAATTATGTAAGAAACTGTGAAATCTGCCAAAAGAACAAGATTGTCCGACATACTAAAGAAAAATTTGTAATAACCGATACCCCTAATAAATGTTTCGAAACAATTGAAATTGACACTGTAGGACCACTTAGAATATCAAACGGATTTAGATATATATTAACTGCGCAATGCGAACTAAGCAAATATATAATAGCAATACCTATAACTACAAAAGAAGCTGAACAAGTAGCTAAAGCTATAGTAGAAAATATAATATTAAGATATGGACATTTCCAACAACTCAAAACCGATCAAGGTACAGAATACAATAACGAACTTTTAAAATCTATTTGCAAATTTTTAGACATTGAACACACGATGTCAACACCTTACCATCATGAAACCATAGGTTCATTAGAACGTAATCACAGAGTACTCAACGAGTATCTGCAATCATTCTGTCAAGATCACGAATGGCACAAATGGATACCCTATTATGTATTCGCATATAACACTACGCCACATACTGATACTAATTACACACCATTTGAATTAGTACATGGTTATTTAGCACCCTTACCTAATACCACAGATTTAAATAAAAAACCAACCATATATGATTATGATAACTATCTATCAGAATTGAAAATACGTCTTTATAACGCTCAACAGACAGCTAGAAGATTGTTAATTGAAGCAAAACATCATAGAAAATATAAGAAAGAATTAAATACAAATGAATTAGAACTAGAAATAGGTGATGAAGTCTATGTAAAAAATGAAAACAAAAAAAAACATGAATCACCATACAACGGACCATATATTGTATTAGAAAAACAAGGTGTAAACTCGTTAATATCAATAGACAATAAGGAAAAACTAATACACAACAATAGACTTAAGAAGAAACTGTAGATAAGAATAAGAAGCACATTATCAAAACAATAAATACTTTAATGTTATGCACCAATAGATTATATATCAAACAAATATTTTTAAATTGTACATAAACATCAATAGACCTAGAACAACAACAATGTAATATCAGCAAGCATTGAAATACCCAATTATCATTTTACGAAAATTTCTTATATTCTTCAAATACAATAAATTTTCTTTTCTAAAGGACGGAGGTGTAGAGATCTTAAATCTCAACCATACTAATAATGTCCAACGTGCCGTAAGCAATTACATATCCTGCATACGGAAATGAGAGCCCACACAAGTTGCGGAATATCCCGAGCAACATGCACACGAGCATTTCAAAACAAAGAATCCAATAAATTATGTTCAAAGAACACATTCTTTCAACCATTGCCTTTGACCGCGTGCGACATTAAGACAATGCACACAAAAGGCATTGAGCCCAAAATAGACAAGTGCGTATGAGCATTGGAATAAAGATAATGATGTTGCACATGTAAGTTCATTTCACTTGTTTGAATTGCAACCACATGTGCAATATTGAGTATTGAATAGTGCTATGCTGAATAGACTTAAGATCATTTTTTGTAAGTAAAATAGTGTATATAAACGACAAAATAATAAAGAAACGAACAGAAGTAGAACTGACTTCAAAGAGCGACATAACGCTGCTCTGTTCCTTAAAACGAACACTGGTCTTTTTTATTTCTCACCCTATTACGGCTGATTTGTCTTCGACAAATAACGCCTTTGTACTTGCGGAACCAAGGCCGCTAAGAAAATATACTTGGTAGGTATTTTTGCGCTTCCTGCTGAAAATGCATTTTTACTAATAGTGCATTCGCGAACCCCTTTCTTTTATTTCCCTCTCAAACTTTATGTGGCTCTTCGACCAACACTACACCACCCTGGGTTATTGTTTTTTGCCTAGATGGCTATGAGACACGAAGAGGACGCAGGATTGATTCTAGGAACAAGATATGATCCTACTTCAACTATGATATTGCTCCGTTTACAACAGGTTTTAATAATCCATCCGTTAAACAATGAGTTTTTAGTATAATTCACATATCTAAATGATTGAACAATTTGTTCGTAGTCAAACATTGCTGATTTACCTTAAACTAATTACATCCACAATTTTTTCCAAAAAAAAATCATACCGACTGGGGATCGATCACGCGACCTCATGATCACGAGCTAGTCGCGCTGCTTCCTACACACTGCACAGCTTCTGTCAGACGTAAAAACTTACTAATACATAAGCATCGCTGAAAACTTTAAAGGCTTTTTTCTCAAATCCGAGGGGTTTGTTACGGTCTAATATTTTCAGGATCGAACATCCTTAACGTCTTCTACTTGTCTGCCAAAATTCATCCAAATCGGAGAGGACGATACCGTGCCATTTCCTTGTTACAGTATAAGGTTTATAGTCCAAAATAAGAGTTATCAACTTCGCTGTATATGTAATCGGTCCGAATATTTAAAATGAAATTTTCAACATATCTTTACGTTTCAAGATTTTAGGAAATATTTTTTTTTTAAAATGGAAACAAGTCTGAGTGTATGTTTGTCGACGAGCGTAGTCTTAATTTTTCTGCGACTAGAACTCTTGTCGGAAAAACCATAATGAATCGATGGAGTGTCACTCGAAGCGTATTAGCAATGACACGAGCTGATTAGATTATGGTGAGATTCGGTTTAGTTTTTCTTCTTCTTTGTTAATATGAATTATTTGACATATTGAAGGTCATTTTGGTCACTCGTTATATTTCGCGAAAGAAAAGATTGATATTAACATCGTCCAGGTGTCAATCGAAGCGTATCAACAGTTTTATGATTCTATCAATTTTTCAATAAATTTAAAGCAGCAGTTTTAAGATTTAATAAAAAATATATAAAATATAAAGTTATTTTTCAAGCAAAAATTCTCATCTGATTTCTTGATTTAGCATTCAATACTTTAGAAAATCAGACGCTTTAAAGGCTGTTATCAAACAAAAAATCATAGTTTTTATATTTCTAAAAAAAATCCAAATTTCCACTTCAATTTAGATGTTTTTCGGAAGTAATCTTCTATTTTCGGAATGAAATTAGAAATTGTCCAAATCAAATTACAACTTTTATGAAACAATTGAATTTGAAATGTGCCAATTTGGTTCGGAAAATGGCTAATTTGATTCGAAAAACACTTAAATTGAGTAGGAATGCTATAAAAAACAATAAACAACTAAATAAGTTGGTTATTACTTAGTTTATAAATGCATTCCTTCAACATAAAATCGAAGGGATGTAGTTTCAAGAGAAAACTATTGACTTAGAACTGTCAAAAAACAATGAGCTTTCCTCAATATCAAGTTTTAAAAAATTATGCTTCAGTTTGCAAGAAACGTGACATGCATTATATTTCAAATGTTTGTTAACTGATGGATTTATGGACCAAAATAAGGACTCCTAAAGCAATATTTGTAGATTGTAGTATGCATAAAACCTTTGATTTAGACAATCTGTGCTGTAATTTATTTCAAATAATTCACAGTGGATTTTAAGCATGAAATTTTTTTAAGTCCTTTTAAGTGGGAAAATCTTGCACTTATAGTCAGGTGTATCTGTTCTCATTCGACAATTTTGCATAGCGATTGTACAGATCAGAACAAGCATGTTGATTTTTTGACAGGGCTGTCAAAATTTTGTTTGATTCTGAGAGTTAAAAATATATCAAATTTATTTTCATATATAATTGAGCTTTTTGGAGGGACTATTCCAATTTTTTATAAGACTGATTAAAAATAACAAGAACAATTAAGTATAGCAGTGCCTTAAAAACCTCAGTTTTGACGCTCATTCAAATTTAAACAACCGTCAATGAAGGTGAGATGATTTCTAAGTATTAAATAAGTAAGGACACAAAAACTCTCTAGCAGACAGACAATTCAAACTTCATTGGTTTATTTTTCGAAATTTTCGGGCCAAGACAGGCTATTCAACAAAACAATCCCCCTTCGATATTGCTCTTATGCCATGCTTCGATCCTTTCTTCGCTATGACTACGAAGGGTAGGCTTTGTACTCGACAATTTGCATAAAAGCACATACTCAATAATGAATGCACTACCCCCGACGACGTCTGCGCGAAAATATAATTGCAAAAATTTCGCTATGCCCAAGAAAAGCTATCGTAAAAATTGAACAGATGACGACGAAAACGACAACGACGGCATCTCTAAGAAGAAGGGAGGCTTATTCGCAATAATGCGTGTGCTGTACGTATTAAACTCTTCATTTTGTCCCATAATATTATTTTATTTTTTAAAAGTATGCTTGGTCGTATTGTATTGTTATCTTGCCGCCACCACTCCGCACGCTTCCTTACCTGAACGGTAAGAACAGCCTACGAAGGTTCAGGCTTCTTAAACAACTGTGTATCGTGTGCGTGTGTAAAATACCACCCGTTCATGAAAGGTTTGCAGCTGCTTCTTCCACGACGGCTGTTGCTTCAAGGAGGCTCTCGTCGCGTTCATTTTCCTCGCAACCGTCTTGGCCTACTAATAGGGTTCATACATGCCGTAATGTTATGTTATGTGAAACGAATAGAAAAATTAAAGATAAACGTGTCAATAGCCTTAAATATATGATATGCATATACAAGTGGACCTGATTAAGGTCACAATCAAAATATTCATCAGAAAGGAAACAGAAATAGCAATCAAGGATGAGTGCCAGTCATTTCCATGTATGGAATTTCTTCGTCCTCCTACTTTTAATAACCTTCCACCAAGGAACAATCACCCTAAGTAACTGCACTTGGACAACATATTGTTACGTCCCTACTTCCTTCGTCTTTGCGGGGCAGTGACGATCTTGACGGCTGCAAGATGTGACTGTTATACATGTTTTTATGGGATCTTAGCGTAGCAGGCTTGCCCTCATTTTAACACCACGTGGAAACGCGGCACACGCTGCTACCATCGAAGCTAGTATTTACTCGGAACGATAATTACAATAAATTCATATATGCAACAACATCAGGTGGAAATTTCGTCAACTGTAGAGTATCGCCAGTGAGGCGTCACAGATGTCGATAGCGGCAGATGTATCTCATATCTTCGATAATGTCTTTGAACTTTCTTTAATCAGTTAGTCGAGGAAAACCGAAGAAAATGACTGCAACATATGCTGCATAAAGTATAGTATTAAGTGAGGGACCGGCATGGTTGAGGGAGCTTACGAGCACAAGGTGTCCATCGAAGGAGTTGTAATTGAAAGGTAGTAATCTTTCATTTGTTTACGGGTCGTTGCAATGTCCTTCAATGTCGTCAAGAAACTCAGGGTAATTTTGACCGTTGGTACAACAAAATTGAATGCAGAAATTCAGAAACTCACGTCAAATCCAAGACATTGCAATGTGAATCATAGCATATATGTAATCACCTCGAAAAAATTATCAAATCGATTTAAGCTTCTTTAAAAGCCAATCCAAACATTTTTGTAACATAATCTACCTTTACATAGCAATGCTCCATTAGAGACGAATATAAGTAAGTGCATGACTAACTTCAGTAGTCGTCATTTTATTGGTCACCCGTCACACTCAGCTAAAACCTTGATAAGGACTGGCATGTCAAGCAAAGAGAATAAATAACCCAGCGCAATTATTGACGGCAAGGTTGGATTGCTTTAAAAAAATCAGCCTGGATCAACCCCAACTGACTTCTAAAAATCCATGGCAGTTACAATAGCATTACATTTACCACTGAGATTTCTTTTGATAACAATTAATCACATCACAAAATCTACAACCATCGAAAACAGGACAAATTTTGGATTAACCGAAATTCCGGTAACCATGCTCAGTGATACTAAACAAAACTTTCCCAAGGAAAGGAAAACACCTAGGGGAGGAGAAATTGAGTTCCCATATCAGAGTTAAGTGAAATTAAAAAGCAAGAATTTTATGACTAGGGTCATGTTTGAGAAAGTTAATCAATTGTATTGTAGGCATGGAGGAACGAACCCCTGTTTCAATGCGCAACACGACAGAAAACAAAGTCAATATTTTGTTTAGATAATTTATGGAAAACTTAATGGGTTTCTTTCACTTAAGGAATGGATATCGATAGAAGCAAAAAAAAAATTAATTGGAAACTATTTCATCTGATAATTTCTTTGATAAAAATCCTTCAGTTCGGTAGAATTTGTTTGAAATATTTCGTTTGAAAAAAATTTGTTACGATCGCAATTCCTTGGGAGTCCATGAGTGATTTTTGCCCTCAGTAAAAAATTAACTTTCGGAATAAAAATGTATTTCATAATAATTCACGAAATTCAAAGCATCATACAATTTTTCAAAATGTCACGAGTTTTAAACCTTGATTCTCGACACACAGACAAACACTTCGATCAGAGCAATTCAAATATTTAGTACTTTTATCAGCAAGGAATACATCAGGATCTTCCAATAGATACTATCTTCACGCGAATTGGCAACAGTATCTAGTTCTTACTGTTCTCAAATATTCAGCACAGCCTTCGGGGAGTGCCGTCCCCGCGTACCCGAGGATGGTGATCTGTCCAGTGTCTGCAGTCGGACACAACCGAAGTGGGGTTAAGAGGAACCCACGTGCACGAATCCGTACTAGGGGTCAATCAGGTACAACGGGGACCGGGGCCCAGGAAGGCCAATCCTTCCTCCGGTCACGCTGGGGACCCCTGTAGAGAATGCGAACGTGGTGGCTGTGATTAAGACCCATATGCGGGTAGAACCCACAGAGACGGGCCTAAAACGGCCTACAGACGACCAACCTGGTTGTCAACTAAGTCGTCAACCTGGTTGAGGTTGAGACTACAGGCTGAACAACCGAATCGTCAACTTGAACGTCAACAACACTTTGTCGAAAATTTCATGGTGAGAGGACGTCTGCTCAGACTATGTACGGTAGATGATTTTCATATGCATTGTTCAAAATGAGTGATGAAATATTTTTCTCATATTTTATTATTGATGAACTATGTGAAGAAGGGATTTTCTTCACAAAAATTGATCGATTTGCACAGTTTCGCTATTGAAACTTAACGATGTGCACTCGACAAATTCTTGACTCGAAATGATGTTGACGTTGATGTCTGCCAACATGGCCATAGACGGCAAAACATGTTTTTCAACATTAAGCCCCTCCCACAAAAATCACAAACATTTGATTTTACTTCAACCTCAACTTCAACATGAACTTCAACCGTCAACATGCCTACAGACGTTCAACATTGATACCAACATGGCAAGTTGACGACTTAGTTGACAACCAGGTTGGTCGTCTGTATGCCGTTTTAAAGTCGTCATGCTTCCTAGAATGGGGAGGATTCCTGCAGCATCTAAACTGACGCTTCTATTTTACATTTTCTCAGAAAGGAAAACCTTTTTTTTGTTCTGAAATCCGGGACATTCGAAAATCTCGTGTACGGAACGATTTTTCAAGAAACGAACTTAATATCTCGTCTCCCGTTTATTTTAGGATCCGATTGAGACAGACCGCGAAAAATTTTTCAATTATTTGGAACAACCATTTTATTCCTTTTTTCTAAATGATTATTGGCGCGACAGCCTAAAGCTGTCAAATAAACTCTACACTCTGTATCGTGGCCTAAGTGAGCCACCTTTTGATAAAGGGGACTGCCACTACAACCAACTTCGCTTTCCTTAGGAGAACTGTCCTAAGCCAGTGTAAACGAGGGATTTTGACCGATCCTCAGAACAACATCCTTACAACAGGATGCTGAGGCAAAAGGTGACGAAAAATAGAGCGGCATACTATTAAATGATAATAAGCCCTAAAATACGATCAATTCGGAGCTTTGCAATGGTGCTCAATTGTAGAGGTTGTGTCTGTGCTTCCTCGAAACCTTACCAGGGGTATACTGGTACCAAGGGATCCGGGGTCCCAGGGACTTCTCCCTGCCGGTGTCGGTGAGGAACCTGTAAAGGTTGAAACTTGGGGGGACTGTGGTTGACACTCAAAAGCGGGTACTTTCATTTCTAATACAGTTTGGGACCGGAGTTATTCGGCGACCCTTCTGTATCGTGGTGCATTGGCGTGCTGTTACGTTTACGTCAGGGTGCCGTTACCCAAAAACCGTCAAGGATGCTGATGCTAATCCTCACCAAGGATTATCAAGGAGTCCAAGCAAGCTTTGGATAAGATCTGGAACCCATACTAGGAAAAGCAGTGCTCATAATATAAGTTATGTGGGTTTTGGTGCGAGCTAAGAGGCCCGTGTTTCAATGATTAACTTCGGGGAAAGCACGTTGAACTCAGGAACAATATGCCACTACAACCAACCAACTCTCTATCAGCGATTTCATAAGACACTTAGACTTCTCACGGCAAGAACATCACTGGTAAGAATGTTGCCAAATATCGGTAGGCCTAGCTTTTACCGCAGGCTTAATCTTTCAAGGATTGCAAGATAAATCATGGCTCATGCCGCTTCATTTTGTGGAGAGCCTCGGTCGTTGTGAGCACAAGTTATCAGCCGAACATATAGAAAGAACGATGGAACCTATCCACAAAGAGTAGGTTGGGAACTACCATCTGACTCAATTTCTAAGTGGACACAGGGTTCGGGGCGCTATGATTCCCTATTTGTTTAATTCGCAACGAAGTATGTATTCCGATGCACAGCAAAAGAAAACTCAAGCCGGCAGTATCCTCATGCGCCATTCACATTGGTGGTAAAACAATGGTATGGGGTTATATTTGTTACAATGGGATTGGTCTAATTGTAGATTGTCCAACAAAGATGCGTTCGTCTGAATACCTCCAAATATTGAACAAAGTTGCATTTGTTGCCGGCGACTATTTGATTGGTCCTGATTTTATAGTGCAACAGGACCACCAATCCATACTTCAAAACGGATTCAACAATTTTTATGGGACGTTGGACAAAGTCATGAAATGGCATCCACAAAGTCCTGATTTGAATGTCATTGAACATGTCTAGTATTTGATGAAATCAACAATTCCTCAAAAGATTAGAAAATCGGCAGCTGAAGCCTCGGAAGACATCTTAAATGCATGGCAGGCCCTATCCATCGAAACTATACGGAATTTAGTTGATTCAATGCTAGTAAGACTCGAAGCGGTTATTCGTGCCAAGTGAGGCAACACTAAGTATTAGGTAATGGTCACAAAGTAACTTTTTTTTTTATTAAGGCTAACAATTAGTTTTAACTTTTACGCGGATTTTTCGGAAAAAAGAGACAGAAACCATCCATTGCAAATAATTTTGGTCATAATGATGGATGTGCAAATAATTTTGGACACATGTTTTGTTTTTGTTCTGTAATTTTTTATTTCGAATTTGCTTTTGTCAAGTATTCATGAATTTGCCAAAAAATACCAGCATAAAATTTCATTTTGTTGTAATAAAAATTGAAGGAGTTATTTTGATTTCATTCAAATTTTTCTGCATGATTTGCGTTGTGTAAATATTTGTTGACACGATTGTATGAAGTGTGGATTATCTGATTTTCATAATGTTGTTAACGTCCTTAAATTGAAATATGATGCATTGATATATAATTTGTCTCATGAGACGAGACATCATTGTGAAGCTGGTTTAGAAAAGGTGTTCATGGTGATTTCTTTTGTCGGCACCGCGGGGGAAAGGGTAGTGCGAGTCCCACCACTACACTTCACATATATATACATATATCTATATAGGATGACGCTTCAAAGAACTCATTAACGAGAGTTTCTAATAAGCATTTCAATTGCACTAAAAAATATTCTAGGACTCCATAGCGCTTCGATCGGGTATTCCATGTTGAGGATAAAAAAAAATGCATGAAATCCTGAGTGAGTTGCAAAAAATCAAGTTTTATACAAAAAAAAAAAAAAAATTAGCAAACCTTCACTCTGTTACGATACTTTAAACCTTGGATTTCAATATTTAACAACAGCAAAATTACAAAATACAATTAAGGTTTGCAAAAGTTAAATTATTACTTTCAATATTTACTTACTGGGCAAGGACAAAACGAATGAACTTACTTTAAATAAAATATTATCGACTTTAAAATATATTCCTGCAAAAAACTCTTCCCATTTACTTCAATCTTATTCAGATTTATCGCCACTATTATTGGACAGCGTGTAACTAATAGCAGACCCTTATTGGAATTAATCTCATTACTTTATCATGGACTTGGATTGAAAATGCTGTGCAAAATATCAAAAAGTGAAATATTTCAAGCATTTTTTACAAGCCAACGTTTTATTAAACTGATTTCGTTTTCATCTTTTCAGTACACCAAAAAATGCGTGGCATGTGTTCGCCAAATTTGTACTCAAAAGAAATGGAATGCAACACGTGTGTACGTAATATTGGATCGGCAAAAATCAAACAATCTACACATATACACACGTTTATAAGAAGAGTAGATCAGCATGGGAACATTTCAAAAGAAATACTACAATTCAAAGGCAAGGAAACTTAATTTTAGCTTAAAAATAGTGACCAGTGAAAATTGATTTCGCCAGGATATTTAAATTATTTGCAGGCAATTGATGTCTAAATATATTTTGGTGTTCATTTTGATGAATTCAAATTAAGTGATACCAATTTCTGCTGAGGCAAAACAATTTGACACTTTAAATCAAACATTGATTGAGACTATTCAAGCCGTTCACTTTGAACAAAATTTATTGGAAAACGAAATCTACTCTCAGTGTCCATTTTCATTCTTTGCCCTAAATATCACATCTTTGCACAATATCGTGCAACTAAAACCCAGACCCATTTTGCTGAATATTTCTTTCGGAAAATTAAAGAAATGGCTCCTGCTGCTTTCTTCAGACCAAAGGAAAACATATTTTCCCAAATAGAGTCATAAATTCAATTTCAAGATCCCAACCGCGATAGAAGCGATAAAAACACAAAAGGACGAAGTGAGAATCTATTATGGTCACATGGTACTTCAGCCTGAACTCTAACATCACGTTTTCACGAGCTAAACAAAAACCATTCTGACATAAATATTTCAATACAATGGATAGAAAATCCCAAATTTAATCCTGTGATAATTTTCTGCATTTTCCAGCATCACATACACATGTCTGAAAATTTTTGGCGTCAATATGGTTTGGCGATAATTTTTCATTTCTATTTAATTTTGAAATCAATGCCTGAAGCTACAAAATAGTCAGCAATCAAAATCTATCGATTGTAGAGCTTATAATAGATCTTTTTTGTTTTGTTTTAGTATCTCCAGCCTTGTTTTCAACTTAATCTTGTAGATTTTCCATATTAAGGAAGGCACGACAAATGGAGGTGACGAGTGGCGCCAAAAACATCACAAATGAACACAGAATCGAACATACAACCAACATAAAATTACATATCGGCAACGTATCAATTGAATTCGTCAAATTTTTTTTTAAAAGGGGGCAAGCAACTTTTATCACAATTTAAGATAAGATAAATACGTGAAATTCTAATTGATTTCGTCTGAACCAGGAAAAAATGCTTGATAAAAAACAAAACACGTAAGTATACAGAGATTGTATGCGCAAAAGTGATTGTATAATTATTATAAATTTCAATTCGGTGGAAATTATGGCTGAAAAAGATTCTTTCGCAATTTCACATTCCTCTGGAAATATTCAGATAATTTATTTTCTTTCCTTTTCATTCTTTCCATCTTGAAATGTGCGAAAAAAATCCATATTAAAATATTTCGCAAACATTTTCGAATTCAATGTCAAGATCGACGCGAACTGTATACTTCGTTTTTTACATATTTACACAGATTTGTATGCATTTATCTTTAGATTCATCTGTGAATTTCGAGACGATTTTCATTAAAACGAATGCGAAAAAGTGTTTAAAAATAGCAATTATTCCATGACAGGGTCTAGTTTTTGGCGATTATTACATTGTTTCCATTACCGCGCATGTGGGTGGGGTGGCTTTTGGGACGCGAATATGTATTTCGTATGCCAAGTGGGCGACGAACAAGTTGAGTCGATTTTGAGATGGTTCAATGTACGTGTGTATGTTTGATATGGTTTATATCTTAGATCATCAAGATAAATAAGATAATGGAGTTTAAGATAGTCAATGTGACGATTTGAGTCTTTTAAATACAAGGATTGGAGGAATAATGTTAGAGCAACTAAAATTTGATGTGAAATTATGATGAATTTTGAATCAAAAATTAATAGGTTTAAGTATTTAGTAGCCTTCAAAAGATCGAATAAATCGATCGTTAATAAACTATTTATCGACAAATTTATTTGAAATTACCAGGAAATCTGCAAAAAGTCGGCCGTCATTATTATCCTCCCAAGGTTAGAGCAATAGGGTAATACCACGGACGGTTGCTAAAAACTCGCTGATATGCAGAAATATGGCGTCTCACGCTCTCCACTACCGTCGCTGGCAGCGAGTACCACGAGGTGGTGATTGTTTGTCTACAATTTGAAAAATGCGGTTCGATTTGTTCCGAACTGGGTTGGATCATTGTTGCTAATGTTTATTAAGCCGAAGAGAATACAAAGAAGCAAGCAATGATAAATGATTACTAAATTTGAAGATCTATACTTCAGCAGTTTGATGAGCCCTTTTATCGTTATGAATTGGAGAGGACAAAGACAGTTGTTCCAATTCAACGAACTCAATCTCCCATTTGAAAATCTTACGAGAAAGGCATGTAATAGCACTAATAAAATCGAAAGAAAAGCATGTAAACTTTAGGATTCTACTTATAAAATAACGTAAACAATAATGTTTTTGCAGTAATTTTCATTTCTATACTATTCGGAGGCAAAGTACCTAGGCGTGCCATAAATATTGATACAAGATGTTTTAACTAAAATAATGAAACTACTAATTGGATTTTTTTTTCACCATTTATTGTAAAACTAAAATGGCCGTCTTTTGATTGAATACAGCGCCGAAGTCTGTCAGGCCACTGGTCTATTGATTCTCGCACGACTTCCATCGTGAAATTGTTCACAGCTTTTTCCAACGCCTGTTTTAACGAATCCAGGCCATACCCTCTAATATTGACCAACATTTGTAGTCGAGGAGAGTAAGGTCTGGACTGGCTGATGGCCACAAATTAACGCTGATAAACTCTGGCACATGATTCCCCAGCCACTTGTTGGAAAACCCATTCTTTATTTTCAAACATAGTTCAGCTTATGGACTCCACTACCTTCATTAACACGTTGAGTGCCACCATACAAAAACAAAGTCTCTCCGCAGAGGCCACCATACAAAATATTGTAATCCTACCGGCGGTGCTCTTGCAAATTTTCTTTAATCTGGGTACCGTGAGCACCGCCGGCGGGATCAAAGTTTTCTGTAAATATCTGTTTAAAAAAAGTCTACTGGGATTATTTATGTAGGTATTTGTTCATTTTATTCACAAGTAATTAACATGTTTTTATATATTCTAATGATATTTTGAGAAATATTCCAAGCAATAGTATTTATCGCAATGCAAGCATTTTCTGCTAATTTTTTGGGTTTTCTATGCTAGCTTCATCCCTGAATCTTGCAACTTCTGTTTGCATCATTCGCAGCATCTGTTTCTCCTTTTCCTGTTCCTGGCATCTTTTTCTGTTGTATGCGTGCGAATATGTTTTTGAAGCTGTTCTGTTCCTGAGACATCATTCTGCTGTCTTCCCAAAAGACTCATTATAATGCTTTCTTGAAAAGCAGATATCTGCATTCTTTGGCTAGCATTCTCTCTGCGAAAATGGTTGTAGATAACATGAGCGTTGACCATTGAAGTGTTGAGCAGTAGTTCAAACGCTAATTTGTGGTACAACCGCACAGTTCTACGTAAAGGAGTGAAGTAGCTTTGATCAGAAATATTCACACCCTACTTCGCTGCATTGTATTTCAGAATCGCTGATGGTTTCAATATTTGTTGGTTCTTTCTATCCGTTTTTCCAGAAGGTGTAAGTTGTATTCCATTTTTAGTGGTGAGAAAATAAACATCACGCTTATCTTTCCATTTACTGACCACAATCCCATTTCGGCTTTCTTTACCAACAACTTCGCCTTTATTAATTTTTGCGTCAATGATGGTTTCTGGCAATCCTCGCCGGTTCTTCCTAAATTTCTTATAAGGTGTGTGTTCTTTTCGAGGAGACGTTTTGCCAGTTGTACAGATGTATAAAAATTATCCGTTACGATCGTTCTTCCCATATTAACGTAATTTTCTGACAGTTTTGTTACCACATTCTCCGCAAGTCCTTTTCCTGGATTTTCGGGTTGGCAAACTGTATAAACTCGTACCCGCAATGTGTATCCTAGGTGATTGCAAATTTTAAAAATTTTGATACCATATTTATGGCTTTTGTTTGGTATATATTGCTTTATTCTTAGAATGCTCAGGCCACATTCGTGTCAACTCATGTTCTTTACATCAAAGTGGCCTAATATACCTGGTCCTGGCATCTGCTCACCTTTGCGGCATTGAGTTTTAGATGAATGTCTTTGTGGCGATTAAAAAAGATGTTGCAATGAGCCATTGCGTTTATATTTCGGAAAATACTAATTTGCTTAACTGTTCGGCTTTTGATAATTATAAGAATTTATCAAAGACCTGCTATTCTGCCACCAGTTTTAAGCGATTAGAGCAGTTAGTTACTAACGTATGTATGCTTTGGCACTTTTGTTTGTATGGAAAAATATAAAATACTTCATTTCACTAGCTATTACACCGATAAAACTCATTAACGTTTGTAACTACCTAGTCATGTGACTGGTAAATTGAGTGTCAAATCTAACACTTTTATCGTATTCCGTCTTCAAAAAAAATTCACATACCGTTAGTACAGGCATTATTCGTATATTAAGCTTCAGAAAATTTCACATTTCTATGTATCTACTAGTTTTCAATTGCGATGCAAAAGTATGCATTTTGATCCCGCTGGCGGGGCATGTGGCCTCTTAGGCAAATTTAATGATCCCGCCGGCGGGGTGTGTTGGCACTCAACGTGTTAAGATATTCGACTGATAGTTTTTGGCAGCAGTTTTGACGCCCTTTTCACAGAAATGGATAGAAGTACCCCCTTCGTAGGATACTCCCCGACAAACCATCACTGATGGTGGATAATGTCCTCGTTCAACCCTTGGGATCTTTTCTTAGAAGACCGTGCATATATCCTATCATTTTGTTTGTTGAAGGATTCATCCACGGTAAAGATTTTCTCGATGGTAAAAAGTATTCTTTTGTACTACCCTTTACCGCACCTCGATAACAGCTGTTTTGACTTTTCCACCCTATTTCGTTTTAAAGCGGCATTGAGTCTGTGTCCTGTGTGTGTGTGTGTGTGTGTCTTTTGAAAGCTACAAGCCCCAAATTTTCTTTGATGATACGACTCATGGTTCTCGACGCAATGTTCATTTCACGAGACATAATTTTCTGATTGCGGATAGGATTTCTTACGATTCTGGACCTTACAGCTTTGTTGGATTGTGGCTTACGAGCCGAGCGAGGTCTGCCGGATCTTTAACGGTCTATTACATCTCCAGTATCAATGAATAACGCTTTAGTTCGGTAAACGAAAACACGCGTGATTGTTAATAGCTTTAGTGTTTCGAAAATTCGGTCTTCTCCATTCCACATTTGTGTAAAGCAATCACAGCGATGCGATGCGGTTCTCTTTGCTAGACCACTTCATCGTAACGGCTCAAGCTACACTGACAAGATTTGACGCGTTTTTAGAGCATATGCCAACAACCAGGACTGCCAACATAGCAATTAGCTACCTGCAAGCTATCATCCGCAAGGGCCGTATTTACAGTTGTATCAATATTTATGGTACGACTAGGTATTATGCGAAACATAGTAGTTTCATTTTTTTCAGCTTGAATAACACTGGACATGATGGTACTTTCAGAATTGGCACATCTCTGTCAATAAATGGCCGTTCTTTGTAAAACTGAGTGAAAATGAATACGGAGAAGATTCTATGCGAGAAAAATGTTCATACTGAGAACCAAATTTGAGGATTTTTGACTGAGTTTCAGGTCGAATATTCATTATATTACCTACTACTAATTCAATGAGTAAGTTTCTAGGATACTCATATCCATATTGAATCTAAATATTAGAGCCTACACCTACTGTCTTCAACTATATGAACAACATGTCCATATTCAGTTCTGAATAGACAAATAAACATCATAAATGAGTCAGTGAAGTAAGCATGCATCAAAGAAATTGTTCACACTTTTATCCAATAATACAAGAGGAATGGCACCAAGTTAGCAACTTTAACAAGAACGCATATTTCTACTAAATAAGAGCGTCTTTGAAAAGTAGCTGCGCAAAAAAAAACTGATAAAAGCAATCGCCAGGAGCGATGGAAACAAACGTATCGCTAATTAGCGCAAACGATCTGCAAAAAAAAAATCAATCTACCATCTATCAATGCAACACAATCGGATTGATTGCGTTACCAACTCATTATCACATTACATTTCACCTTCCTGTGCTGTGCGCAGTCTTTAACCTCTCTTCTCGTCGTCTCCACGTGTCCGAACGATTCCTACGAAATTACGCTATTACTATTCAGACAAGAACCTGCTCAATAACTTATAGACATACATCTATGTATCTTCTTGGTAGTTCCGCATCGCACTATATAGTAACTCCGACTCCTGCCGATTAGACACAAGTGAGCACAGATAGACACTAGACTACAATAGATACAGACAATAGCATGCATGTATAGTGGAGGACCATATTCTGCACTTTACGATGCCAGTCCGTCATTTTCATGTGCTCGTTGCCTCCTTGCACCATAGGCCCCTTGGCCAATTTCTCTACCATCGAAAGTCTTATGATTTCGCCAACTTATACGACCTCGTCCGCGATCATGGTCTGCTCTGCACAGACCATGACCATCATCAGCGTCCATGACTAGATACACAGATAGTTGGATAGGCAGCTAGATGTATCCATCTATTTGGTTCTGGACGGACAGAAATAGAAGTTGGTGAGTGGAATTGTTCCAACCGCTTTCGCTACATGCATGTTTGTACGTATGTACGGTGTGCGCTTTAGCGCGGAATATGACGTAATGCAGTTTCAAGGCGAACTGTCATTGACCATTTTCGTAAACATACTCCACGGAATGGAGCGTGCGACCAAAAAGCCGGGCCACAACAGTGGAAGCGTGGTTGCGGCTCCCGAAGCAGCAGACAAATGTCGAAAGTGACTATAGTTTCGCCGATTCGCACAATGCAATGGCCATCTTCGCTGAGGCGTTCCTAAGTAGGCATGATTGTTCGACTACACACTGTCTTGTGTACGTGCTGAGAAAGTCCAAGACTATTTGAGCCTCACGACTTCGTTCGTACGCATGCCACAGACGTGTGACTAACCATTGTATTATTTCGCTTAGTCGTGGCCGAACCAACCTTTAAACTATCCGTGTCACTTAATTACACCTCCGACACTTACATCAACCAACAAGATCCAGTGATATCACTATTTCATACTAGGTTTTGCAAAAATTGAATCAGATTTTATCGGTGCTTCTTCATGAATGCGAACCCTAGATTTCAGCAGTACTCGTCGTGAAGAACCGCAGCTCAAATCATAATCCAAACCTGAACAAGACCACGCACGCAGTATTTCTTCTTGTCTAGGCCTTCCACCCTTCTCTTGCGATAGGTTCACGGTCTGCAGGACTTTATCTCGGTTGCGTTGCACCTTGCCGTGCACGGTCGAAACCAGTGCTCATCATTGCCTATTATTATTTACCTTGCCTCTACTTTGCTTTCCAATTAATTTCGAAACACTTTGCGTGTTGAATAACAATCGACACCAAGTGCAACTCCCTAATGTGGGATCCCTTGAACTATGGAAAATCAGACACGAGCCCTGCGCATCCACCTCGAGATCTTTCACGTTTGACCGCGAACTTGAACGTTGCAATTATACCATTACATGTATCCTCTTCTGCTTCAGAAGATTCGCACACGCCAGGAAGGTAGGTACGTAACGTACCCAGCTCAAACACAAGGGGTAGTTAGTACATGCGGCTGGTCTAGCCATAACCATTGCCTAGCTTCCGCGAATTTCGTGAAGACCAAGCTTCTCGCTGTATGTACGTCTTTTCTTCGATGATTTATGGACCGCGCATTGGTCCGACCGTTGACCATGGCTTTGCCCAGAGTACCATCAGCATTGCGAAGAAACCATGGACGCAAAAGTGCTTCGGCCGATGCTAATTCGAATGAAGAAAGTTCAGTGTCACGTAGTTTACTCGCAAGTGTTTGGCAAAGCATATCATCGCGATCCACGTTGGCTGGATTGCGCAGCCCCAGAGGAAGACGACTTCCTCGCGTATCCGGCCGGCGAACAATGTTGGTTTGGATGGGCTGGGCTGGGCTGGTCGGGACTGAGCTGGGTTTCACGACCAAGACCCAACCAAGTCAAAGGTTTCTGCAGTGGCTGATGACCAGGCGAGACAACGATTAATTTAACCACCGTGGGGCTGCGTTCGTGAGGGCGGCGGGGTGGCCCCACAACTGGGGGTTACTTTTTATTTTTGCTGTGCCAAGTTATAATTGAACCTGAATGAGTGCGCGACAACCGTAATGAGGATGGCGCGACTACACGTTTGTTGGGCCAAGTCGAAAGGAACTGGGCAGCAACAACAAAACCGGAGAGAGTTTGATGGTATGTGCAAGTGTGGGAAATTTGTCCTCGTACACCTTCATGTCGAAGGGTTGATTTTTTTCCCATTTCCATAGAACATACTCTTTATTCGAGTTGTTGCTGCATCTATGAATGGAATTTCTAGCCGTAGGATGACGGCGCTATAAATTGCATGCACGCAAGATAAGTGCGTGATGGAATTCCCAGCATTCTTGTTAGTATTCAAGGATGGTCTTTTCGATGGAGAGGTCATTCGAGAAAAAGATTTCAGACACTCAGAGTAGAAATCAAGTTGATGCAATAAAATTTCAGTTGGAGAATGCGTATGCCAATATTCGGAAGTAGTGCTTCTTTCAGAGCAACCAGCAGGCAATCTAGGAACATTAGGGGTTCAAAATTTGTATAACTTTAATACATTATTAATTCTTTCTATCATTATCATAAACACAACACAATCATTAGTAGATCTGAGTTAATATTTCCAGCAAAATACTGCAAAATTTGTCAAGAAACTACGAATCCCAAAAATTTGAGGAGTGATTCTCAAGCGATAGTCAAAAACTACGATTCATGGCATAAAAGACATACACAACACATGCATGCATTTTCGCCGGAAAATTGCATTTCATTAGACGCCATCGCATCTCTTTCAAACCATAACTGGACAGTTTTCGAATCGCTAACATTGCACTTCCAAGATGTCCAAACATCAAATGCGCGATCAGCAAAATTTGCATACATTTCTAAAACGGGGGAGTTCCCCCAATTTTCAGCTGCTTTTGGAATTCTAGTAAAGTTGAAATTCCAAGAATGTTTGCACAAGAAATGAGTTTATGATATGAAGATCTGTTGAATTAAGCATAATATCCGTATAAAACTATTGTATAGTGAGAAACATTCAGAAAATACATTGCACACGGACAGTGCAAGCAAAGAGTGATGGAGCGAGAAGTTTGGAGGAGGCGAAGGTGGTTTTAGTCGGTTAAAAATCCGACATACCGAGAAGCAGGAGCAAATCGGTATCTTTTGAGGGTTTTCACCTCCCAACGACGAAAACGAAAACAAAAATACATTCGGGCGTATTCTGCTCCATGACTCCTCGAAACAAATACAATTTCCGTTGGGGGTTGATATAACCCCATGTTTTATAGATGTGATTTTTTTTCAAACGAATTATTTCTTTATTAGTTAATACCAAAAATGCACAATATCGCTTAGATTTGGTGATTGTGGCGGGAAATGACGATTTCAGCGATGTGCTTGCGATTCATATCCGACTGGAAAATGAAGTTCGATTTCAAATTCATATTTGCTGCATTTTGCTTCAAATTCTTTATGAGGACATCAACATAACCACGATTTATTGATTGATACGCGAAACGAATGATTTTCTGCGAGCAGACGTTCAACATATGTACGTACATAGCCCTTTTAAAAATATGTCTTGCCGTATCAGGGCTTATCAATTTATTGTATTTGTCCCTGAAGTTATTAATTTGTTGGCGGAAATTTGCAGGTCCTGCTTGGCTAGAGAAATTATGCTTTTTTCACTGGGTGACAGCTTAGATTGTCAAACAGAACAGGCTTTCGAGTTTGTAGATTAAAGTGGATTTAAAAATATTTATAGTTGTTTGGATGCGAGTTTTTTTTTATTTTATTATTGAACAAAAAACCATGACATCACAAAAATGTGACAAATTCACATTAATTTGATTTAAACACTGAAAGATGCACCAAACTTTTGGAAGTTTAGCTTCCTTAACGAAAAGTGAGCGAGAGGAGTGAGCCCAAAAAAAGCATACCGAACGAAAAACCGAACGGTAGTTTGTATTCAAATTCCAAGTGAGCACAACACATAGCAGTGTTGAGCAATGATAAGAGTAGAGCGGCTGGTTCAGTGAGCAGAGCGCCCGACTCTTGCTCTCGAGTTAGAGGGTTCAAATCTCCGCTCCTTCTGTTTTTTTTACTTCAATTTATTTTGTGTGAATAAAAGCAATAAAAAAAATTTCATATTTTTTTTTAATATTATATGCATCCTAGATTTGTGAATTTGTCACATTAATTCCTGAACTTTTCTTGCATTTATCTATATACAACTTTTTAGCCTTTACCTAATCATTTGCAAAACTTAGCTAAACTTCCCACCGAACAACTACCAGAGTGCCTCACTGTTTTTTTTATTAAAAGACTGCATGAGTTGCGTTGGGTTCCCAGGAATCCACTGGAACTAACAGCATATTTCGGTCGTTCAACAACAAGGACGCTAGTATTTTACGTGTTTTAAAATCAATCCCTAATAATTTTCCTAAATGCAGTATTTGAAGAGTGTTACGTTTAAAGGCGAAAAAATTAGGTACAATAGCAATAGCCGCACGGCTCTCAAAGGCAGTGGCATTCAAACAAATTCATTATTTATCAAACTCTTCGAAAAACAGACAAGCACAAACCTTTGACGATGGTACAGAAGTAGCTTTAGGGCCAAATCAAACATTATGTATGCTACCCTATTCAGCATTTGACTTAACTACGCCTAGCTCTGCTTCGTATCTGTAAACGGTGTCGAAGTCCGATGCCAGTCAAAAAGTGTGCCACTATGATGTGGTTTTACAGGATTCAGGAAATTTTTGGCTTGACTCTAAACGAGCTACATTATAACTACAGCACAGTCATCAGTGTCAGTCAATTTTCGTGCGGGTTTTGACGATGATCTCTGCGTTTGGGTATAGCTTAAAAGTGTGATAGATATGGGTCGATTTATTTGAAAATCTCGCAAAAATGGGACGACGAAAAACATCACCTAATTTCGAATTTTCACATTATCATGAAGATTGTGATTGTATCTCGACGTTTTTCGCATTGCTGCGAAGCTGGGCAAATAGAAAAATTCCAAAAGGATTTTGGTGATCTGCTACTATTCTTGTTTCAAAATTACTCTTCGGAATTGGATGCTAGTGTCTGGATTCATTTTCTTCTTCGATGTGTCGAAAGTAAACTCATGAAAATGTTTAAGGAACAGAAGGCATTCAAACGTTCGGGGGCGTAAGAAATGTCGGGGTAGTTTTTGGCACTGACGACCTTATTTGAACCTGCAAGTTAAATACGGGGTTGCAATCATGACCAACTAAAATTTCCGTTCGGGTTCCGCGCAAGTGCGCATGATTTGACCTAGAAGTTCCCAGAATATCTGCGTGCTTCGGATAGCTCCCCATCCCCAGAAAAATGCGGACGCAAACTCACCTCCATCATCCATTCCACGACTATCTTCCGCATCTCCGGCGTGATCTCCTTTTGCACGGTCGTGAAGTACGAGTGCATCACCGCCGACTTCTCCTCGCTCTTCAGCAGGTTGTCCAGGCAGCGATCCTCCAGGAAGATCGGGTCGATGGCGGCCTTGTTCACGTGCGCGAATCCGTTCCGCACGTAGTTGCCGGTGGCCAGGTTCGACCCGGGCACATTCTGGTCGCCGTCGAAGTACGAGGCGCCGGCGGCCAGTGCCAAACTACCGTTACCACTGTATTGGGGATCACTCGCTATGTGTTCGGTGCACAGCAGATGAACACTCTCGCCACTATTGTTGCCAACCGCGCCACCGCCGCCGCTACTATTCAACACTTTCGACGCGTACTTGTGCTCACGGGGGTACAGGAGCGAGGTATGCATATTTCCCGGGAAATATCGGAAGCTCGGGGGAACCGCACGATCGGCGGGAGGACAACGCTCCACCACTGTTTGCAATTGCTCTTCCGCACACACCGCCACTGATCTGATCCTGGCCCAGTTGCGTGCACTTGTTGCGAATCGAATCAACAGGACGACAGGAGCGCATGCGGCGAATCAAGGATCGCTCGGAGTACTCAGAGGTTTTCGGCTGAACGGCCAGGCTCGGACTGCTGCACGTGTGCTTCGCAGGTCGCGGTTCAACGTGGACTGCGACTGCGATCGGTGCGGGACCAACCGGTGTCCGCGCCGCTGCCGGTTTTCTGCGACGGCTCCAGGAACGGGTGCGGGACGGCGGGTTGTTTTCGGGGCTGCCTTTGCCTGCCGGGCGCAGCTGATAAAGCACCGACCTTCGTCGCTCGCTTTGCTCACACCTCGCCTTGGTCCTTTTCTCGTCCTTGGACCTTGTGTATAGCTGGCGTGCAGATCCTTTTCGTAAGGCGTTTATAGCGTCCTTGCGATTTGCATTTTAGTCCTTTGAGTGCTTTCGACAGGCGGCGCCTGGGAACTGGTGCGCGGATCAGCGTTCGATCGATTCTTCTGGGCGAATGCGTGCTGCAGATCCTCGACGGGCCACAGGAAATCCGTTCGGTTTAGTGAACTGCTCCACCAACCTTGGTAAATCGCAGTTGCCAAATTTTCCAGGCCGCCCCTCCGCTCCGCGCGGAATATCTATCGGCTCCGATATGACTCAAACGGCTTTACGGCTCCGCTCTGAGCTATTTTGGTCGCTTATTCGCAACGGTCCCCGCGATTTGCGAAAAATTGATAATTCCTACTGGACCTCCTCCACTGTCGCAATTCCTGGCAAAGCCGGCGAATTCTGAAGAACGAAACCAAAAACACAGCATGGACACTTTCACCGGAACGCACCGGATTGAGTCTATTCGATCGCGACAAAGGTAAAACCACGAGCTACCAAGCAAACTACCGCGGCTGCCAAAGTTCCGTTGCGACTCCCACTTTCAGGTCGGCCGGCGGACGATTCCCAAATGATCGCAGAACGCGATCGTCGTCGCGCCGGCAGAACAGAAACCAGAAAGGGAATTCGCAATCGCATTTCGCCACGGAGAAGCTGTTGCAGCCCCTCGCGGCCGCGATAACGTCTGCAGACGACGAACAGAACGCCAGCCGGAAGAGGAAGCCAAGAGGATCGCGGGCTCAGCTGATGTCGCTCCTTGCCGGCTTGCTGCTTCCAACAATCAATTTCGCGGCTTCAGCTCAGAAACGTCCCAAACTGTTGCTCTGCTCTTCGCGCATCCGAGGATCCTTCACCGCCCAAAGTCTTCGCCGACACTCGCTTCGTAAATGCTCCACAAGCCGAATCCACACGATCGGCCAGCACGTCGATCACAGCACAGCTGCAGAATCAGCCAATGAGCCCGTCAGCTGATCTTCATATGTTTACAAGCGCCCCGTGTGCCGTCTTCGCTCCGCCTTCGTCTCGTCCATGGCCATTACGTGAGCAAACGGCCGTTGAAAAGCTCGCGGATCTTATCAGTTGTGTGCAGAAATGCCCCCGACAGATGGGGAATGTGGAACTTGGAGAAAAAGTTCGCCGCAGATTGGATCCATCCAGTTTGTACAGACTGTGATCAAAAATCGTCATGAACTTCTTGTGGCAGAGGCGCCGCAACCCCGCGAAATCGCGAAATACGGGTGTACGGCGCGGTTTTCAAGTGCTTGATGTTTTTTTTGGCGAGTCGAACAACTCGGGTTGGAAAACGAATATTAAAATAATCTAGTAATTTTGTTAAAACACACAATATTAATAATAATATTACTATGGAGGTGTTTGCGGTCTGCACGAATTAATAGTGGCGTTTCAACAGTTTCAAAATTCAAGCAATTTTTTGTCGTTGTTTCAGTTTTTTCTTTCTCAATAAAAAACGGCTGAAGCGATTTTCGTGAAAACTGATTCAGTTTTAAGTTACGTAATTACGCGTCGAATTAAACCAGTCGCACGTCAACATGATCGTTGGTTCTTGAGATAGTCGAGACGAAAAATAATTCTAAACGATCATACGCACATACGTACATACACGCTCACAGACATCTCTCTAAAAACGATGGATTTGGATTCTAGAGACCTTAAAACGTGGATATATGTTTGTCGAAATTTGAGATTCGCAAAATCTATAACTCATTCATTTTCTTGCAATCATGCAAAATAATATAATCAATTAAGACTTGACTCGATTGGCTAAGCGTTATTCATCAACTGCATATCTCATATGGATATCAATTAATAAGTCAATCCATCAATATGTATTGTTTCGAATAAACTTACCTTAATCATACCGAATTGGAAGGGGTTGAAAAAATATTTATTTTTGTTTAATTTTCACGCTATTTTGTTTTTAATGTGCGCTCGTACTCGTTTCGGTTTTATTTCAATGAAAGATTCCTGACGAAAATGTTGTAGAAAAATCAACAAATCGTAATTAAAAATTAAAGATAATAATAGATCAAGAATTAACATAAAAAATTCAGATAATTATCAAAAAAAACTTAATTTTATTATAATAATATAGTTCTGCGGATTCTAGATTGGTGGACCAGGACATGCAGCTTTTATATCTTTTATTTATTAATGAAAACGACCAGCCTGTAATTTTACCACGCATCGTAGCGCCGCTACAAATATTCGCAATCTTAACCGAAAATTTTAACGAAATTAATATTGAAGTTTTTAATTTGTTTCTATGCCGATTGAACTAGATGTCATCGCGTGATGACCATTTGACTAATATGCAGTAAATATACGATATGTAAAACACATAAAATAGGGGAAGAAATAACTAAAACCTTACGAGTCCTAACAATGAAAGTAAAATCAAAAATTTCACAAAAACCATTGCGTAATTAATGGTGGTTCTTTTATTTGCTATAAACATTCATTATTTATTATTGTTATTTATTGAATATTTTTTTGGAAATTGAAAACAAACGATTATTTTTTAATTTAATGACCACTCTCTCAAGCAACTGATTTTGCAAAGTATTGATTACCAAAAGTGGAAATTAGATAGAAGAAATCTTTTTTCTGCAAAATTATTTCATATTTTCAAAACATTGTTTTAATTAAATTACAAAATATCTGAGCTGAATTTCTTAAAATTGGTACCAAATTGTTGAAATGATAATCCGCATTAATCGTTACTACAACCCACGTAAAAACACTAAGTAAAATTAAGTAATATTATTCGTATCAATCAGTTATTCATTATCAATATGAATACTTAATTTTTTTTGTATGAAAACATTTTGCAATCATAATAAACTATGGTTTATTTGTTCAATAAGAAATCTTCAAAACATCTTATCTTTCCAAGCGGTGATATGACTCTTGTAGTCTCACTGAGAAAAAAATAGATTATTTTACTTTGTAGCAGTTTTTTCAATTAAAATAAAAACCGGCTGTACTTAGATTGTTGAAAATCTGCTCAAATCATGCAAATGTCAATACAATTTCATTGACATCACACAACGGAATTCGACTGAGTGACATCAAGTAAACTTGTGACGTACTGTATTAATGGTTTTTTATTTTTATATTAATTTTTTTGTAATTATGAAAAACTAGCTCCATTCAAGTTATTCGAAATTTAATAAAATCAAAGAAAGATTAATACACTTCGATTGACACCTTAACCATTTAAATCCAACGTTTGATTTGCGAAATATGATGCACGACAGAAATGACCTTGGATGTGTCAAAGCAAGAAAAATGCCACCGACTAATTTTTATCAAAATCTAATTAGCTTGTGTCATTGCAAATACGCTTCATTTGACATCTCAACGAAATTGATATACCTTTTCTGTATGTGAGTTATCCTCGTAGTAAACAATGGCATCAAAGGTACGTACGTACTTTTCAATTACTCTTTAGTCCTTAAAACGTACAGAAATGTAGAAAATTTCATTTTGAAATTTCGGGGCGATTACAAGAACTTCTCATTTGCTGGGAAGTTAAAAAATTGCTGTTTTGCAAGAGAATATCTATGGTTTGTTTTTGGTGCTACGAAACTAGGGGATTACAATCACAAAGCTTCGGTACCTTAAAAAACGTGATTGGAACGTTACTAGTGTCCACTACAAGCAGGCATTACAATAACTGACTTTTTGGTGGAGAAAATGTATTTCAATCGGACAATCCGTGAAGCAAGTATTATTAAGAATGAAACTGTATCACGAGAAACTATTGCTAATCGGTTTCCTTTCATTTTTGAAGTAAGTATTGGTGATGTTCCATGTTTGGTTGCACTACAAAATTTCTGTAATCGAGTCCTTCAATTATTTTCTGTTGTTGTCGATTGTCCTGGAACATCTATTTTGCACGTCCTTAATAATAATGGTGCCGCAGGTTCCTCATCAGTTATTGCTACTATCCTCGTCAGCGCCTGTCGACACCAAACAAAACCCCCATCGGCCGTCGCCGTGTGGTAAATCACAGTTGCAGATGGACATGCGAATTAAAAACCCGGCCTACAAGAACCACTTTCGGTGCTGCGGCGGTTGCCGGCGCAACAGTACGGCACGTTGGCAAAAAACTTTTGCAATAATTAAATTTGAATTATTGCTTCGGTAATTGAATGTTTGCTGTTGTTCAGGAGCGAGCCCGATGCACGGTGCTGGATGGTTGATGATGGCTGCATTCCGCGCGAGAGGAGACTCGCCGGAATGTGGAAGATTAACATCTTTTCAGATGTCTTCCGATTTCCGTGGAAGTCGGCGATTACCGCGCCGATTCGAGTCGTTTGTGGGTCTGACCGCCGCAAAGGACTGGGCTGGGGCACCTCCTTGAAATGGTCCTGGGCCGCATACCTTCGCATGGTTGACATAGTTCCGTCCGAAACGAGAGATCTGCCGTCGAAAGGCCAGCTCCGCATTGAGATGCCACCCTGGTCGATGGTTTTTCTTCTTTGGAAAAGCCACTTTTTGCTGGGCAGGGAATTCGCTGACACGGAAAATAGGATGAGATTGCGCTGAAGTATGCGAGGTAAAAGTGAGAGTTGAATTTCCGAAGCGTGAGAAGACGATAATAGGGTCACATGCCTGCCCATTTTCCGCTTTTCAATATTTCGCGAGCGTTTTTGACTATACTTTGATACTGAGGAAAACAGGAATAGTGGGGCTTGCATACTTTGCACAAAAGTCGTTTGAATTTTAAAACACGACCCATTCCAAAATGAATTAACTGATTTAAATAAACTATTAATAATTTGGGATTACTGCATTTTCTTTGGTTATACCATAGACTCGTATTTTTTTCTTTTACATTGTCTCATAAAGCTCATGAGTAAAAGTTAACAATTTATTTGATTTTGGACTATTGTAGAGTGTTTGAGTTAATAGAAGAATAAAGGGTCTCGAAAATCGGCTAAAAACACTCTAAAAGGATGTTAAGGTAACAACAGGACGACTAAATGCGACCCCCAAGAGTCGTTACAATGACCAGAATACATCCAAACGTGAGTTCCATAGTCTCTTATGGAACTTAACCTACTTTCTAGAGCCTTTTTTTTGAAGTTGATTATTATTGCAACGCATTAATCAAATCCTAAGGATAATCGTTTAATTGTAACAAAATTTTTTTTAAGGGGGCAGTCTAGGTCTTCTGCATGACATTTCAATATTTTTTTAGTAGAAATATTTATTTAAATAGTATGAAACTTTTTTATATTAAAAATAAACACTGATTTTTTTTGAATTTTTTTTATTCATTTTTATTGACAAAATGGCGGCTACAGCGAAGACACACAAAAAGTTGGCTGACATGATATCTCAGGACTGGAATGAATGAAACGAAAAAATCCAAATGGTATGTTAAAATATAACTGATTGACTATAGCTCCTACCAGAATTAAATTAATTGAGCAAAAAACAAAATGGTGGACTTTGCAATTTTTGACCTTTTGCAACAAAATTGTCAAATAAAATAGTTAAAAATTTATAACAAATTCTGAATTTGGCTGAAGCTATACATGTGTTACGTAGTCAGTAAAAATTTCAACCCCGATCGGTAATATAGATTTTTCAAAATCGTGGCAGACAAGTCGAAAAACTTTGTTTCGCGAAAAACTCGTTTTAAGTTTAAGCACCTGCTGATATATATTTTATCGGCTATTTATCGGCTTTTCCGACCAAAATAAAAGCTCTTACACGAATTGTACATATATAAAGTGCCTAAAAATCAAGTTTTTAGAAAATCGATTTTGTTGAAAAATAGACCCACACCGCCCCCTTAATAACAGTATGTTACGATCTCTTTTATATTGATTTACTCTAGATTATCCCCGCATACATCCGAGACTACAACAGATATATCGCGTGACTAGTAAACAAATCTTGTTTTCCAAAAACATTGTTTTTAAATATTTAAAACCATGTTTCGGGAGCTACTTGGTACCTTTTTCCGGGTTAGTTTACAGCTTCAACCCTTCAAACTGTTTGGATATGATTGAGAAATGAAAAACAGAAGGAATGGGATCTGGGATTAAAAAAATGGAAATCAATTGTGAATAAAAAAATGTCTAAAAAAATGACTAACATCCCAGCGGGGTGAATAAAAAAGCTATAATTTGTTTTTATTATTAATTACTATTGTTAATAATCACTATTATTAATAATTATTATTCTAAATTATTATAATTACTTTTCGTATTTTTATTAATTTTTTATCTAACCATAAAAGCTTTGATAGAGAAAGACGCCTCCGTCACCTGGTCGTCCTCTACCAAAGCCTCGGAAACCTCGTCCTCCTCCTCTTCTTGTACTCCTCCTCGTCCTACTTCTCGGTCGCGGAATTCACAACTAATAATAAGGGTATTTAATTATTATTAATAATAATCATTCGTTATTAAGAATGTTTGATCGTTACTGAATAATTATAATTGTGTTTATATTTAAAATATCAAATCACAACTAATAATATTTGATTGTTATTAACAATATTAAGTTGTTTATAACAATATCCAATTATTATCTGCCTTAGCGTCACACATGCCAAATCTCATAATATAAGTTTAGAATTTTATAAATCTTGATTTGCTTCTAAATAATATTTTTTACAACATTGATGAAAATTTTGCTAAAACACACAATAATAATAATCTTATTATGAAGGTATTTGGAATCTGCACGAATTTATAGTCCGTTTCAACAGTTTCAAATTAAGCAATTTTTTGACTTTTTCAGTTTTTTTATCCTCAATAAAAAACGGCTGAACCAATTTTGCTGAAAAGTCATTCAGTTCTAAGTTATGTAATTACGCGTCAATGCGATCCTTGATTCTTGAGATAATCGAGACGAAAAATAATTCCAAACGCACGTACGCACATACGTACATACACACGCAGACATCTCCCTAAAAACGATGGATTTGAATTTTATAGACCTTAAAACGTGGAGAAATGTCAAAATTTGGGATTTGCAAAATCGACCCTATTACAATAACTTCCCACAGGGAACTGGGAAGTTAATGAAAATGTTTTGTTATAATCCCAGTTTTATTATTAAATAATTAATGATTGAAAGAGTGATGAATCGAAGTGAAGGGTAATTTTATCGGCAGATTTTCCTTATTCTTTGTGGCCCGTCTAATCTCAACCATTAATTATTTAATAATAAAACCGGGAAATATTTTTAAATTGTATTAAACCTGAAGATGATTAAAGGATCGAAACCCGCCGTGAAAAATTTTTAAAAAAAATTGTGAGTCAAAAAAATCAAGTGTTTAATTTTATTACATTATGGCTCATCAAAAGTACTCACCGCTGTTGAATTAAGACACAAGAAATATGACCCTTGAATTTTTCGTGATTGCATGAAATTTAATCTAAAAATTGAGGTCTTCTAATTTTTGGATTTTTGTAGCAAACTAGTATATGGTTGCTTGAATTCAACATTTTATCAATAACGAATGAAAAAGTTAAACTAAGGACTACTTGAGATAGTCGCAGAGTTTAAGAGAAAGTAATTTTGAAGTCATCCATCAAATGTTCCTTGCGTTTGGTAGTTTACACCTAAAGGACGAGTGTATACCGGAATTTTCCTCGCTTTATCGTAGACCACTGAAGAATGTAAGCCTGATCATGAATTCCTCATGAAGAATCAAGCAATTTTTGAAGATAGACACCGAGAACTGCTTCACTTCTCGAATAGTCCGATGAAAGGACGTTGGTAGTGTTGTATTCACCTCTGGGTACCACTTTGTCAAAGATCATGGAAGCATTCGCGGAGAATAACTTTGCATCCCCCGAAAAATCGACCAAGATCTTTGGCCACTTCCATCGTCCTTCTCGTGTGATCGATTGGCAATGATTACCAACGGATAAATGAAACTGGGTGAGAGATTCTAGGTAACCCCGTGCCACCACAAGGATTCCACCATTGATTCTCATGGAACTACAATGTTCGGCCCTTGGTGGCAAATCCACGTCGAGGACGGCAACAAAAAGCGGTTTTCCTTGATGCGGTCGTTAATATTTTCAATTAATTGCAGGCGAAGGCACCATTCCTTGAGGCCACGCTCGTCGTTGGCGCGTGATTTGAATTACAATCGGAGGAGGGAGTCTTGCATGTGGCTGCTGCTGCCCTGTAAGTATTATTTACAGATGGTTTTCGGTAAGTGGAGAATGTTAATTGAACATTATGAATTGCTCGGGTACAGTTAAAAGAAACTTGTACATTCGTCATGTTTACATATATGAACGGATGTTTGTTATTCCGTGGATATGCTCAGGTATTCCGCAGAACGCGCAGATTTTTGGAGGTTTTAGTGATAAAATCATCGTCATTGGATCGATATTTCCTTGAAAACGAGCAGCTTCGAGTGATTTATTATGGGTCAATCCAATCGTTTCTTGAAATACGAGGTGATTCCGTTGTGAGGTCTATGAGATTCTGTTTGGTCTCACGCTGTTCTTGCATAATTTTTTCACGTTTTCATTTAGGAAGCAATCATGCTTTTCTTGAGAACGCAGGTCTAAATGTATTTCATGGATTTGAAGTGATAGTAGCAAAAAGTTTTCGTATTTTATAATCGATTTTGTGGCGTTCATGCTTTCGATTTACACGATTTATTGTATTGGAAAGAGTCACAGTTTTGATCATGTTTATGTAGAGCTTCATAATGAAAGAATAGGATACGAGACATTGATTCTGATGATTGGAATCATTCGCAACCAATATCTGGCGAAATCGGAACAATCTCAAGCATAATTTTAATCCCATTTTTGAATTAATCTTTCATACTTCTGGGTCTACTATTCATGAAGGATACTTGAAATAAATATGATCAGAACACTAGAGTTGAACGTTTTAATTAGTATCCCATTGCTTAGGTAACTTTGTCCATTGCCAAGCTATTTTCAAATAAGGCATCAATTTTCCTTAATTTTTGAGCATGAAATTACTAACAATATTGGAAAATAAAGTTAATGGTACCTAGAAGTCCAGGCATTTAGCCTGGAGGGATACAGGCATGCAGAACAATTGAATCTGATCAAAAAGTAGAATCATAGGAATTCGCTGGTTACGCCTGAAAGGGTACCAATTAATCCATCGATGAAGCCAATGTTTTCTTATAAATAGTTTGATACTGTTAGGAAGCAAGTGAGAAGCAGCAAAAAATCCGCTCGAGGAATTCAATCGGATAGTAGTTGAATGGTAGTAGCATTTTTAAGGATTGTGCAAGCATCCTTACAGCAAGCTTGACTGAAAAAATTCGATGCAGAAAATATGCTTCTTATCAAATTAAATGCCTATCCGGATCATCTTCGAGAATGAGGCACCGTTTTGGACTATTTTTCTTCAAATGGTATTTTTCTTATACGAATACAATACTTCATTAGGATTTCAAACGTTCGTACTGAATATCTCTCTTCCGATTTTCCAGGTCTATAGATATTTAAAAAAAACAGAAGTTATGTCAATGGTGTACCTCTTCTTTGTGAATTTCCAGTTGTAAACCCATTCTTTCCTTAGTATTTTTAGAAACCAATTTTTTGTTTTGCCATTATTGCTAACAGGGCAACATTCCAAGAACTTTTGAATTTGAATCTGAATTTTATACTCTATTTGATTTCTGAAATCCAATCCTTCTCCCAATCATATATCGACATCAATCTCGATTTCTAATGTCAAAGTAAAACTTCAATTACTTACTACCACCTTGAAACTGGAGTAGTCTGGTGAAAAATCTCAGAAGTTCTTTGCAAACACAAAAAGCGGCAAATGTTCTGTTCTACGTGTTTAACCAGGTGTAATGCCCTATTATATTGGGTGTAGACATTGAAAACCGAACTTTTTTGGATGAAAATAATGCTTTATTTGCGTTATCATAATGCATCCATTTTTCGTCGCAAATAATAATTCGATGCAAAAACGACTTTCTTTTGTAGCGTTTGAGGTGCATTTCAGACATGCAAAATCGCCGTTCAACATCTCTTGGCTTCAGTTCGTGAGGCACCTGATTTCCTACCTTCTCGATGAACCCTAACGCTTTCAAACGCCTGAAAATGGTTGCCTGTGTGTTACGTCTAGTGCTTTTGCAAGCTCATCTTGGGTTTGGTACGAGTCTTCAATGAGGAGGGCTCTAATTTTTCTTCTTCAATTTTTTTCTCTTGACCATGGCGTTCTTTGTCCTTGATGTCGAAATTGCCACTTTCGAAGCGTTTAAACCACTCAAAGCACTGTGTTCTAGAGAGAGCATTTTCGCCATAAACATCAACCAGCAAACGATGACTTTTGGCAAAAGTTTTCTTGGCAAAAAAGTATCCCAACAATATTTCCCGCAAATGCTGTTTTTTCGCCAATTTTCGAAGTTTTCCATGAGGGTAAAAAACGTATGCGCACACAATGTTAGCAAATTGTCTTTGTGGCTTTGACAGCTGACCTATGGTACTTCAAAATGACATATATATCTTTGGAATGTTAGAGCGCATGTGTTAGTGGGACCATCTGTTGTAAAAGTTCAGTTTTCAATGCATACACCCAATATATCCATTTAAAATTTGGGTGTAATCTCGCAGGTATTTCTCGTTGAAAAGTTTCGATTTTCTTACAAGACTTAACATACCGACTGTGTTGAGCATTAAACATTTTCTAATTCAATTATAGCATGGAGCTGTTTAGTCCAGCGACGTAACTATTATCTGAGCAAATATAAGCGCAACAATTTTATGAATTTATCTTATTTTTAGCTTTGAAAAGCGAAATAATCTTCAACTGTCAGTAACGTCTTGTTGACAGCCACAGTCATCCACTTTCATAGGAATGTACGACATTCTGTTCACACTTTACTACAAAATGGTGGATCTTTTTTGGTGGGTGTCTTTTCCTATTGCAGGACTACAACAAGTACAAAGTGGAACAAAGTAAATGATATCTATGGAATATTTAAATTATTAGAGATAAAAAGAGTATGTTTCTCTCACCAAAAAATAAAAAAAAAATATGTCAATTAAACTGCACCTACAAGACGCTCCCCAATTTTAGTACATGCTTACCTTTTTAACCGTTCTTTTCTTCAATAAACTCTTCTTCAATTTAACTTACCTATGCGTAGCACCTAACTATAATAAAACTCCAGAAAAATAAATGTTTTACCATTGAATATAATTCAGAAAAAATGTATGTGAGGGACTATTCGCAAATACTTTCTTTTTGGAATTTTTGCTTGTAAGTTTGTGCACGCAACACACGGAAACTACAGAAAGGATTTTGATGAAACTTGGCGTAGCGATAGCTTATATCCTTGGTCAACAGTTAGAATATTTTTCATGCTGTGAAATGAAAGGGTTCCTAGTATAGTGAAATAACTATCTCTCTAGAATTAAATTTTGCATTTGAATCAGAACACGGTGCGCAAAATTCATCAGTGGCATGCAATAAAATTTGATTAGATTTGAGTAGCCGGATATATGTAAACAGACAGACAATGGTGCGATTTCAATGGGTTTTTGAAAACGAACACCTATTCTACGTGACGAAAAGTGATCCAAGCAGAGCAGTGCAGGCAACAGCTAATGAATTTTATGATTTGATTCATTTATTTCTAAATGGCTTTTGCTTCATAAGGTTTACAGATTGGTTTGGATTTAAGGCCGTTCGTTTTGGATACCAATCTTTATGTCTTCTAGAAAGTGCGGTCAAACCTTTCTCAAAGCACATGATAAAACAAGAGGATGATGAATAAACTATGCATAACTTGTGAAGTTGCGGGTACAGCTATTATGGAAAATTTCTATAACTTAGTAAAGTTGCCTCCTTATTTCGCAAACGTTTCTTACCATTAAGAAAACGTAACGATGTTCATCAAATCATTATTATTCGCAAAATAAATCTTTTATGTATAATTGTCTCATAGAAACGTCTTAATTAAAAATATAGTTTCCATTTGTATCTAGTTGGCAGTGAACAGTCGTTCCTTATCATAATTGACAAAAATGAATAAAAATACATGCATATATATTGATTCTCCCGATCACTTCTTCTCATCAACATTTAACGATGCGAACTCGTTGCTAAGCAGTCTCATCACCTCGGCATGCTTGAGATCAGGATGTTTGTGTTTTTTATAGTTGTCCTTTACGAATTTCGCAAATCCGGTGGCTTCGCGCACTGGCGTCGGTAAAACATTGCCGTCTTTATCCTTTTTGTTTAGAAACACCTCTATTGCACCGTGACAGTAGGCACATCGAATATTTTCCACTTTTTTCGATTTGGAGTGGGCGTGGGATCTGAACGAGGTCCAAAAGATAAATTAGTTACTTTAGCTACTGCAATTAATGTTTATCGTAAGTAGGTTACTAATACCATAGTTGGGGTTCCTTGAAGGATTTTGAGAATAATAATTTTGACTCATTTAATGGTAAAGACTGATGGTAGGAACATGTTTCAATGAATTAGGAAATTTATTGCAACGATACGTACTTTGCATTGCACAATGTGCATTTGTAGGTGTATTTGTAGTCGATATCGTACTCGTGGCAAACTCCTATTTTCGGCAACTCCGGGAATATACCATTTGCTCGTCGCGCCCTGCCAACAAGCATGTACAAATATGTAAAGCGTATCGTAAAATGATCTAACAATGAGTTACCACTTCTTCCAAGTTGCACCGTGTCCATGCTCGCCAGTGTAGAGCCAAGTAGCCGCATGGCACAGTTCGTGGATCAATGTGCATCTCAGACGATCTGCACTTGTCAGGACCTTGTCGCTGAGTTCTATGCGACAAAATCGTTTGCCTCCTCTGAGATTCAAATTATAAAGAAAACATCATCACTTTATTCAAGTTAAACTCAATTAGATTGGGTTTGAATACATATACTAACGAGCAACTGATTAGGTACACCCAAATATTTTAAGTTTCCTAGAAGTCGGGGAGGTATAGCAAAACGAATCGATAATGGTTTTGTTGCCTATGGAAATCCCAATTGTAGTGTATTCCCAGTTCCAAACCTGGAACTAGCCAATACACAACTATGTCCCACACAAGCTTTTGTGATGTCCCACACAAATTTCAGTAAGCTCTCTATTAAGCACATTCTCGAACCCACATGTCAATCTAAATTTACCGTGAGAAACTCTTATTAGAGCATTGAACCCAGAGTAAGCAAAAGTACAATTCAGTCAATGCAATGCAATCAATATTGCAAGCGACGAATTCCGTGGGAACCTATTTGAATCGCGTTCGATTGGTTATGGTTAGTAGATTTAAAACTAGAGTAGGAATTTTATAGAATAAGCAAATTTAATGTACAAAGAAATTTGTGAATAAAAGGAAGGAATGAGGCTAGCACTCGATCAGAATTGTTCCATAGCCAGACAAAGTTGCTAGTTTTAATCGGCAACCCTTGCCTTCATATCGGCAAGGTGATTGAAAGGAACGTTTAAGCAAAGTCTGCGTTGGAAAGTTTGGCAGACTACAAGTTGCCTTAAATTTCGGCAATTACAATATTAGAAATATCGGCCGCCTGTTCTTTTGGACTGCGCCAAAAATGTGGCAATCTTCGGAATGCCGGTAGGTCCCTCTCATATATATATTGTTATCCTTTCCGAGTATAACTTCTTTCTAGTGAGAAGAAGATTATAACTTTAGAGGATTATAGAAGAAGACGCCCATCACTTGGCCTACCACGCGCTTCACGTGCAATAAACATTTTGCACGATGACGCAACAATAATCTCATCACATACATTACATACGTTACACAATCATAAAACGCAATTTCTAGAATAATCACACACACGAGCGTTTACCTGGATGCATTTATCTAAGATTGTGCATATAAAAGCGGAGCAACTAGTTGCTGGTCAGTGTATATTTTTTGTATTACTATTGCCATAATGACTACAATCACTTACTTCGTACTACAGCTGCATCGTCCAGCAGTATTCAAGAGTTTCTTATTCCACACCAACGCCACATCCAGGTCATTGTTGAACACGTTCGTGTTATATATTCCATACAACTTCTCGGCCAGTTCTTGTTTGTTCGCTTTGTAGTTATCTCGATATTTCAGTGCGTCAGGATGACAAAACTTCTTTGCGACCGTAACTAAGTGTTGAAGAATGGATTTTAATCGTTATAAGATTACAAATAGCTGAGAATCTTACCATCTAACGACTGTAGAAAGCCATATTTATCACATGGTGCACTAAGCAATGCTCGAGCCAAATTCTCCTCTCGTTGGGATGATGCCTTTCGCGGTTGTGTTCGAGGACTCTCACCGTTCACAAGTGTCGGTTGGTTCTCTTTATTTTCTGTTCAAGTAAATCAAGATAATAAAGTAGATTTCAGGCAATCGAATTGAGCGTCAATTACTTTTAGATGTTTTTGGAGTAGCGAATATTAGTTTGCCGGTCTTCACGGACTCCAAATGCTTGTTAATCGGCTCGAACATTGGTGGCAGTGGAGCTTTGATAGAGACTATACCATCGTCATTGTCCAACGCGTGCACATCATTTCTTATCGGTGTAACAGGCGACGCTTCGTCCTCTTCGCCAAATCGTGGCGTGAACAGCTTTCGTTTGATTTTCGTGCTAAATTACAAAGGAGAAATCACTCAGTGATCGTCGTTTCTATATAACGAGATCAACAACATACTTTTGTGGAGTTGCTTCGATTTTCTTCTTGTCCGGACACTTGTACGTATCTAAAAGTTCTTTCAGTCGTTGCTGGAATTTTTCGTCCTGATTCGCACAAGGACTCTCATATGTCTCTTGCACTTTCACTACGTCCGTCGATAAGTCCAAGTAGATAATGTCGTCATTTGATGATTTTTTCTTATTGGTTTTGTTAGTGTTGTTTCTCCGGGTTTTCGGAGGTTGGATTTCCGTACCACTACCGTTGTTATCATCGTCATCGTCATCGGAAGAGCTGTGTGAGAAAGCATCGTTCCACGATTCGTCGCTGGATGCATTGAAATCACTGTCCGATGAATCGCTATCGCAAATTTGTCGGGCCCGCTCAAATGCGGTGGGAACTGAAAATCGGTGCAAGAACATTAGGACATCAACGGGAAGTCAATGAAGTGAATAGATCAAGTTATTTTGTCGATTCATGGATTATGGCAGTTGTGCTTTGCACGCGTTGCCTTGTTTAGAAAGAAACGTTATGCTGGTAGTTTCCAGCCATATCGCTATCAGGGACTTGCCTTGAGCTTGTAAAACTGCAGAGTATGATTAGTTCCTGCGAATGCGAGTAATCGCGAGACGTTGTTGCGTATGGTTAATTGGGTGTCGTGGCCTTTAGAATGTAACAGTTTTAATGTGGTATAAACTTCGACCTTCAAAGGGAGTAAGCCAGGACTTATGGTAACATGGAAGGCCGCATCGTAGAAAGTAAACTTTGACTGAAGTCAAGGCTCCGGCTGACTCGAGGAAAGTCATTTCTAAAAAGTTAGACATGTACCAGAAAATATTAGTGAAAACGGAGACAATTTGATCACAGGAAGCAGTTGGCATTCTCCAGTGGCGGCTTATGGGAGTTAAGTATGGTGGTGCTACTGGTACGAATTTTTCTATCACCAATATAAGTTTTTATGTGAGTTTCCACTCCACCCAAGAGGGACCATATGTAGAGCGTTAAGCGATTTTAAGTGATCGGTTTCCCCAAAAGTAAATTCGCTGGCAATCAAAGATATATTCCTATTATCGTGTTTTGAATAACATTTAAAGCTTTAATAAAAGTTTAGTGCACTCTGAATAAAAAAAAATTGTTTAAAAACATTTGAATTCTTCCAACGAAACAACTTTTAGGCCTATCGCACTTTTCAAAAGAAATAATTTCTCTATTAATATAAATGCAACAAAAACAACAAAAACAATCGAAAAAATAGTAATAAATAAAAATCCATTTAGCCCCTTCCTCGTACTAAAGGTGGAAAATTGTCAAAGAGAAAATCAGTTTGAATTTTACTCTCAGCTTTTACTCGGTACGAAGCGAGTCGAAGAGAAAAACAAATTGTTCTACAGTGCGTGGCAAGAAGACTATGTGAAAGTAAACTACAGCATGGGCGAAAAAATGCTATGTTATATTTTGAAGTGAAATGAAATTATGAAAACTATATTGAAATCTTTAATGATATTTTATTACATTCGCTCATCAATAAGTGGTGGGGATGAGCCCCACTAGCCCCACTAGCCCCAAAAGTAGAGCCGCCACTGGCATTCTCAATAAATCTTTGGAATGGGCAATGTCGAAGTTAGCAGCTTTTAGCCATATTCTTCCTTGAGAAGAATTTAAAGAAAAAGCTTCATTTAGAACCTTGCAAACGCCTCAGAGGCAACTCGAATCAAATAAATATATTTTCTAATATATGTATGTATATGTTGTATGCGATGCAACAATAAAAATTTGCAGTATAAGGAACAATATAGTTTTTTTTAAAATTCTTTAACCAACTGCAAAAACAAAAAATGGACAACACAGTTGAGTTAAATACTTAACTAATGAATCCTAACTCAAAATATATGTATGCATAATATTGACCCAAAATATTGCCACACTATTCTTTTCCATTGCTCGTATGAATAGAAACAAAAAACACAAACAGAAGGATCAAGCATTTTAGTTAATACACAAACTTCACCAAGCTTTCTAACCACTCACCTTTGTCCTGTCGCCTTGGCTTTCGCTCTGACGCCGAAAGCTGTGCCACTTCCTTCTTTGTTGGACGAACTCTCCTCTCCGTGGCCGGCACTTTAAATGTAGATCCTGTTTTCTTGGCCGATTCGACCGCACCCAGCAACCGAGTCGATTCCAAGTCGCAGCGAATGTTTTTGTGAACTGAAAATGCAAGCATGCAAACTAGTTTTCGAGATGTTGTGGTCAAAATCCTTACATTTCGTGAAGTCCATGAGACTCTCGTCAGTTGGGACACGATTGATTCCCAACCGAGTGCTGTTCGCTTTCTTCAGCGACTTCACAACCGCCGGCGTCTTCCATTCGTCGCCGTATAATTTATCCAGAAGCGACTGGGCGGCATCGTCAACTTCTATTGCCGCTTCGTCCTCTGGCGAAGACGATTTTTCAGGTGCAGCTGATCGTACCGGCGTGGAAGCGCTTTGAGCTTCGGCAGACTCATCGATTGCGAGTCCGTCTCCATCTTGGACAGTTTTAGCATCGGGTGGCTCGTGAATGGATTCGCGTGATGATGACGGCTTCGCAATGCCTTCCCCTGATGATAAATGATTGGAAAGTTCGTCAGACTGTTCGCTAATCCTCTCAATGTCCCTGTCGGCCGTCGTTGACTTATTCGCCAAACCGGATTTGGTGATGTCCACTACCGTCAGCGTGTTTTGATCGCGCCCCGATCGTTGTTGCTTCAGGTTCTCCGGGGTGCGCACGTCCTCCTCTACATTCCGAGCGGGTGGGTTGCCGACGGTTTCTTCGGATTCAGTCAATCGAGGCAATTTGGACGAAGACGAGCTGGTGAATGGCGAGCTCTGGACCGACGCTAGCAGTTCGTCGTTGAACTGCAGCCGGATCTTGATTGTGGCGGAAATGTTGATCTTCTCGATCCGATATTCGGGGCTGCGGCTGGAGTCCTCGTCAGATGGCCGAGCTGGTGGAGAGGAAGCATGAACTGCCTGCACGGGAACAGGTTGGGGTTCTTCTGCTAGAATTGGACCCTTGGACTTTGGAGGTGACTCCAGTGGACTGTCCGCCTTGTTACGAACCCGCGGAGTGGGTGGTTTACGTGGAGTTCTCGGTTTGCGGGGTGAAGAGCGTGCTACGGCGTCTTTGGGCGTGACTGCTTTACGTGGAGTTTGTGGTTTTTTCCCGACAACCGGGACTTCCGACGCAGTGTTACCCGGCTTTGAAATGATTTTGCGAGGCGTTCGAAGCTTCTTTGGCGTCGTTTGCTTTTCCACGCTGGTGGGAGTTTCGCACTTGCTAGGAGTGCGAGGCTTACGAAGGGACTGAGCAACGGTTATCTGTGGAGATTCCGCGACGGAACCTTTTTGGATGGGACGATGAAACTTTTTCGTAGGCGTGATGTCGTCCATTGCGACATCTGCACTCCTAGCAGCAACTTCCTGGACTAGTTCTGATTCCGAGGAAGTTTCTGCAATTTCGATCGATTCTTCGGGCTGGTATTCGTTGCGGTAAATGGATCGGTCGCCACTTTTGTCCAGAGATCTTTTATGCGGAAGAATGTTTTCCGGGCCTTGGTCAGAGGCGAGCGACGGGATGTTCTCGAAGAAAGCGTCCAAGCGATCGCGCATGGTGTTCGAGATGAGGTTGGGCTCGTGCGATTCACGCATCGCGGAGACCGGGTAGCTGTCGTCGCTGGTGTCATCCTCCTCCTCCGTCTCCGATATGACCACGACATCGCTGTCTGCCGCTTCTTTGTCGTCGTTCAGGCTGATCGGAGACGTCGGCGAGCTGCTTATCGTCAAAATGGACACCCGTCGATTGCTCGGGGATTCGTCCCGCTGCTCCACCTTCAGCTCCACTTGTTGCTTGAATATGTTTTCCAGGGCGTCGTCCTTCACTTGTCGATCGCCGGACGAACTCGTCACGGGCTCCGTCCTGGCTTTGAGCGCCAACGAGCTGAGTCTGGACGAGATTTGGTGCACTGGAATGTCGTCGTCCTCTGCGGCTGTGCTGCTGGGCAGGAGCTTTGACGACGACTCCTGCGGCTGCGATGGCGACACTTGCAGCTTGTCCATGCCGCCCGACGTCAATCGCGGGTCGTTTTGCCCTTCCTCGAGGGAAAGATTCGTCTCGTCCGAATCACTCAGTTCGAGGCGTTGGGAAAAACTTTTTGAACGGCGCTGCGGGACGTGCATCGGTGCCATCTTTGCTCCATTCTCGCCCGCTGTGGTCCTGCTGCGGAAGATTCGGTTGAGAGCCTCCGCCTCGGAGTCCGAGTCGTCGTCAGTGAGGAAATCATCGAATAGTTTTCGACTCAAATGCGATGCGTGAGCGGTTGGGTGTTTTTCGTGATCCTCGCATTGTTTTGCAGCCAGCTCACGCTGTTTGTGCGTGGAAAGCGTGAGTTTCGCGAATTCTGCAAGCGAATTGTTTCGACATTTTAATATTGAATTTTCTTTCCGTATTGGATATCCTACTGTCTTTTATTTTGGTGAGGCTCTTACTTGGATCAACAAGTTTAATGAGTCGGAAGTTTGGATCCATTCAAAGTGATGGGAAAAGAAAAATTGCTAGAAAAATATATCGAGCTTCGAAAAGTAAACGGAAAACTGTCAACTGTAACTTCAAATTCTGAAACTGACGGGCTGTCAAATTTGTGATGACAGTTTTACCAGCGGTTTGTTACGTTTTCCAGGGCTGCCATTTTTGTTGATGACTGAGAAGTTGAGTTTTTAGTTTCATTTTCAATTAATTTCATTTTGAACGACGAAATCAGACTGAATGTGAGAATTGAACTGATACACCACCTATGTTGCTGAAATCATGGAGCTGAATGGAATATTTAGATTATTTTCATCTCTCATCGACGAAAATTTTGATTCACATCGGAAATTTCAATGTATTCCTTAAAATTCTTATCCTTAAATATGTTCAAATTAAGTAGGAACCCTGTTACCAGCCACAATACATCTGGAAATTTTTTTTTTGAAAAGCATTTGTTCCAGTTCAATCATAACCGAATCAACAGACAATACCTTTCGTACTGACATTTCAACTGACAGCCGTCAACGAGGAGACTCAAAATTTTTATTTAACCGCAGACCATGCGAAAGCTTCCCTGATTTTCCCGATTTATACAGCAGTTACGTTGAAATTCATCGAAAATGGGGCGCCGCTCAATTAATACCACGAAAAGTGGTAAATACATGAATCCAACAGATCAGGCCCGTAAGTACAGAGGCGGCGTCCACTATTCTAACTGAAAAATTGACGAAATAAATTACTTTTGGATTATGTAGGGAAGGAGGCGCGCAAGAAAGAACTGAAAAAGAACAAAAAGCAACGGCAAATGGTTCGGGCTGCTGTGCTGAAGGGAAAAGATCCGGGCCAGATCCTTGAAGAAATGGAAAAGATCGATGAAATGGGTGAGAATCCAGTTGGCTTCCGGCTTCCTTCGCCTGCAAATGTTTTCGAATAAAGTGATAATTGATGGTCTTTTTGTTTTTAGAGTATAACGTGATGCAGCCGTCCCCGCTGAACGAAAAGGTGTTGCGCGAGAAGCGGAAAAAGCTGAAGGAGACATTCGATCGCGTGATGCGGCTTTATGTAAGTTTGCCGGCGAATTGTAGGAATGTTGAAGGTAGTCCTGGTTCTATTGCAGCACATCGACGACCCCGAGCTGTGGGCGGACCTGAAGCGCAAGGAGAACGAGTACGAGAAGCGACGACTCAAGAAGCAGCAATACTACGAGAGCGTCCGGCATGCGCAAATGGTGCAGGTGGACGAGATTCCGCTGCCGCAGCTTCCCACCGGCCCGGGATCGCAGTTCACTATTGCCGGTCGAATACCGATTCCCGCAGCCTTGCCCGTTCCGCGAATCATCACCGGCCAGCCGCCGGGATTGATTCAGAAGCCGATCGAGAAAGTGCTGCCGGTAGGAACCAACCTTGATTAGATGCACCGTTCTGCAACTTGTTTAGTCACCTCTTTTACAATTTAGGCCGCAAAACCCGAAGAGAAGGCGCCTGAAGCGAAGAAAAAAGAACCGCCGGGATGTCCGCCCGGTCCTCCGCCAGACCTTCACAATATGAGTGATTTGGACACCGACGCGGAAGAAGATGAGCCGTCCACGTCGAAGCGTTCCAAGTCCATACGTTTCTCAGACGAGCCCAGAGTATGTTTGAATCCTTTTCATTTTTTCGCTGATGATCTTTCCAACGGATCGAATTCCATTTTCAGGACCGCCGGCGAAGCAGACAAGACAGTGACGAGCTGACGACAGCCCCGTCGAAAGGATCGGCCACACTACTAGAATCTGGCGATGCGGCGAAACCGACGTCCCTGCAGCGGCGGATGCTGGCGCTCTCCGGACAGAACATCGACGAGTTCATGAAGGAGATGGAAAGCACGCACAAGAAGAAGGACACCGACGACGAGGACAAGGACGACAGCAACAAGAGCAGCAGTGGCTCGAGCTACGAGGACGACGACGACGACTCGAATGATGATGATTCGGACAGCGATGACTCGGACAGGAGCGAATCGAAGGAATCGCCCAAGGCGACGGACACTGCGCCATCAATACCACTACCGCCTGCTCCAGCGCCCATACCTGCTCCCCCGGTCGCGCCGCCAACAATCACACTGCCCAGTGGCCCGCCACCCCCTCCGATTGGTCTGCCGCCCGCCATGCTGTTCAGGCCGCCGCCGTTGCGGCCTGGGATCCCCGGAATGGCAATCAGGATGCCTCCAGGTAATGTTATATGAAAACGTCCATTCCCTATCTCAGTGAAATGAAATTGTGCTCTTCCGCGTTCAGGTCCACCACCGCCTGGGCGTCCAGGTATGTCCGGTCCACCGGGAGGTCTGCCGCCACGGCTGGGAATCCGCATGCCGCCCGGCCCACCGCCTGGACTCCCGCCCTCGCGTCTCATGCACCACCACCACCAGAAGAACCAGCAGCAAAATATCCAAGCGAAGGACTCGAAGGGCGTGACAACGATCACAGCCAAACCGCAAATCAGGTTTGTTTCCCTTTGACGCTCATTGTCGTTGCCTTTGTTGCTGCGAAACACTCAGCGCCTTGTGTAATTTGCAGGAATCTGAGTGCAGACGTGACGCGTTTCGTCCCGTCGGCGCTGCGGGTGAAGCGCGAGGATAACAGGAAGCCGCGACCAAAGCTCCCCACACAAGAGCTGAAGAAGCTGGAGGCGAACCCGGGCGCAACCAAGGACGACGCCTACATGCAATTCATGCGGGAGATGCAAGGTCTATTGTAAAGTAGAGAGATTAAGGATAATATTTAAATAAAGTAAACAAACAGTGACTGTACCAAATGATTCACTCCTGTCCGAATGAGCAGTTAATAATCTAACAGGTGGACGTTTCCAGGACCATTGGTTGAAAATAATAATTGAAAGAATCGAACCGATAGTTTGGAAGTGATCTGGGACGAATTTGAAGCCTTACGATCACTTCAAGAACGCTGGGCATAAATCACGAAATCTTTCGGGTTTTGATGCACATAATTTTAACGAACTTTTCAAGAATCCAGCGAAGCGAATCTTTGTGCAAGCGCGCAGTAACGTTTCCTTAGAGAGGCTTCAAATTATTAAGAAAGTTGGGGGAACCGAAAAACGCCAAGTCGACTCCAAATCATACAAAAAAAGTCTTCCATATACTTTCAAACATCCTTAATGATTATTCTTTACGATGAACATGTGGATCAGTCTATACATTAGTCTTACAACTAAAGGTCCGTTAAACTTAACTATATTTCCGGCTGATCGCGCGCGCCAAGCTAGCGTAGATCCATCGAGAATGGCTGCAGTGGGGCGACCTCGCTCTCCTCCTCGTCGAGGAAGTGGTTCAGCAGCAACATCACGCGCTCCTTGAACTTCCGTTGCCGCCGCGTCGACAGCCGCTCCACGTCCGGAATCAGACTGTTGAAGAAGTTCATGTGCGGATTGCTGAGGATCGTCGCTTCCCGGGCCGCGCTCCTCGACTTGAGCAAATCGATTATGTGCTCGGCGCTGGTCAGTTCGCGCCGCTTTTCGCCGCCGTCGCTGGCCTGGGCAAACAGAAAAACAATTGCACGAAGTCCTTTTTATATTATATTAATTCAACAAAAGGGAATAGGTAGGAAATGTTTTATGCAAGTTCTTCGTGTTGTTTTTTTCAACGTTAACGGTCGGTCACGTGTCGTGGAACGTGAAGTGGAACTTGTCGTAGATCGTGCCGTGGAACGTAGAGTGGAACTTGTCGTGACAGTCAGTTGGAAGAGCGAAATATGTCAGTTAGATGAAAAGAATGCTAGAACTTGAGAGCGACATGCAACACAATTGGTTTGGTGGATTTGCCATGCATTTCCGGTACAAGGGCGTAGGAAATATGTGTTGTTCAGGACGAACGCTTGATATGGTTATGTTCTTGAGTGTGCAAATTTTGCAAGTTCATTTAAAATTGTCATAGGCAACTAATTAATACCTGGGACGGCGCAGGAGCAGGCGACGCGGTGTTCAGCTCGTGGTGCTGCGCGAGGAGGAACTCGTCGCTGGTGATTTCGGTGGTGTGCATGTTGTCCAGCTCGGCTCGCGTCTGCAGCTTCACGTAGTCCCGCATGAAGGTCATCTCGTCGGCCAGATGCCACTTCTTCTTGCTGCGGTTCTGATTCTTCCACTTGACCTTCTGGCGCAGGTAGCGAATGTACGAGTTCCGCAGGATCGTCCACTTGGCCTTGCATGCGAACACTGGAAAAGGATGGATGGATGACAACGAACGAATTTGTTTGCTTTGATAATTTCCACACAGGTTCGTTGTTTTTTGTTTACAAAACGTTGCAACGAACGATGTGGGCACACGAAACAACATTGCAATTACCCGTCATTCCCATTTCCTTGGCAACCCGGCTCCATGCCTGCTCCTTGAGGTTCTTGTTCGAGTAGCTCTCGCCGTAGATGTCGTAGATTTCCGGCTGCTGCGACACCAAGGCCACCAATTTTCGGTCGTTCATTGCGCGATTTCCGCCGTGTTTATGTTGTGACAGCGAATTCAGACGGAAGTGAAAAGTGACAGCTAGATGGAAGAGCGAAATGTCAGGTGTATGAAGAGAGTGTGAGAACTTAAGAGCGACATGCATCTAATTTATTTAGTGCATTCGTTGTGTATTTCCGGTACAAGGGCGTAGGAAAAATGTGTCGTTCAGGACGAACTCTTTAAATGGTTATGTTCTAGACCGTATCAAGTTTTTGCATTTATTTCCAGCTATTACACGTGTTCATCGAATACTCATTAACGTAAAAAAGTTGTCTCCTAGTGAAATTATTTCATTTTAAAATAAAAACAGTGGCGTGCGATCCATGGAGACTGTGGAATATAATATATGAACACATATGTAACTTACTTTGAATTACTTAAAACTCATACATTATTTTAATATATAACTTGGCGATAATTGCTCACTAACATATTAGACCAGGGCGTTTTCAGTTGGCTGTTGAGGGGGACACACTGATTTTTATAGAAAAAGTTGTGGATTAACTCGTATAACAATAATTGACTTATCCTCCCTCTCAAAACAGTCGGAAACATTAATAAAAAAAATCAAAATGTTTAAAAAGTATAAAAAAAATTTCCTTACTTTACACACTACTAACTTTAAAACGGTTCATTTTAGAGTAAAGTTGTGGGGAAGTAAAAGTTGCGTAATTAAATTTTCTATAATGATGGTAAAAGATTTTAAAACATTTCATCCTTTCCGCAAAATAGCAATAAATAAAAAAAGAGGAAAAGTACTTTTTTATTTAATGCTTTTATCACTTTAAATGCACTTTGGGCCTTCATAGTTCGCCTAGAAATTTTTTATAATATAATAAAATAACATCCAAATTTTTATTTAAGTCGATTCAGTAGATTACGCATAAAAATTTTGCAATCTGAATTTATTCAAAAAAATTCAAAATTTTTGAAATCTTGCAAGTAGGAAACTAAAGCATATAGAAGTTTGAAATTTTCACATATAAAAGAGTACTTCACCTATCAAATGCATTTTACAAAATTAAAATCCGATTATTAAGACGGCGTCAGGAATTTTTGCTAAACTTGGTAATAAACCTAAAACAATGCTGGGCGGTTGCGCAGTTGATGGAAGCATACTAAACCATACTGAATCCGCAGCCAACCAAGTTTAACAAAAATTCCTGAGGCCGCCCTAATAATTCGATTCAAATTTTGTAAAATGCATTTGATAGGGGAAGTACTCTTTCATATGTAAAAAAAGTTTCTGACTTGCAAGATTTCAAAATTTTTAATTTTTTTTAAATAAATTTAGATTGCAAAATTATTATGTGCAATCTACTGAATCGATTTTGATGAAAACTTGTGCGCTGTTTTAAATTTTTTAGGCGAATTATGAAGGCTCTAAATTCATTCAAAGTGGTGAAAAAAATTAAATAAAAAAGGGCTTTTTTTCCTTTTTTTAATTTATTGCTATTTTGCGGCAAGGGTAAAAATGTTAAAATACCTGACCAATCATATCTTATAGAAAATTTAATTATGCAACTTTTATCTGACCACAACTTTGCTCTAAAATGAACCGTTTTAAATTTAGAAGTGAGAAAAGTAGGGAAAAAAGATTTTTAATTTTTTTTAAACATTTCGATTTTTTTATTAATGGTGCCGACTTTTTTGAGAGGGAAGGTAGGTCAATTATTGTTATACGAGCTATTCCAAAACCTTTTCTGCAAAAATCAGTGTGCTCCCCTCCCCCGTCAACAGTCAAATGTAGTCGTTTTTTACAGACCCGCCCTGGTCTATGTCATTATCAAGTATGTGCATTCTTGTATTTAATTTTTCTTTCATCCTTTTCAATGTAAGTAGTATTTATATAATTTTTAATCTTTTTCGTCGTCAAATTAATCTAGAAACTTCTACCTGTCTTTAAGTTCTCACTTCCATTTTTGTGGCGTACACTTTATTCAGGTTGTGATGTAAATTTTCACAGATATAGATCCTTTTGTTGTTTCATCATTTTCGTATTCTGCTCAAACGCTTTATTCGGGCGATGAAGACGAAAGTACAGTAAAACCTGTCAATAACGGAACCTGTTAATAGTGGAATCCGTGTCAATAGTGGAAAAAAATAATTCCCCACAAGATTCCGTTATTGACAGGTTTTACTGTATAAGTTATTATTACACAATTCTTGGTAAAGTTTTAAAAAAAAAATTATTAGAAAATTAACACCGAAAATCGCTAAATTTCACCAGAATTACAGCAAAAAATTCTAACAGTGAAATGAACTGCTGACACTAAAACGTTTTTTTGAACAATTTGAAGATAATATCACAAATTCAGTAAATAATTTAAATTTTCAACGAAAAGTTTTTGAACAATAAGGTCATGAAAAATCATATTCATGATTAAACATTTTTTCACGATTAACTTGAACTGTTTCACAGAGGAAAAAATTAAACAGCGATTTTTAAATGATTGTGAGCAATAATTTTTTTATAATGTTATTTAAAAATGATTTCACATTTTTACAGAAATTTTAGAAAAGTTTTAACGTCTATTTAGCTGAATAATTTCTAGTCGGGTGAAAAATGTGTGGAATATTCGGGTAACATTCAAATTTTTGGAAATCTTTCACTCATAATGGTTTTTTTGTATAAATTAAAACATTTATAAATAATAAACAATACAACATTTCATATAATTATTGATGAAATCATATTAAATGGATAAACTTCGGTAAAATCATTTCTATAGCAACAGTTTCACTATTTTCGTGGTTTAAAATGCTGAACACAAATTCTTACATAAAAATGTCCTTTCTCTTGTATTATTTATCATCATCAATGGTGCAGCAGTTCAAATTGAGTCTAATATTTTTAATATCCTTAAGCGTTTGTTCGTGGGGAGGTGACTCAAAGCTTCCATTGGGTAAGTATCCCTTTTCTTGTATTTATTTTGTTATATATGTTAAAAAGGTTGGTTTCGCCAATGAAAATTTAATTTTTCCAATCAAATTTTCTTTAAAATTCTTGCTTTAAATGATTCCTCATTTTCTCATAAAAAGAAAAATCATGAATTATTTTCTTATTTACGATCGATATTGAAATAATATTCAATACAAAGTGAAAAAATCGATGTCTTATTATAAGTATAATAGAAAATATAGAATCATAAGAAAGAGAAGGAGGTTCAACTGAATCTTATGACCTCTTACAAGGAAGTGGGGGAGGGGAAAGCAGGATTCCCAAGTGTGGAAAGAATTACACAAAGAACGTTTCGTCACAAGAATACCGGGAAAGTATGACATCTTTCTTCGATAGTCTCAGCCTTGCGAATATCTGCCTTTTTGGTATTTCTCAATCGTTTCACACTATTTTTCTATGCAGAATTTCTTATCCTTCTTCTTAAAAAAACATAGATAATTTCATTTCACATAATTCATACAAGTCATGAATGGGTTCATATCGATATCATCCTTAAATCTTGGCTGTTGAGCTCATAATAACCTTAATAGGCCAAGTACTGATCTAGTGATCTACCCAAAACAATTATGCTTGCCGATCATGCCATATTACCTTTGGTTCCCATAAATATCTACTTGCACCTAAACATCTCGTCGTTTGCACCGAAATGCGACCCATGAGTTTGTTATGAATGGATTAATGAAGGCATTATGTAATGTGGATAAAGCACGTTTCCTGCTTCACTTTCTAGAACAATTGTTCATCCTGTTGATGTGAATTTTTTGCTTTACCCTGTAGGGTCCAGAAACAAGGTCTTTGAATGATTTTGAAACATTTATATTGGAATATAATGTCTTTTTAGGTAAAACCTGTGGATAAAAATTAAACGATACAAGTAAGTTCTTGATCATTGTTTTATTTATATCGTCCTAAAACACAAGAACAAGTAGCTTTATCATTTTATATCATTTAGAAAAGCTGTCTGAAATGATTTAATCAAAAAATTACCATTTCTACAGAATGAAATATTCATTAGATTGAAATAAACAATCGTCACCAATTTGTTCTGCTTGTTAAGCTTCTGCCCACGCTGGGCGCTAAATACGAGTTGAACTTTCTGCATCTCATTTATCACAAGCTTCAATGGAAAGACTATTACACCAGTTAGCTTATTAAAATAATTCAATTGAAAACAGTCAGATTAATTTTCTACAATCAAAAATAATGTGAAAATTGCACGCATTCCCCTCTCAAGATATATTTATTTATATTTTTCCTAATTATTGTTCGAAGTGAAATTAAATTTTAACTTAAATATATCCCAGACCTAATTGAAAAACACAACAATATTAGCCCAAATTGAATCGGTCTCCTTTGATGTCCTTTGAATGTCGTCGAAAAACATTCTTTCAAAATTCTCACATTTTTTTCGAGCCTCATTCAAAGGCAACAAGCTTGTATAACCCGAGTATCTTGCAGCCTAATAGTTGTTCTGTAAGGACATCATAAAAAGGATAGATCATGTCATCGTTTCGCAACTTTATTGACGAAACGAATAGTACTAGTGTCTGCAAGTCCCTGATCCCATTTCTATTTCCATTCCGTTGACGTTGAACGGCCTTGAATCCTTCTCTTGACCTCCATCATTGCTGCACTCTTGACGACGACGAGATTCCTTTAATTTCAAAGTAATCCATTCTAGCCTTACGGATTTCCATCTCTTCATGCTGCCTTTGTTCGCATTCTTGGCACGGCAAAAGGACTTCCTTCCACAACAAGCAGGCAAACAAACAAACAAACTGCAACTAGCAAACAAATAGGAAAGCATCAACAGATGCTCTGGTAGGCAATATATTGTGGCATTGTCCCGAACAGGAAGGCACTAAGCTGGGACGAATAAAAAGAAGTAGAACATAGCGAGGCGGGTCATAGTTTGGATGGACAACGATGAGAAAATTGTAAAAATTTCAGGGTACTGTAAAGAAAAGCTTCGAATTGTTGGCTAAGTGAAGATGAAAATAGTTTGAAGTGAAGTTTTTCTTTGAGTCCTTTTCCGGGGAGGGCTCTCAAGTCTATTTGCTATTCATTTTCACTTTAATAGGATAAAAAAATGTGAAAGAGATGAAGTCACTTTCATTCAGTATTGAAATGAAACCAAATTTGGACGGCAAGTGTTGCAGAATGCCTTAGGGTTTGAATCCATCCAAAAATTTAAAGCATACTTTTTGATTAGCATAAAAATACTCCTTAACTTTTGATTAGGTGTAGCCAACTCAGCAGTTACAGAAAAAATTTGAAATAATGTTAATTGTTTGTCTCATAAAATCCAACAAAAAATTGGAAAAATTTATTTGTATTGCTTATTCAATAGCAACACTTCACATAAAAACAAAAGACTAGTGAGATACATCTAAGCAACATTCTACAAGGAAAGTTGAAAACAACGAAAATACTATGCTGCGTAGTGTCGATTAAAATATTACTTTAAATCCCAGGGCTGTTTAAGCATAAAGTAATCTAAAGAATTGTCATTGTCATTGTTTTCAATGTTGAAATAACATGTACTTTAAAGAGGAACGTCCATAGCCGCACCCCTATTTTGCCTGAATAGTGGAAATCTTTCCGAATGAAGCTGGTTGCCCCATAAATTACTGGCAGGGATATCCTTAATTAAATGTTGGATGAAATTCTTTCGATAGTAATTGGTTTCAGTAAACTATCATAAAATGTAGTTTTTGAAGTTAATTTGATCGTATTTTTTTCTAGAACCATGTCGTCGATAAATGGCATCTGCGAAGAATATAGTTAAAACAGAAAATCACGCAGTTATCGACAAAAAGGGTCGTTTCACTCGAAGAATTGGAAACAGGATCACAGACTATTGAACTTAATTACTTGATTAAAAGTTATTTTTCTGAAATTCAGTTTGTAAGTATATTTTATAAGCAACCAGAGGTCAATGCTTACATAGAGATTTTATTTATCAGGAAATATAATCGGCATAATTAAGTATCAATCTAATTAACATGGAGAATTTTAAGGCCCTCATTTAGAAATCATAAATTCGCAACCTTTGTCACACTTTATATTCGTTTCGTAGTACCTAAAGCTAAATAAAACCTCCAAAAATCTCTTATCCGAAAGCTTCAAGGGTACATGGAATTAATTTTAATTTATTTGTATATTAAACCACTGAACTCATATTATTTTCTAATTGTTTATTCTATGTTTGCATTGAGGGTCATACTCCAAACTATCATATCACCCCTCAACCTACCCCATTTCAGAATTATTAAATTCCACTTTATCGCGCTTTGAATTCCAGATTAGAGCAAGAAATCGATTCAGAATTGTCCTGTGCAACAATGCATCGATCCATCTATGCTTCTATCTATTCGTCCTTTCGGTCTAATGAAGAAGTAGCAAACACACAGTTACGGCTGGCTCTATTGTCAGCAAAGCAGGCATGCATTTCTGCACTTTATTGGCAAATCCTTTGAGTATTCATTGATTTGTGTCCGGAACGAAATCAAAGTGGAAACTTAATAAATGAAAATGTAGGGTGGATAGTGTGAAGGGTATTCTCCTTGTGGGTTGTGTTAATAAAACGGGATGAGATGAAAATTAAATGCTGTATTTTTCCGTAAAATCATACTAAGTGAGTGGTCATCTAGGACCAATTAAAGTAAACTTAAGTTAGGCCCATTATTGCCCTTGTGATACAGTACTTGTGTACTAGGAAAAAGTAATACACGTCAAAATTAAAACTAACGTGCAAAAATCCAAAATCTTTGAAGATTGACGCAAATAATTCTAATCCACTTATGATATGCAATGACATGATTATCTTGGTCCGAAGAATCGTTAAATTTTGCCTTTTTTTAAACCCGTTGACGACTTTGGTCACGTATGAGACAGTCTTATCCGGCGATCACCCGTGAGGAGATGTGGAGTAATTCAACCTGCTAGATGCCCTTCGTGTTTACGCCGAGATTACTCGGGCACCAAACCTTGAACAAGAAAAGAATCGAGGACTTAAATCTAACACCTGGAAAACAAATTCTCGGGAAGGCTCCACAATAACTCAGAGTTCCTCTTCGTCATCTTCTTTTGGATTCCTTTTATAATATTCGTGTCTCAAAATTTGTTTTACTCCGGTCAACTGTTGTCTATGATTGATGTTTGCCACACGATAGAGTCCTGTAGCGGTTATCCACCGGATAAAAGGGGAAGCAAAAAAAATCATATTATTGGCCGCAGAGAATTTTAGCTTTCGTCACTTTTCTACTCGCCTGTAGACGTCATCCACGGCACAAAAGAGGGCAAGTGGCTGCGACTATTCCCATTTATTACAATCAAAATAGCTTTTTTTCTTACAAATTATTGAATTTTGAGCTTAGGGTAAATCAATCATTCCTGCACGCATCATTTTTCATGGATAATTAATTTGGTGGTCGCGTCTGACATAACATCTAACATAATATTGTTGATTTAAATGCACAATCTTTGAATAGTGTGGTAAAGATCAATAGCTTACTCACTAGATGAATATGATTAATTATTGCCAAGTTGAATTGTTATCGTGAAGCTGCATGCTCTCAATCCTTGTATGCAATGTTCAAATCTTGCAAATTTAATTAGAGCTTTTGAATCATTACCCAAATCTCTTCAATTTCGTGTATCATTGGATGGTTTTTGGTTTCGGAATCTCAGTTGCTGCAGCCGCATACAATAGAGGGAGGGAGAATAAAATTGATCAGTCGAAAGGTGTTCAGATCTGAAGGAAGATTCAATTGTAGTTAATCCAAAAAATGACTTTCCTATCAAATACATAACACGACACGTTTCCAAATGGATACAACCTCCATTACAAAATGAAAGACCTTATTTCAACCTGAAAAGTTTTGAAAATATGTACATTTGTATAAAAAATACATCGTTTGATCTATGTTAGAATTCTGTACTCATTAAATACCTTTCATTTCCAAATTTGACGAAAATACATGGAAGTTCTTCTTAACGTAAAATATCCTCCATCTAACCATCGATCCATATATATATGAGCTCATGCTATGCAAATGTCCTTTTGATTGACAGCTTAAAGTGGTTGTGTTATGTCTTGAATTTCGTAGTCCAAGGAAATAACATTTTCGGTGGGTCAGGGGGATGTTTTTGTGCCAAGTGCAGACTCAAAGGCGACACACACAAAACTCAGTATATTCGAAAAATGTCTAATGCTATGCACTCAGCGAACACACTTAGGAGCTGGGTATCACTCTCCATCTGAACGATATGTTTTAATCCCACAAGAAACGATTGGATCAACTTGTGGATATGGAAAGCATAATGTTTCCTTTTTTCATGGTTTAGTAGGGTCGCGCATAAAAGCAGCACTGAGAAGCAGGTTGTGCAGAAATGTAAGGATATTGGAAGCAGGAGCGGGAAGTTGTGAATACATTGGCGTGAGAGGGTGTGTATGCTACCTGTAGGTACTTATTACATATATACTGAAGGTAAGCCGTGCAACAATCTCAAATTGTGCCCGTAACGGTGCTCGCCACTATGTGACTATATACAAAACAAGAGAATCCTTGGGCAAACAGATGACTTGGCACAATGGTTGGTGAAACATCAGGATGGTCTGCAGGGGTAGGTTCATAGATCGTGCGTACAAGCTGATGTAGCACCCCGTCTTCACTAAGAGGAGGCGTTGGCTCCTGCACGAGGACAGGGTCAATCTGTTTCGAGGTGTAGTGGGGTGGAAAGTTCGTGAGGAGCAAAATTGGAATTTTGCGAAGCTTTTTGTCGTTCTAGGGCCGGCCACACGAATTTCACTCGCGTCAATTATTTATCAGAATTTTTCGCCGTCCTCCAGTACAGGGACGCCAACAATATCATTCGCCATCAGGTCTGCTGTCCTGGTATTCGCTCGGAACTCACCAGGGTTGAGCGTGAACCGCCTGACATCATAACTACGTCACAATTGTGGATTTGTGTGTCACAGGACCAGAAGGATTTGAGAAAGGTAAATTTACCTTTTAAGTTTTCAGCTTGAGGTATGTTTCGTGGTGTTTGCCAGTGTGCCTACCAAAGTTTCCAGAAACGCAGCTACTCATGTCCGCGTACCTTTTAAACATTTAGATATTTCTGGGCTGTGTACACATTGAAATGTATGTATATCTATATTTTCGCTGAACTTTATCAGGAGTACAGTGTTGAGAGCTGCTTTTGGCTTACATAATGAATTTGTTGTGAATGCTTAGTAGGAGCGATGGTCCTATGTCCTCTGGACGAAGGCAATGGCGAAATTGTGAGAAGCCAATTAATGTCCATCATGGTTAAGAATGCGAGAATAATCGGCCACTCCTTGAATAATCTGTGAGATTAATAAAAAAAAGATGAGTCAAAAAGTAGAAAAACGACATTCAAAGAGCCATCTCGAAGACATCGAAGTTCAAATGATGTCCTTGAACTTGTAAACTTGTTAAATCAGCAATCTGGACAAAAAACTCGCAGAAAGTGTGCATTGTTGTACATAATGGGATGTAGGACCCAGCAAATTAGACTAGTGATTTGAACAAAGAGCTGCGTGATGACCAGGTTTGTTGGTTTTAATCGACTTTCCACGAAATGTGTGGGTGAATACCAGAATTTACATAATTTGCTGCCATTGTCCTTTGGTGTTAAATTTCATGTGAATGTTAACCAGTCTGATCTGTATCCGAAAGATGTTTGTACAAAGAAGTTAAACAGATTACACGCAACAGGCTTTTGAGAAACAAAATGGGTTTCCTTACCTCCGGATGACTAAAAGAGAGTAATGAACTATGTTTCATGACCTTTTCGAAGCATACCAATAAGAAAATGAAATATGAGTGAAGTAAAAAGTTTATTGTGTTGAATTTGTTCAGGTGGAACAATTTAACTATACTGAAACGTAACTGGCGTCAAATGCAATTTGACTGAATAATGGTGCAAAAGATTTGGTTGTGGATAAAAATATTTTTTTGAGTATTTTTCAGCATTGAAGCCAGAGTAGAAAATTTTTAACTTCGATTTGGTTTCTGAAAGTGATAACTTTCAATCAGAATCACGCTAGAATATTGACTGTTGTTTTTAGATTGACACAAAAAAAGTTTAATTTAAAAAATAATCTACAAATTCTTTACTAACTTTCAAACTTAATTCAAAAGGATCACTGAACATTAATTATCTAATAATAAATTGATTAAAAATATGCCAAAGATTATGTGAATTCAATATTTCTAATCAAAAAATTACTAACGCCTATTAGAAAATAATTTGATTTTTTTCTATTAGTTGGCGCCCAGCGTGGGCTAGCATGCCTTCAAATTGAAAATTGAGCCATCAGCAAAACTGCTAGTCACATCTTGCCTAGTTCGAAATAGCTTTATCTAAAGAAAACCATTAACCATGGTCCTAAAATCAAAGAGGTAGTTGTTGGCCATGTAAAATTTTGGTTATAGAACAATCAGCATTGATTTATGAACTTTCTTCAAGAAATTCAAATTGCCGTTTATAACGATGAATGGAATTTGAGGATGCATTGAGATTGGAAATCAATGTATTAACAGCTATTGGTTTCAATGAAAATGATTCAAAGTTTCCGCAAATATATAATATATAACTATCGATGTCATCATCAAAATCTCAATACAAAATCAGCATAAGTTGAATTGTGCTTGAACTGTTGCCATACTGCACCGGGAAATACATTCTATTTATTTGAATACAAAAAACGTGCAATCGCATAGACAATAAATTGCCTCTGCAAAACCTTACGTAAGCAATAGCATTTGTGGGCAGCGTAATAAAATTTATCCACCTAAGTGATAAAATCATTTTAACATTCAAAGTTGCACACACATCTCAACTTATTTTTTGTGGGCCTCAGTTTTTGCAAACTCCCACGAAAGGCAGATACGGAAACAAGAAAATCCATAGTTTAAATGCTAGTCCCAAGAAAATCTACTGTTCGGCGCCTGGCCGCCCGAAATTCAGACAACTTTTTTCCTTTCCATTTCCTATGATTAGCTTGACCTATATTATAAGGGTGGATTGATTCTCTCTGGAAATGTTGGTATCAAATGAAAATAGGACTTGATATGTCTTTCTGTGTGTTTCTTTCTGCAGATTTATGGAATGAGGGAGAGTGTGCTGCACTTTATTGGCTCAAGACCACTCATGCTTCACGGTTAGCTGGGAATGCGAGGCTCCTGTTGAGTCAACTGTGAACTTCTCAGATGACTCGAATCGGGCTGAATCAATTAGAATTCAACTTGAACCACATTTCGGCCTTCTCCTAGACACAATGTCGCGAAGAAATCTAGAAAAGTATCAAATGTTGGCTGTACGTCCTGTGGAATCAGGCCAGCCACGATAATTGTTCCGAGGCATTTTAACCTCAACGCGGAAGGAAAATGCCAAAGGATGGTCTCGTAAATTCGACTGCTCTGCATGGAGTTTCATTTGGGAACGATAATATGGAGAACATGTTTGGAGAAAAGAGCTTTTCAAATGCAAGCTTTTACCCTTCTTGTTGGTGAAGGCATTTCAGATCCATCAGATATTCAAGAACAAGAGAAATTGAGAAAGTTACGGAAAAACGGTTCAGTCTTCGTGGGATTTCCGTCGTGCTAACAAGTAAATATCAATAGCTCCGTTTAACTCTTTCAAATTGAAATAGAGGAACAGTTGAGTTTCCACTAAACATTTGTGAAAGAATAGAAGGTGCTTGAAGACCTGGATGTCCGATTGAGAACTAAAGGCATTCGCTAGAAATACTATCAAAATATAGTAGCTTTATAAGATACTGTAAATAGTTTCGAAAAACCCATAACGAATAGTGAAATTCAAATAAAACCATATCCTTAATTGCATTTCGATGTTCTAAGTTCTAGGTGTTGTTTGTTTCCGTTGATATAGTACGACATATAACGTTCTGCACTGTATGTAAAGGACCTTTTGAAAATTAAATCGGCACAGTTTATTGAATTTGTGGTATCCAATTTATATCGAGTGTGTATGCTTGGAATATATTTCTTCTATGAAAGTAATTCGTTCTCAGCGAAATTAATCAGTAGTTCACCATCATAGTGTAGTTTATAGAGTCAATATTTGTACATGTGTAGTTTTCTTCTCTATTCACGTTGATAAAACCAGCGAGCAGCAAGAATATAAAATAGAATTGACTAAATAGGGGCAGTGAAAAATAGTTGCGTGTGTATTCTAATCCATTTGATTTTTTTCTGGAGGTTCAAAATGTGAACGAAAACGACGACCATGACTTTAACTTAGTCTTCTCCATTCATAACGGAATTATTGTAATAATTCGTCCTGCAAAACAGTGAGTCTTATTTATTTGTGTGTGATCGCGTGTGTTTTTCGCGTTTATCGTGTGTTTTGCGGATGAAAGTGTAATAAAATTATTCAATGAAATATCCTAGCAGCGGTTGCAACGTTGAAACTACATACTACAATGTGTATCAGTTTGGGTCCTCGAGGCCAAATAATATAGCTGATGCCGTGTGTACTAAGAGGGTTTGAGCAGCTACGACGTATTCATAAAGTTAGTCATAACTTCTTGCCGGAGTTGGCGTTGCGTGTTTGTGCTACAAATATTTGTGGAATAATAAAAGCCTAACCCCCCTTCCTCGAATAACCTTTGGATCTAACACCCTTTTGTGGGGTGATTTTCTTGGAATTCTATGTGCTCAGAAGAGTGTTTACATATATCATAAAAAGAATCCTTCGAGTGCAGCATAAAAAAAAAGTGGTTAGTAAGTGTTATAAGTGAAAGCGGGGGCAAAGAAATGAACTTTAATTGTTGTGGTGTGTATGGTCTTACTATTAAACTTTTGATCCTTTCCAAGTGCATAGCAAAGTGCAGTGAGCGAGTGTGTAACAATGTACTTAAGGATTAATTACTCACTCAAGTTTCAAAGATTGTCGGCTAAGAAGAACGTTCCAGGTTGAATTGTTCAGAGGAAGGACGACCCTTGAAATAGGAAAGAGGTAAAACAATGTTGAATTTGTTTGCCTGTGAACTTATCTAGGGCTTAAACATGAAGTGGAGGAGAGTAGATGCTTATCTGATAGAGCACTGAATAGTTCAAAACGTGGAATGAAAGTTGTATCTTTCGTGTAAACTTTTCCCTCCCAAATATGGTCAGGGTTGATCTTGTATTTTGAATGAAAATAATAGGTGTTTAGAGAGTTACCGTTTTAAGACTGGCTCGACAGAAATAAAGTAAAAACAATAAATCGATTGCTCCTACCTGATCACTTGTGATAAATTGAATAAAATGGGAGTCTGCCCATATCATTCACAGCCCTGTAATATCTACATAAATATTAATAATATTAAACATAATAATAATTATGAAAACAATACTACTTCAAATAGTAATAATGTACCTCTCATAAAAGTTATTAGAATGACTTAATATTAATTGTATCATCTACGGGAGTGTCCATTAATTACGTAAGGATTTTAATTGATTATTCACGCGTAGCAATCGGAGGGGGACAGGATACAAAGCCTATTCTACGATATTTGTTATTTTCACATCGATGCTTGAAGGACAAAAGAGCGCTATCAAAAATTAATGCAGTTTTTGTTATTACGCCCACTGAAGCGATTTTTTCGCGTGATGGCCATTTTGAATAGTTGCGTTCAAAATTGCCGTCACTTCGGCACAACCACTGAATTTGTATTTTTTCACGATTTTACATCAATGAGACTTATAATTATTTCTTATTTTCTGTTGGTCTTGAAAAACATTGAATGAGCAGCCAAAAGTAGGTCCAATTGCATGTAAAAAGTAAAAAGCATTACGAATGATGATGGAGAAGTAATTGAAATCCTACGATTACTAAAGAATAAATCCACTAAAAACTACAATTTTGTATTTGACGTAAGCTTTTTAAAGCATATGATCTTGCAAAGTATTGACTACAAAACATTTTACAATTCAAAATGTTGATTACCACAAACGCAAATTTGATTTGATTTTTATTGGTTTTCAAAATTTAAGCAATTTTTTCATTAAAGTCAAAGCACAGTGCTGTGAAAACTATTCAAAATCTACTCAAATTATGCAAATATTTATAAACTTTCATTGACTTCACAACATTGTCTTTAGAATAAGAGATATGAAGTAGTATCGTTCGTATGAACCCTTTTTACATGGTGACTTTGAATGATTTTTCAGTTTTAATTTAATTTTTTTTGTAATCACGAAAAAACGTTTTGCTGTTTTTTTACAAAAACTGTTTGGAGTATATAATCATGTTAAAAATTTATTGTTTGTGAAAAAACCTAATTTTTGCACTTTTTTTTAAAAAAAATAAAAAACGGCTCCAACAATTTTTTGAAAAATTCGATAGAATCACATAAATGTCAATATGCGTCGATTGACTTTTTAAGAACGAAAATTTTATGTTTGGTTCGCGAGACATAGCGGATGACAGAAAAGCCCTTCAAAGGATCAAAACAACAAACCATCCCAACCGAAGTGTTCCAAAAACTAATCAGCTCTTAAAATTTCGATTTTATTTACGTGAGTTATGCACGTAGAAAAACTGTCCACGAACGTATGTACGTACGTTCGGTCACAAACACTTGAAATATACTCTAAAGACCTCAAATCGTGAAGAAATGTTGAAAATTTCAATTTCGATTTTCGAGGCGATTACAAGAACTTCCCATATACTGGGAAGTTAAAAATCTCAGAAGAATTCTGTTATACTCATCGAAACTCTAGTAAAAAAATTCTATTTGTTAGCATCAGATGCAAGAATCTTCCAACTGCTGTTTAGTTTTGAAAATATAAATACTTAACTCTAAAGAATACATCATTACTAATAATCCCACGCCTAGTAAACATGGCGGGTTATTGAAAATATCGATAAGTAAGGGCTAGTAACATTGAAGGGTAGTTTTAAACAACATTGACCATCGTTTCATTGTGCCTTTTTGCAGTTGCAACTTGCAACACTGCAACCTTAAGTAGTTGCATAATTTTTTTACTTGGGTGAACTAATGATTGAAGGGTGTTGCTTAAAACTATGGCAAACAACAAAACTGATGACTACAACTAACGAGGTACAAAAGATTTAGACTTAATTTAATTAAATAGTACAAATAGTCTCCAGACTGTAAACAAGAAGGGCAAATAGCATTTCCAGGAGAAAAAATGGATGGGAATTCGTTTGTTCAGTAATGCAAAAGACTGGTTGTTTTCAGCACACAACTACCAGGGAAATGTACTATTTTATTAGTAGTTGTCGTAGATTTGCACAATGTTCTCTTTAGAAGAATGGTGATATATTTTACTCCTGTTTATGACAAAATCAATAAAACGATGGAAAATCGACTATTAAAATGTTGAACAATGTAATTTTATGAGAAGGACACGATTTATGTAAGATACATTGGGTGCAGATTGTCGCAAATTTTTATTGTATGCTTATGTTTTTATGAATTTAGGGATAGGGAAAATTGCCACCTTACCATTTGAATAAATTTTTATAAAATCCAAATACATTACCCTAAAATCACAAAAAGGTTGAATACTAAACAAACTAATTGATTTAAAATTGAAACGTTAAACTCATTTTTAATTGTTCGATACACTTCCGGAAAATAAATATGTCTTCGGTACACGGGAAAATATTTGTACTTCTGATTGTATGTATGTATGTGAAAGACCGTCACCATTGATCCAAATTTCATCAGCTTGAAAAAGGTCAACGTTTAATGGATATTAATTGTAGATAGTGTTTCACGTTTCGTGCACGAATTATTGATGAAATATGAAATGGCTGTTATGAATATCGATCGTAACGACTGAGTTTGAACTTCTCGAAATAATGAATATTTATATCTGAAAGATACACGCGATGTGTACAGATAATAAAGTATACAACTTGAAATTGATCAATGAGTTTCGAGTTCAGGCAGCATTTTAACCGTTGAATAAATAATGATTTGTCATTAATCAGATTATCATCTCAATTTTTCACTGAGCATTGAGTAAAGTTTTCATTTGAAATGGAAATCAAAATCAGGATTTGAAATCTTTGAAGTGTGGAAAAGTTTTCGTTTACCTAAAACCCATACAGATTGTTTGCAATTTGGATTATTTGAACAGTGAGACAAGAGATGGTGGATTATTTTTTTTGGGTTTACGCTTTCCTTTTTTATATTTTACCTTTCGCTTTTCGACAACATTTTTTTTGCTTGCCAAGCGAAGAAAAAAGCTTTCGCAGCATAATGCCAAGGGTCAGAATAATGGAAATTATTACCATGACCAATTGGAAGGACAAAAAGGAAATGGAAAAATATTGAATGTATCCGAGTTGGGTTCGAAGAAAAATATAGATACATCTATGTAGATGAGTACAATGGGGTGAACACCCTGGAAATTATAGGATAATATGTTCCGGGAAAATAGGTGCGATATTTAAAATATAAGTGAGTTTTCACGATTCTATTCTATTATTAAATGGGATGTGAACATATTTGCAAATGATTCGTTAAACATGAGTGGAAACTCTATTGATTGTAGTCAACTTCAATAAATTCAGAGCACTGTTGGATTGATAGTAGTGCATCTCCAACCTTTTTAGATTATTTTACATTTTTATCCATATTACACCACAAATAGCCATAGTGTCATAAATTTTATAAGGACCTAAGACTTGAGACTATTCACAAGCACATACCTACGTGACAAGGCATAAAACTCTTTGAAAAAATTGACCAGCATCCTAACAGTATCATGAAAATCTTAAGATCTAGACAGAGCAACATTCACTAGACATATCCAGCATTACGACCACTTACTGACAGACAAGTCGCATAGGAAGCCATAAGAAAAGCGAGACGCTTGAGAAAACTCCAGTGAGTTCTACTTGGCTCACCCAGAATAAGGAAGCGATGTTGCGGACATCAGCTCCAGGCTCACAACAGTTCTTAGCCATAACTTTTGCCTCTACAAAACATTAATGAAATCATGGTATGGAGAAAACTATATGAATTTCATTCTGTAAATGTAAATATTTCATTTCCTCAATAGATCAGCCAATATTAATTTATTAACTCAAACAAAAAAGTCAATAGAAGTAGAGATTACGACAAATTGAAGTATATTTGCTAATTTGTTGAAATTTGATATTAGAGCTACTAAATTCAATTCAAAAATTACTATATACACAGTAAATTGTTTTTTTTTAGTCAAAGAAAATTGAAAATGAGATAAATTGTACTGAAGTTTTGCAAGCATTTAACTTATTTTCGTTGTTTTCGATCAAAGCTGAACTCAAAAACGAGAATGACTTGGTATATTATATTGGACTAGATTTTTTTATTTTACTACACTCAGTTTTGTGTTAGAAAAATATGTACTATGCAAATAATTGTGATCTAATAATTTAATTTAGTTTTATTTAATACTTCAATACAATCCAATAAGTGTCTTATTTCTAAAAAAAAGTTTTTATTAAATTTAAAATTATTGCCACTCTTCATTTGAAGATTATTTTGGAACCTTGTCCTACGCATTCAAACTGAAATTTAGTGCATGTGAAATTATAGAAATTTTAATTTATTGAACGTTATCACATCAATTAGGAGTAATAAGTTAAGCCAGCGTTCTTCTAAAACCCGCGGTATTACTACCAAGTTTTTTAAGTCTTGCCAGTTGCTATTCTTAATTCTTGCATTTTGCCCAAACAAAACTGTTTAAAAATAATAAAAATCCTGTGTATGATTGAAAATTGCATCGTGCAATGTTAGGATTTACAAGACGTAGAAAGAAATCTACTGTAGATGAAGGAGAAAGACTAAATGAAATTCACAAAATTTGTTTTGGAATTGGCTGAAAAACTTTCTGTAATATGCTTGGTTAGATTTGATCAAATAAAATACATTCAACAGACTGGACTAATCGATTGATGATAAACTGTTTTTTTCAAAATGGTGGCTTTCTGTGCAGTTTTTATGTTGAAACAGTGTTTTTGATGCAAAGAATTTGCTTAAATCGAATTCAAATTTCATTCACATATTTTTAAGAAACTGTAAATTAAGGAAAACGCAAAATCCTGACTGCGTTTCATGCAACGCAAAAAAGGTTGTCGTTGAACAACTAAAACGCTACAAATAGTGCAAACGGATTCTCAAAATATATTTTGGAGCCAAAAGAGTCAAAAGTCCAAATAAGAAAGCTCCTCCTAAAAATTAATTAAAACTATCATTCTTGTCATCCTGCAAATTTTTTTTCAGAGTTTGAAAATTTTTAATAAGAAAAAATGCCCATTCATCTTTTGCACTCAATGAAAGTCAAATGTTTTATTGTTAATTAATTTTAAAATTATTGAGAAAATCGAATAAATGTGAATTAATTTATAGGCAAAGTGTCTTAAACCCAGACATCTAAAAAGATGGTACATATTTTGGAAAAGAAAGCCAAATTTTTGTTAATTTCAATTCTAGACTCTAAGTGCTCTTTGGCAGTCTACTTTGGCTTTAAATTGAAAACCAAATTTTTCCACCGATTCCAATTTAAGTTTGTGTACAAACATGTATGTAAATTTATAGTTTTCAAACTATCAAAAAAAAATTAATTGAGCTTAACGACGTTACCTATATTAGGGACATTTTTGTGCACTCTTCATACGAGGAATATCTTTCATCACTTTCTACGATAATCTGCTTAACACAATTGTCGGTATTTTTATTTTGTCTCTTCTGGCAACGCTTTGTCACGATCCTTAGAAAATTTTGTTTTTGCACTGTTTTGCTGATTAATTGCCGTCCAAAATAAATCAAACTGATTGTCATGTAATATGATGCACATTTGAAAAAAGGACAGGAAGTCGCTGTGGAAAAAAGAGGCAAAATTGGCAAAGGAATCCTATTTTCGCAAGACAATGCGTCAGTTCACACGGCAAGCATTCTGAAGCAAGTCTTGAGAGGAACTGGCTTTCAAGAAGTAAGCCATCCATCCTACAGCCTGCACTCAGCTTCAAGTGATTACCTTCTTTTTGAAAATTTGAAGGAAGACTTGTGAGCACGAAGATTCTAGGTTGAAAGATGCCATACAAGAACATTTTTCAGGGGAAAAATAAAGACTTTTTCATTGAGAAATGAGAAGTGCATTGAAGTTGAAAAATAATTTTTATTCAGATTTTCATCTAGATTGTTAATATTCTAGGCTACAAAATTTTCGGTCATCTAGCCCCCCCCCCTACATACTTCAGTATGTCATCTCTTTATGACCTCAAGAATTTTAAAAACAAACTTCAATTACTTTGTTCTTATTCACAGTCAGTCACAAGAAAATCATATTATTCTCAATACGATCTATACCTTTTTTATACTCCCTCGGGTATATTAAAGTGTTCACAGCAAGCTCAAAAATTTACTACAAGTGCTTTTGGAGATTCTCATATTTTACAGGGTGTTTCTTAATTTTTTTAGTCAAAGACTACTGATTTTATGATCTGATCCTTTAAATAATTGAATAAGATACAGAATGAGTTTGAAATATTTCTATTACTTGAAGGTTTTGATACTAAAACACTAGTTTCAGAAATATTCTTTAAAGTTATCTTTCATTGAAAATAATGCGTACTAACGCAAGAAACTTTAAGTGGGTCGTGTAAAAATATTATGAATTATAAATAATCGTTTCGGAGCTAATAATTTTATGGTGCATAAAAACCTTAAAGGAGTTGTGTAGTTTTCGTAGGTTAAAAATTTGCTAAAAGTAATTTTTAGGGAACTTATTTGCTCAGTCATAGCTAAATTAAATTATTCGACAAACATGAAAAATATCTAACTGATGTACACGAAATCGATATTGAGGTCTTGATTTCCTCGGACAGACTTCAGGCCAGACAGCACAATTACATAATTACAAAACATAGTGACTTAGCCAAAGTAAACTGATTTGATTTATAAGCAAACATTTTGTTGATGTTAATGGATGTGTCCTGACGTCCTTAACTGTGCCTTGTTTAAATTTACATGCGCCATCAAAGCTGTCTATCAAAGCACATATACATATATATATCTATGAAACTCTAATAGGCTTTCTACACGCGACGGAGAATAATAGGTCCTTTGTCCTGTAACAAAGTGCCGTAGAAATATGTATGGAAGTAGGCGTTAGAAATACGTTTTTAGGACGAGGCTCATCAAATATGCATAGGAGCTGAAAATTAAGTACACTTATTGCATCCCACATCAGTGTGGAACACAGTATCAGAATGAGCGACGTCTGAAGTGGATTTCCGTAAAATATGTAACGATCATTTGATAGGTTTCAGGCATAAATGGACAAAAAAGATATAAAAGTTAAATTTTTTGCGTGAAGAATGGTTGTATCCAATGGAATGGAGAAAGTGTAAAAGGACATCAACAGTGGCATAAACGATTCGTAATCATGTACAATTTTATGAGCTTCAAATTTATTGTGAACTTGTGATATCGTTTTTTTCTTGTCTTCAAATTCTAAAAAGTAAAGCTTACAATGATTTTCAAAACCGGACTAATCCGAACATATCTCAAAATAATAAACATTCATGATTTCAAAAGAAGCATTTAACTACTAAATAATACCCGAAAACTTTTCCCATTATTTCGCAAATTAATATCCATAGAAATATGAATCTAAATTGTTTACGCTCCCTCAATCACTAAATTCAAAAGTGCTTGCAAGAATCATTTCCTCACTAAAGTATAATTGTTTGCTGGTGAAACCAGTGGAAAATAGCTTGAAACTTATTAAACTTTTCCCAGCCGTATTTTCCTTTGAATTTTGATTTTCAAATGAAACTTGTTTCAGTTGAAAGTAGTTTCCGCTGAAGGAAAACTGTTACTACAAGTAGCCAAGATTAATTATGCTTGATTTCCAGATCATTAGCAAAGTTGATTACTTGGGTGCAAAGCATTTTTTTATTTGATTTACAAGCTTTGATTAAACATAATTAGGTTTGGCCCAGTTTATGATGAATTCAATTAAAAGTTAAATGTTTATTAGATGGTGGAAATGTTTTGGCGTGAAATGAATAAATTTATAGCTAGACGACACTTAATTAAATGGGGAAGCGTGATTTCGGGGTGACGGACGGCATCCTCTTCAGGTGCTGTCATTTACCATCCGCCACCAGACAGCACGACCACCGTTAGGCTTATTGATGGTTTAAGCTGATTATACTTCAACGATTTTATAATTTATTTGTATCCGCGCAGTATAACGACTGTCAATTTTACGTTAGCGTATATAACCCAAAATAAATGACACTTAATTGTTCTTAAAAGATTCTCTATGTGAGTAAGTTTATGTCTTGCAGAAGATTTTGTATGCAAATCGCATTAACACCAACTGTTTGAATTGAGTTCTGACTTTGAGTTAGGTGAAGACAACATCAAGTTGCACGTGATTTTAAACAATTAAACCTTTGCTGTTAGCATGATGTTAACTTGTTGCTAGCTATCATAGCTTGTTTGATAAAACAAAGTATTTTAAATACGAAACCATTCATTTTTCAAGCACTTAATCGTAATCACTTTAACTAATTATTCAATCAGCCCATAATCTTTTCCTTCCAGTAAGCTGAAACAGGAGCCTTCTTAATAACTAGGACAATATGACAGCATGATATAAATATACATTCATTAACGTGAAATGCAAATTGGCTCTGGACAAGTTTAATTTGGTAATTTTGTTCAACATAAGCCAAGACAAAATCTGTTCCAAGAAATGAAATCAAACGCTGGCATCCACTGTGCCTTCAAGCCTTTGAAAATAATGCAAAGATGCTATATCCGTTGTAATGGGAAATATCACAGCAGCAAAGATGCAAAATGCTGCCAGTTGCAAAAAAACCTTCCTCTTAAGCGTGTAATTACTCTTGCCAAGTTGCTAGTCGTCTACTCTGAAACTTGGAAAGAGGATTGTCACCTCATTAGTCATCGTTCTTACACGTTCGGATGCATTCCAAGCATTTTCTATGTACAGTTTCGTACTGGTAGAGCTTCTTACGAAATATGCCACGTAATGGATCAGCTACTGCCACTACTACTATCACTTCTATGTACTACGAAACGGCAAAAAGCGTCAGTACGAGCAAAGGATCAGCTAGCATGACGTCCAGCGTGGCGTCAGACCTGACATAGAACAAAGTGCTTTGTATTAGTCATACAGTGTGCATTGTTCTTGCCACCAATATAGAACAGAAAGATCCTTGTGCATTTCATACTGCTGCTATACATGGAAGTGAGGGAAGTAAGAGCTATTGTGAAAATTATCAATGATATTCTCAGTCCGTAGCAAATCGTTTGCCTTGTCTTGGTCGGCAAAGACGCCGTGCGTCTTCCTTAACAAGATATTCTGTTTTTTTGGTGTTCGTAGCAAATGCTCTAGCGTATGCAGATAAATTTGAAAGCAATGCTTTTTGTTGTACACTAGGACTTAGATCTAATGAAACACTCGATTATTGCTGGATAGACTTTTGGAGCGTTTCCCGCTGCTATTCAAGATGTTTTGCAGTATTTAAGACGATAATCATGTGGATGATAGTGTGTTGATGCTTTTTATATTACTGTTTGGTATTCTACCCTTAGTCCAATTAAAAAAAAACTAGTGAAACGTGATAGCAGTAGTAGATAGTAGACCTTGTAAAAATAACGCAACAGTGTGGTTCTAAAGCCTATTTTCCATGAATGTTCTTACCATCACAATTGGTTCCAAGAATTAATGTATGAAACTTTTCCCACGCTGGGCGCTGTATTAGAATCATGTCCATAACTGTTCAACAGTGTGATTATAAAGCCTAATTTCCATGAATGCTCTTATCTCCACAATTGATTCCAAGAATTAGTATATAGATTTTTTCCCACGCTGGGCGCTATATTAAAACCATGTCCATAACTGTTCAGAGATTGAAAAAATTGTTTTTAAATTCTGTGAATTTGATTAAGCGTAAAATTTTCGTTTTTGATCGACTAAAGTGAAGCTATGCGCATGTAAACCAATTAAAAGGACATCCTTCTGCTAGAGAAGGCTTGGTTATTAGAAAATTCATTAAAGTAAAGGTCAAATATTTTTTTTAGATTCATGAATAACATTTAAGTTTTTTGGATATACATTATGTTTTTGAACAAAAGCTATCAAGGGTACTCCTTTGATTTAAGTTGAGTTGTAAAACGTTTCAAAGAAAAAAAAAACATCAATGGTTACAGTCTTTCTAAAATTATTAAGAAAATAAATTCCTTTTTTAATAGCATTTATGAGCCCTGGTCTTTAAGTTGGAAAAATTAAGGACATATTAAAACTACAAAAGATTGATAAGCTTTTCATGCTTCTTGACCCAGAAAACTGGGTTGGAAGCAGCCTTTTTTGGAAATAGAAATAGTTCTAGTTGCTAAAGATGCCCAGAAATTATTTAATAGTGAATTCAACAAGATAGTTGTGAAAAATCAACGTTAAGCATTTTTATGAAATTCAAGTAATTTAAACACTTTACTGATTATTATATCACTTAACATTAAGTTTCTAAGTTCTACTGATGTGTGTTTGCTGTTTTATTCTTTGCCACTAGAAATTTATTGGGGCATGAATGGATTAAACAGATTTCATAAAACCAACACAATTTTTTTTTACATTTTGGGTAAAAGTTATGTTTAGTTTAGGCCAATTTTTATTATTTCTTAAAATTTTCAGTATTTAAAATCATTTCTGTAATGCACATGTCTATAACATATTTCATTTTAAACATTTATATCGTAAGTAAAAATAATTTTAATTTTAATAAAAATGAGAGTGCTAATAAATAATTAACTCATAAAATTATTATTAAGTATTGGGATTTCAAGCCGAAGCTGTTGAAAAATTGAGTTTTAATGATAGACTTGAAATAATTTGCAGAAATTTTTTAATAACTATTTTACTTGAAACCTTTTTGAAAACTTCTTAAACAGTGAAAGAGTATGTGATTGCTCACTTAGCCTCCACTACCTTCTAGAGCAATGACAAAATACCTTCTATCCACGTGAACTTCAAAGAAAATGTATCCCTTAATTTGTCGAAAGCAATCCCAAGTATAGAATAAGATGCAGCTCCTTAAAGACGACATTGTTTCTTAGCTGTTCCGTAAAGTTTTAAACAACCCGATGAAGATATTTGTTTTACTTAAGAATGACAACGTGAAGCAGAACTAAAGTTTTATCTTGATGTCTATTTTATAGTTAAAACTTTTGCAATCAGTTTCGTCGCACTGCAAGTATGCATTACGTAGCAACAAAAAATATGTTGCAACTGTATCGCCATCAGCTATCACATTTGAAAGTTCACAATGCAGGATTTCTCATATCTTCAGTGAGGAAGCACAAAAACTTTTGTCAATCTTTTGTACAAAGAATGAAGAAAATGGCTTACAAACGAAGTTGCTGAGTTTAAGAATCTTAGTTTGTATAAATTTGCGCACAAATTGTGAATTCAATCCAAAATTTCAAATCTTATTAAGATCTTACATTATGCATAAGTAAAGTATAATTTTTGATTCCACATTTAAAAACTTGTCTATAGAGCTCGTGAAGGATTTGTTGAGTCTTATCGCAAAAATATGTGCTACATACGATCAACCAGTTTTTTACCAAAAATTACCCAATTTCCATGCGCGAATTTTTCCTAGGCTTTAACATTTTTTCGAAGGTTTTGCTTGGACTGCTAAACATCAACACGTTACTTATTAATGTATACTTATTTTTGAGTTTGTGCAACATTCTTGATACAATCTTATATCGCTCTGTTTGTACTTTCCTTTCTTCTTAAGTTGTAGCCTTCACAACAGCACTGAGGATTCAATTGTTGATGTCGTGCAGGATTTTCAAAGGTGAACTGGTCTTTTGTGTATTAATTAGGACTTGAAATGTTTTTTAAAAAATTATCAAAAGTATTGGTATTATGATTTTGACCTGGAAAAGCATTTTTCCGAATGAAAAATGTGAACTGAATCATTTTCTCAATTGTTTGAAGTCAAATATTTTCGAAGTAAAATGCTCAATAGATTTATTGGACCATTTTTTTAAATTGATATAGTTGAATAGTTGCAACTAGAAATATTTGGTGCACATTTGGCACTCAGAAAGTTTAGACCACAACTTAAATATAATTTAGGAAATCTTTACTAGTTTCTACTTACTTTAGAAGAATTAAATACAATTTAATGTCATAAAGCCGAAACGTACCATATCGTTTATAATATACAGTAAGCTGCCATTCATAAACGTAGGTATTCATTTATTTTCTAACAACATTATTTCCGTCCAGAACGTTCTAAAAATATCCTTTAAATTTTCAATGTCAATCGAATGCAGCGGAAAACGCGAAATACTCTTCTATTCAATTCGAAAATGTTAAGCGAAGTGTTAACTATTGTACGACGACAGTTTAGTCTGAATTCACCCCCAGCGCTAGAATTGCAGGAGCAAAACACCCTCACCAAGCTTCGTAAGTGGCTTTGTTGAGCCATTACCGAAATGATAGTGGAATGAAGGACTAAAACATACGCACACATAGACTGAGTGAAAATTCATTTGAAAATGTGTTATGTTTTCACTTAGAGGCGATGGTGGATGGACTATTTCAGCATTTCCTTTTTCGCAAATGGCTCAGTTCGTTGTGTTTTGATATGAAAAGATGGTTTTGATGTGGGCAGCATTTTTGTCTTTTCATATTAATAGTTCGTGTCAACCTCGTTATTCCACAAGAATGAATCCATTCTTTGTGTTCTAGGGGAATTGTTTAAACAGGACGATTGTGGAAAGGAAATGTTGTTTACTTAAGAGCCAGAAATAATTTTGTTGTTTTTTATGTGATGGTCATAAAGGTATTTTGTAAGCAAAGTGAGACGTAGTTGAGCGGTTAGATTTAGGGATATTTGAATCGCAAGACAATTTTTGGAGATACACTAGGAGCCATATGTATGCTCTTATGAAAATGATACCCGACATAACACACTTATGATTCTCTGATCGATATTACCTTTCAAGAGTAAAAGGATCAATAAGATAATGTGTGGATAATTTATTCAAGATTTTACTTTGAAAATTTAAATTCCAATCAAACAATTTCAATGCGGATTAATTTCAATTTCAATTCGGATTTAATTAAAATAAGCCCAGAAATTCTATATTTTTAAATTAAATCATATTTTTTTGAGAACATCAAAGTATACATTCCATCTGAAAAACAAAACATTAGAAATATGATGATGCATGGTAGTCTCCACAAAAAATGCGCAATATTTTGGTTCATGCTTTTAATATAATGTGGGCCGTTATTCCTGATAGAGGGATGTTCAAGGATGAAATCAATATTTTCTTTAATTTATCAGGTTTTCTAATGACGCATTTATTTTTAACATTGTGAACAAATGAGAATTTTTAGAAAAAATGTTGATATAAACAAACACTATACGAGGATTATATTCAGGGGTTCTTCCGTGAGAGCAGTTAATGACTCAGTAAATTAAACGTGCAATATGTTTATAGTTTATTCGTTTAAATCTATAAGAAGAATATTATTATTTATAATCAAACTATTGTACTATTAATTGATATGGAAAATAAAGTTAGTGTTGAAATTATTTTTAGAGCCAAATAAACTATCCTTATTTGCTCTTGACACTTTGCTCAAAATGCAGATTATTTTTGTTTATTTTTTACATTATTTTGTTCAGTTATTTCCACTAAAATGTTAGATGTTTTGAACCTTTGGTGTTGTTAAAATTCAAAACATAATATTGTAATCACGCTCGACGGAACAAAAGCAAACTGGCTTTGTTGTAAGTAAATGTACTGTGTTTTGCAAAGCCTTTAAGGTAGCGTCTTATATACTTCAGTTAACAAACTCTCCTCAAACAATCTACCTCCATAGAAAATATGAACTTTTCGCCAAGATGCTTTGAATTTCAGCCAAAAGTAATTTAAGAGAGTTTTTATTTCATTCGTTATTCCGCATTGGCAATTTTTTTGGCATTTATTCCTCAAAATAACTAACATCCGCATCAAAAGAATAAATGTCCAAATCAAGTAAATAAATTTTCGAGCCAAATAAACTTTTTTCCGAATGATGTTCACTCAATTTCGGATCAAATATATAAATCTCTTTATTCAATTGAATGGCGAAGTTTGTTCATTTAATTCTGAAATTGGTGAACTCATTCGAAAATTTATTCGTTTGACTCTTATAATTCTTAATTAAATCCGCACATTAATTTGTTTCATTCGAAAATTAAATTGATTTAATTTTGTTGCCAAAATTCCATTACTAGACATGTGCATTATTAACGAAACGTCCATTTTATTATCCGCAAAATATGCATGCGGATATTCCTTAAAATTCATTTGTCTTCAATCTACGTTTTTTCAAAAAAACTAAAAACTCATGTGCATCAATTCAGTTTAGGTATATCTGCAATCTTTTTCAATTGCTTTAAAGAATGCACACAAACATTCTGCCCACAGGCGAACCTCTATAAGAGTCTCAAATATTTTTCAAGGCGTTCAGTGAAGTGAATAAATTCCCCAAAGTGCTTTCATCCTTTTCCCAACGATACTTGACAACACATTCAACTGGCGAGGCTTCGAAATTCGTTAGACATTTTCAGAAATACATCTAGCTATCTTATCGCAAACAGACATAAAAGATACTTCGACAATATAGAGGATATATGTAGTTTTTATGTCGCATTCATTAAATGGAAACAATCACGCCTGAGATGCTTTTGAAAGGAGCAAAAAGTTCAATACGGTGTCGACTATTGAAACGGAGATATTACAGGATGGTGAAATTTCATCGAAACTGGCGAACACAGAAGTGAAAAAAATAAGGTCCTTCTGGGTTGGATTTCGTCTGTCAATTTATTTTGGCTGGTTGGACTCAAGTTGAATTTCAATCGACTCTATAGAGAGGCCAAAAAGATATTTAAGTAGGTCAAGTAAATGCATTAGGAAATGGAGATGGCTATTGTGAAGGGAGGTAAAGGTTGCCTTTTCAAGCGTAAATTTAACGCTCTGCGGGGTTAGTTTGGCTCTAATAGACCGAAAACTGAATTAGGACTAGACAAAGGTAAAATTGATTTTTATTGCGTTTTTACCTGAAAGTGTTTTAAGCAAAAATATTGGAGAAAATAATAATAATAATAATTGTTCACTCAGCATGAAAGATATTCTTTAGTAGCAAATAGAATTGTCATGAATGCATTCATAAAATTGATTTTGATATTTGATGTGCCTTAAAAATGATCAAGCGGTTTCAAAATAAACTTTTACTAAGAAATAAAAGTATAAGAACTTCTAGCTTATGTTTCAGATGCGAAATTTTTAAAAATTTTGTAACATTAAATGATTATTTTCCACAGTTTTCATATTTTCGATTAATATTGTTTTTTTTTTCGTTTCAGGTGAGAAAGACAATATAAGCAGATCGAATAGGTTAACTGGTAAGATGCTTAAGTATTTATATTTTGAATAGTAGTTTTCAAAAGAGCTCCTACATTCATCCGACTGAGGCCCATTATTAACAATTTAAGTGCTTTAATCTTTGCATTGTAGTGTCTTCTTAAACAAAATAATATCATTACTGCTTAAAAGCCATTAAATGTTCTTTAAGTCTGCGTTAATTGAAACAGACAGAACCTTCATTTCCAACCTAGTTTCTTTAAGCTTGAAGAGAAATAAATTTCCAAGAATCGTAAACCTTTCATCAATATGGAAGAAGCACCGAAACATAAATAATTCACCATTATTAGTATGTTGTTTATAATTTTCATTAGCAGCTTGTAACAATATTCTATTAATAAAAAAAACGATCTTGTTTTCTCTGATAAATTTATAGCCTATAAAGAATCATTTTGCCTCATCATTTTTCATCGTCCAAATATGATTACAAAATTATTGACTTTCACTGAAAAATCATATAAAAATAGACATTTCAAAAGGCAATAAACAGAATCGGCTTAAGGGTGGTTTTATGAATCTCATGAATTTCAGATAGCGATTATAAACGGTTGGGAAATGCACGTTTACAGCCATTCTGGCTCAATGATGGGGGAAGTGTTTTTTTGTGACTAAGAAAATGTGCGGAATGTAGAATGGGTGGCAATCCTGTGTATCAAGCTTTAAAATAATTTCAGTTAGGTTGATTCACCAATTTGATTTTGAGAATGTGAGTGTTTGGTTGCACATTTGATTGATAAAGGTTATATACTTAAAAAAAATTCGTGGGAAAGATTTTATTAACACGTAAAGTTTATTACATATAAATCAAAAGTGTTGACCTGTTTCTGAAAATTCAAGAATAAACTATTAAATTGAATTCATTTGAAAAATTTCTGTGCCATTTGTTTTTTAAAGAAAATATGTGGAAACGAGACATGATTATTTTTAAATAATCGAGTTAGTCTTTCAGTTTAACAATAAAACGTTTTTTGAACTAAAAAATGAATTGCATTAGAGCTAATTGGTAATTAATGAATTAGACTTTCTAAGGTGATATGCAATTTATCCAGCTACACGCATAGTCGATACAAGCCCAAGGGAATGCCAGTCAATTAAATCCTGACTAAGGACCTTCGTAATCAACAATGAAAATCAATATTGTTAGCTGTGCAATCATCCACAAAAACGTCTATCGTTGCTGAAAACGATTGTCTTCCGTAAACGTTAAATCATGTAATTACTACACCTTCTACTGTTTATTTCCTGATAGTGCGTCCTCGATGTTATGTAACTGCATTTTAATGGAAAATCAATATATCTGTCGCATCGGGCGACCATTGTTGTTCATTCAAGTCTAGCAGTAACATCACTAATTGGCATAGTCCTCCACTTCGCCTCCTGTTCCAACTTTATTGTCGATTTGAAGGTGAAACTGGTTAAGAAATTACACCCATCGTGACGTCACTTAAAGACTTGCTGCTAAACAATAAAACACACGCCACTAATGGAGGCACCAGAAACCTTACGAGGCATGTTGACATTCACAGAAAGTAGCCTTCGACCTAAGGGCAATAAGGCTGCCGTCTGTGTTGTTGGGGTTGAATTTTGGCTTAGTGCAACGTCAATGATATATAAATAGGCGAACTATACTCTGTAAGTTCTAGGTTGCCCTTGGTGCCTACGGTGAAAAATTACGAGATGGCCAGGTACGGAAGGATATATGACGAAACGATGGAAATGCGACCGGCCTTGCTTAACATTATGGCACATAAGCTGAGATATCAACGGTGAATCGATTTTCCGAACCCATTCCTTTTTATCGTTGAGGAGGAATTCCAGGTGAAAAAAACGAGCAGACATGCCATGAGTGCATGGATACAAATATCGGTAAAAAACTGTGGAATTCTGGGTAGTACGTTGCGATAAAGCCTATTTAATGGGTATTGTGTGTGAGAGTGTTTGTGTGAGGGCGAAGTGTTTCAGGCTGGAAAAAGGTGCAAGGTGTTGGATTATGTAATTGCAGGTGATGGTGAGTGTGTTCACTTCACAAGCTACCACACCACACCAAAGTCATTTGAATTTATTTTTCTGAAAAGCACTTTAATCCCAAATGGATAATATTTTACGTAAACTGCTTAGGTTTATTGAATTTTTAATGGCAATACACTTTTCAAAAATAGGAAGAGAGCTCTTAATTATTATTGAAATTTTGTATTTACTTCATGACTCTGAGTGATATTTTATGTATTTGAGGCAACTAAAAAGGCTATCAGAGTGGAAAAGCTTCGAAATCACAACCATACGTCAAAGTAAGTTTGCATTGGAATTAATTGCAATACGAAATTGAGATGATTTCAGAATAACTCAATTGCTAACACCGAATCAATTTTATAAAACACTAAATTCAAATGTAGATCTGTTTCTAGATTATCAGGAAGTAAACGTACTAGCAAGTCTTAGATCAGTCAAAATTTGTGGCTTGGCTGAGACAATTGATTCAACTGACTTATTATAAAGTCATCTTTGACCTACAACACGTTTAAAAATAGCACCCAGCGTGGGTTTCATACTATCAGACGCAAATAAAAGATGCTTATCTATCATCGCGCACTAAGAAGTTGGATTCTCTTCACTATCGTAGGATAAATTAATGTAAGGGCAACAGAAAAGATAGAAACCTATCAAAACTCACTAAAATGGACATTTCTTGGATGTTTAGAATTAAAGTTGTTTCGACAAAAAGAATTCATCACAATAACTTTTTAGGTAGAGGCATAAAATTAAAATTGAATTTGGATTTGAATTTGAATTAGTAGCTTGTTTAATTATTAGAAGCAATCTGCTTTAAGGCAACATTTTATAAGTTAACCAATTAAATTGATTCATATTATTGAACTACGTTATTGGCTTTTATCATATGCTATATTGTATTATTTTATATTTGTGTTGTAAGTGCGTCAACACCATTTGCAAAAGATTTATAATTTTGTACTCTTAAATACTCTTATTTTTTTTGAAATTCGTATTAATTTAAAAGAAAATAGATCAAGAAACTTCTCTTTTCAGAGCCTACTGATGATCCCTAAGATAACTAGCAAATTATAAGTAATAAGTTGAAAATTCTCCAGAAAACTGTGTGAAAATACATTTGAAAGTATCGAAACTGTACTGCTTCATAAAAACTATTAAATTTTATATCCATTTTTTTTTGATTTTCTACAAATGTTTTTGTAGCACTTTCTGTCATAAAGTTATGAGTCTAAAAAATTGTTACAGTTCCAAAACTCGACACGTTGCTATGATGTTTGGTAGTATGTGTTTCGAGATTCTGTCGCACATGACAGTATGTTTCTCCTCTTATGATTCTATTGAGGCAAATTGCTAGTTTTATTAATTTTCTACTAACGTTTTGTTGCAAAATATTTTTGTTGAAGTCTTTATCTTCAAACGTCTATGGAAACGTCTGAGCTTCAACTAAAAATGGAACAAACTTCAAACATGAGGTAAAAAATGAGGAAATCTTCCATAGATATTCTTGAACTCAATTCAAATATTAGGCTTCAAACTATCTTCAGCACATTTAAACATCGCTTTATCGTAGGGAACATTCATCCAATTTTTTTTAAAAAGAAAATCAAATAAAACCTTCTATTGATAGGTGAGCTTTTATCCTGGAAGAGTATGAATATTTTGGTAAAAGCACCCTTTTTCATTACTCAGGCAAAGTTCTTTTTGCTTCCCTTATAATTATCATAATTAATTTTATTTTTAGTCCTTTGTCCTTTTTTCTGATTTCAATCTAGATTCGAGGATAGTGAGTGGTACTGTGAGCTAAAATTTTATTAGCCGGGATGATCTTCCAATGTTTTTATCCTGCTTAAAATTGAATGCTCGTGTACAATCTGACGATCAAATTTAAAAAAAAAATGTTTCCTTTTTTCGTTTGATATAATCCTGAAAAATTAAGTAAAATAAATTTCACTTACAGAGCAATTAATTGCTATCTCTCATTTTATCCGAAAAAGAGTGGAGAATAAACAGGCAGTCTGAAAATAAAGCAATATTTTTATTCTGTGCTTACTGGAGGCAATCCCATTTTAACAATGAAAACTTCTGTAATCTATACCGCCTCTCAATTCATCCAAACACTTCAGAGGAACAGAAAGCAGTACCTGTTCATCCATTTTCACTTGAATTTAATTGTCTTTAATTCCTGGCAATAGGAAAATCAATAGCAGGCATAGTTTGGTGAAAATTTCGAGAGTGCTGAATTTTTTTTAGTACCAAGCGTTTTTTTTTTGATCCACTGGGACGGACTACTAGATTTATTCGAACGAAAAACACTCTTTACTCTGATTGTATGCCATTCTATCGTTGCATATTCTATTCGTTGTAGAGTTTTTGGTTTGTTTGCTCGTGGAATAGTAAACATGAACGTAGGAATGTGTACAAATTTGAACGAATAATTGATTAGAGGTAGAATGGCAGTTTTAAGAGTGTTTATTAATTAAAATCGATCGTATAAGGGATGTCCTTGGCTAAGACTGAATTGCTCGAAACTCTATTGATTCGTGGAGCAGTTTGACGAGGAAGACTACTTTGCATGCAAGTTCAGCCCTTATCTATTACTATTAAGATCACCATATCCTGATGAAGCATTTATGGCTTCGCATTTACCCAAACGTGTTGCAACAATTGACGTATCTCGAGAGTAGGTTACCCTTAATTTGATTCATTTTTTTATTTATAAACTGACTTACAGAGTTGCTAGAGTGTATGTGGTATTCTTAAGCAAATAAGGTACTCTTCTGAAATGTTTATTTAAACTTTACGTTGCAATAGATATGCGTGAGTTAGCTTCAAGTTGTATAGGGAGAGTACCAAACATATTTTGCTAAGCATAAACTTCAGTATCAAAATTGCTAGGATTGGAAGACTTATAGTCAGACATTCCTGAAGATGAAGATGTGCGCTTGAAAAAGTGAAGGTGACACATGTTTTTTAAAGATTAACAAAAATTTTAAAAGATTAACTTGATACATTATACAAGTTTTTTTAAATAATAAATCTATCTTTTCCTGTAAGTGACATGTTCTACCACAACATCGGAACTTTTCAACAAAAAGCAAACTGTAACAATATTTTAGACAAATTTTCCGAACGTCATGACAAAAATTAAGTCCAATTGATTGATACAATCAAAAATCTAGGCAGGCACACCATCAACAAACCTATATCTTATAAGACTTTTTAAAAATTATTGCAGCCTCTTACCACTATTCCTAACTATTTCTCATCCAGTAAAAACAACATGAACTCCATTAAAGTTGAATCGAACACAATCCTAATGTTATTGTGCCCATTGAAAAAACTACCACCAATAAATCCACTGGATTTGAATCCACCCCAGTTAAATCTTTCGAGTTTCGCCACTGAAGCCAAAACTTCTAGTCATTTTGCATGCAATTAGACCACATCATTGTCGTCCTTGCTGTCTAGCTCGGATTGTCTATAAAATTCAAAATCTCTTTCCGATATGTAAATCTGTGAACAGGATATTGAGGATTTCAAAGTTACCAATCCCTTGACAAAGTCGATGGGTATGCATGGACCAAAAGCCCTGAATTGAATTTTCGATTTGCCCCAATTTGCGATTACATCGATTTACTGGGGATAATTTATGTCGAAAAAGTTTAAATTTGTATTGAAGTGAATCCTTGTGTGGTGAATTTCCATCCCCTTTGCATTTATCATTGTTCTGGTGAGAAGAAGTTGTACAATTGGAACAAAGTTTTATTCAGAAGTTGTCGCATGGAATGAAACGTGAATATTTAAGTCCTTATTGATAGAGGATCAGAAGTTTATGATGGAAATAAAATTCTTTGGGTACTTTAATTGCAATGAACTAGAATATGATGGATGAATGAAATCATTCCTTTGACGTTGACCTCCTTAAGTTTGTTCTTATCACATTATTGCTGACACGCACATAAAAAATCATTCACGATATTCAATTGCCCTCGTTACCAAATTTTTGCACAACACTGCTAAAAAATTGTATGCGTACGAAATCCGATTCGATTAAATGTTGGATACTAACATCCAAACAAGGATAATATCATCACAGTTGCACGATTCTTTGCTTGATTCACGTGCTTATTGGGTCTTCATTCTTCGTTTGACCATTTTATTGCCAACAAATTCTTTCGAATGAATGGCACAGTCAGCGTTAGCAATTTATCTGAAGTAGCTTAAATTGTTGGCTCGTTAGAATCCTTTTGAGATTAAGTAACTTTTTTCGTAGCGATGAATAAAGCCATTTTTCACAACCGCAGTTTTTATTTCGTTTTTGGGGCAAGTTGATTCCTTTGAAAGATATACTTTTGCAGAAATGCTGTGCAGAAGTTTCGTTGGAAAGGCTTCAAGTGTAAAGTTGAGCAAGGATTATGAGTGGTAGCTTTAATGTTTTGAAGTTGCTTCAATAGAGAAGCATATTTTTTGGTACTCGAATTTTATTTCAAGCATGAATTTAATGTTTCGATGTAAACGAAGTTAATAGTGAGTTCGAAAAATCAAGGCTCGCTTTGATGAAAAGTATTAATAGGAGTACTAAGACAAGTAAGGAAATAAGGTTGAGCACAATTATTTCTTAATTAATTTATTTTTATTTCGTGCAAAAAAGGCACTGTTGTAAGGTATAGCATTAAGACAGCCACATATTTTATAATATTAATTATTTAACTAAATGAAAATTACTCCAACTTGCAGAGTTCAAAAGTAATTGAAGAGGAAATCGATTTTTACTGCGAAAAATAACTTATGACTTCTGGATGTATTGCTTTGATTATTTTTTTTAGTAAAATTGGAGGTTTCTCTATTATTATAGAACAGAAACAGAATAGGAAAAATCACTCGAATTTATCGGTTTATATAATCATGAACATGAAAATCGACTTGCAATTGGTGCACCGGCGAAAATCATTCTCAGTATGCCAAATTAATGGTGCACAGTGTTAAAAATATTTCATATTGTGTGCAAAATGTTGATGAAGTTTCTGAAAGATTTTTCTGTGAAATGTAATCAGTGCTTTTGCTCGCTTAAAAACGTTTGAAATAGAGAAAATAGTGAAGAATATACAACAGTGTTGGAGACGTGAGCTGAGGGGTGAGACACTTTTAACACTATTTAGTTTTTTTTTGATCAATTTTGAGCTTAAGATTGGAAAACGATATAAATTTATCTATGGTGGCATTTGAATGATTGTAAATATGAAATTATTGTACAAAATCTGTTGATCTTCTTGATAGTGTCTAAATGCTTCAATCAATTATATTCCTATAAATATAACTCAAACAAACATGGAATCATTGAAATCAAACGTATTTTATCAGATGCTTGAACTAGCAACCACTATAAAAAAATAAAAAGAAGCTGAACCCCAGGTTACAAAATAAAAAAATAAATCTAGAAAAAATGATATAAAATTTCAATAAATATTTGTTGGTCTCAGGTGACCTTAAACTCTAGGCAGTTAATTTCAAGGTCCATCGTAACTAAATTTGTGAAGATGAAGGACATGAATATTCTATACAAAAATTATTAAGAGAAGAAGAATAAGAAAAACTACAGGGAAATGAAACGAAAATTGGATTGAGCGCAAACGTAAAAATGTTTTGATAAAATGAATCCCCAATAATATAAGATTTGTTAATTTTCTTTCAAATGAACTGATTTTGCAGTTCTATGTTCTGTTATATAATTTGATAAAAAATTGCAAGAATATTCGAACAAATGGAAAGCGTAGAATGCAACAATTGACTTTAAAAAACAAATTTAAATAATGTCCGACTATTTTTGACCAGATTTCAAGTGATGGAAAAATCTTTCCAACTTCTAAAAAATAAGTGAATAGCCTATATAATAAGTGGATGTGACCAAGATTTCAAGGGTCTGGAACATTTTTTTACATCCTATTGACAATAAGGAAACGTATCAATGCATTGAAAATATATTTTATTGTTACTACTAATAGATCAGTTGCAAACTGTCTTCAATCAAGTGAAATACTGCAGAACGAATGAAAGGTCATGAGCAGAAAAAACAAAAACTGATCAACAATCAAAGGTCAGTGAATGAAAGTCGCACAGGAGTAATGTTGTAGAAAAAAGTTTTACGATCACTTCCTGACTCTTTAAGGAATTGGCGTTACTAAAACTGTTTGGTGGGTACCAGGATATAGTGATATACCGGGAAACTGCAAAGCTGATGCTCTAACGAGAGCTGACACTGAGCTTCAGGAGTATACACTTACCACCCAAGTCGGCCAACCTTTAACCTCTATAAAGCTAGGAGTTAAGCAAAGTCGGTACTGTCTGATCGGCAGACACGACGAAAGATTGGGTGTCCCTTTCAATGATTTCTGCCGAAGTTGCAGATCAGAGAATGAGGAAGAAACAAGCCAACATTTTCTGTGCGAATGCCCAGCACTGTCCTGGAAGCGCATACAAACCTTGGGCTCGCCCTTTCTGGACAACCTCACGGAGGTATATTATTGGTTGCATAGCCCGCTTCATACGAGAATCGGGATGTTTCTCGTCATCCCGCAGGTTCTAGTGACGCCCTTATCTTCTGTGGTACCACAATGCGCCTATCATGGCCTAAGTGAGTTACCTTTGGATAAAGGGGGCTGCCACTACAGTCAACCAACCAAAACAGTTTAAATCATTTAAAATAGAAACACTATATAACGTGCTCGTTGACCGGCTTTTGAAGTCACGTTTCGGTTTTGGCTTTCAAACAAGAGTTTTCAAGGTAAACGTTAATTATTTATGCTGTTTTCAATTCTTTTTTAAAGTCTAATCTCTTATAACTTTTTGATGATTTTTGAGATTTATCTACAATTATATCCTGTTTAACTTCTTTACGTTTGAAATTTCTGCTTGGAAAACTTTGTTCCTTTTTTCTTTTCGAACTATTTGTCTTGTAAACGTGAAATTGAAACAGCTTGTGAAAAATATTACAACAACAAAAATCAAACTTTATGCACGAAAACAAATTTAAAACAAACCTCCCTATTCATTGCTTAAATGTTTGACCATTTCAAAAACCACTTTAGAACACTTTTGATCCCAAAATAACATAGTGATACACACTGTGTCATATAAAACTCTCATATGCATACCGTAAAAACGATTTAAAAGCATATAAAAGGATTCTCTTCGGAAAATTCCTTTTCGAAACTATTTTCCACACATTGAACAGCAACAGGGTGGCATAAACTTTTCCATATAATGGAATCAGTATGTTCTACGTAATCCATTCGAGGTCATCATCACATCCTTTCGCACTATTTCTTGCCTCTACAATGTATACGTTTTTAGATCTTTGATCCTAAATATAGTATTTTATAGTGAATGGTCTGTAAGACAGTTGAAAGGACTTTCCGTGCGATGTGCGTATAAATGGATATTCGTCGTGACTAACATTCGTCCCGCACATCACTATTCGCTTGTCCATAACGAAAAATTTACGGCTTTTCATCCAGGACACAAGTGACCTTTTATAAAGATCTCCAATAATGTGAACAGGACATTGGCGAACGTGAAAATACAAATGTTGAGAAGAAGGGAAAAATAAATGGAAATAGAATGGCAACGATATATAACATATACCGCAAAAGTATCCTCTGAAATTGATTCGTAAAAGATTCATGTGGTGTAAATAAGGGGTGAAAAGTACACTTTGTCTTCTTCTGTGCAACGCTTTACGTGGAGCGTAGAATCCATGAAGTTACAGCTTAAGTAAATTCGATTTAGACTTTATTACTACATGTAGTTGTTCAGGTGGATTTTCTTTGTTCACGCAGTCATTGAATGGGATTCGATATTGACTTTAGAATGATTTGTTTGTTGTGAGTGAATTGTGAGAAAAGGAACAAGTAAAGTTTGATTTACTTTTTCAAAAAAAAAAAAAAAATGTAAGCCTGGACTAACAGCTTCAACATTCAGCTATGGAAAAAAACTTCAGTGCTTATCAATCGTCCATTGCAACCAGTAGAAATTTCATTATGTTTTTTAAAGCATAATATAGTTGAACTACGAGCATATTATAATGTTGCATAAATACTTTCTATTGAAGATGTTAAAGCGTTTTCAATTTTTTAATATAAATTTACTTACCCTTCACTTATTTCCTTGAGCTTTTATCTCGATTTAGATATTTATATGTATAAAAACTTCCTTTTTTTGGTTAAAATACGCATACACAAACGCACTGTTGCTTCAAATTATACATTTTAATTAGTTTATAAATATTATGAATAGTTTTCTTTAAGTTGCCTATCTTGATGTTAAAAACAATATCTTCAAGTTGTATGAAAGCACTCCGAATTGTGCTTAAGAGGGCTTCTCTTGTTCTCTTTGGAAGTAATGTATCTAAAAACTATTTATCTACCTATTGTATTTTTGCTTTTATTTTATTCAATGTTACCTGCGTTATTTTTTAAACGGAAAACAATATTTTATTTCAAGGAAAAATAATTGAAATTGTTCAATGAAAAAAGAAGAAAGTTATGATTGTCAACGTAAATTTTAGCCTCAATCCAACTGTGAGCCCTTCTCTTTTCTGTTTCGGTAATAAATAGCGTCGAAAAAATGCGAAACATTGTTTTTCCGACTCATGTCAACTTTCACCTGACAATGATGGCCACATCAGACAAAGGAAGAAAACGTCTTGTTTACTTACATGCTCAGTCTTCTGTTTAAGTTTACGCTTGAACAAACTTTAAATTATTTTCACAACAAAAGTTGTATCCAATCTTCAAAGGGGATATCCTTTTGCCTGCAGACACTCAGAATGAAGGAGTCCTTTTTTCTGTTCCCGTTACTGTAAACATAGTCTGGCGAAGCCAAAAGTTTGAAATTGTTGAAAAACATATCCTGAAATGATTGATTGCCTCTTATGGATATTATCTAAGTCCTTTTGAATTGAAGCGGGGGGCTTTCATAAACCTTTCATAATTTGACTTTATCCGGAAATCCTCTTTGAATGTTGACGCTTTCTACGTGCTCGTAATGGCTGAATGGCGATAAGGGAAGTTTTGTCGGGGAATGAGCAATGCAGGACAAATTTGCTTAGAGATTAATGGAATTATGAAGGAATTTCGTGATGGTTTATATTTGAAAAGTAATAATATCTATTAGAATCGTATTATTTAGTTAAAGCTTTCTGAAAACTATGAGTAGAAAAGAAAAAGAAGTGATGAGATATTATTCTTACGCAAAACATACATAAAAACATTCTGCCAACTTTAAATTCCACTGTTGCAACAAAAAGAAATATTCACGTACGAGTATGCGACCAAAAATTAAATTTGAATAAACACATCAAAGTAAAATCCAACAGGATACAACCCCAAAACACCCGGCAAGATGGTGGCATATTATAATTCCGAGGAGTAAACCCTAAACTTGCTGATTTTGACCTTTTTCCAACTTCTCATTCGTTCAAGAAAAAAATACAAGCCAAACGATTATCCTTTTCACGGGTCCCGAACGTGAATCTTCGATAAAGCGTAAGCATGAAAAGTCTACTTACTAATTTTCATAAAATTAACAGCATATATTGTAATTAGCATATAAATTAGTGTCTCGTGCGCATATTGTACGTGAAAATGATATAGACCTTTTTAAGGATTGTTGCTTTACGCTTGAATAATTTGATGCCTATGATAAAATATTCAGGTGTGATCCTTTTCTTAATTATGTATTAAAATCATATAATTCCGTAAGTTAAGTGTACGCTTTGGAATTTTTGATTGAGAAACGCAACTTTTCATGGAAATTTTCCGCATTGGATAAGCCTACTTCACACGTAAAAGAGAGCTTTTTATTTTTCGAAAAAGCAATTAGTTTGAAAGGATATTTATGAGAAAATGTGGAAATTTCCTGTTGAAATATTGAACATGTAATTCAATTTTTTTGATTAAAATATATGCCTTTGATAAAATGGTATATCTATCGCCTCAAGTTCTTTTTAACCATAATCAGTTATTTATTTTATCCCGATAGAAATTAGCATAAAAAATGCTTTGAGATACTTTCTTACTTGAGATACAAAAATAGTTCAATTTTCTTGTTTTTGTTTTCAATGACCAGTTTTATCAATAGCTCCAGCTTTAATTTTAATTTCATGTATGGACTAGTTAAAAAGGACAAACAGACAGATTCTTATCAAGAAATCACTGGTGTTTTAGTTAGCACCCAACCAAACTCTTCGAGCTCCCATGCGTCCTACAGTTGTCCCAGAACGCATCTTTCAACGTTTGCACATCGATCACCTTGGACCATATCCTCGATCTTCGGCAGGCCACACCTTTATTCATGTAGTCCTGGACCATTTGTTCAAATTTTCTTTTTTAAAACCACTCCGGGCTTCGTCGGCAAAACTTATCACGTCATATCTAGAAGACGATCTTTTCCATTTGATCGGAGATTCCGAAACTATCATCTCCGACAATGGCCCGCAGTTCAGGACCCAACTTTCCAGTCAGCTCTTACTTTTGATGCATAAAAGTGGTTAGAAAAAATGGCTTACTCGCCAAAGATTTAAAGTTTTACGCCTGAAATATTTCAGCCATAATAGATGAATTGTGCCTGATTTGAGTAAATCAATAAATACAGACTGAACTATTTATTTTTCAAATTACTGTTTACCCTAAGCTCTTTGTTCAAAAAATATGCAATCTAATTATTTATGTAAAAAAAGGAATCGTTGAAGAACACGAAAAACTGCGATAATATTTTTAAAGACTAAATTTCAATTTCATGTCATTTCAGATTCAAATTTTATTTTAATTTAGGTTTTAACCAGTAATGAGAACTTTTCTATATATTTATCTTGCTTAATGAGTATCACACTTGATTAGGAATATTAAGAGATTTTCCGTATCTTCTTCTTCACGTTTGGTGGATATTTCACCACCTAAACTTTTTGTATAATGGAACCTATTTTCCATTCATGTCACGTGATTTTAAATAATCTCTTCGTTTCACCTTTCATTCTTTCAAATGAAATTCCGATTGTTCGCTTTACATTAAATAATGCATAGTCCAAACAAATTGCAAACAAACTTAACAACACCATCACAAATTCTTTTTTTGGATTCATCTTAATGGGAATTGTCGCAAATATCTTTGAATGAAACGACCATCGAAAATGGAATAAAATGCATCTTCTGTTCAAGAAAACTGCACTATAGGAGCTCAGATTCAAGTAAAAAGGATATCAGTTCTTGGCATTTGTGACGGTAATATGCCAAAAGAATTTTCCTTCGCGATAACTACGCTGCGTGGAAATGAGGAAACTTTACCGGGAGAATAGAAATTGCATTTTATGCCAGTAACATTTATTCCCTAAAGGATTGTACGTTTTTAATTTCATCGTAGCTTTGTCCTTTCAAGTGGTGAATATTTTTCATATAGTTTTAGTGTTTGGAAGGTGCAAACTAAATGTTGATCATGTCATCTTCAATCTTTGGCTATAATACATGTTTAACACTGATTTTCATTCAGCATAATAAACTTTTGGGGGTTGAACAAGTAATCTAGCAAGTTTAACAACATCACAATAAATATCCAATAATATTGAACATGGTTCAAATATTTTATTTGCAATTCAAATAAAACATTCATTGTGTGGCTTTCCTGAGTGTCTCCATTCTCCCATATATTGAAGTAAAGTGCTCGTTTATATGACTCCCCTTTAAGTCAAAGAACAAATAACATTTAATATGGGAACAAGCACATATCCAAACGGTTATAGCTGCAATAACAATATCGTTCTTATCCCTCGACGCTATCACTTTTAACGTTCTGTGAAAATATTCAGAACGTTTGGAAAAAGCATTAGCTTGCAACGACCCTTCAAGTCAAGAGGGGCTGGAATATATAAATGATCCTATCCGGCAAAACGTGTTTAACTGGATAAACAATTTACGACATTTATTTATGTTATTTGAAGGTGTTTAACAAACATTTTGTCATAGACTTGCCGTATCTGCAATTTTATTCGTGTGTATTTTAGGTTATGCATAGTTTATTTATCATAATAATTACATTTCTTGAGCTTGGAAAAAGATATGATATCTTCTTGAATTTACAGAATTCGCGACAAAGTCCGTCCGCTTACATATCCTCGGCGACCAAAGTCTAGAATATTTCAATGCATGCCACTTGATGAAAGATGATATATTTCGCTCATTGTATTTAATGTTGCGCGCGAAGTTTAATTCTGAAGATACAATTTTTTGACTCTTGCAGAAATAAGCGAGCACTATATAAACAATCATTTGATAAGTTGTTGGTAATATAAGACGATTTTCTAGATTTATTTCTGGCCATCATTCGCTTATGTAAATTTTAGGTGTTTATATTGTTTCTGAATGAATGATTTTTATGAAATACTTATAACACTTGTCTTCTTCTGATAACTATTGCTGGTTGTATTTAAACTTACATTGGGACACGTTCATGAGTTTCATGAGTGATTTTTCATCAAATGAAAATTGAATTTTAGTTAGTGGTTGAAAATTTTCCAGGAAGTGTATCAAACTAAATTTAAATGTCAGCGTTACGAATAAATATTTCGATTGCTACATTTTTCATGAGTGTATTAAGAGTAAATCATCGAACGTAGAAGCAGTCCTTTAATTTTTTTCAAATAGTACAACATTTTTTATGAGTTTGAAGGCGTACTCGTAAATAAATTCCATAGTAATCAGACTTATCCAAACCGTATTTCCGATAGCTTTAATCCTTGATTTCCTAATTTGCTTTTAATTCAATGCCAACCAAACTAAGCAATTTAGGAAACAAACGTATTATGTGCAGGTACGTGATTATTTATTACAGAATAAGATTATACAACGTTCCAAAAATCCTTATTGCCAATAACAAACGACATCACATCTCCTTAAGTTTCTATCAGTGCTGCTCTGTATCATCAATTTTATCTCTAAATTTCGTTAGATTTGCACTGTTATATCTTCTATCTTCATCTGTATCTTCAATTGGGTCGTGGCATCCGCTTCGGACACGATTTAATAGGAGTCTTTAATCAGAAAGTTTTAATTAAAACTTGTTCAGGAGGTGATACGAAAAAGGAAGTTTTTTTGTGATGAATACTACAATTTGTATAAAGAATGTGCAGTGTTGGAATATGGCAAGGATGAAATCCAAGAAAAAAATAAATAAGACTCCACGCATTGTATGTATCCATCTTTGGATAGCATAATTAAGCTGCTGAGTGTCTTTGGTGCTTGATTAATGATTTAATTAGATGACAAACTTTTCGGAAAATTCATTTGAGCTTAATAAATATTTGAAAGCATCGGAAGTAAGTTTGTTGTAATGTGCTCAGAAGCAGACGAAGTTTCCCGCTTCTGAGTTATGAAAATAGTTGTGTTTCAAGATGGACAAATAATAAGGATACGTTTCTTTAAAGCAACAGAGCTATGTCGTCATAAAAGCTTTACAGACGTAAACTGTTATGCAAAACCCAAGGCTGAAAAATCTGCTAGTGGAAGCTAAATAAATGAAACTAAATGAAAAACCATCAAAAATTCCACGAGATAATTCATTTTCATGATAATATTATTATGGAAAAGTTTATCAGTTCCTCTGAATGTTTCATCCAATGGCAGAGAACATTTTTCTCTTTCTGGCACAACATGCTGTATCCTTCGTTGAGTGTTGCATCATTATTATTCATAATGGAAAGTGTAATTAGGTGTGGCATTTACTTAAAATCAAGCATTTGCTTACCTTATTCTGCTAGTTGACATTATTTTGATGGGTCACGTTCACTACTGGGAGAGCATAAGCTTCTAGTAGGATAATCATCTTACTGTAGTGTGCACGTATCGAATTTGCCAAGGACCTTCAAGTGTAATCTATGATTTAGAAGATATCCGTTCCCAGAAATGCTGTTTTGTACGATGTTCCACAGATGGATGATCCAGTTCACCAGCTAACACATCAGTCATTCAGTAAAAGGTACCTAGTTGATGCTGGATTGCTCGCTGAAATGAGATAACGACCTTAATATATTCAAATGTGTTCATACATGAAAACCTTTCAAAGTGGGATCTCTTCAAATTGTTCGTTACTTTAATATTTATTAATTTCATGTAGATATTCAGTAAGGAGTAGTCAAAGAGACAACAATTTCAAATATCAATCATTGCTTTCACAGCTAATATTGTATCATACAACAAGATTGCTACTTCACCAGCTCCAATACGCATTTCCCTTTATCCAAATCCCTTGAAGAGTTCTCTGGCATATTGAAAGTATAAAAAAATCCAACTAAATCGTTCATTCAACCCAAAACTCAACCCATTCGACAGGATTAAATTCACTTTGATATCAAGTGCTAATACGGTATCCATAGTAAATTTTTTACACTTACGTGAGGACATTCTGCCTACGACTTGATGTTTTCTACGAAAACATAAAATTGCCTTGCGATGAAAATGCTTTTAGATGTCCTGTCGATTGTGATGATTTGCTTCGTTTGAGAATGTCAAATCGCTAGAAACGGATCGTATATCTTATCCGATGGTAAAAAGACACGCTATAGGACTTTAATATACTCCAAACCGATTCCGTATCATAGTATCTTCCAGGAATTTAGAAAAGTTCTTGTGAAAGCTTTCGAAATGGTTGGTAGCGACTGAATTTTATTGGAACTCAAATGAAATCGATTGAAAATAAGTAAAAGCGAAATAAGGAGTTTTTTTAAAAATTTTATGACTATTTGAAATAAAACGCCATGTAATTTGTTTGCGATTGCTGACCGATTTTTATTTGTTAGCCCAACTGATGGTAAATTATTGAGATTTTGAAAAAAATATTCTTATCCAAATAACTCCACGATTTTACGAAAAAAATAGATTTTTAGATTAGATTCGATTTTTCGAACTTTTACTTTCTTTACGCAAGTTCTAACGAAAAGTGAGTAAAAGAAGTGAGCCCAGAAAAAGCGTACCGAGTAAAAAAAGCGAACGGAAGTTTGTCTTAAAGTTTATAGAGAGCACAATACAAAGCAATGATGTGTAAATATAGTGTGGCTGGTTTAGTGATCAGGGCGCCTGATTCTTGCTCTTGAGGTAGAGGGTTCAAATCCCTGCTCCTCCTGTTTTCCTGTATTCATCTTTAAACAACTTTTAACCTTTACATAATCATTTGCAAAATGTAGCTCAACTTCCCACCGGACACTCCCAGGGTGCCACATGCTTTGTTTACGTATGTTCGTATGTTTCAAATAGTTTCACTACCAAAACAGAAAAGTAAAAAAACATTTCAACGAAACAGCAAACTTTTGTATAGTAAAATGAACCTTAAAGCAACCGCGTAATTTATGAGTTGAATGGTGAAATTTACACTGCTCGTCTTTCAAATTAATTATGAAATTTGTTTTTTTTCTTTGTAAATTTTATACATCCAACGTTTATTTATGCCTCTAGTATCTATTTACATGCAGTCAACTAGCCAAGATAAATTTTACGCTGTTCCATCATATTTATTTCTCACTTAATACAATAAAAAATTTTTTTATGGATAATTCAAACAAAGTATTTTTCTCCATTTTTCGCAGTTCAACCAATTTTTTCCCAAGTATTTTTTTTCATTGCGAAAGGTCGTCTATATATCAGGCTGTATCCTGTCTGTAGACCTCCAACTACAAGCAGTTGAGTGTTAATTATTCAGAACTGTTGGTTCAATGGATTTTTCGCCATCCATGAAACCAATTATTGCGAAAACTGTTTTGCCCCCTTCTTCACTGAATTACAGCAACAATAAATTTTGCGTAACAGTTGGTGCATGAAGCCTTCAATGAATAATTGTTTTGGTTGGGAAATTATTAATAAAATACATGAATAGACTGTAAAAAGCTGAATTTTGTTAGGAGTTATTTGAATTTGGGGACTAAAAGTGATTTTCAAAACATTTGGACACAGACCCTGTTGCCCCTTGAAATTGCTATTTCGATAATCTTTTAAAGTAATATTCAGATTTCGAAAGATAACTTGCTGACAATGATATAAAACCATTGTCAAATAAATTAGAAAAAATTCTCCATGCCATAAAATGCCATCAACAAGTCAAATAGGGACCCGGTCATCTACCGAAATTGATGATATTTTTCACACGAAAATGGTGTTTTATGGAGCCTTTTGTCCTATGAACTGTAATGGCATTCATATTCGGCGACTAATTTGAATCTGTCGTCGCAGGACGATAGAATCTTGATAGGAATTTACGATGTCGATGTGACTTTCCATGCCCATTATCCACGTGTGCTTAATGGTTATTAATCCTGCCGTGGCCTTAGCTCGCCTTAGATCAGGCCAGGAGCAGAAGCTAATGCATGCTTTAGAGGGGAAATCCTACCGAACCTGTGATTAGTATGAATGACATCAGATTCGGAGTTTTATGGGTGGATTTATGATGTTACTAAGTAAAGTATAGATAGAATAGGTTTATATCTACAAATTAATTTGATTTGTTGTCCTGAACGAAGTGTTTTTAGTGCATTTCCAAGTAAGTGCTTTTAATGATAAATGTATTCTAATATTGTATATTAATAGTATATCTTTATCATAATCGTTGAAAGATGCTGTAAAAAAAAATTGTCGTTGAACAACTTACAAGGATACTATACAGAGCTTTTTTCAAACAATGCTGACAATCCATGAACAAAGTAAGATTGCTCTGTTTTTTTTCATTGGATGATCCTATTTTTTTAAACGTTTGTACGAAAAAATATATAAACTGGTTTTAAACGCTCCTCTCACTTATATTTCGACAGTAATGATTGTATTGGATTTAAGATTTTGCTTGATTTATTCCAGACACAAAAACGAGTTGTATGCGTTTTTATTTCAATCCATTTATAGCAAATGGGTGTTAAGTTTTTATTTTGTATACCTGTATAGAGCTAACTGAGCAATTTTAAATATTTTTTGAACCCTCTGGGAATTTTAAATACTTTGTACAGCATTTTATGACCCGAACTTGTCCATGATTTATAAAGCCTCCAGAGAACTGAATGCATTTTACTTCCAATTTCAAGCAATTTGTAAGGATATGATCAACTAGCTAGAGCTATATGAACAAAGTGGCTGAAAGTAGCAGAATCTGTACTAAGTTAATAAAATGTTCTTCCAGTCAGTGATATTTCATTTACTAAGCAGCCAAATTTTGCAGAGATGTGTATATTTTCGGGGAGAATGATAATCTCCCTAATTGGAAATTTTTTGAAATGAAGCAAGACAAGACTTTCGTTATGCTAAGAAGTTTTTACCGTCAGCACGAATAGGAACGATGTTTTATTTGTGCTTATTTGCCTTATAAAGACAGCTTTTTCAACTCCTGATTAATTTTATCACTTCATGCTTGAATCTCTCAACCTATATTTCCAAGTTTTCCTCGTAAATATTCTCTATTTTACGATGTACTTCTTACTAGGCTAAAAACATCCTTTCACTGAAATCCCCTAACCATATCAATTCAAGACAATTGCTCTCCAGCGCTATTACCCGAAAGACTGAGTTGCCTATGCACATCGTATTGAGTCCATTCATTTGATCTCTTCAGTTGCTTCGAGAACTTCTTGAAATAAAAACAAACCTAACCAAATCTCCCACTAACCTTATTCTCCACTAACCTCCTTTTGATCCAACAAAAACAACCCATCGCCGAATTGTCGAAACCAAAGTCCAATGTAAGAAGTCCACAACACATAAGCAATGTTTCACTAGATCCTTCCAACATGTATCCTTTCACAGAACATTTAGTGCCTCGGTGAATACCACAAATCAATACGTCAGCCAGTGAAGCCTGTACATGGAGTTGCTCTAGACAATTACTCAAGTCCAATAGTTTATATCCTTGCCGATACCATCTCGGACTAAAGACGATTGTTGGCTGTTAGATGTTATGTCCTTCGGACGGGCGAAAACCAAAAGTTTGTCGGGCCACCACGCCAGAAAGAAATATGCTTGAGCAGTGGCAGTCGTCGGACAATTTATTAGGGAATCGGACAGGACTCCTGACTCCTTCTGCAAGTTGTTGGGCCTGTTTGGCGACTTTGCCTCGACAGTGGAGGAAAATTAACGTCAACGACGACGTTGTCTGAAATTAAGGACACCAGCAATCGTTTGCTTTGACTACATCGAAAAGCATAATTATGAGCATGCCGTCTCGTTCGTTCTGACGATGATTGCCTTTTACAGTCGCGTTTTGATGTAATCCTGATGAAGTTAGGGTGGAGGTCCTCAGCTGTAAATTAGGCGAACAAATCTTTAATTGAAATCTAGAGTAAATTTGGTTATTTCGGATACGATTTGTTGTGATTTTTAGAGCTTGAAATGGTAGAAATGTTTCGTATTTTATTTTCCTGGGTGAATTTGTCGAAAGGTTTTAGGGCATAAGAAAATAGGAAATTTCTATTGGGAGTGTTGTGTAAGGTTTCGTAAATTGTATGTTCTGTGTTTCAGTTCACTTTGTGAGCTACTTGTGAAGGGGGATTACTTAATAATATTCCACTGAATGGGAACACGGAGACAGTATATTTTAGTATGAATGAGTAGGGTTTGCGTTGAATAAATTAACAGGACGCTGATAGGGTAATCGGCTTAAATTGATATTCATTATTGATTGTGTTGGGAGACACGGTTCTTTTTTGGTGTGAAACCGAACGGACTCATAAAGAACTATGAATTAAAAATGGAAGCTTAAAAGAAGCAAGTGTACTTTAAAAGATTGCTGAAAGAATTTAAAAATTGCCTGAATGACTCAACCCCTAATTTGGGAGCTATTTTTTGAAAGGTTCATTAATTGCGATATGAAATTTTTTTCACGAATTTAAATTTCAGATCTTTTGCACAAAAACGTGTAAACTTATTCGCATCCCCTCGAATCCAAGGATTACGATAAATAATGGCTCTACTCAAAGCTGCACTATTAAGCTAAAACACTGCTTCACTGTAAATCAATTATCTTAGTACTTTCATTGGAACTTTCAATGATGCTCCTTAATTCTGCAGAGGATAATTTTCGATTTAATGATGAGTTCAATCGTTATTTAAATAAAGTTGCATGCAAGGCTGTTACAAATATTTTTAAAATCTTCGTTGTAGCATAATTTTTAGGGAATCAATATTTTACAGTATCTTTGAACCCATAAAACATCTAATATTCAGATTTTAATCCCAAACTCGATTTTAAAATATGATTTTTTCTTTCGCCTCTTCAAAGAATTCTTCGTCATTTGCCTAACAGTATTGAAAAAGGCCTTCTTTCATATTGAAAATGAAATTATTTTTATCCCGATATTGAAGAAGCGTCCTCTTGCCGCAGGGTACTTCCCGAAAACATCTTCGAATTGAGTCATTCAAAATTAAGCATGTCATCAAACCTTGTTCAATATTTTCCTGGAGAGCAGGAACGCTAGTAGCGATGCTTTTCATATGCTGCGTATAAAAATTGCACAACATACTCTGGTACTGCTCAGCTCCAACTGCCGAATGATGATTAAAATCTTTAAAACATCCCCTAAAATCGATTCGTTCTGGCCCGGCAAAGAGAATGGAAGCGAAAGGCATTTCGGCCGCTGTAGTCATTTTACGTGAAAAATTAAATCATTTGCAAACTGCTTGTTCATTTTCCCTTCAACGTTTTCCGTTTACGGTAGAGTTTTCCATGAGCTAGGTAATATCATCCGACTTGTTAGTGTAGGTGAAGCAGTGTGAGTCTTCCTTATACAAACAGCGTGGTAAGCATTCGCTCAGACAAAATTCATTTCGTTTATATTATACCCTTCGCATATTGTGCCACTCTAATATTTTTCGTCTGGGGATAGGGCGGTATGGGAGAAAACTTTATCCTTATTTGTTTCCATTTCTCGTGCCTCCGGTGTATGCCCGGAATTCTTTATATGAAGATTGAGAACAGAATTCTTCGTTTTCTTCGGTGAAACCATAAATCTGTATTGATATTCATTCTGCTTCCTGCCAGGAAAACTGAAAGGGCGGTTTCACTTTTCCATCGTTTGGCGTGAAGGTTTTTTCCAGAATGAATGATAACTGGAATGAAATGGTATGCAGACAGATTTGAATATGTTTGGGCACAGAGTGATGTATGAATTTACATTTCAAGATGGTCTCAGGTACATTGGGATTCACTAAGCTCAGGTGAATTTGTAGAGACAAAAACTAGAAATCAGACCACTTCGAAGGGTTATGTTTGCAAAAACTAAGTGTCGGAAATAATTTCGAGGCTACTTTCTATTTTTGAAGTTAGAATACAAAAAATTGATAACATAAAAATGGTTTTTTATGAAATTCAAGATAGAACTAAGCAATTAATACCGTGGCCACTTTCAAAACTTTCATTTAAACGCTAATAGAGAATCTTTATGTCCTTTCAAAGCTTGAATTAGTTTACAAAATAAACAAACTTTCTTAAAAATTTGGGTTCGACATAGTTAAAATACATAAACCGATTGTTTTAATGCTTAGATAATAATTTATAAAGAAGCATGTGGTCTATTTTCGTCTAACTAATCAATTAAATATTTTAAAAAAACACTCCGAATATTTATCAAACAGTTCAGTGCTTTAAAGGATTCTCGCGAAATTCATTGAGCAAAAGTTTAAGCCAGTAAGAATGTATTGGTTGTCTTTTTGAATTTTTCTTATTGAAAATCACAGAATACTCTGCAATTTCAACAAAATTTCCGGACAAATAAACTCGTCCGAAATATTTACTTCATAAATTTACTTCATAAATCAGTAGTTAATTTTTTCAATGAAGAATGTCTTGACGAAACGATTTTATTCCATGAAAAATCCGAACAAATTATTTTAATAAATTATTACATGGAAAAACGAAATTTCTTTGATTATTTTTCTAAAAACTTTTTTTCGGCGCCTTATTAGAGTCGATGAGGAAACAGATTTCAGTCTCTTTTGGGGCTCTGAAGGGAGCCTAAATAAATTGAGGTCGTTGAACCAAATTTCAAGAAAAACTCAAATGGAAAATATTGAAAACTGAAATTTTTGAGTAGTGAATATTTTGAATTTTGTTCTCAAACATATTCAAATATAGTGCATTTAAGGTATAATAAGTTGGACAAGAATTCGTTCTAATTTTATGCTTTTTTAACAATCCGCAATGATTTTATGTAACTAAATATCAATCAAAATCAATGAGGGTGTTCACTGCAAATGGCTCATGTATAATTCACGAAAACTATGCTTTAGTCACTTTTCGGATAGTTTTAATGGCCTTGTTTTTCGAAAACAAAATAACGAGATTATTTGCCCCCTGCAAATTGTATTTTACATACATTACTTCTTTTATCACATGAATTTTATGACCATCCAAGGACTAAAATTGTGTTTTTCATGAATTATAGATACGTTTTAAAATAGAATAAAATATATTTGATCGGTTTATAGTCTCGAACTTCTCTCAAGTTGTCAGATAAAAAAGTTTCAACCCATTCAATTGTTCCTCCAACAAAAAAATTTGCAGCGACATGAACAAAGGCCATAATTCTTCCTGATTGTAGCTTGACTCTATCCTGGAAACAGAGAATACTTTCTGCATATTTTTTGAATTGAGAGATAAATAAACAAAAAAAAAACCGTTAAATACCAAAAGGAAAAAGTATCTTAGGTTAAAACATTGTGAAATAAAAGTAGAGTTTGTTTTTCAAATCCCCTGCATATATTAGAAGTTCGAAAAAACTTTCTGGTCCAACGCTGTGAATACGTGTACAGTTAGGCTTAGTCTTCCATTGTTTAGATCAACCGATAAATTAGCTCAATAAAAAGTTTTGTTGAAGAAATAAAAATTATTTAAAGTATTGCTGGAAAAACATTCAACTGTTTTACGTGTGCTTCCAGTTGGGTTCATTGATCAACTCACAATAACATGTGAAGGGTGAAATGCCTCACAGAATAATTTTTTCGTGATATGGGAACATATTTTGAAATTTAGCATTAATATAATTTCAAAAATTGAAACGTACCTAGTAAATAAATTCCTTTTTTTGGTCAAAGTTAAGAAAATGTTCTGCAAATTTCGTCGTCCTTTTGTGTGTCAGTTTCGCTTACAGTGAAACAATGGTGATAGTCAGGTTTCTTAACTTCTTTCTTCCATTTGTCTTGATATCCTTTTTCGAAGCAATAAATTTCTTGCTGCCTTCGAGCGTCTGTAGTTCGAAACAAAGACAATGCTTAAATTTGGCGTAAATTTTACAAAGTCCTGCGAGTAACGAGCAGACGTATTTAATATGCGACATCACGGACATGGTAATAAGCAACGTTGCTGGTTGCCTTGTTTAGAAATTCAATAGATAGTGGTACGTTATCGAGAATATTCGTTACTTCTCTTAGCAAAATAAATAAGAATAAGATGTGTTTTGATACTTCGCAAGGAACAAATCGAAGAAACTAGTCTCATTATATTTGGGTAACGTTCAGCTTAAAATAATGGAAAAGTCGACGAAAAACTTGCCTTGAAAGTCTCATAAAGTTACTAGAACATAGTAAGACCAAGCATGCTTTCAACTTAGTGTAGCATAGCAATTCATCAGCCATCATTGAATTACCAGATGGAATTGTTGCAAAATATGCTGGAAGATTTAAATTTATTAACGCTAAGAATAAAATACCAAATGAAGTTTGACACCAGTAAATTTGAAAAGTTGATATTCAAACGTTTTATTTAAAAATGTTCTACCTGAAATTGTTTAGGTACAAAACTTTAATGTTATATAAGTTTTAGGCGGTTTTTTTTAAAACGAGAACTTGTTTATGAAGTTTTGATAGAGAAATTGTTTGTATCAGAATATATCCGATTTCTAAAGAGAAAGTAAAAATTCTTGAACTTAAGTTTGAATATAAAACTAAAAATTTGCATTCCAGAATTTTCATTTTTAGCATTTTGAAGGTAGTATACACAATTTAAAATAATTTTATTTAAATGAAATGTTTTTAGTTTACAGTAGCTAAACCTCCGATTCGATATTAGAAATTACAAAAAGTTGACCGTTAAGTGAAAGATATTTTGTCAAAGTCTAAATCTCAAAGTGAACCATGGAGGAGTGAATAAGTAGAATTAATTACTGAAAAACTTGACAAAGCGCCCAGTTCACATCAGATTTGCATTTTATTTTCTATACCTCAATTGAGCCTGAGATTGTATCAATTCCAAAAATTGCAATGTCAAACCTGTTAATCATATTTCCACTGTTCTGTTCTTGAAATTTCGTCATTTTTTCAATGCTCAACCGAACCGTTTCGTTTCACAAGAAATATTTTTCTTCACCCTCAGCTTATTTAAAATAGCCTGAAGTATAAAACGTCTCAAAGCCACAAAAACTGGAAAACTCATTTCCTCCATTCAAAAAAACACCAATTTTCGCGAAAACACGATGAATAAAGAGATAAATCCGCCGTGAATCAACAGATATAACTTCCATGGAAACAAGAGGCACCACAAATATTGTAGAGGTTACTTTAATTCATGTACAGCATTGTTCAAAGCTTCTTATATGCACAGTGTTTAATTTACGAGAAGAGAAACAAGACAAGGATTTACCGTGTGATTGAAAAGCCTAAAGGTTTTTTCCTTGGAAAAAATGTTCACATTAAATAAGGATTAGAGGCGAGGATACCCTGAATAGTAAGCAAAATTCGTGGTAAACAGAAAGATTTCAAGCTGTGCCGGTAAATCGCTGGCTGTTTGTTCTTGAGTCCTTCAACGGAATTAAGGTAGGAAAATAGTGTCTTCCGAGATAATGGCTTTTGATATTTAGCGCAGATTATTTTTGTAGATCTGATTATCCTGAAAGCATTATAATAAAGACACAAGTCTGTGTCTGCCCTGAAAAGAAGCTTAATATAATTTTTCATGAATGTTTTCATGTGCAATGTCTATTAGCAGTAAATAGGTTGTAATTCTTAGCATAATAGCCACACATAAGTATTCGGTATCCGAAATTCTAACATTTAACCCAATCATATTTTTTAGAAAACACTATGCCTAAGACAATTCAGGTAAAAATTAATACGACCATCTAAAATCCTTTATTCACATCCTGTTTCGCCTTTCTAGTATCCAGCTTATAAGTGGACTGATCGCTTTTAAGGCTCATTTAACTTGACAGATTGCCTTTTATAATTGCGATATCCTTGCCAGCCGAAGCAATATTCCAAACGGTGTTGTTGGAACTGTTCTGGTCGTGAATTATGTGTCACGTGGCAGACGTCTGGGCTAGAATGTAAGAGCCAGCAAAATATGTAATTTTACATATGAAATACGTCCTTGATGTTTCGCGAAAAAAACGAAAACGGTTTTCGGAAAGGTATCAAGGATTCGTTGCCTTCATAATTAGGAATTGAATTTATTATATGCAGCTAAAAAATCTATACGAGTAAGTGCCACTGATGGAAGTTTTCCATCTTTTTGACACCAAAAAGCCCAAGAATAATGGATATATAAAGGTTCAACAGAAGAAAGAAAAAGTAGCTGATTTTTTTAGAAGCAACCAGGGTATGAGTAATATAGCTAAAAGTGTTGAGTGGTGCAGACAGTTTTCTGTTCAGCATTATATTGCATATAATTCCCACCACGAAAAACGAGAACATTGTTTCTTTTACAAATTACGTCTGATAAACAATGTAATTCAGTATACCCTAGCATCTAAGTCGATTGTCTGACTTACAACTATTCAAACTCAATTTTTAAGAAATTTAATGCTGTTTTATCCTTTCGAAACATTTTGTTGAAAAGTGCTTAGTTTGAAATTTATGTGCAAAAACACTGAAAAACTTCATTCTGATCGTTTTTCAAAATATCACGGAACTCAGAGGTAAAGTTGAAACTCAGATTCAGCACCCAACAAAACAAAAACAAGAATGCCAAAATCACTACTCTCCTTTTTGCTTCCTGTATTTATATTATCGCACGAAATGACTGAACTCAATGCTACCGCATATTTATTGTCTTTGTCCTTTTAAGTCTGTATTGATTTCATAGATTTAATTGTTTAATTATTTTCATAACAACCCTAGATTACTTTCGTGAGAGTTTTAAAAGAAAAGTCCTTCTCTTGAAATACATTTTTGGCGATTTATTTATATTAATCTGATATTCGGTTTTGAACTGTCGACTTTGAACAAGGAAAAAATCAAAAAAACGAATTCACGTTTTAAAAGATAAAAAGTATCCTCTCGTTGTTACTTTAAAAGCATCATTGCTTTCATTTTTGAACTCCCCAGCAAATTTCATTAGCATTTTTTGTCTACAAATTATTAATCCACTTTAACGGATTCAAAGCCTGAAAAGTATCTCTCAAAGCATATCCATGTCAAAAATGGCAAAGCACAATTCAAGAAAACATAAAATTAAATTGCAATCATTGAGAGCATTCATATGTTTTGGATATAAACTTCGTTCGAAAGCGTGAACAATTGAGGAAACGTGATGAAAAGTGATTTGATTTTTATTACATCTGAAATTCAGGAAAGAATACGCACTCAATTTGAAAGAAGCGCACGTATATTTATTGTACGTTAGCCTAGAAAGTTATTTATAAAATACGTTTCATGTTTCCAATCCAAAGTTTGAAGATGGAACTTACTTCATTGAAATAAGTGAATTTCGAATAGAAAGTGTTTAAAACATAGAACACACAGTTTTTAAGAAAACGTTAGTATCTAGATAATCTACATTTTTTAAGCGACACACTTTCGAAGTTATATTTGGTTTTTTAAAAGCATCTCTTAAGAATTGAGACAAGAACGTGGATGATTTGTGTTCAGTTTTAAAGGTTTTTCAACTCTTTATACGCCACCGCTTCATAGAATTGCTAAAATCATTGAAGGAGCACACCCACGTTGGGCGCAAAATTATACCATTCTTGAATTCATTTCACTGTAGTATATTAAGATCTTCAATGTGTGGAGAAGTGGATGGATTTCACAACTGAACAGTTCATCATCGATGCATTCAATGGAAGTCTTTAGTAGCTGAGAATGAAATAAGGAAAAGATACTTGAAAAAAACCGAGTGACTCGTGAGCTACATGTTTCCTTTGTAATCATTCTTTACTTCCTGACACTCTTTTCAATTGCCTTGTGTGCAAAAAATTCTTGGATTTGATATGTCTTTCAATATTCTTGACTCTTGAAGATTTGCAAGATTTCCATGTTTTTGAATTTTTCATTTCTTTTGTTCTTGAGTCGGCACTTTTCGAAGTGAAAGACTCTTGATGTAGGTTTAAAATGTTGCATCGCTATTGGCTGGAAACTCTCCCTAGTTTTTCTTCGTTTTATTTATTGATGAGTCAAAGATGATACCTTTATTAACAATTCAAAGGTTTGAAGTTAGACTGTTCGACATTTTTCACTGATTTTGTATAAGCCAAATGTTCCGTCTTGCAACTGGTATCAAATATTGATGGGTTTGAAACAACCGCTCTTTTATCATCTATTGTGAATTTCGACGTATTGAAATTGAAAATCGTGTCAAACATCATAATTCTACATATTATTATGACTCTCACCGTCACAGACCACTCGAATATCGTCACATTCTACTCCTACTCTGTTATTCACGAGGATATAAAAGTTCAAATGGCACGATTATAAATCAATATTATGTTTTTAGCCTTCGAGATTTTCGACGACCAAAAACATGGAATGTGTTTTGACTTGGGTCGTTTTGTAGCCACAGAACGAATATGGCATTTCACATTTTCCAAAACAACCCTCTGCAATTCTAAACATTGGCAGCCCATCCACATCAATTTTCGGTTTTATCTCGCCAATGTGTATCATTTATCCTCACCTGAATGATGTAAATTGCTATCGATAGAATACTTTGGCAACTGATAGAGGATATGGAATCCTTGCCATGCATGATTTTTCACCGCCACCCTTAGCTTCTTGCCCTGGCATCTGAAATTTGTTTGTCTTGCTCGTATTTTGGGTGACATTCAAAACGTTGAAATCCAATAAATAATGGTAATAACGAGGGATGACACACTGTGACGACGATGAATAATTTCGAGGTCGCTCCAGAAGGAGAGCAAATAATATTTTGATGGCGAACTCAAAAGAAGGCTAATTGAAGGACATTAATGAAGACAACGGCTGGCTATTTGTATACCATTAACGTTAGCTGAAAAGATTTGACATATTCAGGACAAACCATGATATATGAGATAAGTGATATACGAAACGTTTTCAAGATAAGGTCCATCTGAATGTGTTTTGATGCGTAGATTAATATTATCATCAGATTTAGGAAAAAATAAATAGCTAACCAAAATTTGATATGAAAATATGTAGGGTAGTATTGGAGCTGTTTAACGATTTTTTGTGTTTCTTGGATCAAAAATCTGTTTTTATGATAAAATCAAAAATATATAGTGCTAACAATAAAGTCGACTATAAATGTTTTTTCCATATGCAATGAAACTCAAAAAAAATCATTTATTGGCCTGAATTATTTATCATAGACATTTATCATATATATACATTTATCATATATATATACATATATATATACATATATATATATATATATATATATAAATATTGCTGAAATAGAAAAATATGAGCAGATAGTTCAGGAACATTCATTTAATGAGATTGATTTTAGAGAAAAATTATCATAACCCATAATTACATGGAAATAACTATTTAATAAATCATTGGCCTAAATTAAAAACGTTATGAAAATTGAGTATGTTCAATAAAACTGACTGTATGAGCATCCTTTAGTGAAATACACTATTTCCGCGTTTGTTAATTCAGATTCGTTGTTATTTGTTTTCCTTTTGGATAAATTTGTGTTACTAATCAAATTATATACCATAATCAATGAGAAACACATTTTTTGGAATCAATAAAATTTCTACCAATGTCGGTCAAAATAATTTTCTCTTTCGTTTTCATTCAATCTCTTCCAATCGCTTTCTTTCTAAAGCTAATTCTAATTAAGATGGTTCACATGACTCAAATCCAAAAATGAAACCATAAACTCTGTCCCGTCTCATCTTCTAACATAAAATCAACAATTTGCCTAATTGAACGCAAATCTTTCCGAAATAATTTCTATCCATGAAGTTTATCCTTTTCATACGCATTATACTCAGTAAGGACACATAAAGTAAATGGATACTAACAGATGCTGTTCACTTTTTGAGAAGCTGCTGCTCATCCGACTAAACATTATATTGTGTGTATCCTTTTGCTCGGTACACTAGACTTAACAAGGATTCCTCTATCATTCTCTCGCTGTAAGGACGTTTAAGTAACAGGAGGATGTACGTAAGTACTAAAAACCATTATGGCCATATGCGCTTTTTGTATGTTTTACGTTTCATTATCAAGGCAAACATTAAAACAGATATTACGATCTACCAAGGATATCATAAATACTTTGGGCTAATATGCTCTGATGTTTGCAGCATGTTCAGCGAGATGAGTATGATTAAAATAGATGGTTTTTAGAGAAATGCGCAGGACTCGCAAATTGGTGGTTGGCCTAAGGTTTTTCATAATTTCACAAAACCTTGAAATTCGGATTATGGAATCCATATTTTAAAAAGACATCTGAGAAAGTATCTTTTGTATTTTTGATTTGGACAGAAAACCTATCTAAAATATTAAGCTCTCCTTGAATTAGGTTTCGAGTAAAAATGTTTCCTGATTTCTCTGAATTAGCTATATAGTATCCTGGATGGCGTAAATGTTTCCACTATAATTCTTATTACTTCCATAAGAGTTCTCGTCACGCACAATATAATGCCCGAAAGGGGGCAGCTTTGACGCGTTTTTGGCCCACTAAAAGGTTTACGGTGTAGCTGATAATAATCAACCTCAGTTAATGTTTTTGCACCAATAGCCTGCCAAAATTTAGTTTCACTGCGCTCAAGGGGATTTGAACAAATGTTAAATATTTTGGAATTTATTTATCTTTGTCATGCATGAAGCTTTAATCCTGTAAGAAAATCGAGGTAACGGAAATTATAATAATACACGCGACACATACCTCCCTCCCAAGCAATTTTTCATAGTCATCATGTGAGATCCACAAAATAGTTAAAAAAATCACTTCCTTGATGGGTGAAAACACTGAACGCAGGGCAAACAAATTTGTTGCAAGGAATAATGGGAAAGAAAAACTAAAATATGGTTCAAGTATGTAGATCTTAATTTTGCAACTAAATTTATTAATATGATGTGAGAAAACACTATTGAGTCTTTGTCAAATATATAGAAAAGAATAAAAAAAATTGTTTTGGGTCCTGTATTCAGAACAGGATCGTGTAAAAAAACCAGAAAACTGTGAACAATACTACAAAAGTATAATTTTACTATTTAAATTTGTCAAGATTCTATTGAACGAATTTCATTAAAAAAATTGCAGCGAAGTATATAAACTATTATTATTATTATTGTGAAGCCACAATTTTATGGCTTATTGGAATTAATTAAACATAAACGAGCTCTGCAAAAGAGTTTTCCAATTTATCGTAATATCTTCAATCTCAACTCAAATTATTTTGCATATTTTCCCTCAAAAAAGTTCATCAGCCGTCACCAAATTTATTCTTGTTTATCCAAAAGCAATTGAAGTCCATCACGCACAAAAATAACAGCTTGGTTTTGTTTTATTGTTACAGAATGCATTTTGTCCTGCCAACCGATTCAAAAAGCAATGCAATTCCAAAGGATTAACGCTGTACTACCAAAACAACAATCAATGGCAAAGCCAAATGCAACAAATCCAATTTTGATTCTCGTTTCCACGTCCCATTCGGAAGTCCTCCTGTAACGAATGCAAAAGCACCAAAAGAACTCCAGCTCGAATTGATTCAGCCAAGGATAATCGGCGACCCGTCACGTGGAAATGGGAAGACTGACAATATTGGTGGTGTACTATGGCCTGTTGACCGCGTCCGTAATAGGCGGGCAAATGAACAGTGACCCTGCGCCGGGTCGTTCGCCCGGTCCGCCCGGAATAAGCACAATCTATGATCAGCACGGCAACGACAACGACAGCCCAACTCTGCTGCTCATCAAGGACCCTGAGGAGGGTCTTTTGCAAGCCCAAGCTCGGAACGATAAGAAAATTAACGTCCTTCCACTCGGTCAGCTGCACGGGGGTGGCGCGGTAAAGCTATTATTGGACCGAGATGGGAGCAGTGATGCAATATTAAAAGCGAACAATGCCACGCTGGGAAAAAGTCGACGCAAAGGATCGATGGAGCCCAGCTGTGGCAACCAATTAACCGAATATTTACGTGGCGATGATAACATCAAAGATATTGTCCTTACGCCATCGCCAGAACACAATGACACGGCAGACATCCAGGGACATGCCAGCAAAGATGAGGAGACTGCCAGAACTATGGAAGGAATGTTTAGTGCAGCTGATATTCAGCTTGAGGTCACGCACGATTTGTTTGACACTAAAAATGGAATCACTTGTGGACTGATGTACAAAGGTAAGTCCTTCTTTCATTCACAGAACGTTAAAAACGCATTGAAATTTCTGATTGAAACAATATACAGAGAGTGAGGGAGAATTAACCATTCCCGTTCCCCGGTTTTATCAGTGGCATTTTTTTTGAGCCAAGCTTTTATCGTTTCTTCCCTTTTGCTTCGAAAGAACAACAGATGAATGATTGCATGGCACAAGAGACTAACTGAGATATGTATGTTACGGAGCGTCCTCTTGGAAAACATCCTTTTACAGATGCCTCGACGCAGATTTGCGGACCTTTTTTACTTAACCGTCATCACCACAAGGGAACCCAACATTCAACCGTTTTTTCTTGTACATGTATCCCTAGCGATTGATGTTTTTATTTCCAACAGTCTTTTGCAGGACAAAATCGCGTACTATCCCTTTACTTCTTTCGTAGGAAAGTATTCTGTGTCTTATTGCAATCAAAAACGACTTTGATTTCTTTTGCTCGCTCGCTTGTTGGTTTTGTAACATGTATCTCATTGTTTGTTTTTGTTTTCGCCCGTCCCGGTTGTACCGATCAAATCTCATACTAGATGCAGCAAGGATATATGATAAGGATGGGCATCCTTGACATGTGGAAGTAACATTCGTTTACTCACACGGTTCCTTTGTTTCTAGCTGTTCTATTCGTTCGGTTTTTGTGAAGGCTGCAAAGTCCTTAAAAAGAAAGAGAATTTGGATGTAGCAAAGGTAAGCAGAAGCAAACAAGCAAGCAAGCGAGCGAGCGGAGTTAATGGCTAGGACGATGTGATTTCGTATGCTCAGACAAACAAACCCATTAAATCTTTAGGAAGAACTGAATTCCCTGCTTGGATTTCGGATAAAAACGAGAACTTTGCTAAGCGTCATTTGAGTTTTGTGTGCGTAGAAATGGGATTGGGGATGAATGATGGCGTCGCATCCTTCTATGGGCCGGGCTGCCGGATGTTGTTTTGATGAGTTTCAATATAATTTTGTGGTGCCGTTGGTTTGGTTGTTGCTTTTCAAAAGATAATAAGTAAATAACAATTTGATGTTTGCATGAAGTTTTATGTTGACTTAAAGGTAGCTAAGAAATAGTTTGACGCTGGAGTCTCACGTTCAAACATTGAGCAATTGGGAAATTCATTTCAATTTGATTTGCTTGACTTGATTCGAATTGAAGTTTAATTGGATGGAAGTGTAGCATTGGGATGTGTCTTACTATGGGGCTTCTGCCGAAGTAAACAAAGCAAAATTATGTGAGATATGATTATTGGTTGACCACAAACATTTCAAGAAAATAAATTCGATAAAGAACTCCTTGTCTGAGTTTGGAATTTTTAAAAAGATAACCGAAATTTATAGCAGGAAAATGTAGATAGAAGTAAAAATATCAAAAGAAGAATTTATCTTCATGGGACACTACAGACGAAGTTGAAAGGAATAAATCAGCAATCCTAGAGCTGAGTCAATGCAGAAATTTGATGCATTTGCACAAAATTTAATGTTAACAATCTCCCAAGTTATATATAATTTAAAAGCTGAATATTTAATATTAAGACATATTTTAATGAAAAAAAATTGAAAATAGATAAACTCAGCAGTGAAAGCAGAATGTACACGACCAGATAATAAAAGTTTATGTGAATTGTATAACAGCTAAATGGGTTGCATTCTGCTTACGAGCTATTCTCTCAATCAGCGTAAGTAATAATCGGAAAGCTTTTAGCATGAATGTCAACATGACAAAATATATTATTTCAAAATATATTGCAAACGGTGATAATTAATGCACATTTTATTTGTATACAAACAAATGGCAACTTCAAAAGCAAAACAAAACAAGCCGCGAGGTGCGACCCTTGAGGTCCACACGGTCAACTTCCCAGTGATATCTAGATAAACATTAAAAATATTAAACACAATATTAATTTTGAAAATAATAATACTTTAAATAATAATAATGAGAGGTATTCATAGCAGTACCAGGAATGAGTTAATATTAATCATATCATCAACGGAAGGTTTTTTGGATTTCCAACATTTAAGCATAAAAAAATTAGCACTAAACACTGTAGAAACTATTAAAAATCTGCTCAAATTATGCAAATATTATAAAACTTGGATTGAATTTACAACAATTTCCTTAGAATAAAAGATATAAAGTAATATCATTCGCATGAGCCCTCTGTACATCATAACTTTGAATGATTTTTTATTTTTAATTTAGTTTTTTATAATCATGGAATATGGTTTTGCTGGTTTCTCTTCAAATACCTATAAGAATGTAACATTTATTACTGTGCTGTGCAAATCAGATTAAAGAAATATTTTTTATGAAAAAACCCTAAAACCCTAAAAGCCTAATTTTTTGCATTTTCTTTTATTAAATTAAAAAGCGGCTGGAACAATTTTTATATATGGTTTAAAAAATTGCAAAAATGTTAATACACGTCTATTGACACCTTAATGATGCAAATATTATATCTGGTTCGTGAGATATAGAGAATGATAAAAATGACCTTGAAAATCATGATGACTTTTAATGATTTTTTATTTTTAATTTAATTTTTTACGTTATCATGACAAAAACTTTTGATAATGTTTTCACAAACATTGTTTGCAGTATATAAATTTTAAAAACATTGATCACTATACTCCGCAATCAGATTAAAAATTTATTGTATATGAAAAAAACCTAATTTTTTGCACTTTTTTGTCTTAAATTATAAAAAGCCTCCAAGAAATTTTTTAAAACTTGATAGAATCACATAAATGTCAATACGCGTCGATTGACACCTTGATTAATGGAATCGTATGTTTGGTTCGCGAGATATAACGCATGACAGAAATGACCTTCAAACAGGCAAAACAGCAAACCCCCCCGACAGAAGTTTCCCAAAAACTAATCAGCTCTTAAGATTGTAAAGACGCTTCGATTGACACCTTAACGAAGTCGATACGACGTTATTTACGTGAGTTATGCTCGTAGAAAAAACTGTCCACGAACGCACGTACGTACACACACACACACACACACATACATACATACTTCTTTCTAAAAACACTTTATATATACTCTATAGACCTCAAAACGTAAAGAAATGTTGAAAATTTCAATTTCGATTTTCGAGGCGATTGCAAGAACTTCCCATATACTGGGAAGTTAAAAATCATCGCTAAGCAACCAAAGATAGCAAGAGATGTATCTCAATTATCATAGTCAACATAGAATATCACTACCACATGTATACATTCTGACAATATAAGCAAACAGAATTTCAAGCGAGTCAATCATTAGCACTTGACTTGCAGGCATTAAAATGTCCTTATTTGAAACTGAAAAACAAGAAGTGAGATTTGGTTAGTCGTGATGATTTAATATGTTTGTTTGAAGTTCCACTACAGAATTTTTGTGGAAACTATGTACGCACTCTCGGAATTTGTAAAAAAATTGTATTTCTAAGTGGCATGTTTTTTACTCTATGTTTTTTACGAGGTAAATGCACTCTCTCTTAGAGAAATAATCAGTTGAGTTTACTCGAAAGCATTTGCAAAGTGTTTGAAGCCTATTAAAGAAATTGTTTTTTTCGCATATTTGGTATTATTTTTATGCATACTTTGGGAAGAACAAGGGCAATACAATTTTTTTAAATTTAATATTTTTGAAGAAAATTGCTCGCTATTTGGAGGTGTGGTGAAAATCCTAAGTGCGACTCGATTAAGTTAGGTCTAACTAACGTCTCATTTTTCAAGTGGGCGCAAATTTTCCTTTGGTTTTCGTTAATTTTTCAAGTAGGTTCTTTGGGTCAGTAATTTTCCTGAAACCATGTGTATATAATTGCGTAGGAGTGGATGTAAAGCTTAACATTGGAGAAATTAGTTGAATCTTGTAAGGAAAGTCAATATGTTTTGTTTTGTGAACAATAGCTTTAGAGTTACGTTTTCCATTTTCGAATCATTTCTTGGAACCAGGTCTAAGAAACTTTGATTGGGCATTCCAACTTATTGAATTTGACCTGAGCTTAGATCACCTGATCATCAAATTTTTATGCAGGCATATTCTCTTGAACTATCTAAGAATACAGAAGTTATTTGTACTCATCATCAGGTTCTGAAAATGCCTGGTGTTATGCGAACATTTAATGAGCTCATGAGGTATCTTCTCTGAATGAATAACTTATCTAATTTCAGCGAATGATCTGAATAATTCTAGAATGCATTGACGTACGATTGCTGGAAGAATTAACTACCCAAATCCTAGTTGATTCACGTTTTCGTTGTTACTTTTTTGTGCTTTGTATCTACATGAAAATGAAAAATCAAAACCTGTACTCTGCTATTCAAGATAAATAAATGAAAAAATCAATTTAAAAAACTGAAATTTATAAATTAAAGTAGCACGTAAAATTTCTGGATTTTCCATACGAAAATAATCACAAATAAATTTTCGGAAAACATCAAGTTTTCCGGCTTTGAACTTGTTTTCATGAATATTAAAATGCCCATCATCGGTGTCGTAATATTTCTTCAAATGACAGAAAAACACCATTCGAGTAAATTTGAATAATTTATGCAAAGAACACTGCTGCACACACTTCTCATGCCACCACCGAAAGCACTAGATAAATAAAAGATGCTTCCTTGGTATAACCTTCGTCGACTTCAGTTTTCTAGTAGACCTGCCGTAGGCATATGTCTGTTTGCCGTCCTGTCTATTTGGCTGTCTACGATGCGAGCACCAGTCAAAATATTTTACAATGAAAGGAAAACTCTCGTGGAAAATAAATATTCAGAAAAACATCATCTCTCGCGAACTTTGTTCAGCTTTTACGCTGCCAACCCTCATTCCCTACACAATCCACTTCCAGCCAGGACATGTTCGGCGAACTTTAACGAGAGGTGCCTCGGCTTCAACGGCTACCGTCAAGGCAAATAACTGAAAACTGAAAACTCTTGTGAGACTACATGCCACGAATTCCAAATGAGATCAGCTCTGTTGTGATGTGCCGCGGAAAAGCATGGGAAAACTGGGAGAACTCATTCACGGATTATTTTTTTTTTGATTTTTAAATGTTTCGTTGGCGTTGAAAATCCATGGCACGTATTCAAAACTTCCCGAAACAATTGGACGGTGCGCTGCTGGTTAACTTTCGTGCTGCCAAATGGACGACGGTCCATGTCCTTGGCAGTAGTGTATGGAGTTTAGCTATTTTGCTGTTAATGGCCGGACAATTGGATAGTTTTTTTTACATCATTCATGGTGGAATTTATTAAGACTTGCCAGAAAATGTTGGATTTGTATTACCTTTGGGATTGGCTCGGCGAAATGAATGGAAAATTTATTTGGGTATTCTGGAGAAAAGGACCATGAAATGAATAGAGGCACAGGTAGGAAGTGGTGAGTGGATAACTTTTGGTATTATTCTGAACATTTTATTCCTCTGAATTTGATAATTTAATTATTTGCTGCATAATTAGACTATGTGCAACGTTCATACAAAAAGAAAATAAGGTTAGATTTTTTAGGATTTGAAAAGATAGTGTTAGAATGAAGCTTTATATGAATATGTAATATACTGTTGCATAAAAAGTAAAGGCGCAAAAATTGTAATGATTCAACACTGACAAAAGGATTCGGAAGATTAACCAATGCAGCAAGGAAACAATTGAAGCGCTTGCTGCAATAACGGGGAAGCTTCATTTATAGCATTTTTGGGTGAAGTCCTGTTTCGTGCTAAATATCATTCCTCTATTAGAGATGAAGTAGTTTTGAAAATTATTGGCAGCGGTCCAGGCAAAAGTGCATTGAATACCAGTGAAAAAAGCTTTCGAGGAATCTTTTATGTTTACATTTTGAAAGGAAGTATGTAATTTTCCAAAGATAAAACCTATGGCTTCCGATTTTGGGCAATAAATTGCTTGCTTGATCAAAAATAAAGCTAGATTCTTCTTTCAGCAGTATTTTAACCAAACGTGAAATAAATTTAAACATATTATGAGTCAAAATGTGGCAGGATGTGTTAAAAGAATGTCGATTAAGACAAAGGGCTTCTCTCTTAAAACTAGAGTATAGATTCAACGGAAACATTATCAACATAATTTCAGCTTGTTTCAAATCAGCAAGGCCAGGCTAGCTATCATTCCACCAATCACGAAATATACTCCAATATGACGCAGTGTAAAGTCCTTTCGACACATGCTTAAAAAATTGCATGCCACAATTTGCCTTGAATCAAAACGCATGCATGTTTTTATTGCATAATAGAGTTTGAAAGAGGACTAAATCCCGTGAATAATTTTGCAATCAAAATTCTCCATGAAAATTTTAATACAATACAATTTCTTAAAGAAATAAAGTAAGGATTGCTATTAGAAAATGCAGGTAATTGTCTGCAACAATTCAAGCTACATCTTGCCTAGAGGCTACTGCAGTGATTTTGTCACGCGACTTCGACCACGTATGGCTTTCATGTTAAGGCTGCAAGGAGTAAGGCTTCCTTTTTTATATTCCAAGTGCAGCGATATTATGTGACCTGGCATAATTATGCGTTGTATTGTTATATGAAACAATCTCGACTTATATTCCGAAACAAAAACGATGCAAAGCCTCGTCAAAATGATATCCTTCAATTCATTGCTGCGAACCAAGGACTTTGATTCAAATCAACAAAGTTTTGTTTATATTTTGAATTTCCAACATTTTAATGTCAAATGGGATTCTTGTCTATTCAAAACAGTTTTCACTCGAATCGAAATGATTCTGTGAATTCGACTTGAAATTTTCCATGGTTTTTATTCATGGAACAAGGACGTTACATTGTGCCTCGGGGGAAGGATATTTACGCGTTCGCATCATCAAAGCTTGTTGTATCTGGTTGAATATATTTTTTTTGCTGGTTGAAAGTGATTTGGGGCCTTTGAAGGCGGTTGATCATTTGAAATTGTTTTTTCAAGGCTGAAGTATGAATTTGAGATACTAAAGATTCTGCAGTAATTATTTCTTCGTTCAAATGTTATGGTTTCTTTTACGAGAGAAAATTATACGAGTGTAACAGAAAGCAAGTGAAGACTCATTATGTAAAAAGAAAAATGAACATTTCATCTATGCAGATGTTTGTAGCATATATATAATTTGTAACTTTTGTAAATGCGTTTTTCATTGGTTGAAAATAAAAGTGTTTGTTGGAAATTGTATTTTGTTTCATGTGCTATTTTTTTATTATGCTTTATTTTCATTGCGCACCATTGAGCTTGAATTCTTTATATTGTTTAGAATGTTTAACTTATTATCATTTGATTTTTACTTATAAAAAATATTTATTTCACCCACGATTCGTAAGTTTCGTAACTGCTTTAGGTCCTTGCATCTTATTTACTTTAGTTCTTATGTTATAATTTGATAGTTTATTATTTTTGCGTACTTGGTTTTCAACAATGATTGGTCTATGTAAGAATTTATTTATATTTATGTTCCTTTTTTCTGCACATTTTACTTCCAAACATGATGTAGAGAGTCTTCTCGATAATAATTCGATGATGATGAGATTCTTGGCGAATGATAAAGTTCACATTCATAAAACTCAACGGAACATCCGTCCATTACTCTATTCAAATAAAATGTTCTTATTGTTATCTCAAATCAAATAAGTCATGTTATTTTTATTGTGCCATATGTCGATATCACGATAAAATTGTCGTTAAAACTGTTCAACAGGTCCCAAACACTTTGTATCCATTCCGAAGAAATCCTTTTTTGCCTTTTAACATAAATATGCAACGAAATAAAAACGACATTAGATGAAATCGTCCTTTTAAATCCTAATCCGAAGCCACACACATAATACCGAATGATTGTCCTGGCAAGGTTTCCTGAAAATCGTCACACATCCTCTCCATTTCTTGAAAATCGTAACAAACATCGCTAGTCCGGGTCTTTATCCTTGAATATCATTTTTGGGGATCAACATATGGTAAATATGTGCGGAAGGGTCGGAAGCAAGTGGTGGTCTGGGTGAGTCGAGAGGGTGCGTGATGTGTGTCATGTAAGGGTGCTTGTGCGTTAAAATGAAGTCGTACGAGCGTTATTAATACGGTTGGATCTCCGCAAATGTGAAGGCAACTGATGGATTTGTAAAAGCGCCATCAAGACCATAACGACTCCGTAGTTTCTTCTTTTCAATTCGGCAGCAATTCACCCGGCAGCTTGTTTTCAAGCATATCATCGGCTTACGGCCGAGCCACATTCGATGGAACCAGGCAGTAGGCTAATCCTTTGGCCTATTTTTGTGATTAGTGGAGGCTCACCGAAAGGACATTTTGTCGAATAGGATGTCATGCGACATACAAGTGGGGTGCTAAGCGTGTGTTATTGTGGTTGTAGCTTCAATGGAGATTGTCGGTGAAATTCCGTGGTATTGTTCGGCAACCAATGGAGTTTGTGTTTGGCCTCAACAAATTTGAATTTATCTATGAAATACCTGGAAGTTGATCGAAGGTAGGTTGAGGATTTGTAAATAATAAAGTCGTTAGAGGGCAGCTTAGTGAGAATGAATCAAACGAAGTAAACAGGGCTTTCATTAGTTTCTCGATTATGAGCTGTTTGCCGTTGTTATGAATTAAACCGACGATTTGTGGAGCCGACTTCATTTTTGATCCTTAAACCAATCAGTTTCAGTATGATTTGCACTTTGGTGTCTCGAAATTCAAATAATGTCCGCCGAATAATAACAAAATGACCAACGTATTTCCATTCGATGGTCGTTGCCAAACAATTTTCAACACCAGGGACAAACAGATTTACGAAGTTTTTATCCTTGCTAGTGATTTGTTTCATGACATAACTTCATGGTTTCAAATACGGACTGTTACAACATTCTATAATTACTTTCGAAAATAATCAAGCCAATAGTTATCACGAATGAACTTCAAGCAAACGGAGCAGATCATCGTTTTCTGATTACATTCCAAGTGCACGCTCACGTGTTTGCTATCACGAGAATAATTCTAGCTCCACCATCTTTCATGACCTAGTTTATGCGAGACATCCCACCGTCAAGACTCACCTGCCTTTTCACTATTTTCCAGGCAGCACAAGTCCTGATAACTGTATTCGACCTCCATTCTTCCATACTGTAGAGTTCTGGCAAAAGAAAAAAATCGATGGTGACTTGGCACTATATCCTAGTCATTACCGTCACGGTAGCTTCTCCGTCCCGACCACCATCTCTTGCTGATGGCTCTAGTAATTATGCCCGCATTTCCTTATGCCTTCAGCAATCTTGGTTTCGAGCTGCATTTAATAGGAATGAATAATTTTCTCATTTCGAGTCCTTCCTACTTGGCGGGTGACGCCAGGGAAACCACAATTTGAAATCGAAGCCAATTGTGAATGTAATAAGCGGATGATGAATTTTCTTCTCGTCTTCGAACGCTGAATTCATAATAGAGTTTGAAATTCATCAGAAAAGGATACTCGACTTGGGTTGCTTTCATATAGAACCAATGCCAGCCATAATAGTTTTCATTTTAATTCAGGAAGCAATTCATTCATCAACGTGACAAAAAATGAATAGCTCAGATGAAGTTAATGGCCGTGGCCATGGTTTCAAGTTATTGATGTTGGCACTGTGAAATGTTGATTTGACCTTTTCAGAGCTATAAAGATGGTCTTCAGCAGCGATGATGAGAATGAAGCTCATTAATATAAATGACCAGTCATGAGGAATAACTTTACGCTAATATCAATGCTTTTTCAGTGAGCTTCCTACGAAACTGTAGTCTTTTTATTTTACTTTGTTATGAATTACAGCTTTTTGAAAATATTGGGATGATTTTGAAGTCTAATTTTTCTTCAGAATAAGGTCTCATTTATTTACATAAAATACAGTTTTATCGCAAATATTCTACTCTAGGCGATCCTTGAATATTCCTTGTCTTCAGTGATTTATTCGTCAACTTTATGCTTATCATTGCATTACTTAAGTACGAGGGGTGATCAAAAAGTAATGATAATCACAATAAAAGACGGTGATGACAGTTACAAAAATAATTTATTTTTTTACATAGTTTCCTAACAAGGCAATACATTTAGTCCATCTTTTTTCTAAACCCAGGATTCCCTGAGAAATTTTTTTTTTGTCTTGACCCTCCCAAAACGTCTCTACAGCGGCCATCACTTCACTATTGTCTTCAAATTTCTTGCCTCGGAGGTGTTGCTTGAGACGAGGAAAGAGATAGAAGTCACTGGGAGCTAGATCTGGCGAATAGAGTGGGTGTTCCAGCAGTTCGAATCCCGTTTCTTGAATGGCAGCCATCGCAACTGCGGCTTTGTGAGCCGGAGCGTTGTCTTGGTGAAACAGCACTCCAGCTCGCAGTTTGCCGCGTCTTTTTGCCTTAATGACTTCCCGAAATCTTCGTATTTGGTCCGCGTAGTAAGAGCCTGAAATAGTGGCTCCCTTTTCCAAATATTCCACCATAATTATTCCTTCGGCGTCCCAAAAAACGGACGCCATAACCTTTCCCGCCGAACTTGACACTTTGAACTTCCGGTGTTGGTGAGGAGGCTCGCTTCCAAGTCATCGATTGTTGTTTGGTTTCAGGATCAAAATGGTAGATCCAGGTCTCGTCCATAATCACGAAACGTGACAGAAATTTTTCCGATCTGCTTGGAACTTTTGGAGATTCACCCTTGAACTATCGACTCGTTTTTTCTTGTGCTCGTCGGTTAACATTCGCGGTACCCAACGCGCAGAGACCTTTTTCATCTGCAATTCGTCCACAAAGATTGCTCGAACGCTACCGTATGAGATCCCCGTGACCTCAGCTACATGTCTGACGGTCACTCTTCGATCTGCCAACACAACATCTTCGACCTTTTTCACGTTGTCTTCAGTGTTGGACGTAGATGGGCGTCCTTCGCGGTGTTCATCTTCAGTGGATGTCCTTCCCAGCTTAAACTCCCTGGCCCAGCGTGCAACTGTGGAATACGGAGGAGCAGAGTTCCCCAATGTTTCCTCTAAGTCGCTGTGTATGTCTTTGGTAGACATTTTTTTCAAACGGAGGTACTTAATGACTGCTCTAATTTCGTTTTTCTCCATTTTGATGTTGTCTCTTCGCCGGTTCGTATTCAATTGAATGTCCCTCCCGTGAATCGTAGTCTATTTATATGATTTTTTCATGTTGACCTAGTGAGTGTTTAAGCAAGCGAAAAAAAATTTTATTGGATTTTTATGCGGACTGGAAGTAACCGTTTATCATTACTTTTTGATCACCCCTCGTAGAATGAATTGGTTAGCTTAAGCTAAGTTGTACAGTATCACGCAAAAAAAACCATTTTTAACTTGAAAAGAGACATCATTATAACTTTACATTTCTTGAAAATAGTTCAGTTTCTTGAATTTACAATTTAAATTTGATTTACAAAACTGATTATTCGACATTTCTTACGAATCATCAATCAAGTGTGCAATGAACATTTTGAATACGAAAACAAACAATATTGCGTGTTGAAAAGTTTTCCAAAGAAACTCACGGCTAAATTGAATTATAATTCCATGAATAGCAGCCAATCCGTCGTCCTTGTCTGCAAATAGCGATGATATATCCTTGGTGATGGTGAGAACTTGTTGGACGAAAAAATAACTTAACCAGCGTAGTTGATTACGGCTAATGAAATCCTTTTCAAGACCTTCAATTTGGCTGAAATGTAATGTACATAATTTAAATTGGCACGAATTACTGGGCCATAATACGGTCTAAACTTTACTGCATTTACGATTGTGTAATAATAATGTCTTAGAAATGATGAATCATTTATTTCTTCATTGACTCTTGTATTTTTCTAATAACATTTATGAGTTCTACTGCTATGCTGATATTTGGACTTCTTTAAAAAGGAAATAAGGTTGCGAGACAACGCGATTCAACTGAAGAACTCATTCAAAATATTCTAGAAAAAATTATGAAATTAATTAATTATACGCGATTGCAAAAACTTTTTGAAAGAACGATTGAACATTTTGTTACTAACGAATTTCCAAGAAGAATTTTTTTAAAACTATGTAATAAATTTTATCAACTTTCATTGAAAAATTGTGGTGAAGTATATCAATATCTTTTGAAAATGTAACAAAGAAAGTGTGTTGAGTGGTTAGTTTGTTTTAATAAAATTATTGCACTCTATGGTGAATTTCTTTATTAATTTACAAATGGAGACCCAATATTGAGAGAGTGAGCAAACGACTGCATATATCATAGAGTGTCATATGGTAGGATAAGAATAATCTTCCTCATCAAACCAACATGTTTATTTCTTTCGGCAATTTCCGTTAATCACCTGTGGTCGATTGTCTATCGTTAAAAGTAGACAAACGATATCAGCCACTGAAATTTATTAAGTTCGAAACTAATATTTTATACCAAAGCCCGGTTAATGGACAGTATGCATATTACCTTTCTTCGGTACATTCTTCTGAAAGATTCTTGGACACAAAGGTCTTTTGTATACACTTCCCTCCGGAAAATTGTTGCAAACTTTATCAAGTACTTGTAGGTAGTCTGATTTTGTATTCTAATTTCTGCTGAAATGCTGCTTTCATCTTGCATCCTTCAGTAAATCAAACCAAGTATTCTTCCTATAGCTCAGAATCTAAAGATTGCTATTGACTACAATTTCCGATTTCTGTATTGAAATTGTTCACAATGTTGAAGGCCTTTGTCATGTTGTTCAAATGATGAGTATTTCAAAACTATTTTATTTGTGGGTGACATAGAACCTGTAGGTGTACCTGTAATTTGATTGTTTCTGATATTCATATGCTGCTATGTTTTAATTGCTTGCTGCAAAATTGTTAATTGAACGTTATGCCACCTGAAAAATTCCAAGATGCAATTAGAAATTTGAAAGAAAAGTGTTCGAGTTGAAAAAACCATCCAAAATTATATACAAGTTGTTAAGTAGGCTTGCTTGGCATATGTTTTCAATAAGTTGACTCTTCCAAAAATAACCTTTTTGTTTGAAAAATTTGGCAATCAAACTCACTGCCAGGAAATTTTCCCAGAAAAAAGTTGTACTAAAGAACAAAAGCCCATTCAGAAATGTATCTGATAAATTGTTTCGAAATTTAAAATTTCATGTTCACCAGCAAAATGATTATTTTAAGGTTCAAGCAAGTTTCACCATCTTTTCTTCGTTATTTCTCTTTTAAAATATTCTGTGTAGTCCACTGTGCACACATTTTTCATTTTGGTGCCATTTCAAAATTTTCGTTGTGACTATTCTCTTGGCTCACACGTAGGAAAAATTATTATTGATTGAATTGTATTTTTTTATTTATTTACACCAAACAAGGCATCAAGTAAACAATACAAAATACATAAGTAATTAATAAGTCAAAGTAAATCAGTTGAATTACAACTTAATCAGGCTTAGTTGGGGAGTGCGTGGTTATGATGACAATAGGCCTTTGTCAAGTTACGTTTAAAGGACGATTTGTGGTGATACAGAAAGTAAAAACATGAATGCAAAACATTTCCGTAGCCATACATTCTTGTAAATTTAGATAACAGCCTTGAGGTACAAATACGCTGGGAAGCCAAAAAATGAAGTTGAAAAATAAATATGGATATTTTCAATTTGTACTAAATACTTTGCGAATAAATCGCCAAACGTACACTATTCATATAAACGCTATATATCATTATTCACGATCGCAAAAAAAGTTATATTTAATACCAAAATTCACATCCAAACTTTCTCAAACAGATGCAATTTACGTATTGATTGAAACTTCCAGTTGCTCCATGAAATTCAAAAGCATCCTTGTGCTTGTTGATTCAATTATCATCCGAAAAGCATATCTGCCAACACTTATTAAATGTCTCCGAAAACACGTTGAAGGGTTGATTCCGCCCCCAACGTTCAGGTCCATTGTTCGGTTCAGGTTTAATTAACTTGAAAAGTTCCCTACACGAGCTTGAGTTGATAGTTGCATGGAAGTCTATTATGGTACAATCAACCGAACTCCTAGAATTAGCCAGGACATCCTCGCTTCGACCTCAACAATCGTTTGGGGGGTGAGATCGTGTCCATTCACCCCATAAAGGAAGGCGAAAGAGGTTAATACCTGCAGAAGTAGATGACTGGCCATTGACGAGGCATCTACAATCGAAGGTAATTCAATAATGGACCAGGAGAGATAAGTGGTACTTCCCTGTACCTATAGATGTTGTAGTCCTGCCTCCATTCTGCCAGATGGGATGATGACTAATATTATAACACATTTTTCGGAGCTCAATGGAAAAATTTATTGAATTAACAAAGGGAGATATGTATATAGAATAAGAAAAACAGCTTTGTATTTATGCCTAAATGAGTTGCAATATTTTTTAAGTGCTTTGGGCACATGAAAAGTACAAATTAGTATGCATCAATTTATTCACCGACTCGTTTTCCAATAGTTTTCAAGAAGAAAACCTTTAGTTGAATAAAATAAGTGCCGTATTTTCTTTTTGATTATTTTTTTTACCGTGACAAGTGGCAAAGATTCGAAGTGAAGTGCAAGTCATCCAAGAGATTTGAAATAAAAAAATTTTAGTGGTCGTAGTTGCAGCTTGCCTCTTCAAAAATATTTTGAAACACATTTTAAGGAAATTTGTGAAAGACAGCATGTTTAAAAATAATTACATAAACATATTGATCAATTATCACTTAAAACATTAACGTTGGCATGGATTCGAGCTGTTTCTACTCGCTTGCTACGTAAAATAGTAAAAAAGCGACATACTTGCAAAGCATTCCTTACCACGTCACTAATGGCAATACATTACATAAAATTGCAGAACGAACGCCAGACTCGTTCGTCCTTTAGAGCAAGCATAAAGCGGGCTTGAGGCCACTGTACCCTTTTCTGTTTCTGGCAATTGTCTGTTGTGGCGTGGCATGGCATGACTCCTGTTCATATATCCTGAAGCGAAAGTGCATGCATGGCAACCGTGAGCGTTAGTTAGAAGCAATGTAAGTGCATCCAAACCACCCTTCTCATCCCCACCAATAGCAAGAATCTTGGCAAGGACGAGGATTCAACTTTCGACTGACTAACTGAAGTTTTGGGATCCTGATATAGGGCGACAGGATGTAGCCAAGTTCGGAACTTACCGAGCTGCAAGTGAATTTGTAGCCTGGAAATATTAAACAGACCTCCATTATCCTTTTCGATGCAGTTCTCTGTGCTTGCAATGCTCACAACACTAACATATGCAGCTGTAATCACGTCCAAATGGATGAGTGGGTCAACATGGGAGAACACGTATCCTCGGGCTCATCCTTTGAACTCTGTCGTTAAAATTCTCCATTTTGTTTGGTCATCGTGCTGACCGTATTCTTTCTGCATGTGTCCCAGTAGTGCTCCCATGAGGACAGAAAAGTAGAAGTAGAGTAGAAAGGATATGCATGAATAATAATTCTAAAATTAGATATTTGTCAAGTAAGTTGTTCTATGAGCGAGGTAAACGAACTCACTGCGACTGTTTATTTATTCTAACGGTTCGCTAACGTAGTCAAAGCTGACGACAGAATACGAAGTTTCTAGAGGTATCTGCTTCGATAATAGCCGATAAACTGCAATCTGAATACGTAACTCGTCCGTCAAGAACGCAGAATTGAGTTGAAATTACGACTCCTTCCTCCGATAGGAAGTTGGCCAGGAAAGGAGTATTTATTTATCCTTAGTTGTCGGACCGATTTCCTAGTGCAGGTGACAGTTCCCTTGTATTGATGTTCATAGCAGAAAAGCAAATGCGGAAATAGCAATGAGAAATCAGTTATGGAAATGAGCCACAAGGATGAAATAAAGTACAGTACAACAATGCTAGATTTATTGCCATCTGCAACGATCTTGCGGTTGAATCTATAATATTCCTAGAATAAATTGATTGTTTCCTGGGTACACGTTGCATTTGTAATATTTATTGGGGTAAACGAATTGGGTATATTGCAGATGTTCTCATCGGGAGGAAAAGGATGAAGTGCAAAGCTTGCACTTTTTGTGGACTTGTATTTGATGATCGACATTCAGTTTTCAAGCTGAATCGAATTTTTAAATAAAGATACATTCAATAAAGCTTATTAAGAAACGTAAACCTTCAAGAGAAGCTCTATAGGATCCTCGCGATCAAGGATTACATAGATGTATAGGAACTCTTTGATTGTGTACATTTCTGATTGTCAATACTGATAAATGTTTATCTATACCTCTTGCATACACGAAAATAGCACTGGAATATCCAAACAATTGCAACTGTTCCAAATATCGGACGAAGGATATTAAGATAAATCTTATCGTCTAGAATTTTTTCCCCGTTTAAGGGCAAGATAAAAGCTTATTAAAATCTTTAGTAATTGAAGAAAGTTTAGCAAAAATGCGAAACAACAAAAGCTTTAAAAGCAAAACAAATAATTTTATTCTGTTCAGGATAGTCTGTCTGTCGGAAAACAGTTGGTTCCTTCGTCCTTCGTTTCTACACTATTAGTAACACAATCATGAAAAAACAAATATTAGAGTATCTGTGTTTGATGTATTACAGAGAATTGGTTCATATTTTTGGCTTCTTCTGATGGAATACCATATTGTAAACCTTTTAAATGTTTGTGTGAAGAATAAATATAACCTCGTCTTTACAATAAGTGCATCGTGACACACTTCAATACGACGTGACGAAACAGGATGTCGTCTATGCATTTGTGTAAAAACTCAGTGCAGTGAGGCTCGATGCATAAGTATAATGGTCTTGAATAGAAAGGTCCTTCGGTTTAATGTGAATATCTACCCAGACAGGACTTAACTCCATGGACCTCAACTAACTACACTGTGTTTGTCCTTGCTGAAGTTCCTTTCAAGAAGCTCATGTAAATCCTGTTCCCATCTTTGGATCACAACACTCGCCTGTCTAACCGAAGTGCATGGTGAGATTAAACGATACAGTGGCTAACTGTGAAAGGAATTTGTACTCATGATGAAGATATGAAACCACAATAACCACGTTTACATCCACTAATGGTCTTCATGATGCCGGCGAAAGCTGCCTTCCGAGGCTATGGCACCCGTGGTACCATATTTTCTCATCATGGACTCAAAATACTAAGAAAAGTGAACACCCTGGACTATCTTCTTGATAAGTAAATTGTCCAATATAGCAGTTCTGAACATCCAACATCGTTTAACGTAGAAAAAACTGGCGGCATCTTCAGATAGTCTAAACCGTGTTTGAAATCTTATGCTTAAAACTACTAACACGCATGCTTTCTTTGATTGAGTGCAACGAATCATCGGTAAAGAGCTCCGTGCAGAAGCCATACTGTCTTGAAGATAGAAGATCCTACATTTGTTGTAGCGTTACTCTCTCTACCACTTTTTAGGCGGTGGTAAAAGATTTATGCCCCTGCATGATTTGGGTTTTCTCCTATTTTTGGTGGATGGCTTTCGTACCACTCAAACTTGGAACTTCAAGAGAATCAGGATTGTTTGGATAGTTCAGTACATGTAATAAATTTATGAATTCAACATTCGGGCTGTCATGAAAAAATCAATATGGAATAATCGAAGACTCGTCTTCAAATACAGCCACAAGCACGAGACTTTCTGAGAAGAACTTGCCCTTCATATTCACGCTTCTTAGAAAATATCGACCTTATTGTTCAATTTTGAATCTTTTCTACATATCTTCACGTTGTCGCTTTAATATGTATCATAATGTATCAACATCCATACTTGTTGGGTACCGTTAAGGGCAGTTTGAGATACTCATTTCTGTGTTTCAAATTTCCTGGAAACCAACTTCCTCGCCTTCGTTGTATTAAAATGTTTATTTTGACGATTTTCGAATTTTGTCCGGTAAAATTCGACGCTAGGATAAATTTTAAATGGAAAAGTTCTGATTCCGTGAAACGGTACACTGTTCTCTTTAGCAGTCTTAGATTTCATCTCATTTTTACTTCTTTTAATGAAATCGGGATCAGGAAAATATGGCCTTAGCTACCAATCCCATTATCTTGAAGCATCTTTAATTTATTCATCATAATCATAAATTCATTTCTGAACATAAATTAAGCACCATGAATCGACGCCAAGTCACGAACAAGTCACTTTTAAAAATAATTTCCACGGTTTTATCCAATGACATGTTCAAACAACCGCAAATCAACTAGACTCGAGGATGAGGAAAAATAAGTAGGATAATTTAATTAACAAACTTTTCTATGCTCGCCTTACGATGAGACGCAATCTTGAATTTCATCGTCTGCAGTGGAACATTGCCGTTTCATTAAAAATCCTTCGGTTAATTTCTTCTCGCTGCTTGCTTTCTCTCTCCAGCGTTTTTCCACGTTTGAAATTATGGAAATTGTCGGTGTCACGACCACTTGCCATAGATAAAACACGTTCGCTCGATTCTTGAACTTTCATGTTGTTTTTATTTGACGCTGCACGCCATTTTGTCGGATGTTGTTCTAGATAAGTTTTTAATTGAGTCGATAGATAATCGGATAGAAGTTTCTTTGATACTTTACGCCTTGATTTCTGGAAATTTTATGGAAGATGATTTTGTGTTATAATGTTATATAAAGTTGGAATCAAATGAGTATATTTTCCACTCATTGATTTCAGCTGAAATTGTGTGTTGCACATTAAATTTTTACTAACCCTACCTAGATTTCGATGGACATATTACCAGCATAAAAATACTAAAATAGTAACAAAACTTTCAACCCTGGTAGTTCAAAAACTGCAGATTTACAAAGAAAAATACTAAATTAAAATGGATAGAAAATTTAGTTTTACATTATTATTTTTCTGAGATAATAATAAAAAATAATAATTCAAGATGGCGACCATAGCCAGCCTTTTACCAGTAAAACAGGTTGGATCCGTTTTTAGTTGGCTGTTGAAACTAAAGCTTATAGAAGTTTGTACATATAAAAGGATACTTCACCTATCAAATGCACTTTATGAAATTAAAATCGGATTATTAGGGTGCTCTCAGGATTTTTTTAAAATTATAAACATTTTTATGGTAATAAAAAAATTAAATGTCTCGGTAACTATTAATTTAAATTAAATACAAAATAATGCGTTAGGGTACTTTCTGACGGTATTTTTTTTTAAAAAGTTGAATTATGTGTATTAGTTCTTGAGATTGAGAATTTTTAAACTTTTATGTGCTTTAGTTTTTGACGTGCGAGATTTTAAATGTTTTGAATATTTTTAAAATAAATTTAGATTGCAAAATTATTATGCAAAATCTACTCAATCGATTTCGATGAAAATTTGTGTGTTTTTTTAATTAAATTATAAAGATTTTCTAGGCATACATAATTTGACTAGAAAATCTTTATAATTTATATTTATAAACGTCTTCAAAATTTTCAACCAATCATATCTTATAGAAAATTTAATTACGCAACTTTTATTTTCGCTCGAATTTGCGCTAAAATGATTCTTTTTAACGTTAGAAGTGTGAAAAGTAGAAATACAGCGAGTATTTTTATGATTTTTAAACATTTCGATTTATTTATTAATGTTCCCGACTTTTTAGAGGGAAAGAATAAGTCGATTATTGTTATCAAAGTTATTCCAATTTTTTTCCTGCAAAAATCAGCGTACTTTCCCTCAACAGCCAAATGTAAGATTATTAAAAAGTCGTGTTATTGCTTTTTACCAAAATATTTTGGTTTTTCGTTTCGAATAGAGGATGCATGGAAAACTTCAGTCGTGTACAAAACACTGAAGAATACTGAAGAAGATTGCAAGTAGCAGCCGAAATACGTATTTGAGAAAATACAAAATATTTTGGTATAAAAGCAACAACACGATTTTTTATTAATTTTAAAACACCAAAAGACGCTCAAAACACCCAAATAAAGCCAAATGTAGTCGTTTTTTAACTGGTCTACAGGTAAACTTTTGAATTTAGGCTCACCGTACACTTTTCTACGAATTCTGCATACAAAATTTGAGTGTAAAATTTTTACTCAAAAAATAATTAATTAAACTGGAATGAGTTTTTTTTTGAAAACTTTTTGCATTAATTTTAATTTTAATGAGTGTTTGCTATGCAAATTAATTAATTGAAGGGAAAAAATTAGCCCTACAAAGTGATATTGCACTTTTTTTAAAGCAAATTCACCAAATTCCAAATTGTCGAGATTAATCATGCACTCTAGATCCTTTGACCTTTTCCTTCCGTGCAAAAGGATTAGTAGGATATTCAAACCATAAGAGCTACCGAACAGTCATTAATTTGTTCCCTAGCCTCGCTTGTGGCTCATCTACAAACTTTGACGACTATCTCCCACATTCTACCCCACTTTCATTCATCGTCCTGTCTTGTATCACGTTTTCATAATAAATGAAAACATTCTAGCATCATTCGTTCACTGCTTAATTGGTATTTGCTCTACTAATATATCATCGTCAATATTTACACTGTCATCCTTGCTATGGCATACCAAGCGTTGGCAAGGCACAAATGAAAATGACGAGGCACAAAGCTTTCGTCATGCATTCTAGCGGCAAAGGACACTGAATCCTATCATCCTGCACTCTCGTGTATGTGTTTTCATTACAATTCCAGCTTTGCGCGTTCCAATAACCATTCAATGCAATTGGGGCTCGTCATTGCGCAGTTAATGTGATGTGTACTGCACACCCTTGCCTGCATATTTTCACATACATATGTCGCGAGCATATTCGCAATTTTTTTTATTAGAAAATTGGGTATGATGAAGGGTACAGGACGAATCATGGAGTTCTAGTTCAATTTTCTGCTGTGCAATGCGTTAGAGTTTTTTTGTGCCACGAAATACCAGAAAGATATGAATGTCCTATTTTATATGGATCGATCCTTGCTGAAACGATTGGCTGTTTTCTAGTAGATGCTCTTCGTTTTGTTAAGTAACTCGGGGATGACTTTTGAGATGCATTCTTGTTGAGTTGTGGGTCACATGTGGAAGGATGGTTCTGATTGAATTCACCTTATTGAACTGAACTAGGAAAATAATAAAACACCAAAGCTATAGTTATGCGTTCAATTATGCATGTACGATAGAGCTCTTCAATTCAAGCATAGTAATTTTTTTAAAGTTGACTGGTATTATACATCAGGATGTAACAAACCCACAGGCTCTTTGAAAAATGTGTACGACTAGGCAGATGGCTTCCAGTTGATTTGTACATTTTACTTCGATAGTAGATAAGAAATTATCGGAATATTTCCTGAAAATTAGCAGAATACTTCCTTCCTTTGAATTTTGTATATTTACTTATTCCCTTTTGCTGTTCCGATGAAAGTGCTTTAACTGAAATGCTTAGTTGAGTGGGCATCGTTTGATCCTTATTTTCACCTTGTCTCTTAGGAACAAGAAGCTCCGGGGACTAGCCCTCTTCCGTGATTCATATTTTTATCACCTGTATAGCTGTTTGTTAAGAAACGTTTAATGGTATGGGTAAATGGATTTTCGTTCACACTAAAAGGCTGTTGAATTGTAGCTAAGTATTTTCATTTCTTTCCGAGGATTCGTTAATAAATAAAATTGAGAGCAAAGATGGAAGGCAAACATTTATTTACCCCATTATTGAAGTATGTACTTATTTTGAAAAAATAAGCAGGCATGTTTATCATTCCTTCTGCAATAACTTATATTTTCATATATTAAAGCGTGGTCAATCAATGCTTCTGAGCAAAAAGTGTGCGTGATAGAACTTAGGACGTTGAAATTTTATAAACTCGAGGTGAAAATATCAGGATTATGAATTTCATGGAATTTTTTCTTGTTGTCAATCACTATCTACAAATACCCTCAATATTTGATGATGCGAAAACGGGAAAAAACATTCATTCATTCATTGTAATGATGCTGAATGGGAAGGTCATTATTAACTCAAATTCTTTTAGGCGCAAATGAACAACTTCAAGTTTTAAAGAATGATTCTTAACATTACAAAATTTGTGCTTAATCAACTGTCAAACGGTGGGTTTTCGCAGGATCGATATTCGAAAATTTTATATCTTCATACTACTGAAAATATCAATGAATAGGTAAATGATAACACAGTGTTCGATTGAATCGGAAAACGAATTCTGCATTATTCATTTTTCTCTAGGTTTCAGGATAACTTAAAGAAGATCAATTAGTGTATTTGATAATGAAACTGATAAATGAGTGTATTGATCTTGATTGTTTAATTTTTTAGCCAGTATAGGAATTAAACAGGAACGGAACTGCGAACTTTTCATTGTATAAAATACATTTTCAGAATGTATGAGTTTCTAGATTTGAAAAAAATGGTTGCTTTTCGTTTTAGTTATTATTTAAACTAGGTTTTAGTAGACATTCCAAGGACTCATCATTCGAAATTTAAATATTCAGCCGAAATAAACAAAATGCAATACCCTAACACACGGTCGATTGGCAGCGAGGAAACTACCATTTGCAAGCAAAAAATATTTCATCCCGATTGTTAAAAGCACTTCAAAAATTAAAACTAATTGAAAACAATTTTTAGAAAGGATTAAAACACTCAAACATGAGCCGTAGTCTGCAATCAACCAACCAAACTTTAAACACCATGCAACGTCCTCATGTCCTAGTTAATTACGAAAACTACCATTGCGTTTGAGAGCCATGGCGAATCTATCAATTTGCATTCTATTAGCTCAAAGTGTCCCAAATATTTCTCTTTGGGTTTTACCAAATTTTCGAATAGTGCAAACGTGTGGAAAGTCCTTTTTGGGGCACTTTGCCAGTATCGTTGACCAAGTGCGTTTAGCATTAACGGACGATATTCGTCGGTTGTGGTCACGCAATCGTGAGGTCCTCGCGTTATCCTGTTGGCTGGTTAAACGAACCGTGCGGGGAATTAAAACGTTCTCTTTGGCAATTAAATTGACTACCACTATTTTAGAGTTGACCCACATTTGGTTATCACACACGGATATCGAGGAAAAGCTCATATTAGTATTTAGTAGAATATTTATGAAGCGTAGTTGGCTGTTACGACAAATGTGTTTCGGTTTGTTGGACGCTTTGTATTTCAACAACAAAATTAAATTCAAATAAGCCAATAATACAAATAATGATTTCCTGATACGCTTTGAAACAATCCCCCAGATATAATAAATGATGGTAGATCACTCCAACCATGCAACCATGCATCCGAAGATAGGATGTCGTCCCTGCAGGCTACCATAATAGATTTTAATTATGGAAAAACATCTTTGGTGTCTCTGTCTATCATTACTGTTGAACCACTGGTTATCTGAACTGTTGCGCTCAACCAATTAAGCCACAATCAGATACAATAATAAAAGCTAAGAATGGACATTGCAGTATCATTATCGCAGGGAATGCTGTGTTCCCTGCAGATAAACAAGGACATTCATTGTTCATTAGTCTAGAGATTGCGGTGACCGTTATTATTGCTTTTGGGGTCGAACAATCTAATTACAGGTTGCTCAGAAATCCATTTTCTCAGCCATCAAAGCACCATGGCTTTAACTTGCACTGCACGACTTAACAGCCAAGTGTAGGTCCCATAAAAATCTTTGTAAGATGATTTTGGCATTTTTATATCCTTTCCCTGGAGTAATAAACTCATATTAGGTAATTTATTGTATTCCTTCTGTCGAAATTCCTTGCCGATGAAGTTGGTGGCAATACGTCCAGGGATCAAGGACGAGTTCAGGCGGTGATTTGAGGAAATAAGATGGAAAGTTTGAATATAACGAATATATCGATAATAATAACAAGCAGGGAATGGAAAAGAAGGAGAAGCATAATAGATTGTTATCGGCATAAAGTCTTTTCCTTTGTGGAGGTGGAAGTGGTGAAGAGTTCAGGAGATATACCGAATTTACTGGAAGATACAATATTTAGGCGAACAGTATCTAGTAAACAGTGGGACGGGTACTGGTTGAGCAATTCTATTCAAGAAAATAGCAAAATTTCCGATCGCAGTTAGTTTCTATAAATTTTACCGACTTTGTTCTTACTTTGTTAGTTACAAACTTCCGGCATCATGAGAAATCTGTGAAGAAATCGACAAGTTCTTTCAAGAGATCTATACCATTCAAATTTATTCTGAATGCTATCCACATTTTGCGAATACTAGTGGTCACACACTGGTATTTTATAGAGCGAGTGACGTAACAAGCGCTTCGACATCTTATCATTACCTTTTCACTCGAAACTAATCAAAAACAAGCCGCGAGGTGCGACCCTTGAGGTCCACACGGTCAACTTCCCAGTAATATCTAGATAAACATCAACAACATTAAACACAATAATAATTTTGAAAATACTACTACTTTAAGTAATAACAATGAGAGGTAGTCATAGCAGTAACAGGAATGAGTTAATATGAATCATATCGTCTACGGGAGGGTCCATTGATTACGTATGGTTTTTCGTCGATGAGGACAGATTGAATATTCACGCGGATCAATCGGTGGGGTGCCTTTTTGGTCTTGAAAATTTTTGTTGGTTTTCAAAATTTAAGCATTTTTTTTTAATTAAAAGACTATAAAAACTATTTAAAATCTGCTCAAATTATGCAAATATTTTAAAACTTTGATTGAATTTAAAACAATTTTTTAGAAAAAATAAAATAAAGTAAAAGCATTCGTATGAACCCTCTTTAAATGGTAACTTTGAATGATTTTTTATTTTTCATTTAGTTTTTTTCATAATCAAGGAAAAATTTTTTGCCGGTTTCTCTTCAAAACCTGATAAGAATGTATACATTTTATAAACAGGTATTACTGTGCTGTGCAAATCAGGTTAAAAAATATTTTTTATGAAAAAACCATAATTTTTCGCATTTTCTTCTATTAAATTAAAGAAACGGCTGAAACGAATTTTTATCATGTTAAAATCTTCACAAATATGTTAATACACGTCAACTGACACCTTAATGATGCAAATATTATATCTGGTTCGTGAGATATAGTGAATGATAAAAATGACCTTGAAAATCATGATGACTTTTAATGATTTTTTATTTTTAATTTAATTTTTTTACGTAATCATGAGAAAAAGCTTTTAAGGTGTTTCTACACAAATTGTTTGGAGTATATAAATTTTATAAACATTGTCTACTGAATTTCGCAAATCAGGTTAAAAATTTATTGTTTATGGAAAAACGCTAATTTTTTGCACTTTTTTTTCTTAAATTAAAAAACGGCTCCCACGTTTTTTTTAAAATTTGATAGATTCACATGAATGCTAATACGCGTCGATTGACACCTCTACCATGCAAATCGTTTGTTTGGTTCGCGAGATATAACGCATGACAGAAATGACCTTCAAAGGGTCAAAACAACAAACCCCCCCGACCGAAGTATCCCAAAAACTAGTCAGCTCTTAAGATTGCAAAGACGCTTTGATTGACATTAACGAAGTCGATACGACTTTGTTTACGTGAGTTATGCTCGTAGAAAAAAGTGTCCACGAACGTACGTACGTACGTACACACACACACACATACATTTCCCTTTCTAAAAACACTTTATTTATACTTTATAGACCTCAAAAAGTAAAGAAATGTTGAAAATTTCAATTTCGATTTTCGAGGCGATTACAAGAACTTCCCATATACTGGGAAGTTAATAAAATTATACAGCATGCGATGCTCGGTTGTAACCTGAAGCAAAATACTAGTTTCATGATCTGAAAATCATAATTAAGGATAATAAAATCCAGAATTTGATACTTTTTCATTTGAATCATTATGTGTGTCGAAAACACTCCATATTGAAGCAATTGGCAACACTCAAAGTCTGATTCAGCGTAGAAACGTCAATATTTTGCTTGCAACCGATTGCTGATATGAATGCGGAATACGAGTCTGCATTATTTAGCAACGACATGTTCACGATTGCTTGATTATCATTTTGGCTATTTAATTGACATTATTAATATTTATTAGCAGATGATTCTATTTGTTTCATATGGCGAGGACTAACGACATGTTCAAATCGAGTGAATTGAGTCAAAATAATTGTTTGAAATCGTCAGGCTGACGAATTGAATTATTTTAATTGTTTATTAGTTAAACAAGTTTGAAATTCACAAAGCTTGTATGTATTTCAATCCCAATCATATTGGTTTATTCATGATCAATATTTCGATTTTGAGTTGGAGGGCTGTCGTTATTCCCATTATTGAAATGTCGATTAGAAGCATATCAATTAAAAAACAATTAAGAAATGCCCACAAGGGTTGACGTGAAAATTTCGTCCGGAAAATTCTACTAACATTTAATGCCATTGATCAAAGCTCACCATTGCGTGCTACGTCAATCCTCATATCCACGAAATATCTTGTTACTGTCTCAGTGAGGATATAACCATAATGTCAATATCAAGGATAACAATTCACAACCCACTCATTCTCAACTAAGTGGTGTGGATGAAATGTTCACATGATTCTGTTACTGGGGTTTGGCCCAATGGTAGCTCCAAATGCTACTATCTGATAGCCACCCTTCTTTAAACTTCTTGGCTACCCCTGTGGCTTTCTCGCGCCAGTCGAATAGGAACAAACGAAAAGGTTAACTGGCGTTTGGCAAGGAGCCCAGAAACAGTTCCACTGATATGTTCGACTGTGCTTCAGGAGCATGGCCAACTTTTCCGAACAGATACAGTTCGATCCTTCCTTACGTAAGCGGCAATTCGGCAAGTCACGGTCGTGCTGACTTTGCCGGTTGGACGTGTAGTCTTCGGGCTAGAAATATTGTATCCAACTCTCTATCGGAATCCTGTAGTGGAAAAGCTAAAGGTCACCATCAGCGCTGCTATTTGATTTCCACTTAAATCCTTAGAAGAGGAAGTGAGCACTGAATTTCGTGCTAAAGACACACTTTAAAAATATTTTATTCAACATCCAGCGGTTTAGCCGGAAGGCAGGCCAACCAATTCGAGGATATATTGTTGCCTTCCAAGAAGGCAGACAGTGCTTTTTAAATAAATCGTTGGTTGACGTTATCGGGTTGTTATCGAAGGGCGGATGAAACTCTCAACGATATTGAGTGGATATACCCAACATTTTCTTGGGATGTTAGGAGTCAATCTAGGACAGAGCAGCCTTTTGCAGTTGAATCATTATGGTCCTGGTTTTCAAATTGACAAATGTCCTCCTATGAAAGGTTTTTCCCGCCATCTCAATTAATCAATCATGAAAATTCCTAGGAAAATTCTTAATCTGACTTTCAATTCTAGACAACACTTGTTTCACGGTATTTCACCACGAAAAGGAAATTTGAGATCATGTAATAAAATTTTAATTGGTTCGGGATTGAGCACTTACCGAGTGTTCCACCAGAAATCCTGCGAGCCTGAAGCGAGCACGGCTCAACTTACCTCGTTGTTGTTCGTCGTGAACTGGTTGGTGGTTTCGACTATGTAAAATGTTAAACAGGGAGATGTTGAGTGACGTCAATAGATGGAAATCAGGTCGTGGTAGGGTGACCCAGGACGATCGAAAGTCGACTAAATGCAGACTTAATAAAACCAAGTCGTCTGAGATTCTTAGCCAGGATAATTTAGGTTAAGGAGGTGCAGTCAGGTGATTTCGGATTCGTGGGCAAAAATGAAAGATTGCGTCGCGTGGCGACGACGTTCTAATTAGAAATTCGATTGGGGGGCTGTCGCATGGGGGTAGGTAATCAACCGGAAAATCGAATAGCTTTTTGTGTTAGCTGGATTAAGTTATTTATGATTTATTTCGACCGAAACTCACGGCCTATACAAAAATAAGCAATAACTAAGCTTAGTTGGCGTGAAATACGATTGGCTGATTTAATCAACTATGTGGCTATTTTCCAATTAGCTTTTATTGTTAGCGCATTTATGCACGAATATGGGTAGTAATTACTACGTTTCTAATTATTCGTATCGTTTATCGACGCAGAAACACGTAAATACAGAGAAAACGTAAACATTTCAAACAGGTAAATATTTTATCGAAAAATGGAAATTCAAAATTCGGAAAATTACTTAAGGTTTTGAATGGATGTTTCGTCACGCCGGTTGAGAGATACGCGAGCATTGATTTCTAATGAATTAATGAATTATTTATTGTGCCTAAAATTTTGCCAGCCTACTAAAAAATTTCTGATTAAAAAATATTTTTTTTTTGTTGAAATCAAAAGTTAAAAAACTCGGGAATAAGCAAGCAATACTAAATATTTTAAATTAAGCAGATATCCATAAGACAACAAAACGTATATAACTTTTGAAAATAATTCGAAAATAAATTTTTGGATCGAAAATCCGTTTGAAATTTCTTGAAGAAGATTTTTGCGAAACTTTCGACGACTTGAAAATGTGAGCAAGAAAGATGCAGGAATTCATGCAAAACCTCGCGCAAAGATATCACTTAAATTTTCAAAACAAAATGTCTGGCAAAACTTTTAATAGAAATTCTTTGCTGAATTCGCTCTTAAATCAAATTATTCTGAAAAATTAATAATACGTTTTTCCATAATTTGAAAAATTGCATTGAATTTTTATCGTAAAATTGTAGTTATTTTCTGATAAATAAGCTACAAATCCACTGGGAATGAAAAATTCCTTGAATAATTTCATGGAAACAAACTGAGAAAATGTTCGTCAGTTAAAATTAAAGTATCGAAAGTGTCAAAAATAATCGATTGGTGAAAATACTTACCAGTAACATATTTCAGCACTATTGAAAAATTATTATTAAAGTTTTTTTGAAACAAAATCGGTCGTAAAATATTTTTAGATAAATTTTTGGCAATGTGCTGCAAATCGTAGTAAATTTTTGATCTTGTTGGAGGGTCTAAAAAATTAATTTTTAAAATAATATTACAATCATTCCGCACAGAAATGTTTGCAGAGTCTTTTGAGAGAATCGATTTATCAAAAAAAAAAATCCGCGAATTGACAGTGTCCAGCATAATATTTTTTCTTTAAATCTAAATGAGTGTTCTTTTCTATATATTCTTTACTAATTTTTCAAAGGGGTTCGAACAAAAGTTTCGTAAGAATTTTCCCTAGAAACTTTTAAAGAACATTTTGAAAAGTTTTAATTTTAACTGCTTGTTAAATTGAGATAAAAAATTAACAGGCACTGTGTTTTAACCATTATTTGTCGCAACTACGGTCATGAACTTTAACAAAAAAGCAAAAAAATATATTCAAAAATTATTTTTCTTGTAAACATTTTTTGAAAATATTTTGCAATACTTTTTCGATTCAGTAATAAATATATTATAAATACTCTTTGCAGAGCTTAACAAATGATTAGTGTTATTTTTATTAGAAAAAAGTTTTTCGAAACTTAAAATACATAAGGATACATAAAATTAGCTGTGATTTTATTCATGATGATCATCATTTTGGCTTAGACCTTTGAAAGATTTCAGTCTTTATTCGAAAGATTCCAAATACTTAAAAGATGAACACGTCTTTGAATTGTCCGGAACTTTACGAAACGCGTGATTTACGAAAACATCTCTACTGAATAATATTGATTAAAAAAGGAAAGAGGAGCACTGTGCATGAAGAATATATAATTCCATTGCATGATGAGGTTGTAAATTTTACGAGTGAAAATTGAAAGAATAACAGCCAACGGTAGGTCCTGCTTGAGTTTTCAAAGTTAATCTGAAAATTATTTGCTGAGTTTTCATTTGAAAAACTTTTCATTCGATATTTGCAGTAAACTTATGTCCCTTTGATCTTAAATACTTCCAATAACACTGGTCACTGATTGGAATAGTTATTCAAGGGTTATATTTTTATCTCCAAAATGTCTCATTCTCATTCGTTCTCTTATTAAATTATTCGAAGAGATTCAACAAATTCAAGTCAAACAATATTATATCCCGCCTCTCAGGGGACATGCAAATATCCTCACTCCATCTCCAAACAAATTATTCAAGTTAATGTAACGACCACAACATCATCTTGAGATGCAAAAAGGATAAACAGCATGTAAATAAAACGAATAACATATCTGCCATAATAATGTCCACAAAATCGGGCATTTGGCGCGCCTAAATCAGGAGGACATAAAAATTCGATTTTATGGAATCGACGTTAAGGTGGTCGAAAATATTACGTCTTCATAAATTTCCAAGAAATCGTGATGGCACCAAAGATATGCCCAAGCAATATTCCTTTCGTCGTTTAGTATCATTTATTTCACCAGGATTTCGGTAATCTTCCGCAGAAAGGGAAATGGCAATTTAGTGGATATTATGTTCGTTTTATGAACATTAACGTTTAATGATTAGAATTTTCAGTACTTAGCATACAATATCAGATTGCTTGCAATAAATTGTCTTGGCCAGCAGAAGTGAATTGTGGGCTGAGTTTATTGTATCGTAAAATTGGAGATTTCATCATTAACATGTCCTCCGGGGAAGATATCATTGATAGCTGTTTTGTGACTTGATTAAAAGATACGTAGAGTGTAATGGAACCCTGAACAAGATAATGGTGAAGATATTGTGGAACTGCTTGGAAATTGGAATAAAAACATACTAAATCAAGGACTTAACCTGGAGTGGGATGGCTTCCCTGCCTTTTCGTAAAGTTTATGTTAAACTCGTGCCGTAGTCATGTTTCCAAATTAATGACGAATAATATCAGCAATATTAAGAGCCAGTAGAGTTCTCCAATTTTACGTTTGATTCATCATTCTTCGAGTTCAAAAAACTTTGGTTTTTTCATTGTAATATTCAGATAACAATCATCTAAATCATATTGGGTTGTTTAAAGGGATTTTTCTGAATTTTTTTTAGGTGAACCTTTAACCAAACCATTGTTCTCAGTATCAAGCTGTATTCAATGCATTATATTCTGAGAAAATCCTTGTTCGAGACGAGACTTTCTTCCAACTTTTTTTTTTACCTTTTTCGCTAGACAAGAGCAAATTTCACAGGATTTTTATCCCATAAAATCTGATTTTCTGCCCACCACTTTATCGTTTCAGTTCGATTATCGTTGCCAGCATCCTTGAACGTTGATGATTTTTTTCTGGAATCACTCAGCGATGGTCAGCCACGAGGAACATTCGTTAGCCGTGTGATGAGCAACAAGTTACCATTGTCGTGGTTTAAATCGTCCTTCGTCAGCGACACGGTCTGGGCAACCGAGAATTTTCAAAAGCAAATTCCTTGGAGCAGCAATGATGGGAACGTGGCCAACGATGGTATCCATCGCCTCGGGGGTGGTGTGAGAATCGAAGATGATATTGACGCGACAAGTGGAGAAGATGATAATGACGATGATGATGATATTAATTCGGATGAGAATGGTGAAAACGACAGGAAGAGTGATGGTAGTGACGCTGATGATGACGAAGATGAGAACGTTGTTCAGCCTCACGGGCCGTGGGAGGCGATCAGAGGTGAAATTCGAAGGACACAGGCATCAAGATTCTATGGCCGCAAAAGTGGTGGTCGGAAGCAATATTGCTCTGAAAATGTATGGCAGCAAAAAGGAGTAAGGAGTGAGAAGACGGCATGGTCCGCCTTCTGGATGATGGACGAGTATTGTGATAATGCGAATGACACTGTAAATTTTAGGTAAGTCAATAAGATTATTGTGGTTTGGCTTTAGATAATCATCATGTGTGCCGACTCTGAACATTGTGTTGGGAATTTGGCTTGAAATATATTTGATCTATTGTTAGAAGATCAATGATAAAATTTGATGCAAACCCAAAAAAATCTTACTTGGGTATTTTTTTCCATAGATTTCCAAAAAAATCAAATTTGCGAATCATGTTCATGCATTTTTTTTTCTCAATTTTGTATCTTCAATTAAATCTAGCTCACATAGAAAAAATAGCTGCTGTGAATTTCTGAGAGATTTTTTCAAGAGATTTCATTAATTCGCTGCGGGTATGTTTTAACTCTAGAAATGTAACTCAAATAAATTTATACAATCCCAGAAAAGAACATGTTCAATTTCAGCTGAATGAATATAATTTATTTATCAGATCACTTGTTTTTTAAAGTTACTTTCGTATGGATGCACAGAAATATTTAAGGAACTATTACCGCCTACAAGACAAAAATAACAAATTTTCGAGAATTTTTTTCATTTTGATTTGATTTTTCTAATTTATAGAGGGAGCCAAAGTATAGGTTTAAAAAAAGGTTGTCCCACTGCGGACAGAGATTAGTTAGTGTGGGACAAAATTTTTACAAATTTCCTTAAAAGAAAGGTATTGGACAGGGCAACTTACCAAAATTAGTGAAAAATCGATTCAAAACAAACAAATGACGAATGTTTGAAAACAAGCTGCAAAGTGCGACCCTTGAGGTCCACACGGTCAACTTCCCAGTAAAATCTAGATAAACATCAACAATATTAAACACAATAATAATTTTGAAACTAATACTACTTTAAATAATAATAATGTACCTTTCATAAAAATTATTGGAATGACTTTATATTAATAGTATCATCTACGGGAGCATCCATTGATTACGTAAGGCTTTTGGTGGATGGGTGATGATGATTGATTACCACAAATGCAAATTTGATTGAAATTTTGATGGTTTTCAAAATTTAAGCCGCTTTTTTTAATTAAAAGACTGCAAAAACTATTAAAAATCTGCTCAAATTATCCAAATATTTTAAAACTTTGATTGACTTTACAACAAAGTCTAAAGACTTTCTTTCTAAAGAATAAAAGAAATAAGGTAATATCATTCGGAAGAACCCTTTTCAAAACAACAAACCCCCCGACCGAAGTGTCCCAAATCAGCTCTTAAGATTGCAAAGACGCTTCGATTGACATCTCAACGAAGTCGATACGAGTTTGTTTACGTGAGTTATGCTCGTAGAAAAAAGTGTCCACGAACGTACAGACGTACGTACGTACGTACGTAAACACACACACACACATACATCTCCCTTTCTAAAAACACTTTATTTATACTCTATAGACCTCAAAACGTAAAGAAATGTTGAAAATTTCAATTTCGATTTTCGAGGCGATTACAAGAACTTCCCATATACTGGGAAGTTAAAAATGAAAAAAACCGCCTTTTCCGCAAATTTTTGCATACCAATTTTTGTTGTTGTTTATTCTTTGGTCAAACTGTGGTAAATTACCCTGTAAGATATATCAGTAAACTAATCACACCAAGTTTTATGAAAATCGGTTCAGCCAATCTAGAGATAAACTGTTCGCAGTTTTAAAGGTCGTTTTGAGAAAAACGCATTTAAAGTTTTTCAACGTTTTATCAAAATTTCATAATGGTCGGAAATTTATACACGCAATTATACCATATAATTAATCGTGGTACATAATGGAATCCATGAATATCTGGAAATATGGATACTATGTCTCAAGGTTTAGTACGTCTCTTTCCAATTTTCACGCGGAAAATAATGCAAATCATAAGATGCGCCTTCGGCTTCGGCCCGCTTACAACTTTTGAATTTCGTAGAAATATTTTGGGATGTTGCTTTTAAATGTCTACGGAATTGAAAAATGCAAAAAAATATTGATTTTTTGAAATTTTTTGGCGATAATAGTACCTTAAATGGAAAAATCCATTAAGAAAATTTGACTATTAAAATCAAAGGATATATCTGATCTGATGTCATCACCAAAAACGAATTTGTAAGAAGTACAAAATCAATGTCTGTGAGACAAAGTTTCAAGAAGCGCTAATAATAGATGTGGAAAATTTAATATTCCGTTGAAAAGAAGGATTTACCAAATTTTAACGTTGTCTTGTTTGCAAAATCTGTGCAAAATGGAAACATTATTTTGATAGTAAAACCATTAAATTTATTTCACAGAGCCAGTTGTAAAAGAATGAGATATTTTTTCGCATTAAAATTCTTTAAAAAAATATTTAAAAAATTAAAATTTGCAATTTGGCTTGCTTTATTTGCAGCAAGGATTAACACGTTTGGTCATTTATTTTCGGTTAATATCATTTGGGATGGATCTCATATCAGTTTGAAAATTATAGTGTGAGTGAAAAACTTCCGGAAAGATTTTTATTTAAAGATCAGCGACTCAAATGGAACCAATATGTTTGTAAGAGCACACATGAAACAGTATAGTATTTTGTGAAATTTTAACTATGTTCTTTATAGAGATTTTCAATTTATGATGCATATGAAGAATTCATGTTATTGAGAAGGAAAGAAAAATCTTTTGTAATCAAAATGAGCTTATTCAGCGAAACTCGTTCCAGATGTTAAAGTGTCTCCTAATAAAATCATCCTTGTTGAAAATATCAACCTACACCCCCTTTAGAACAAGGATATACCAGAGATGAAGAATATTATTGCTGGTACTAGGATATGAATGCACTTCGTATCCACTTTAAATATTTGCATTCATTTACTTCCGATGTAAAAAACATGCAGGAGCTCGTACGTTTTATTCATTCCGAGAAAATTTCTTCCTTGAAACATAAGCATGCATGGCTGAGATAGGTGCACAAGCTGGTGTAAGCAACATGAATGAGTCACTACTATTCGCATGTACCTGTAGTTGCCCTGCAATATTCCTGGTAATGGAAGTCGAACCATGCTTATTGTGTATTCATGGTGCACTCAATTGGACTCGCTAAGCAGTTCCCAGAATGCAGATTTGTAGCTTCAGGTTTGTTTACCTTATTTATTAGCGGATGCAACATATGCTACATCCTGAAACATCCTTGGATTTGTTTATCGCGGTATTCTTGCAACGGATACGTACGTTCAGAGCAATATACACAATCTTCCGGGTATTGGTGTCATGAAAAATCTGGGATTTGATACAGTTGAAAACTCGAGATAAATGTTTATGATAGAAATTCAGAATATTATATGAAACTCAATGAAAATTGATGTATAATCCGAATTTTCATGAGCAGCAATGAAATCAGAAAAAAATCATAGAATTGGTTTGAAACCCATTTTTCAAGCGTGTTATATGACAATATGTTTATCATGGTTGTCTGCAATATGCGATATCATCAACACAATCTATGTGTTTTGCTGATTCAGTGTTTTATGCTTCCCGACTACATACAAGCCTGATGGAATCATAAAAGTATTTTCTATTCAATTCGAACTCTAGCCCAAACAAATAACAGTCATTACGTTGATGTCCACCATTCTGACGAAGAACCATTATTGTTTTCGTACGACCTAAACTATAATACAGGGTTCATCTCTACCAGGCCAAATAAAATATCAACCAACTCTCTATCGTATTACCAAATGTCCTTTCGAAAGTCGAGTATCTTATATGCTTTTTACAGACGTTCCATGACAACGCCAATCAATCTCGTGCGTGGGACTTCCCCTAGTTATGGCTCAATCAAAAGTTTTCTTTTATTTTGTTAGCATGTGTATAAGGACATGTGTATTTGCAGTTTCATCCATCAATCATGGACGATGTTTAATGACTGTCACAGCTGACAAAGCGGGTAAAATATTGCTTATGCATGAGTTTAATGCACGCATTAAGGACCATAAGAAATGGGTGGGAAATCCACTCGAAATGCCACGCTTAAAGTTCAAGGGACTGACTCGTGTTAAAAGGATGCTGGTATGAGTTAGTGAAAAATTTCAAAATTTGGTGGATGAAATCTTCAGCAGAAAATTGATCTGGGTATTTGGTTTGAGGACGCATTAAGTGGCCGCTAACATTTTTGAGTGATAAAATTGTTGCATATCTTTTTTTCGATGTTTGTAAACTTATAAAAAAAGTATTTAGAGTATTTAGAGGCAAGTGGATCTACTTAAACTTATTTTGTATGAATTTTCAAAGTCCTTTTAAATAAAAACTAGGAGTGGAACGAATTAAAAATTCTAATAACTTTACAAGTACCTAACATTTTAAAACAACCCACTTATAACGCGAGTAAATAATTATCTGGAACTTGTTTAATCCCAGTTTTTGTGCATTTCAAATTACTTATAAGTTCTATGGGAGATTTTCTGTTATCAATTAAAATAATAGAGCCAACAGAGTCCACCGTAAAATGCTGCTTCCTAAATCCTTGTCAGTTTTTGTAAGATGGTAATAATTACGAATGATTTTCATTTATATTTCTGTTAGTTCTTAAAACGAAAGATAAACTGCGAATCCCCACCCCTGCATTAAAATTTTCACGGCAAAATTAAAGCATAGTAAAAATTTGTAGCACATAACTTGAGCGATCAAACGAAGCAATTTAGGCAATTTTCGGGAAATGTTACTCTAACAGTTTGAAACAATTTCTGAGAAAAATCCCAGAATAAAGTGAATAAAACTATTGCCAAAAAGGAATAATTTACTTTCAAAAATTGTAGATTTTAAGGTAGAAAGATAAGTTAGAAAAGAATCAAAAATAGCGCACTTTTTGGAACCAAATGAGCGTATATAAATATATTCACAGCAATGTGACTTTAAAATTGATTAAAAATAACTTTTACAAATAATTCTAGGCGAAAATTTCCAAAAACCCATATACAATCGGAAAAATTTAATTAAAAAAACTTCAATCAGATGAAAGTTGAAAATCAATCTGAACAAATATCATAAATTCGACTTGAAATAGCTCCATGAAAAATTATAAGTAAATTTACTCTTGAAAAATATACCCCGAAAATAAAAAGCAGAAACTTTTCATTGCCAAAAATTTTCTGGAGAGAGTCAATTAAGCGTCTTTGAGAAACTTTCAGTGAGTACTGATTTTTTCACCTGCGAAAAGAAGAAAAATTGAATTACATTAAATAAAAATATTTAAAAATAGCCTTTGACGAAAGAATTCTGTTAAAAGAAGTAATTTGCAAAATAATCACGCAGTAAAAACAATGAACAAAGATTTTAATGCAAGAAACCTGAAAAGACCAATCAAAAAAATGTGAAAACCCCCCCAAAAAAACAAAGTAACCTTGTACATAAAGTGATCGTAGAATTTATTCAGAATAATTGTCAAGGGGTTAATTCTTTAGTCACAGTTATGTGGATTGCGGTCAGCAAGTGTGCATGAGTAGTTATTTAATATTCATTAGTTCTTTGCAGAAGTGTTTATTTTTTTGCTTCCAAAGTTGTTTCGACCGATGGTTTTAATGCAATTTTCCTATATTATTAGAAGAAATATTAATTTTGTAATAACTTTTCAACAAAATAAAAACTGTGTAAAAACTTCCAATTTTTTTAATAAGAATTTCTTCAATGATAAAATTCACATATATTGTTGATATATAATTTATTATACAATCTAATGTGGTCTTAAATATTTAAAATTAACAATTCACTGTATCAAATGAAATCCTGTTGTCCAATCTACTCCTTAATAACAACAAACTGTTTTATCTACTTTAAACAATATGAATCTTCCACTAACGACACAAATCGATGAGCAAATAAATATTTAATATCCACGTCTCAGGTCATCCATGGGCGTGAATCGCATCAAAAGCACATTAATTCGATTACTCTGCCAATGTTCTCGGTAGAATCTTGTCATTGGATCAAACAAGAGCCTTTTCCGATAGGTCATAGAGCTTGGCATCCCTTAGTTAACATTCACGACGAGTTTCTTGCGAACTCCACTCAAAGAGGATAAAACTAAAGACATTATTCGTTTATTATATTTCAGACTATTTTTTCGGAAACACGTCAATAGCAACAGCAACATCAGTGATGCCAAAGGTTCAACGGATTCCAAAGGAATTGTATTTAGGATGTCTTTTTTATTCAATATTATTAAGGGTGAGTATATGTTCGGGTTGAGCATTCTAATTTATGTTTTTTTTTGTTGTTGAGGAGATCGTTCAGAACAAATTTTGGTGGAAGGATCATGTTTTGATTTATCCTTTGAGCGGTTAATAATTCAGACCGAATTACATTTACAAAGCATATTCTCGAGAATTTCCACAACTCAACCGTATACTCGTGCTTGCATTCAAATTGAAATTATCCGTTTTTCCTGGAAAAATTCAAAATAGCCTAGAGAGAGAGCCTAGCTAACAACTATTTTTACAATTCCGTTGCAGATTGTCATCTAGTTTTAAAACAATCAGCGGGGCTGCTGGACTACACATCCTTGCCGCTTTACAATTTTGACTGCACCGTGCATTTCCCATACCACGACGACGAAGACATCGAGAACGATAATGATGATGGCGAGAATCCAGCATCAAGGACGACGTCAAACAGTGAAGTGTCAAGTCAACATCCTGGGCTGCTGGTCCAACTGACCCGTTTGAATGTGCCCTGCGATAGTGGCGGTTACATAAAATTCTCGGGAAATCAGGCGCTGTGCGGGAAATTGGAAGAGTTGCTGCCTAGCGAGAGGACATACCATTTCAACACGCACAAAGACACGAGTGTACGCATCCACAAGAGTCCTATGTTCAACCTGAAATTCCGACTGGTCGACTATTGCTATAATATGTCACTGACGGAGCAGAACGGCTCCTTTCACTTGCATCCTGCGAAAGACACGCTCGAATGCTACTTTCGAATACACCTGCCCTACGGAAATCGGATCGAGCTGAACCTAGTTGTTAACGATGAAAGTAGGAGTCAAGCTGGCGTCCACGGAAGCTTCGACTCACGTGATAGTTACTTTCGAATCAATAGCACGTCGACGTCCTCGAGTAGCCAAGGACAAAACGAAATAGTAGTTTTTAATGACCCAGTGACGCACACTGATATTAGCTTAGGAGGAAGCAGCAAGAACAGCAGTCGCAACACCAGTGCTGCTGATTTTTTAATCGGGAGCAGTCATAAATTTGCTGATCCAAACGATAGTGTCCTGCAGCTCTGCGAAGGATTGCGGATACAAATCCAAGAGTTTCCCACGTACAAATGGTCATACTGTGTAAACGACAAGTCTGGCCCGAGAAATTTTTCGCTGATTTCGCAAGGCAACACCCTCGTCCTGCACGTTGCTAAAACGTTTACTGTGAATATGAACGTGACCAGCAAGGATGGGAGCAGTTCTCGCTTGGCTAAAGAGCAAGACGAAAAACTTACTGAGAATAATAAGAAGGACAGTAGTGGAAGTCGACGTCCATCGTCATTGTATTTAGCTTATTCTGCAAAACCCATCCCTGCAATCGTGTCGGACTGTGCCTTTGGATGGGTCGCCATGCAACAATTCTGTGTGGCAACTGTGAATGTTCCTCTTACGTGGCACCAGAGTGAAGAGTATTGCATGGAAAAAGGAGGACACCTGGCATCAATTCGGTCAGATGCTGAACAGAAAACGATTGACCAAATATTGCTGAACAGGTAAGGTTGAAATTAATGAATTTGAAAAAATGGTTCGTACCTTTTTTTATATACTCCGTTTTGAATCCTTGTCTACTGAAGATTTCATTTTGAACAAAGAACATGTGTCTTACAAGTATGGAGAAGTATAGAGAAACATGCAAATGCAGCAGGATTATGCCAATTTCTATAATGAATGACTAGAAGATGATAGTTTGGAAATAATAAAAAAAAGTATCATGATATGAAATGATTTATTAAACTGTGCCCATTTGCTTATGTCTAAAATTAATGATTGATTCATCTGCTAGCAAACTTCTCGAAGAATAGTGAACCAGCTTAGCAAACAGATAGATACTAGAAAACATCCTCGCTATCTTAGATTACAAACTAGATTGTAGACTTGCTAAACGGGCCAACTTTTAGCATCCAGAATAAGTTTGTCTGTCTGAGAATTTCGAAACTTCACATTTGCGTTAGGCACAGTAATTTATGATGGCTTCAGTCTATTCTAATATCGAAATCATCCCCATTCTTCTATTTTCCAAAAATTCGAATAGTAGTCTGATAAACTGAAAAACGCTCTCAAATATTTAGTTGGGAAATCATTGACTGTTTCAAGCCTTCACTTTGCAACAGTGTCCTTTGCAGCTTATTTAGACTAATTTTGTAGCCCTATTTTCTTAACTCTTGATGGACTGTTCGACAGTAAGATGTTTCGTCAATAACATTTTGATTGAATAAAATATATTTTCAAAAACTTGTGTTGTGTCCTTCGTTTCCAATTTTGGTGACCCACCTCAAAACTATGACTAACCACTCTCACTTTCAGTCCAGGCTATCAAGACCGTTTTGCATATTGGATTGGAGCATCTGATAAAACCTACGAAGGAGACTTCCGATGGAACGACGGACTTCCATTTTCATACACGAGTAAGTTCGCCGGATTTGCATAACATTTACTACATAATTTCACTGAATTTATGTCCTTCCTTCACTACTCACTGTGTTTCCCTATTAAATCATATCGCCACAATCAGATTGGTTTCCGGGGTGGTCACAGCATGGTCATTACAACAAGCAGCCCAACGATGACGGATTAAGTGGTCAGGACTGCATCGAATTGCGGCGAGATTTTCGGGTACCACCCGGTGTCCAGCCAACCAAAACACCCAGTGTTGGAACCTACATGTGGAACGATAGGGACTGCAACGCCAGGAACTACTTCATATGTGAACGTCCAATTGTTGATGGTAAGTAAGATACACGCGAATGGTATTCGTATCGTGCAGACCGATCGCTATGCCAAGTGCCATCACATTCGACTTGATTTGCTGGACATTGTTGTTCTCGTTTCCAGAGCCCGTGGAAAGGAATTGGTCGAAGGACTGCAACAAGACGACATCGTTGACGAAGGAACGTCCACGGGCATCCTTGTGGAGTCCGTCGTTCCCGAGGCAGTATCCCGACAATGCCAACTGTTATTCGACCATAACAGCTCCCAGTGGTTACAGGATTGTTCTCGAGTTTGAGGAGCTCGTTTTGGAGAATGAACCTGCGTAAGCTCTTTTGCAATTTTTCGACTCATTGTTAACTCTTTCAGAGTGATTGAATAAGTGATTGACATTGAGTTTTGATAGAGTTACTATGCGTTAAAATGATATTTGATTGGGACTCTCTATGCACAGATGCAGCTACGATTACCTGGAGATAACCGAGCCAACTCTTGGCCATCATCCCTCGAACGCGATCAGAAACTCGGATCCATCTTCTGGATCATCATCATCGCCAGCAGCGAACTCACCCTTCTCTAGATCCTCCCGGCATGGATCGCGACACACTCCCCCGTACCGAAAGCGTAATTCTTATGAATCTAATCTAAGTGCTAGCTCGAATTCTAATAGCAATAGTGATAACGACGTGAATAGCAATGCGAATAGTAATAAAGTTCTTAGTGTCAATGTAAATAGTGCTAACGTGGAGATCGCTCAAGCCAACTACCAAAGTCTACTTAGTATCTTTTCGAATTTGTACAAACCGCGCTCGAATTTTCTCATTCAAACGCCAGACTATCCGGGCGGAAGCCCACTGTACCACACGACCCGCACGCGGGACACCCTGCCCCGGCGATTGTGTGGCGACTGGAGCTCAAAGCTGAAGCTTCTGCGCTACGTGTCGGCGGGCTCCTATCTAGGACTTCATTTTGTGTCTGACTATTCGCACCACTACGGCGGCTACAAGGCGAAAGTTTTCATGGAAAATAGTGAGTATATATATTTATTGTGTGTTCTTTATTATGTCACTCTGTCGAATAATGTGTATTTAGTTTGCTTCCAAAGTTAAACTCTAAACTTTTTGGGGTGTGTGTGTGGTATCTCAGTTTTCTCTTGGAGTTCTTCGATCAGCAATTCAATTCATGATAAGAATCGTTGGCAGTGAAGAAAGATACATTTTTCGAAAATCTGTTATCGTGATGGGTTTAATATGTGGTTTTGCTATCCAAGAGGCTTGTTCTATCTTCTTGTGACTACTTTAGACTTTTTGAAGATTTACAATGAGGAAGGTTATGAAGATACATCAGGCTTTTCTCTGTTTGTAATTAAAAATAAACTGAAACGTAGTACTTAATCTTTCTTTCGATTTTACATTAATCCTTAATGTGGACGTTAAATTTATTTTATCGATAACCTTACCCCTACACTAATACTTTGCGTTTAGGTTCCATTGTCATAATACTCACGAAAATAAATTGTATTTGGTTTTGGAAATAAAATTCTCCCTGCAATGCTTCTTGAGCAAATATCATTTGATTTATACGTTGAAGTATTTTTATTTTTAAAAAATATACCTCAATCATTGTTTTCAACTCATATGCTTACAATTGTCGATTTTTTAGTTTCGTAAATTAGCCTACAGAAATGATTTTTCAGCTCAAATAAAATGTATAGCTCTGATATATCAGGAAAGTTTATTCATACAATTTTCGCAACAAGCTTAGCTACGCAAAATTCCTAGGACTTGATGATTATGCAATTGGAGAAAATATAAAGATAGCAAGACATAAAAAAAACTACTAATTTTCCATCCTAATAAATTTCTATAGCTTTTAACTACGATACCATGAAATGGAAACTTGACATTTTTGTTAGTTTGGCATCAAAAACGAATCAAACATTTATCAAAAAATTTATGCAGCAAAACAGAAATTCTGTATGGCAAATTTTTAAATGTAGAAGTTGTTCGTTAAAAAAGCTTAACAATCAACAAATTCTACCAAAAAAAACCGCGGAAGATTTAATTATATTATTTAATACGGAAACGTGTAATGGATTTGTTGAAAAAAAATCATAAGAGAATATCCCCAAGTGTGAATTTTAAATTAATTGCGTACACAAATATCATATTTCGATGGTTTCTCTTCAGATTCTTCGTTGCATTCATTTGCAACAAATTATTTCAATAAATTAATTTCAACCAAATTAGCATTGATGTCCTGCCAAAAATGCAAAATGTAAATTTGGCAAACAAATCGGGTTGGCATAAGGCAAATAACAAACCATCACCACAACTGGTGAATAATCAATTCTCCATCGAATTCGTCCTTTTTGCTCAAGCTATCATGTCGCTATATCTACATTTGTAGATATATGTTATTCATGGCTTTTACAATCCTAGTAATTTGCTGGAACCCTTGCTCTTGTGCAATTTAACAATAACCGCGTTTAATTATAATTGCAAAATCATTGCATTGTTAAATTTTCCGGGTGAATTTAAATGAATGTAGTCCGTAGGGATTGTTAAGTTCATCGTTTTGTAACTGAGCTCTGTTCGTCCTGTTGAATGCAATGGTGGTCGTGTGGAAGCTGACGAGCGGGCCAATTAAAATTCCTTCAATTTCAGTGAAATTATTTTTCAGGTGTAGCTATATGGTTTGGGTAATTAAAAAGGATACTAAATGGTATGATGAAAATGTGAAATAATTGTTGTAGGATTTGAATTAAAAGCAATAAAATAATATAGTGCAAAAGCAGACTTAAAATGATACTTAATAACAATGAGAATAATATCTGTGGAATCATTCTTTGAGTGTTGAATTAAAATAAAGATAGATTTTCTGTACTTTTTTTTATTGTGAAGAATTTAGTAGTAGCATTTAGCAGCTTCAATTAACAGCTAGGACTGCAGAAAATCAGAAGCAAATGCAAGTCAACTTGGTTTGCAACTTTGTTAAGAAAGCTGTCAATGTTTAACTACAGTGGAAAAATGTAACTTTTTGACCTTCTGACGGTTATTAAATCCATTTCTTGCCGACTCCAATTATTTACCTTTGAACATAGTGAAATTCCGGACCAACTGGACTGTTTGAAATTGAATTTTACACTTAGTAAAAATTGGTCCTTTCCCAATTTGATTTATTTTTGATAACTTCAAGAAAAAAACTGACATCCACACACCCACAACATCGAACTATCTTCATCTTACTTTCAATTAGATCGTAGAAATTCTACTTAATTTTTTTTGAAATTATGCTAGTTTAACATAAATACAGTAAAATGGCAATCTTTTATATTGTATGCGTATATGTCTATGTATGTATGTAACCTATGTACCAATATCAATACGTAGGAGCGCATTGGCATCGTGGTGGCGGTGGTGGTAAGTTTGTGATGAAGCTGTAATGTAAATAATAATATTGTTTTGTTTGAATAAATTGAATCACCCATTGCCACATTAGGATGCGAATATCACACCATCACATATATGCAATTGCCATTTAGCGTTCGTTCAATAGAGCTATGTGATTCTAATGGAAATTTGAGTGAAAATTCAGAGATTTTCACGTTGCTTGCATCAGACTTTTGTTGAGATTTCGATTTTAAACAGTAGAATAAACTTTCATGTTTGTAGTTATGGTATTGAAGCATTTTTTAAGTTTATTATGAGCATTTGATTGATCTTGTATCTTAAACAAGACTTCACATCAAAATAATGTCATTGAAAACCTAATGAAAAAGTTTCGAAATGTTCAATCTCACTCTAAGATAAGCATGTCGACTTTAAAATTGACTTCCAGACTGTTCATATTCCTGTAACCTCTACCATATTTTCGCCAGCAAGCATATATTAAATTCAAATCAAGTCATCATTCTAGTGATTTTATTTGATATAGTGACGTTTTCCATTAAAATTAAAGTCAATTTCATAGTTGTGATCGTTTTAAAGAAAGTCAATCATGAACTCTTTCGGTGAATTGGCCCACGTTGGGCGCGAAAATAAAATTGCCTGTTTATTCATAATTTAAATCTTTAAAACGTATATAAAACATTCTTATTCTTCTTTTTCATCAAAGCATCAATATTTTGACTAAAATAAACATTTAAATGGACTGTGAAAATTTAATGCGTAATGTAACATATTTTTGATATCAGAACCTTACAACCAAAATGAGTATGCAGTTAAACGGATATTCTTTTCGGGAATTATATTATATTTGAAAACACATTATTTGTCAAAGTCTGCTCGGAATGCTTTACATACAGTTGCGTTAACAAACTGTTAATTTCTGATGTTTAAGTTTTTAAAATCCATATTTTTAAACGAACCAAATAAGTCAAACCTACATATTCTTATGTGACTATCCAATTTCATTAAGCATCCCTTCATGTATTTACCCATCTCCTGAGATTTGTTTTTATTTTGGTTTCAAATGAAACAAAATAAGACCAATATCAAATCATTCTCTGCAACTTTTGCTTGCCCGTTGATTGATTAACGCTTATCAAAGTCGAAACATAAAATACACTTTAAGTCTGCTGACTGCCAAATTGTTAATGAGTTAATGAAACAATAAAACAAAGCTTATATGATCAAAAAGCCAAGCAAATGATTAATGTGCCGTCCTTGCCCAAGCTTTGTGGCATTCAAAACATTGAACGAGAATAAGAATATGGGATATTTTCCCAGTTGATCTTTAAGTGGCATTTTATGTAATTTTTCACGTTCTGTTTTTCCCCTGTCACCTCAAGTTTTTACAATGCTATCAATAATTTATTACAGTATTTGCGCACTCTTAAGTCGTTCAGCATTTTTTGTCTTTGTTTGGTTTTGTTGCAAAGCGTGAGTAGTCGTCGATTACACTTTACAAAATTTGTCTTGCGAAAATAGGAAAAGTGACAATGATAAATGACATCAATTGGAAATAATTACTTCAGAAAATGGGATTCTCTCATCAGGAGTAACAGCAACAACGCCTTCCGAAATTAATAACGTAAATCGTCTTAAAGTGTTGGCGCCTGATGGCTTGGAAGAGTGGTCAGGTCAACAACAGAAATAGCTTGAACAGATGAGACTGTCTTGTACTCCTAGTTAACCGTTTGTCGATCGAAGGACGCCTAATTAGATTTCCTCTTGTATGCTAGGTAATTGCGTTTTCACTGGCCAACTCTCCTGTGGGACGCCTTGTTATTGTTTGTCGTCTTCGAAAGAGGAATTGGTTTGCGTTAGCTAGATGAATTCAATGTTAGATGCTGGTTTGATGGTTAGTGAGAAGACGCCTTTGGAACGTTGAAAGATACTTCCTTTAGTTTCACTTTATATTCATTGAAATAACCACAGCCGACGTGCTGAATCTTAATTTAAAATTGAAAGAGGAACTATTGTTCTGATCATATCGAAGATTGAGTTTTAAAGGAGTCAGGAAGACAGGCAGTAACACTCAATACTAAATCATTCTTTAGCCATGGCAAATCATCTTCGTTTGCGGTGGTCTAATCACCATACCGTCTTATCCAACATCAACCTTGGTCTGTTTTTCAAATTTATTAAGATTCCTTTTGTTTGGATTTGCTTGTAAAAGTTTAGCGGCATATAACAATTCAGTCCTTTAAAAATAGATAAACATCGGCAAAATTGATATCAGTGGTAAGGAGCTCTTTCTAATCGATCAATGGGATCATCAGAAGTCTTGCATTTGAACTTATATTTCATTTAAATGCTCCAAATTTTTTCAACGAGATCTTAATGGTTCAATATTTATCGAAAGGTAAATGTTTGATATTGATCATTCATAGCATATCATTCTTCTCGGCTATGTCAGATTTTCTTTACTACTGATTCAGAGATTTTTATGAGCTATGGAATTTCACTCTATTATGCTGTTGTATCTTTTTTTCAACGTTGGGAGGTGGAAATCTTCAAAAGATACCGATCAGCTCCTGCCTCTCAGCATGCCGGGTGTCTACCGACTAACACCACCTCCGTTTCCTGCAATCACTCTCTCCATCAAAATTTAGTAGTTCTCCACTCTGGAGAGTGGATCTACAATTTTCAGACTGTATTTTCTTGATGAAATAAAGCAACATCATTTTCTTGTTTCAGGCTCAAAGAAGCTCTCAGATATTGCTTCTATTCGCGCAACATTCCGTATTCATGCATTTCTTCATACAAAGACTTCCTTGCATATTTGAAAACAATTTTTAAAAAGATGCATGTTTCTGTTTCCAAAAGACATCTTAAAGTATTGCTTCTGAGGCAAATAGACGCTTTGCATTGAAATCTAAGCTAGGTTCATCAAGAAGCAAAATCTAATTGACTTTTTGACGTAACTTCTTCTATCCTGACGGTGTGCACAATTACAACAGTTGTTGAGCTGAATAAAATATTAAAATCCTTCCAGTACTTGGATACAACGGGTTATTTTCCATTCGACTTACTGCAACATTTTGAAGAAAATTGTAAACTCCATCCTAAACTACTTCAAAAGGTGTAATCGACGTTCATTTTTCACAATTCAATTATTCACCCATCCAGGATCATTTGCAACCATTAAATGCCTAAATCGTTTCTATTTTCAAACTAACAACACGCAGCTGCCTCCGAGTGTCCCGATGAAAGACTGAAGCCATACAACGGATCCTGTTACCTATTCGTGTCGTATCCAGAGGTTGACTGGTGGACAGCCCAGCAAGTGTGTCGAGGCATAGGAGCTCAACTCTCATCCGTGTCCTCGCCCGACGAACACAGGTAATTTTCATGAATCTCTCCTGGTTGATTGTTTCGAGTCTAATTAAGCCCATGTTCATGGATCAATGGTCCTGCTTTGTTCTTCGTCTCGAACCAACAACAGATTCATAACATCCAGCATCCGAAATCAGGCCGACTATGCACCACAACTCATATATTGGCTGGGTGGGGAGTTGGCCAACAATCGACAATTCGAGTGGGCGGATGACACCAAAATGAGATTCCAGGTAAACGACAACATTTGATCCACATTAGGGCTGAGACAGCCAATTAAAGTGATGTACAGAGCAACAAGTACTCAATTAAGGGTCCGTTTAGGGGTGGCTTCCCGGCCAGGGACAGTTCGAAGAGATGCCGACGGAGGCCATGTGCCTGGGGCTCCAGTGGAAGATGTCACCAACTCCTATGCTTCCGTCTGGACTGTACTGGGAAGCACAACGGTGCCGCCGCGTTGGTGGCTACGTCTGCAAAAAGCCCAAACAGTTGTTTGATCATTTTCATGTTCGGAATGAAACTGTGACGGGGCTGGAAGGACGACTCACATCCCCAGGTAAGTCTTCATAGAGTGAATGACTTGCAGGATTTAACATACATTTTTGGGAATTCCTATGTTGGTTTCATCTTTTGTAGCACAGATAATTAAAACTGTAGTCAATGCTTCCAGAATAAAATTCATAATCAATATTCCATGATCACGAACTAATTTCAGGATACCCGAGCTCATACCCGCTCAACATGGACTACTGGGTGCGCATCGCTGTCCCAGAGCGTCATCGTATCATTGTCCAATTCCAGAAAATCGATTTGGAACCGCAAGACGAGTGCCTGTACGACTATGTCAGCGTGCAGAACTACGAGCCTGTTGAATTGGAGCAAGCAACAAACCCCCTAGCCATGACCATGTTTAGGCCCACCTCTGTCAAGGCTGCAGCGTACAAGGAAGACGCTAACAGGACACCAAATGTCCGCCCAAATCGTAATGCAGATTATCCGTTCAAGAAACTCAACGACGAATTGATGCGAGGAGCCCATTTGCCAATTAAATCGCGGCAGCGGAGGTCCTCCGAGGGGCACTTGATTTGGCAGCAGAAAGGCCACCTAATAAGCATGTGGACAGCCATGGGCACATCGCCTGTGGGGAGCCGCTTTAGTAGGATACCTATGAATAGGAAGCGACGTCGGAAAAAACGAGCACTCAATGAGAACCCTTTGAAGGAAGCCAAAGCGAATGCCGTGGGCACGGAACACGTGGAGCAATCAAGCGACGAGCGTTTGAAGCGGAGCTCCGTGCCCCCCGCAGACACAGACAACGCTCAATCCTTTCTTCCATATGTGCGCTGGTGCGGCACACACGACACTAATATGTCGAAATTCGACTTTATTTCAGCCTCCAACGAGATAATTTTAAACGTACACAGCGACTACTCCACGACGGGACTAGGATTTGCCGCCACGTGGAAGGCTATCGACATGTCAGGGTGTCCTTTTCAAACGTTGACTGCACGCGAAGGCACTCTGGTGAGTCCCAACTATCCACACTTTCTGCTCAATAACTTGGATTGTACCTACGTCATCCAAGCACCGATGGGGCGCAAGGTGTGGCTGGAGTTCACCGATTTCCGCATTATTGGAGGCGCCTCCCTGGAAGTGGATGTGGGTCGAGGGTACTTTCAACCCTTCCGGAGAACGACACATTTGAATGAGGGTACCTTCGTAAGTTTGGGCGAGCAAATTAAAATACAAATTAGAACCGGGATGAACCCTCGGGGAAAAGGATTCCGGGCATTCTACAAAACAGGTAAGTTGTACTCCTTTCTGTACTCGCAAATTGTATCCCTGAAACCATAAAACAGATGAAATGGGGAAATTTAATTGAGAGTGAAAGCACACCTTTTTGATAAGTGTTGAAAAGGAATGGGTCACGGTATGTGTTCACAACTCCTCTTCAGAATCCAGAATTTTCAATTAAAGTGAATTTATGACCAATAGCGTGAAATACGTGAGACATTCCTGCCGAGACTCTTTGATCAATAGCGCGTCATAGAACATACAATACACTAACGTTGTTTCTTCTGCTCTTTCCACACACACAAACAGTTGGTCCCTTGAATGTCGAACGCGTGATACATCTAAACAGCAATGCTACAGGACTCATCTATCATTTGAATTATCCTCAAGTGATTCCTGGAAACGTGGAATACACGGAACACTTGATGGCACCTCTAGGCGAAGTTATTCTACTTGAACTATATGGGGTGGAGTTCTCGCAGAATGGATGCCAGGATCATACAATTCTCGAGGTAATTTGGTTGAAGTAATCATCTTGATATAATATGATTTGCATTGTAAGCACGACGAGATTGTGTTGTTGGAATGGTTTGATGCGAATTCGGAGACGACTACAATGATGATGCGTGTGTTCTTAGGAAACCAAATCAAATGTAAATTTAGTGGATGATCGGATGATTAGATGTTGATGGTGGTGTAGTCTATTTACAATTCTATAAATACATGCAATACCATAAATGAAAACAAGGTGTCCAATACATGACCTACGTTTGAACTTTGATCCAAGACGTAGAAGTTAAGAGCCTGAAGAATTATGAAAATTGGAAGGGCTGCATTTTTGAAATTTCATTCGTACTTAATCTAAACTACTATCAAATAAGCCAACATTTAATAATCAATCAACATTTTGAAGCAATACTCTTAACAGGAGCAGTTTTTTCCAGTGGTCTCATTTTAGAATGAAATTATTCAAAACTAGTTCAGAGTTTGCGTTGAAATAATAAATTTAAATTTTACGTTATCGGTTACTAAATTGAGATAATTTCTGATAATGATTTAAATTTCTTACTACGGTTCTTAATCCGGTTCTCATTTGCCCAATGGTTTTGAAATTTAAATCTTAAATGTGGGTTTCCATTATGCCCCAGTAGTTAGGCCCTTGCTGGATCGTCGCTAGACCAATTAACTGTACTGTGCATATGATGTGTATAAATTATGCTTGCTTTTTATTTCATCAGCTTAGAATCGCGTTTAAGACCTTTCAGCGGTTAAAAAAATTCAAAACGGAAAAGTAGAAATAAGAAAGTGAAGTACAAGAAACAAATAATATCGTCCAAAATAGATACATAAATCTTACAAGGAGAAGGCACGGCATCGTCCTCTCAGATCTGTATGAAATTTGGCACATAAGTAGGAGACATCAAAGATATTCGATTCTTAAAATATTATATATTTTCATATCTGGCAATATTTCAATTTTCCGTTGAAATTAACACATGCAAACGTATACAATTTATACTTTTTTGAAAAGTCACTGAATTTATCTACTTACCTACTTATTCGACAAATTCACTTTTTCCTCTTGGATAATCTTTAATCCATCATTTGCAAGTCGATGAACAATTCGTTGATGGTTCTTTCTTTCGAAGGGCGAAAGTAATTGAAATGGAAATTACTTACTTACACATCCACTTTCAGCTCAAGAGAATGGCAACAGTAAAACCGAACATCTGCAGAATATACATAATTTCTTTGACTTACTCAAACCCTCATTTGATATCCATTTGATAACAATCCGCTTTTCTGAAGATGTTATTTTATCGCCAATCTAAATTCACGACTTTTTGGTGGCTTATGATTCATATGCATGCAAAAAGGTCAATTGTGTTAGTCATTTCGGTCCTCTTTTGTAAAAAAAATCCTTGAGAAAAATTATGCAAATTAGCTGCTTTGAATTTTTCATTCTACGACTTCGAATGCGATCATATCACTGTGTTGGCGGAATGAATATCTTTGAATCCAACTGGAATGTTGTTTTAATTTAAACTGTAAAAGTTCTAGGGATGAAACAGACGTTAAGTTTGACTAATGAACTTAAATCCTAGTAATCTTTTGGGCTTCTTAATTGTTTTGAATCGAGAAAATACTCGTAAAGTGCGCTGTAGTAAAAAAAACATCGCCAAGCCCTCCCCGTCGCTCGAAATCAAAATCGCATTAAGGAATCTTTTCATGAATCAAGACAGTTCGAAAGTTCGTCACAAATTGCTACAAATGCTTGTTGGAAGCAATTCAAACTTCAGGGCTTTATCAAAACTAATCACATTAAATACCACTCCGAATAGAAATTGGCTTCGGCGGCGGAGGAAACAAACTTACACTTATGAGTTTAGCGTCACTGACTATTTGTCTCACGTCCTATGCTTCGCGGTAATCCTTCAAAGAATCGGAGAGATGATGCAACTTCTGCACGAAGTCTCAGCAAATCAGGCCACTCAATCCCAGCAGTATCCCTTCCGACAACTTGATATCCTAGTTCGTGTCATAGATACGAGCATTGATTAATGTCCTCGCCCATGAATGGAGGCGAACGTCGTCAATACTCGCAGGATGGGTTTGGGGAACAGCACGGAAGTGCTTTCGAGGATGTTGACCTGCAGCGTTAAATGGAATTCTGATGAAATGATTGGAAGGCTTTTATTGTGCCTCCTATGCTCGGATACAAGCGGTGATGTATTGCTCGGATCTATGTTGTCTGCACATTGATCCTATTTGAAGTCAATGGACGTGACGCTTTCTGGGAGTGTGTAACATGGCAAGACCTCGTTAGTAGCGCGATGATTTATAATTAATAAATTTAACAGAATCATGACCTTTTGTTGGTGGTATACCACGGAATTCAGTCTTTTATTGCATAATCTGGAAGGAATTTCGTTTTCACGTTTTTCAGGAAGATCCGAAGCAACCCTTCATTCGAATTCAAACATTTTCACGTCCACATTTTGGCTTAATATTTGACAACCAATATAAATATTATAGAGATGCTCATTCAGTTTAAGGTTTCTCTACAAAAGATGTTCAAAAATATTTATGTACACCCACAACAACTCATTTTATTCATAAAAAGTCCCATTTTAAATTTAATTTATCATGCTAAAGGGATAGTGACAAGCTGATTAAAAAGTGTTCTTCTCCCTGAACAGATTCAGAATAATATTTAATATTTCAGATTCAGAATAATATTTAATAATTATAGAGGATCAAAGATTACAGCTAAAGTAGAAAAGTGTTAAAGTATTTTTGAATATTTCTCTGTTAGAAATAGTTTTTAAATTTCTTTAAGTTAAAGGTGAACCTTTTCTGTTCGCAAAACTGACTCAATTTTATCCCAATGATCCTGGCAACGGTCTTCCATTGTGTGAAGATCATCGAGGAATCCTTTCGCTTGTTCCATGTTTTTTTTCGCGGCAAAAATTTAACATTATTTCAAACTAATCTGAACGTTACCTTATCAATCAATTATGTACATCCTAGTCAAAATGAAGCTAGTAAGTGATCAAAGCACATTCCATCCTCACAAAGCTCAACCATTTCAACCAGCGTATATTTACATGACCCATGATATGTTATCTTCAGCGTAACTCAATAATAACCGCATGTCTTTAACCTTTCTTCCGTTTCCATTGAACATCCTTTATGCAACATCAACATCGTTCATTCGATTTAGGTCTACGACAACTATGCTGACAATAATGGAACTCGATGGCAATTATGTAAACACCAAGACCCGACCACCACCCTGGCAGATGAATCGCATTCACCACCATCGTCAGCATCCCTCAAACGACGCCAAGGACACTTGGATCAACGACATGCACCCGTTTATATAACGTCATACCTGAACACTCTGCACATACGACAAAGGACTAGCACAACAGAATCCTTCATCAGCCTGAATGCAACGGTTCGCGTTCAACCAGGTAAGCCAATCCTTGCTGGGTTTGGTGCCAAAGTCCCCAAGGACAAATCAAATACCATGTTTCCGGATAGATGGACCGCAACCATTCAAATCTGTCGACAGCATTAAAAGCTATCTTATTCTTTGCCCATTATTCCTCAATATAGATGTTAACTACAAATTGAAGCTGGCATCGGGTGACGACTTGGTGGAGTCCTGTGAGCCGAATCCTTGCCAATCGAATGGTAAATGCTTAGCTGGCAGCAATAGCACGAAGCGATGCCAATGTCATGCACACTTTACAGGAAGGTAAGGATACATTAGAGATGTTCGCGTTTGTTTGGTGAGAAAGGATTGTTGATGTTAGAATTTGGTACCATTGCCATCAGTTCAGGACATTTTAAATGATCACTGGAAGACAGGGGACATTTTAGAAAAAATAAACATGTGAATGAGAGAATAGTGACATAGGATGCATAAAAAACATGTCCATCTACAAGGGGTTGGTACATTGCAGCAATGAGTCTATTAGCAAAGAGTATCTGCATTCATATCCAGATATTTAGCCTACATCCTGCTATATGCGAAAAATTCATTTATCTCGAAAAACTATGATCTTTAGAGTTTAACGCAATAGCTGGATTTTTGTGATCATCATAGATTTCATGGTCCGAAAGAACGTATTGACGAGTGCTCTGAGAGTTTTTTGTTAGTAAATCCTCGTTGGTGACTGATAAAAAATCGAATGACTGACATAATGTATATCATCTCCAAATGAAGGTGAAAAATGTAATAAAATCATTTATTAAAATTCCAAAGGATGATTCAAATTACTTTATATTGTCAGCTAAAGAATTCGTCATTCCGAACAGCCTACAGGATTAAAGAACAAATCACAGGGTCTAAGTTAATTTTCCGACGAATATTCAAGACTTCATTTATAATAAATTCTAAAATTTCTCCTATTTTGTCCTGAAAGTCAAAAGATTATAAACTTACCAGGCAACGCCGAATTTTCTAATTTTGAACCCTCTTCATACGTGAACTTCCACCACACATACTTTTAATTAGTTCAGACTCCTCTCTTGAAATAGTTTAGATTCTTTATCACATCTCAAATGAAATGTCCTGCACATTCCTCCCGCCCCCTCAACAGTTTCACTTTTGTAACTAACATCTCAACTCGAATATATCTTCTGTAGGTTTTGCGGACTGACTATGTGCGAATTGGAGCCATGCTTGTTCGGCAAATGTGAACTGACACCAACAAGTTTTAAGGTACGTATTGTCGACATAAAGGACATAAAGTCAAAAACTGTATAGCATTTTGAACTTTCAATGATTGGTTTGTTCCTTTTAGTGCCACTGCCAAAGCGGGTATATTGGAACGACTTGTGAGCAAAAGCAGAAACCATGTGCTGATAATCCTTGTGAAGGACGTGGTGAATGTTTTGAAAAAAGCGGAGGATTCTTTTGCAGGTGAGCTGTGTTGATTCGAATGTAGTTTGTGTATAAATGATTAGCTGAGAAGATTCTGCAGCATTATTGGCATTGATTGTCACTCAAACTTTTTATCATGAATGTAGATAAAGGTAATATCCTTTATTTATGGCAAAGAAATCTTTAGATTTTCAGTAAATAGCCTAGCCCTATTAATCCTATTTATAACGGATCTGAATTAATTGCTGGGGTTTTTTCCCCGAAATAGGTGCCACGCGTGGTGGGAAGGCACGCGATGCGAAAAACGTATGATGCACATCCCTTACAAGCCTCTCTCCGAACGGATGCTTCAGGAACCCTTCTGGCTCGGTCTCATCACGGTGTTTGTAGTTTTAGCAGTAATCGGTCTAGTGTGGTGTGCCAAGCGCCATTTTCCGGAGAAAATTGAAAAACTACTGGCGGAAGAGGCTGATCGCAACCGACGTAAGTGTTTCCCATTCCAGCTCATCTTCAGGATGGACGCAAGGATATCGGCCAAGCAATAATCAATTTCTTCTTCTTTTCTTTTGATCGTCTTGAACAATTGATATTTATCTCGTTGGCACCATTTACCAATTCATCACCACATCAATCAATATTCCAATCATCATCTTGACCACGTGTACAGCTTTCGGACATGGACATCATCATCATACATCGTTGCGCGAACAATTGCAGTTCACCACCTCGATCCCGCAGACGGCGGCCACAACACCGGGCGCTCCACGGTCAATATTCAACAGACTGGGTATTAGAAAACCGTCGATTTTGAGCCTCAGCAGCCCGAATCCTCCGGGCGGCGCCACGGCCCGTACATTCTCGCTAGATGATTTGTTACGACCGCCCCCGCGACGTAAGATAGGCTAGACATTATCTAAACAAATCCCACCACATGATTGGTTCCTTTTTGTTACTATACTTCTGTAACCCCTTCTCTAACAACCACCACCTTTGCTTCTACACCGAAAAAGGCTTTGACTGCTTGACAATGCGAATCAGAGAAGTCAACAGCGATGACACAGAACTGACCTGAAATTATGTTACACTTTACGGATTCTTGGTTGCTAATTAGTTGAATTCATTATTATAATTATTTCGATTTCATCAAATGTTTCCCGTTAAATCCTGAAAATTCCACAAAAAGAATGGAAAACACATTAGAATCTGTTTGAGATGTAAACCGATCACTACACCATCGACCAACCTGTGACAAAAGCGGGTCCTGCTTTTTATGGCAAACGCATTGCAATTATAATCACGAACACTTCTTATACATATATGACTTAGGATTGTCCTCTATTTTTGGAGTAACGATGACATTTTACAGCTTATTATGTAACCGATGCATCCCTAACTGAATCCCCTTTGCCCTGAATCCTGCAGCTTCTCATTATTCTTAGTACAATGCTACGCTAAACATACTGCCGATAGTTGTTTAATGAATTCGTCCTTGCTGTTACCAGCTTTCATGACTCTAACCATTTGAAAATGTTGTAAAACGTAAGGGCGAAATAGTTGATTGCTTCTCATTTTCGGGCCATTTTATGTGAAGACTACTCAAATCAGCGCAACATTTTTTTAGGCGTATCGATAAATTCAAGGATCTTGGCCAATCTATTTTTGTTGAAAGTAAAAAAATTTCATGGAACTCTAAGCCTAGTCAGAATATGACTCCTGTGATAATCTTGATGATGCTTCTAGCCACTACATTCTTAAGCACTTGAACAACTAAATATTGGTAGCATTGTCTAGAATGAGACGAGCTAAAGCAAATAACATCACTGCAGAAACTGTCATACTATATGTGAGGGCTTTTGATGGATCAATGATCCTGCATCTTTCTGAATATACGTGTGAAGCCTCTTGAAAGCTTTAAATTGGTCTGACTGGAAAGTAGGAGTCATGATCTTCTCAATTTTCACTAACATTCAATATAAGTTCTCAGTTCATCATCAGTTATCCTTTAACTTCCAACAATTTTCACTGCTATTTTCAATGTCCCAGAACAAGCAGTAACGTCCACTTCTGTCTCTAGAATCCTCTTATCTATGGAAGAATTTCCAGTTTTATCTTCAAATCCAAAACTTTTCAGACTATCTTTTATTTTGCAATACTCCAAACAAGGACATTCCATTTGATTTTTGCATATTTCATTTTGTCAATCATGTTTTCTTCTTTGTAATTTTAGTCAAATTCAATTCGTTTGTACACCAATCTATGTATATTTCTAACTTTTCACCCTGTAAATACAACTGAACGTCATGAATTTTCTGCAATCATTTTTTGAATCTTAATCAATTCTAAAATTCTATTTACTTTACTATGTAAACTAGCCCCTTCGTCCTATTTGTGTGCGGTGGCTGCTGGTAGGCTAAAATTGCACTTTCAATATACCGTCAAGCAACACTATCTATCTAGATTTAATTGTTGGTAGAAATTTAATCTAGCGCATTTTCAGTTTATTTTTGCAATGTGCACTTGTAGTGGTCTTAGACAATCTTATTATTCAACCGTAGATACATAGAGTATAACGTCACCCAAAGCATTAGTTTGTGGTACACTGCGCTAAGTATAATGCACCTGTTGTATGAATAGTGGCTTTTTACTAGATTTGTAGATTTGTTTAAGCACTTGCACAGCCAATGAGCGTCTCGCATTTTAATAGATTTCTTTGAAAACTAGGCTCGCCGTCACCGCGTAAGAAACGCAACAACTCGACGCCCACGAAAAAGAACGCAGCCGAAAAGAAACAGATCCTGCAACAACTCGTCTCGCCGGCTGCCAGTCAACTCAAGCCAAAAGTTAGTCTGGAAGAACTCATTCAAATGTCCGACAATCGTCTGAAGGCAACTGTGGTCGACTCGGAGAGTGATTTAAAGGAAACTACTTTCTCTGAGAACTCGATTTCGGTGTCTGCTTCTACATCCACCACAAGACCCTTGAACGATCCCAAGTTGGAGAAGAAGGTCACATTTGCCAGATTGCTGAGTAAAGTTTCTGCAGAAATGAGCTCAGGATCAGAAATGGAAGGAGTCAATGTAAGCGTTAGTCTATTTTTAGTGAGGCTGTAGATTCAGCCTGGCAAAAATGTAATCATTTCCAAGTTAGAAGCCACAAATTAGGATCTTGATCCGAAATCTTTTCAAATTTTAATTGTTGCTACATGCACACTTTATTGGTTGAACAACATACAGCCTGCTTCTAGTTTAACATCATTTCCATTCTCTAGTCTACAAAATACGCTCGCTTCCACCTTAAGTGGCCTCCTGTCTTCTTCCAGGGCACGCATAACTCCAGCGCTCTTAGTCTTCCCACTGAAATCCAATATCGTGCCAACTCTCTACCACAATCACCATGCACAAATGACATTCGCTCACCGCATAGCACGTCCTCCAACCAAGGAAGCGATTCACTATCCAGCTCCGACCTGGCCCTTACTGATATTGGCTTGCGCAACCTGTACGCACGCCGGATCCGACCGAAAGTTTCCAGTGCCGACTCAATACTCGCCATGCTGCGAAACTTCCCATCGACCACGTCGACCAACTCTATAGTGCCGCCCTCCTCTGGGTTTATGTCACCGTCGACCACACCAACAATGTCTAGTCCGCAGGACGACAATCCAGCTGACGATGAGTCGTCCACCTCGTCGATGCACACGCCGGTCAGCTTCTCTAGTGGAGCGCCTGACTCTCCTGTGTTCTATCGTCAAACTACCATTGAAGTACCTGTCTTAGATGTCTTGAACGCGCACAAGTCAACATCCAACACCAGTGTGCTGCACCCACCGACAATCCTTCTCGAGATTCCCAACAACGGAATCAACAAGTGCCTGTCGCCAATACGGGAGCTTCCAACGCCAATGCCGTCACCAGCTCTAACGCCGATCATGCCCAGACCGCAACGAAGCAACAGTCCGATTGGCCAAGCTGATCCTCTGATGGGGCATTACAGCGACGACGAGGACCAACTTATGGTGAGTCTTGAGTCTCTGCATCCAAACTTATGATTCCAGCTTTCAACGTTATTGCAATTCAGTTTGAGCTGAAGCTGTGATTGACACAGTGCTTGAATCCGCTTCCATTATTTTTTAGACCTTCACTAACCTTCATTCCCTCTCCGTAGTCCAACAAGCTCATTCCGATGATTCATGTCGATAAGAGCCGCCTCGACCTAGAGGTCAGCACCGCGCCAACAGACACAACGACCACCTCTACGGCGGACATCAACCGAAAGCAACACCACATCAACCCTCCCATCTCAATCACGATCGACATAGATCCGCCGACACCGGAAGAGCGTGCCACTCGTCCGCGAAGCCTCATCATTCCGACCCTTATCGTTGAACAGCCCAGTCCCACGCGGGAAAATCGAGGACGATCACCACCCATCATACAGCTCGGCTCTCCGCCCCCTCAACGCGCCAGCATCGGTGAAACCAGCTTCGCCTTCCCCAACAAGGAGCAGCAGAAAAGGTAACTTTCATGGATCTATACCTTCTTCCCTTGCATCTCCGATTCTAGAGTTCAATAGACTTAGGTGCAGGCCCAACCGTCCTTGAATCCATAGTCAGACTTGCTTTTGGATCGACAAATTCTCAGTTTTTGCTTTTTGCGCTAGTCCTTGTAGCATCGATGTTGTGCCGTAGTCACTTCCTGTTTTGTAAATAGCTCCTTCCGTCCGATCCTTACAATATATATCGTAATGACTAGAATGTGCATTCATCATGCAGTAGTTGTTGTTTTTAGTATCGATGTGTAAACTCCCTGATTCCCAGACCTTAACCAGACAAACCTTGCCTCTATAGGCTATTGAAGCAGTTTGAAAAGCCAACATCTTTAGATCTTCCATTTGTGCCGCCAATGATCACAATCACGTCGAATGTGAGCGAACTGGAATCCGATGTTGAGCCGATGTCGCCAGCGCCCTCGAAACTGCTCGGAGGGGCGTCTCTGCTGGTGCCTGGCAACCCAGCCATGTGCTACTTGAGTCCTTTTCCGATGTGCACCAGATCGGACCGAACCATATCGGAGAGTAACCTCAGCTCCTCCGGATACTCCAGCATGGCTAGTCCGGGACCAAGCAGATGCGGCTCCAGCAACCCACTGTGTCCCAACGAAATGGATGAGTCGGGGAGCGGAGCTACTGGAGCAGGACTCTCACTGCATATGAGCTTGATGAACCGCAGACAAAACTCACTCCTGGCCAGCTGCAAGGAAAACATCACAAACGGCAAATCCTCAAATAGCTCGGCGGACGCCCACGAACGTCTCAGGGGAAGATCCGATTCGGAAACCCTTTCGGACGACGCCTTGCTAGAGTCTAACGACGAAGGAATCGGAACGGACCATCTAGACGAAAAGGTTGAAGACGTGGAGACCAAGCGCAACAAAGACCTGGAAGTGTATATCAGCGAGGATCTGCTGGAAGTGGGAAGGATAATGCTTAATGCGGAAGAGAGTCAAACACCAACAATGGCTCAGTTGCAACTTCCATCCATTGTGATCCAAGGGGATGGGTCCGACAAGCTCTCGCCTGTATCCTCGCGCTCTGAAAGTCCACTCAGCGAACGAGCTGGAATCGGGCGTTTCTCACCGCACTTCTACGGTCGCAAGGATCAACTTCCTTTCACGGACTCGGATGGCTTGTATGACTTCCCTTCATCGGACGGAAAGGGAGCCACCGTCACACATCAACGAAGGAGCAGTAGCAAGAAACGTGATCGTAAATCCACAAAACCTGGACAAACCAACTCGCCAACACCCAATCATCATCTCGACTTGCCTGTCAAGGACATGGTAAGCAGCACGGGCGGTCATAATTGTTCGAAGCATTTCTCGCATCATCATCCGCACTATGTGACCTCTTTGACTGCAAGAAAGAGTCCCAAAAGGCGACCCATTCAAAGACATCCGGTGGCAAGCAGTTCGTCATCCACGGAAAGTCTAACGTCTGCCAGGGAATTGACTTTAAAAGTAGCCAAAAGTAAGTTGTTGTCCTGTCTGTGAATATTGTTGTCGGATGAATTGCAATGACTGAAATATTTCTTTTCTTTTAAAGTTGGATCCCCGAACAGGGATAAATTTTTGAGACGTTGCGGCGAAGGGAGCGAAGATGACACTGGAGAGGTAAGTTGTAGTGTGGAAAGAAAGTAAGTGGGAACTCGTTTAGAAATGAAAACTGTCAGGATGTTGCTCAAACCCATTTACTATGTGGTTGTCTTGAGTTACTAATGATTTAAGGGATTCTGAAGATAAAACAAATTTTTCATGGTATGGAATTTTTTACAAACCATGATTTTGATTGTTATTTGATAAAACAAGATAATGAAAATTAATTTAAGAATGCAAAGTGGCAGATAAGTGCTACAGAATAATAATAAGTCATGATCTTACTTCCTGAATTAAAACTTTTGATTCGCAATGAACACAAAAAAATTGAAGGCGAAGGATTTTTGCTAAATATAAATTTTTTAAAAGTTCCCATGACATTTCTTGGGATGACCAATATTTTTTAACGTTACCATTCGGTATTCTTTGTACATCCATGAAACACATGATATTTTCAGGTTTTAAATTTCTTGTAAATTTATTTTGCAAATTTTTGGTTGGAAGAACTTTATTAATCTTGACGAGACCAGTTTTTTAGGAAATATAAATTCAATTTATTTTACACATGATTTTAATGTGAATATTTGTTCGACTAATTAATTCTCAATTCCTTCAGATATATTTATTAGAAACAGAGCTGTTCGTCTAATTGTTTTTGTTGGGTTACAGAAACAAAATGGTTGCACAAATAATTAAAGGTGAACTTTTTAAGGTTATATTAGAAATTGTTTCTCCTATTCCCATAAGAAGCAACAATCATGCAAATGTAGTAGATGGTAGATACTTTCATTATTTTTATAAAAAGCATTTGGCAGCAAATTCAATAGTCAAAGCTACAATTAAATCTTCATCAAGTGACTAGGCTAGCTCATATTTCAACATTGGTTTTTATTAGCGATGTGCTAGTCGTATCTTACAAACGAATTTACACAGGAACTAATTAATTAGTAAATTATGGAAAATTGAATTAGGAGTTTTCTGAGTATGGGTTCCAGATCTCATCCAAAGCTTGCCTGGACTTCTTCATAATCCTTAGTGAGGATTTGCACCTATCAGCATCTTTTCCACTTTTTGGGTAACAACACCCCTGTCGTAAACGCAACAGCACGCCAATGCACCACGATACAGAAGGGTTGCCGAATAACTTCGGTCCCAAACTGTATTAGAAATGAACGATCCCGCTTTTGGGTGTGAACCACAGCCCCCAAATTTCAACCTCCACTGGTTCCTTATCAACACCGGCAGGGACAAGTCCCTGAGGCCCCGGATCCCTTGGTACCAGGATACCCCTGGTAAGGTTTCGAGAAAGAGCAAGCACGACCTCTTCGATTGAGTCCCAACGCAAAACTCCGGATCGGTCGCTGTTATTTAGGGTTATCATAATGTATGCCACCCTATTTTTCGTCACACATTTACCTCAGCATCCTGTAAAGATGTTGTTCTGAGGATCGGTCAGAATCCTTTCTCCTTTACACTGTCTTGGGCCAGTTCTCCTAAGGAAAGTGGAGTTTTGATTAACACTTGTATTCAAATGTATTTAACCTTAAATTTACCTCCATACGTGATCAGAGCTGTAAATTGACTAAGCTAGTAAATTTTTCATAGCATTTACCTATACTTAGGCACAGCTTGGCCACTTTGATTGTATTACAGATATGTGAGAAATTGGCTGAAGTGTCAGTGCTATGTATTTTTTATGCTATGAAAGTCGCGTGACCTCCTGGCGGGAAACATTACGACAGTTATTACTGACAGTGGAACAGTCACATTATTAAGCTTTTGTTGATTACGTATAGTAAAAATTCAATATCATTTTCATTTCATTATGTCATCCATTTACATTAACTTTAGTTATCTAAATCATTTTAAAAATTGAGCCGCTTTCCTTTCAAGAAAGTTGTATGGTTTTCTGATCATGTTTCCTACTTTTTGATCACAAAACTCCTAAAATAATGCCACTTATAGCGTCCACATCCAATATTTGCACAGTTTTGTAAAGGATTATAATTATTTTATTTTACTGATCATATGTATGAAGTTTAGTCCTCAAATATTTCGTATAATGCCGGTATATATTAAAATTAAATGAAAAGGATTTGAGTAGATCATCAGTGGCACTAATATTTTACAGTATTTGGCTAGGACAAGTCCACATCTACATTTACCTGATTTATTGAAAATTCTATTAACATTCTTTGGTGCTTTGCAGGATGTTTCTAGTCAAATACTGCCAAGCGCGCATGCCGAAGACATGATTAAACCTAGAAAAATTAGCCGTTTGCGTGCAATAGGAAATCAAATAAGGTATGTATAAATAGAATAGAATAAATTTATCATGATTATTATTAATGTAAGTGTGAAATGTTTCGGGTCTAAATATCGAGCCTTAATACGTGGGACGTTTCACGTGACATAAGAAAAATTCCTAAAAGTTTAGCTGAAAAATGGAATGGAATCAATACATTTTATTTTAAATTTAGGTAATTAATAATCTTAGAATGACACAAACATGTAAGATCATAATATATAATCAATATTATTGAAAAATAATCAACGTTTTAATGTGTGTTTACATCACCAACCGGCTTTAACAAGCGACAGGTATCACCCTCAGAGCTCCTAAACTCCGAAACTAATTTAATTCCAATTTTTTTTATGGTAAAATTTATAAATATACAACTTTATTTTCCAGTTTAAAAAATTAAAATCAAAATGTTTGAAGTTATTGACAATGATATTTGAAATATTTACTTCCGATTTAAAACTAGCAACAGAAAACAAATTTGGAGTCTCATTTAAAAATCAAAAAGAACAGTAAATTTTCTACATAAAACACTAAAATTAAATAAAATTTCAGTGAATCAGGTTAATTCTATAGAACTCCATATCTTAACAACTAAATCTTAAATAAATAAAAATTATGTTTGCACGTTTATATACATTTGAAATACAAATATGCCCAATATGAAAAATTTCAGGACCACACTTTTTTCGTTGTTGGCTTCACGTGAAATGCCCCACGTTGGGTGCTACTCTTCAAAAGCCAATTGTTTAGCCAGAGTGTACACAATAATAATACAGAATATTATGATCCTACCGGCAATTTTCATGCAATTCTATATTAGACTGGATGCTGTGGATACCATCAGTAGGATCAGGGTTTTAAATTGCAATGTGAATGTAAAAATTAATAATAAATAAATAAAATGAATAAGTAAATTGGAAACGATTTCTAACAAAATTACAATTCATTTCCAGGTTTTTACGTAGATTAGAGAAGTCAATTAAACGACGTGAACGAGTGTCACCATCCGACAGTTGTCCGGAAGATGGTAACGAGGATCTGGACTCTCCAAAAATCACCGCACCGCTTCTGCCGTCCTTCGGATCCAAACCAAAGACATCGATTTGCAGGCAAAAACGATTGCCCACCAGCATCTACACATCGGGCGATAGGGGTTGGAGATCACGCGAACGCAGTCCTATGCATGGTGATATAAATAGCGACTAGACAAACCTGCTTCGACTAGAAGGAACTCCCAATGTATCCTTAATTGCCGGGTTGTCATCGCTGAGAACGAGAGAATATGATTAATGCCCGTTTCAGTCATCAGTATTTTTAGTGACCTTCATCGGATAGAGGCAGATACCATGGAAGAAGATCGTGCAGGGACGATGATTTTAGCCCAGAAGAAGTGCCGAAGCGTATTATCCGGCGTATCAAATAGCACAGCCTAGGTCTTAATTTTGCTGCCACAGACAGTCTAGATGTCTTTAAGGAAAAAGGTTTTTGTAGAATACATTTTTCGATAAACTTAGACCCAATTTGAATGGAGCCTGCCCATCTTTACATCCCCACAACTATTCTATCTGTGAAACTTTTTTGGCCTTAAAACTATAAATGAACGATAAGTGTTGAATTGTGCAATAACTATAGTGGTTTTTGGTTGTTCAACGTACATACGATAATTGTTGTTAGTTGTTGTGAAGCAAACGTTCTTGTATACCTAACTGTAATCAAATTAAACGGATAACACAATAGAGGGGCCAAATTACAAAGATATTCACTAATCACTACCTAAACCACTATTTACTAACGCGTAACTAAGCCACATTACTAGCGTAAATTCATAGGTTTTTTGCACAATGTCTTTTCCAATGCAACCAACTAAGATACACTATTTATAGATGATAGGACGCGATATTTTCAAATTTCAATTAAGCTGGCAATAAGACAAAGTCGAGAGTATCTATAAACCACTTTTATAGATATTTGCCGTCTTAACGTTTCTTTCCTTTTCTTATGGACGCAAGAGCAATATAAGATTTAAGTGTGAAGCTTTGCTTGGACGCGGGATCGATAAAACCGAATGAGACACAGCGATGTGATAAATTTTAAGTCCTTATATATATGTTTAAGATCGATCTTACTTCCTACTCGGAAATGGTATGATATAAATTATATAAATGCCGAACGGAAGATTCAAGCGAAAAACAAAAATATATCGGACAAAAAACCAATGTATTTTAATTCGCAATTGATTTAATTGGATTTCTACATTCGTTCAAAACAATTTGGTTAAGAGCTGAGACAATCGTTTTATTTGTCCTTGCGATTTATGCGAATATTATAAAGTAAGTAAAATGGAACGACATTTGTTGTAGAATTGAAATCATCCCATGTAAATGTAAGTCTATAATATGTTGATTTCAGATACTGTTGTAAAATGTGCTTAAGATATAGTTAAACGAAATCTAAGATACAGTAATAGTGCAAAATTTTATTCAATATTAATTGAACGAGAAGAAAAGCAACAACAAAATATAGCAGCGCGTAGAAATGAATATTATTTGTGATTTTTTAATTCTCCAAGGATTTTTGGTGCTGAGAGTTCCGATGTATCTAACAAATTCAAAGCGTAGATTTTAGAGTGTTTGTCATTCTTATTTTCTTAGTTAAATTATAATATCAATCTTATTTCGTTAGCAACCTGAAGAATCACATAAACTCAATCGAAAAAGTAAGTGAATCTCAACAAAAATAAAAGGGATGGTAATGCAACAATGAATCAAACCATAAAATAAATAGAAAGGCTTGTCTTTGAAAGTATATTAATTTGAAGCATTCAATTTCTCTTCAATCTATGTAAAGATTATCTAAACAGATACCAAGACTGAATTTACCTTCGAAAATCCCTTGAAGATTCTTTGGATATCTAAATTTCAACATTGAAAATTACTCCAACCGAGCTCTCTAACGTATGAAGAGTCTTTTTGAAAATCTTCAATACCATACTCATATTTCATTGTGGTGTTTTGTTAGCGTTACGAGAACATTGACATCCTTTAAAAATTAACTTCAATCGTTTCACTGCAATGATTTCCGTGCAGTGTTTTCCATTCAATGAAGTTGTTTGGTACCTTCGTCGACCGCGTCTTCCCTACGTTTGCGTAATATACTGGGTCCATACCAAAAGTAGAAGGACTGATTTAAAAAAAACTGATAATATATTGACAATTCCTTAATATTCTTCAAAATTGCACCCTTGGGCAGTTGCACATTTAAAAATACCCTACTGCCGTTTGCCATACGCCTTCTGGAAGTCAGTTCCGAGGATGCTGTTGAGAGCCATCGTCGATTCTGCTTGAACGTTCTGAATCGAGTCAAACCGATGTCTTTTCAGCTGTCTTTTTATCCGTGGGAATGAAAAAAAAAGTCAAGTGGAGCCAAATCCGGACTGAAGGCGAAGTGCGGCAACGTGGCAACGCCAAATCGGGCCAAGAAGAATTTTCGACACCATCTTGGCGCACACCTTGCACATGTCCAATTCCTCGTGAAGAATGCGTTGAACACTTGTGTGAGCAATGCTTAACTCGTCACTAATTGCTTCAATGCTTAAGCGTCGGTCTTTATTCAGCAGTTCTGTCACTTTTATCCACTTGTCGTTGGTTCGAGCTGTCAACGGCCGTCCATTGTGATGGTCGTCTTCAACGAGCTACCTTCTTCAAACAGTTTGTGCAATTCAAAAACACTGGAGCAGCTCATTGCCGGTTTCCCGTAAGCCTGCTAAACCACTTGTAGGGTCTCGCTTGCCGTTTTCCGAGTTTGACACAAAACTTTATCGAATATCGCTGCTCAAGATTGTGATTCATTTTGTGCATCGACAACGATAAAAAAACGCTTCACAATAACCGATGTCTATACTCAATCAAAGTCCGTAGGCGACTGCGGTTGATGTTTTTCTGTTGCTAAGTGTTCTCTTTATTTTATGCAGCCAGCTAAATTCCCCATCCACATCTCTGCTTGCGCTACAGAAAATCAGTTCTACTACTATTGGTATAAACCTTATATCTGGTGTTCATAAGATTTTCGTAAACACTGCCCATTTTTAGTCAAGTTTATTTACTTTTTACTTATTTTATAATGGATATTTTTACTTCTTTTCGGGAGGAAACTGAACCGCTACAGTATTTGGAAATAAGGCAATCATTTAAAGTTTTCCAATTTACTGTCTTCCTTTTATTTTCTACGCACGTTTTGGCGATGTTTTATTTCAAATATTGCTTAAATAAGAGCGAATCAATTGTACTAGTTCTTGTGAGCTACTTTATCGAAAATATTTAATAATTCGATAAATTCTATCCTTCAAAATTTATTATGTGAAAATCTGCTTGTTCAACTTAAACCTTTGTGTGCATATATACATTATATTCTTCCAAAAAGCAAACTTTTTATTATTGTTTAACATTTCGAAACGACAAAATCCAAAAATTGGCTTTCAAACATTGTAAAATCCAAGGAAAACCCCTCCTCATCCCTACTGCCAATTGTTTCGCAAACAAAATGGCAGCTTCAAACGTGCAATGTCTCTGGAAGCAAGTGTGGTGGCATGGCCTGAATCGAGACTGATTTTTTAAGATAGTTTTAAAATGAAAATCACTATGAATATAATATTATAATCATCATGAAAAACAAACAAATTGTATAGTTAAGTTTGAACGTTTCCATTCAACATTCGCTTTAATATTTACAGCAATGTAATTAATATAAAATAATTAAACAAAAATTATCTGTAAATATTTACATAGAACATAGGACCTTTTGTTTCAGCGTTAAATTTCAATACCTAGCTGAATTTTTCGTAAATGTTTAGGCTAAGCTATTTTGCAACTATATATTCCATGTTCAGTGGTTTCGACACTGAAACACATTTAAATTTAATGAAATCTACTCCAAGGGAAATTCTGTGCACCTAACTACGATAATAAGCAATAAAATTGTTAGTCGACACGTTTTAGATACTTTCATCGTCCATTTTTTTAGCGAACGCATGTGTAAGTTGATCTGTTTTTCGATTTTTAATCTCTGATTTTTAAGATTCATTAGGTGAGCGTATTTTTAACTAATATAAATACAATTGAATCAAAGGGAAAGCGAAATATGCTAAATGAAAAATAAATAAACATACACATTTAATACTACTCGCAATATGCATTAGTATTCAAGTATTTTAATCAGTAAGCACTTCTGAGATAAATCGTTTTGTGAGGCACTCGTTTACCAATCTAAGGAAAATTTAGAAAATGAGGAAAATCGGGAAGAATCACAGCATTCCGGGTGTTCGAAATATAAATAATAACAATTGAAATGAAAGACGAATTATCCGAATTGTTATGTGATTCGGTTTCTAGAATGTATAATTGTTTTTCAAATCGATCCAGTGATTCGAGTACAACTCTAAACAGACTTGCAAATAGGAAAATTTACCTTGTAAATACATTCAACCGTTAATTAATCGTTTCTGAAGTTCAAATGAACATTTCTCAGACTAGAAACAAATTAACGCAGCACTACCTTAGCAACAAAATGAAGAAACGACCTCCAAAAGCAAATATCCGATAGAAGCAGTAGACTCAATAGAAATAATCCTATGTAGTTTGTACACAGATTAGCCAGACTCTAGCCTAACAGAGCCCTTGAACGAGAATACCATACTATCCTTAGCCAGAACTAACAAGCAAACTAGCAACACTAAACATATATATGTACCTATACTCGTATGTATTGTACCAGAGGACACAGATTGGTTTTTGTGATATTTCTAGAACAATGAGCACTAAACGTAAAACAGTTATTATAATATTCTATAACGCTATTATTACGAATATTCTAGCATTAGAGAATACTTATATGTAATTAACATGTATCCATTTTAAATTTTTAATAGTTATTAATTTTCAATTGGAAATATTCATTTCTGAATATTGTCAGAACGATTTGTTCGCGGATGAGTTCTATTTTTCGAATTTAGGTTATTCTTCAATGCCTTCAATGAATGATTCATCTAAAAACATTACAGATAATTGACAAATGTTATTTTTCATATAAATAAAGAAATGTAAAACAAACATCGAGAGCTTTTTTGTCGACACATCAAAGCGCCATTTTCAATTCCATTCCAAAATTGAATGAAAAATAGCCGAATTACTTTGTTTCAATCTTTCTTTATCCTTTTTTAAAATGTAAGGCTCCATAGTAAAGAATTCAAGGATTGGCATGTTATTGATTTTGTGGAATGCCGACAATGCCATAAAGTAACAAATGTATAAAGGACGCACGTGAGAATTACGTAACTGGTGCAGAGAGATTTCGAATCACTGTGTGCATGCGTCGGCGGTCGAAGTTAAACAAGGTAAAAGTATCCTTGTTCGCTGTGCACTTCATTTAACCACTAGATGCGCTAGTGTCGCTTTGGAGTCCCTATACCCTTATGAGTTTTAGAAAACACTAATCATCGAATATTTGACGTTAAATTTTTCTGACATTTCGGCCATTTTTTTCAGTTTTAGTTGTGTATGTAGCACTATTTGTGCATATGTGAATGAAATAACACCAAAAAGAATTTCTTGTTTGGGTTAAACATTGCCCTAGAGTGAAAGAAAATACATTTGGATTTCATTTACCCGGCAGTGTCGAATCTAAGGGTCCACGGGCTAAGCAAAGTCGCAGAGTTCATAGTAACGTCTAACATTTCGTCATCAGTCATGACTGGTGTGTCTTTTTCATGTTTCTAATTCTTTTTCCAGTATCTTAGTTAATCTTTTTCTCGATTGATAATACGAGTCTTTTTTACAAGAATTCCTTTTTTAAAAGACTAAATAGGAACATATTTGCGTAGTGATAATTCCCACAGCTCACTTTTCACACTGACTCTCTCTTTTATCCACATTTCCCGTATGAGTTCAGATATTGGCATATTCAGAATATTTTTGCAATAAAAATTATGTATTTTGGTTGATTAATGTAATTTCTGTGCGTTTGTTAACGTCGCTAGAAAAGAGAGAGTTAAAAGAGTTGGGGCTAAACAGAAACGTGGAAAATATACGATTTCAAAAAAAAATTTGAAATTGTTTCATGTTTTTTTTTTAATTTTATGTACTTTGCCATGTTCATACACTATATACCATGTAATTTTTACGACTAAACTAATATTTTTTTGTTTGCTTTTGGATAAACTACTGAGAAGTACTGATGGCCTCCGCAAATGTTGGAGAGCGATCAACAATCGAGCTGATAACTTGGTACAGAATTATTATTTTCATTGAAATTTTTCGTGAAATCTACTTAAAACAGAGTTTACAAACTTTTTATAATCAACAAAATACAAAATTTTTTGACTACCTGTTCAAGAAACCTATTCTTGAAATAGTCTATTTCTTTGCGGATCCGATTATCCCTAATCTTTCGATGTACTAACGAAACCCACGAATGGCTGAAATCGTTACAAGCTCTGTTGATAACAAAAATATTAAGATTCTTCAAAGAATTGAAAATCGATCGTACAGGCACACGTTCATCGACTCAAGAAAATGTCCCGAAAATTCACAATAATGCATAAGGTTCCTGCTATATTTTGCATTCTGTATCCTAGAAAAGTCTTCAAAATATACACAAAAACTCGTTGTGCAGTTTAACATGTAATTAAACTTAACTTTTGAAAATGAGGTTCCAAAAATTTTAACGACTTCATGGCACGTGATTCGAACTCAACAATAGCCGCTGTATTCAATTTCCTCATTGTTCACCCGAAAGTTACCTCATGGTTCCGGTTTTTGTCTTGAATATATTGATCCGTCACAGCTGGTATTGTCTAATCAGTTAAACGTCAAATGAAACGTCAACGATGCTAACGTTTTGCCGGGATGAGTGCTAACATAATTTTTCAAAAACAGTTTTCTTTTCGGCGGGGTGTCATGAATTTAATGTTTAAATATTAGTAACAATGCTGCCTGTATTCAGCTTTGCTTTTCCAGCCATTCTAGGTAACGATCAACCTTCGAAAACTTTTTGTATCCACTCAAATTTATCCTTGCTTCCAGTTTTCATCTTCTTCTGCACTCTTCAGACTTCTGCCTTTTGTCCTGCAAGACGAGGCGTTTGCCAACACAAAGACTTCTTCCTGTTGACGAAACGTACAAAATCTAATTACGCCGAAAACAAGTCAATTTACATTTTGTATGATGTGAACAGTGTGGAGGGTTTCAACTTGCGACGCGACGTCTACATCCGCTTGGCGGTATTCCTCAAGGCGCTCCGCAAGAAACCAGGCTTCGAACAGGTCCAGCTCGTGCTTCCGCCCTTCCCCCGATTGTACCATTGGAAGTCCGATCACGTGGAGCAGGATGGAGTTTTGTGGAAGAAATTCTTCGACGTTCCCAGCATGAGAAGATTCGCGGCCGTTCTTGATTTCGACGAATTCCTTGATGAAATCCAGAAAACCAGCAGCCACGAGGTAGTCCTGGACGAAGTTTATCAACTGCGAAACTTCGAGGACATGTTTGAGAACGGAGTGTTCATTGATAAGTTTGAGGAGCAACCCTGTCGCAAGGAAAGCTACTATCGAAAGCATTTCTTCAACAACCCGTCGATAACACATGAAAAGTTTGCTTGCCTGCAATTCCAGGGAAGTGCATCGCTGCTAGGGAAGTTCCTGCGCAAGAAGGTTAAAAGGTAACTTGTCTCTGAACTGCGCACAGTAATAAAAAATAATTTTTTATACAGGAATAAAGAGTGGCCTTTCAAAATCCTTTTCCTTAATGCAGAAATCGTTTTGCATGATTTTTGGGGCAACAAGGAGTTCTGGCGGGCGCGACGCTCGATGCGATTCAGCCAAGCTCTCAAGAATATTGCGGCAGAGTATCGTTTCGTCAATTTCAATACGAACTATGAGGCTGATAAGGTTCAGGCTGTTGCGGATTGGAGAGAAGAAAAGGTTTGGTGGTGGATTGTTTGTTTTATTGATTGGCTATCTAGGATGTGGTTTGATGCCACTGTTTGAACGTGAAAACGGTTTTACGTTCATTTCCTTTATTCTTTCAAAAAATGCATAACATCATTCAACTTTCACAGCCTTATCGTGACGCAATAGGAGGTGAATATTTATGCGCGCACGTTCGTCGCGGTGATTTTGTTCATGGACGCGAGAAAAGCACGCCATCCTTGAAGTCGGTGGCGAACCAAATCACCGCCAAACTGAAGCACTTCAACCTGTCCAAGGTTTTTGTTGCAAGCGACTGCAGTGCCTTTGGTAATATAAAGCATCCTTCCCTATTCTAAATCACACATAATCCCGTAAACCCATTTCTACTTCGCACCAACAGAATACCAAAACCTTAAAGCGTATTTGGGACGCATGAAAGTGTTTCGATTTCGTCCCGCATCGCTTGAGGAAAAAGTGAAAATTATGGACGGCGGCATTGCTATTGTCGATCAAATCATTTGCTCGCATGCCAGGTGAGCGAATCATTCGTGCAAGCCCCATGCCATCGATTGTATGCTGAATTTTCATCCACAGATTTTTCATCGGCACGTACGAGAGCACGTTCACCTATCGAATTTATGAGGAACGCGAGATTCTAGGATTTCCCAAAGAAATGACGTTCAACACTTTTTGTAAGAACGATGATTTGTCGGAATGCGAGAAAAATTCGATCTGGCCAATTGTTTTTTGAGCATAAATAGAATGACAGTGATCTATAGATGTAAATAGGAAGTAAAAATGTATTTTTATGCATAACAATACTCATCGATAAAATAATATATATTTTGAAGGTAAGGTGAATTTAGTTTATTGTGGTCATGTGGATCGCAGTACTGCGCCGCGTTATTGCGCCGATACATTGTCTTTGAGATCAATGCGTTGATACGAGACAAAAGTATCAGTCGTGCAGTGTACCATCACGTTAGCGCAGCAGAAGAAGCAATCAATGTGTTGGCGTTGGAGCTGAAAAGTCTAGTTCGGTGCATCGAGCAACGTGATTCCAGAATATTGATATGCAGCGTTATGCCATGTACCGAAGCAGAATTGTGGCTAGTGAGTCAGTCAAGAAATTTCATGGGGTTGTGGCGCAATAGCGCCAGCACACTGCGCTGATACCGGGACTGGCGTTGGAGTCAACGTATCAACGCAGTAAAATTCGATGAGTGACACATGTCTAGCTTATTGTACTTTAAATATGATTTGCCCATCTTCTGGACTTGAATATGCGAAATCACATTACCGACACATTCGGCGCATCAATTGTGCTCGGTACCGATCTTCTGTAATGACTTCACTCGGTTTTAGTAACTCGTAGTATATCACACCAAACTGGTCCCACCAAATGGAGAGCATAACCTTGGCGCCGTGAATATTCGGTTTTATTGTCGATGTGGAGGCATGGCTGCGTTTTTCCCATGCCTTCTGCGCTTGGGATTATCGTAACAGACCCATTTTTCGTCATCGGTTACGATGCTATGTAGAAATCCCCTCCGATTATGTCTTTCCATCACTTGTTCACATGCAAACAAGAGTCGTTCAATATCTCTTGGCTTCAACTCGTAAGGAACCCAATTGCCTTGTTTCTGAATCATACCTATGACCTTGGGGCATTTGGAGATGGCTTGCTGAGTCACTCCCAGTAATTGAGCTAGTTCTTTTTGTGTATGGAATGAATCTTCATCGAGCAGTTTTTCCAATTCCTCGTCTTTGAATATTTTTTCTCTCCCACCACCATGCTTGTCCTCGTCATTGAAATCACCACTCTTGAAACGTTCAAACCACTCCTGACACGTTCTTTCACTCAGAGCAGCCTTACCGTACGTATTTGAAAGCATTCGATGAGCCTCAGCTGCAGTTTTTTTCAAAGGAAAGCATAAGATCAAAACTTCCCGCAAATGACGAGAACTTGGCGCAACAACAGACATTTTGAATCAATGAATCATTCAAAAATGCAAACAACTTTCACTAAGACGGCAATGTCGATACGTGAGCAGACGTCCAAAATTACTTTTGAAAATTTTAATCTACGTACATACCGACCGCAGTTTAACGATATACCCATCTATCGGGAAATCGCGGAAGCAAAGTTGTACACCCAATATAAGAAGACTTTTTATTGTGCGTTGCTGCTATGTATGAACTCTTAAAGATATAAAGTAGACGAATTTGATACATAATTCTTTAACTTAACATTATTCAACGTATTCCTGGATTAATCTTTTTTTTTACCTCTTGACCACATGGAAATAAATCCGATCTGTGGATACGTTAATGTTCATATGAAATCACACACGGTTCATAATACATATTTTTCATTATCTTTTCTAATTAACCCAAAGAATATTTCGACTTTAAACAATTGATAACGCGTTCTTATCGCCTATAATTTTTTTTCAGAGCTACCAAATTGCGATTGAAGTGTTTATACCTAGAAGCCATCTCAGTCAATCCACCTGGGGGCAACACACTCTCGATTAACATACATATATATGTATCTTTCGGTTGAGAAATCAATTCTACTAAATAAATAATAAATATTCAATGAACTCGATCCAAGTTGGCACTCACATTGTAATCGGAATAGTGCGTCAAGGCTGATTGGGTCGCACGCACTATTGGCAACTCATTTTGCTCGTAGTTTTCAATGAAGCCAACACGTTGTGTTGGTAGTTCCGCTATTAAGTTGCTACTGTTTTAAGGTAGTGAAATCGTGGTTCAAATGGAAAAGAGAAGGACGAGGTGAAATTCTATATCGATAGAAGGAAACTTGACGACATCCGCAAAATTCGTTACAATGAAATAAGGGCATGGGCAGTAGTAGTTTCAAGATACATCTATTTCGAATGGATAACTTTATTAATAATATCAACATAACACTTTCTTCACTTCGTAACGCACTCCAAACTCCTCACTATATAATCAGACTTCCGATAGTAGGCCGCATGTACTAATCACCATTATTTCAAATGTTTCGGGGCACTCGATCCTAAGTAGTGTTGAAGATCGAAAAGCGTTGACTGCACTAGTTTCGCTTTCACGGTTTTCAGACCCAACCGTTTGTGTGCCTCGAATCGATGGCATCCTCCGAAACTGTAAAAATAGTTCCCACCTTCACTTCCCTTAATCCACAGGACATCAATCGGAGGCACTTTCTCGTCCGCATCTGTTCCCTGGAAGGCAGAATCCAAAAGAGTTAGGGAATCTTCTTCAATGGTCTCGGACCTCACCTTCAAGGTGTCCATCAATGAGCAGACTTTGCCATCATCCAGGGTCGGAGGCAGGGGTCTTATGATTGCTTCGATTGGGACATCATGTACCTCCTCTATATTGGCCGAGTGCACGCTGCGTTCTGTAGCCATGGTCCTGTTTTTGTCTGCGGGGGGACAGAAATAAAATACATGTTACCATTAAATTCGCAACAGGTAATCCAAAGCAAGGTGTGATGCGAAGGTGAAGCAGGACAAGTCAATGGCCTCGCAAAGAACGAGCAACAAGTGAGCACTGCTGCAGGCCGACTTGCAAACAATCTCGTGTCTATGCAAATTCATTTAGAAAAGAAATTGTTGCCTTCCAGTCGAGCAAATATGTATTTTCGCACGAAGGTGAGTGGGCAGACGCACATAAAAGCCGATCTTTCAGCAGTCTTAAGCTTGAACTCACCTTTGCCGCTGCTCGTGCTGCAATGACCGGCCAAACCCACAACCGTCGTTGGACTGAAAAACAAATTCACTACAATCAGAATGCTGCAAAAGAGAGAAACAAGCAACAATAAACAAAAGTAAATAAACAAGCTATAAACGAAATATGTACATATGTGACGGGGTCAAACAGCCGGCGCGAAAAAATAATCAATTCAGCGGCAATACCGCTATCAGGAGTCGCCGATAGGTGTGGTACCAACCTGCACAAAGCCAACACGTCTGCAGGCTTTTGCAGGTATAGTCTAGGTGGGTCTGCAAAAACACGACGTGTCCTCCTCAGGAAACTTAGCATGACTTACTAGAAACCCAGTTTTGACTTAGCCCCCAAGTGGGGAGACTCTAATCACATTTTGTGTGACGTCATTGAGATATCTATTCATCTTTCAAGCTTGTTGGCGCCTCATGCTTCGTGAAGTTGAGTGTGCAACACAGCTTGCGATAGTATTGTCGACAAAAAGATGGAAAGCTTTTACCGCGAAATGGGAAAGCTTAGCTGAAACAGTACAATCATTCATGATTTGGATTTTGAACTGTTTGCTGGAAAAAATGTTTAAACGCGACTAGTACTGATGGTTCAGAGTCATCTCATTGAGTCCTTTCCTCTTCATCGTCCCTTTTTGCGTAAATTTCTTTTTATCATCCTTTCTCGCAAGGTTTATTTTATTTCTTATGTTAAATCGCTCACCAAAGCGCAAGCGGCAACCATGTACGAGTGCGCGGTGCGTCAACGCACCTCAAACTCAATAAATCTCGTTACAAGCAACGCAATGTATGCCGACCTGCCAAAGAGAATCGATCACCGCTTCTCCTTGGTTCGGCATCCTGGAAGTGCACCGAGAGTCAATTTCTAGCCATCAAGGTGTGCGGATGGGTTTCAGGACTAGCTTTGTGAAGAATTAAATCGAAACGATTGTGATTATAACAGCAATTTTGACTTTATTGAAATTTTTGGCGACGCAATTAAAATACTGTGAAAACAAGTTGCGAGGAAGTTGGATTATGCTTGTGCTTCTTGGGCATCTCACATTGGATGTTTGTATGATGATAGCATGGCCATTTGCTCTTCATTGATGCAATGTTCTTCTAAAAACAAAAATTATCAGAAGCAACGCCGCCTCGAGAAGATTCTACCATAAGTTTACAATCAAACTTGGAGACAAATACAATAATTGTCAGATATTATTAATTATTAACGTGTAAATTGAAACAATTTACAATATACAAATTTAGACAATAAAAATATCTTGCCACATCCAGTAATTTGATTTATAATCTTATTGATTGTTTGAAATCAATGTTCATTTTGATATAAAGATTTAAATCGGTGTGAAGGTCATGATTGTCCTAATTGATGTTTAACAACCGAGTATCCATGCTTAAAACAAAAATGTTCAAATTTGAATGAAAACAGGTTAAAAGTTTACATATTAGCCTTATTTTCATTTAGAAAATGATAATAAATAACAGTTTTCTTGCAATTTAAAGACCAAATAATCTGCTGGACTCCTAAACCATTCATTTGTGTGACTAAAGGAAGATTATATTTTCGGAAGTGCTAACTGCAGGTTCATATTATTGACCTATAGTTTTTTCAGCTTATTATTATTAGACATCTTTTATTTTCTTCACTATTCGGCATCCTTTTGTTTTTATATACTCGATTTCTTGAAATATCGCATGACATGCGTTGAAACCATATTTTTTTGAGAGTTTCTTTGGAGATCTTCTCTACTTGATAATTTTCAGCAGGTTGAGTAGCGTCTTCGACTGCAGTAAATATTGCTCAACACATGCGAATACGCGAGCGCTAGGCCATGGTAGGGTGGGCTCAGGCAGCGATATCTGTGGTTGGTGAGCATCACTGAAGCTCATCATCCTTTTGGTACTGACACGGCCATTTGAGAAGTTTGCTCGCGCGGTATCCATTTTTTTATCGTTCGTTAATATAAGGATTTAGTCTGTTTTCTTTCGTCTTAGTAAAGTTATTTGATATTTGTACTTTCTAGTAGGTTTTGATTGCCATTTTTTCTAGGTATGTCCCAAAGAGTTTGCATAGAATAGGGTAAAAGGTTTAGTCTCGAAGATGAGGTTGATTGATTTTGCTTGTTGATAAGATAGTTGGAAATGAGATGCGCGGCCAAAGCTAGAGAAACGTACCGGCGATTCAACGCTTTGAATTGAGCTGGTCAGCCATGGTACAAAAGTGTCAGTATCTTCGAATTTTGCATTCATATCATTTCTTTAAAGTATCCGAGAATCAGGGGCGTGGCGAGCTTCATGAATTTGGGGGAGGGGGGGTGATAAATGTTGAAAATGCCGACTTGATTAGAAAAATTTGCCGACTGTCCGACTTTACAATCAAATTTCTTGAATATGCCAACTTCGGCACGAAAATACCGACTTGCTTCAAAATTTTAGGGGGGTGTCACACCCCCAACACCCCCGCCTCGCTACGCCCCTGCCGAGAATGTTTCAAAAGAGACAAATAATATAAGTTTATGCTAACAGATATCCAGGCAGCGATGAAGGAGCTGAACTTTTGCAAACGATTCACTAATCTCAAATCGAGCAATGTTTCTGACATAGTCTTCCAAAACAGAAAAAAAACTTGAAAGAAATGAACCAAAAAATATAAGATTTTTTTTGACATCAGACGTTGACTGATGTTGTGTGAACAATTTGAAGAGCAAATAAGGTGCCTTTGTCAAATGAGTCAGGAGGATTCAGGACCCTATACAAAAAAATGTATGGTTTTAAATAAAAGCGATTCTAAAAATATTTTTCGAAAAAAATCTGAATTTTGGTGCAATATATTTACGAAACTTTTTACTCCTTTTGATAGTCTAAATCTATTAGTTTGTCTTATTATATTTCTCATCCAAATGGTTAAAAGAACACAAGTGGTAAGGTATCTTGTGAATAAAAACTATTTGGATTATAACACCAGCACATTGAAAGAGTTTTTTTTTGTTCTTCCGCGTTCACCTTCTTAAGTACTTCTAAAGTTTAGCGTAAACTTGACTTTCGGCTAAGAAAAAGAATAAATCAGATCTTTTTTAACCTGGATCTCATTCAAACACCAATTGATAAGCCATAGTCGTGTCAATTAAATAAAATGCATTTATTATTCTACTTAATCAATATAAACTTTACAACTTCGAATGACAATCGTTACAATCTACTTGCAGTTAAACTTATGATCCTTGGAAATGTTTCGGCTGACTGTTGAATCGATTCACTCCGATTCCCACGTCAACATCATGATCCTCGTCGTTATGGTTGTTAGGCTCTGGTCCAGGAGAAATGACTTTCTTTCTTGCGTTCTATCTTTCTTTTGATGGATTTGTTTCCTTGCCAATTCGATAAAGATTAATCGTCGCGAGTGATTTATCGTCAAAAATAAACTTGGACGGTCAACAAATTGCAAGCGGACTGACGACAGTGGTCATGCCTGCAGAAGTGTACAAGGAGGCAGCAACGGAACAAGTACGTATGTTAAATAGCCGCGATGTCCATTAGAAATTACCACGACCGGTTTACCCCCTTAACTGATTGGACTTTCTTTCCAATGATGATATCGCCGATGCAGCCCATGCGCTCGATTCATCGATTATTTTAATGTGTTCCTGATGTTTCCCCATTATTTATTGGCTCTCCCTTCGGTTGGTCGAATGTGGACCCGTCCAGTGGTTTCGCGGGAATGCTAATGCAGCCACTATCAAATTTATCGCTTTTGCTCATGCCCAACAGGAATGTTCCTTGCGTACTCAATTAATGGTGGGATCCCCGATTCGCGCTGTTCCGGTGCAACTTTTGCTGCGGCGCCACTTCTGCACAAGGAATAACGTTCTATGGTCGGATATCGGATGGTGGATGGATTGTTGTGGAGTCTGATGAGGCATCTATGGAGTCTTGGGTAGCTAATTATGAATAATGATTATTATTGCTAGGATTAACAGTTGTGACACTTGACCAATCCCACTTCGTCGCAGTTCATGCATTTCAAGGCGACAAACTCCGTGGTGAAGTGGTTTCGATGGACGGATTTCTTGGAGCCGCTGCAAGATGGACACGGGAGCAGTCGGTAGCCTCCACATACTTGGCAAGTATAAGACGACGTCATGGACTGCGAAAAATAACGATAGTTACTGAATTAGTAGTGGAAATTAAAAAAGTTTATTTAGTTTAGGAGAATGATGGTAGCTTGCTCGCAAGTTTGCGAATAGTTCGTCTTTTGGGAGCCGGACTTGTTGCTGCTCCAGATTTCGTTTTTGATTCGACCTGGCTGTTCATAAACAGTTGATTAGGAAGAGAAGATAGCCATCGGGATCTGGTTTCAACATCTCCTGCTATCATACCTAGATTAAATGCAACTTCCATCGCAAGCCCGGCGAGGCCCAATAAATTGCATAGTCTCACTTTCCTCCGTGGCCACTTACCTTGTACGGTTTCAGCATTTGTCGCAGTTCACCACTTTCATTTAGTCGTTCAACAGTCGCCGCGTCCTGCAATAAAACGACAAGTGTGAAAAAAATCAAATTAGTCAACGTGTCTCGCACGAATGTGAAATTTCTCAATAACCGATTCCTAATGAACTGAGGCAGTTGCCTAGACCAGTATGTAATGGAGAATACCTCGTAATTGGTCGCTGTAAAAGGCCATCAACAAACACCCGTCCATAAAAGAGTGGTTTTACGGTGATATTTGGAAAATGTGTCCATCCAATGACCATAACGTGCTAATGATCATTACGAATGGCCGCGAAATGGATTAATGTGAGAAAGATGAAATGATATTGATTCGTTAAGCTTCAGAATTGACCTGGGCTTTTAACAAAGAGAGGAACGATTCAGTGAAGCAAGAACCATTAGTTTTTGACTTGCTTTCTCTTTTATTAATTTTCCAATTACCAAAAAACAAATTTGGGGTGTGAAAAACCATCGGTTTCCACGATAAAAATCGTGTGGGGTCTTTTAAGCTTGAATTTATAAAATGCAATACTAGTTTAAGGGGTCTTTTAGGATGCAATTTTCCAAAAAAAAATTAATCATTTTTTCAATAGAAAGAAAAGAGATATCATTTTGAAATTTTGAACATATGTTAATTGGTACTTTGGGTGTACAAAAATATTTTTTTTGGATTTTTTTTTGTTTTTTACCTATAACAATTTTTTTTAAAACCATCAAAAAATGACGGCGGGAGTGATTTCAAGTGACTCGATAATCTGGAAAAGAAAACGCCAACTTAATCCCTGTTTAAGTGCCTATGGCAGGTACCATAATGATTTTTTTTCATTAAAAAAAAGCAAAATGACGACAAAAAAAAACATTTTCGAGGATGGAAAATTGAGTGAAAATCGAAAAATTTCATACTGATCATAATGATTCCGCTTCCGTCTACAATTACATATTTACAAAATTAGAGTGATCAGTTGGGTATTTTGTTTTAAATCGTGTCCGCTTGCTTTAAAAATATGAATTCGAGAAAATCAGGTTTGCAATGCCTGGGCCATACAGAACTCCTTCCTATTTTTCATGCAGCCTCTAACTAGCTTATTGTGCATCTCTGCGAGCTGTTCTGATTTTTGAAAAATTGTAACCCAAATTTATCTAACAAATATGGTTAAATTCATTTACAAGAAGAAGGCACGGCCTCGCCCTCTCAGATCTGGATGAAATTTGGTACATAAATAGAAGACGTTTGGGATATTCGATCCTTAAAATATTATATTATATTAAAATTTACTGATAAAAATTGGTGAATTGGTTGTTATTTATGAAAACATTGTGAACTTCAACTTGTAGTCATAACATTATTAAAGAAACATTTTTAAATATTGCAAACTAGTAATTTTGCCGCAATAGTTCGTATTATTTAATTGATGTGGCTGCAGTTTTGAACTTGTTATTAATTTACCTATTTTAAAATTACACTAATTGTACTAATTTTCGACTTTAGTCTATTTTTTTCAGTAATATAATACAAGATTTACTTTAATTTTGTGACTCTTTGCAATAATGATGTTAATTTGTTGTGGTCAATATGTTTCAAATAGCATTTTGAAGGCATCAAGATAAGGTGATCATTATATTGTTTCGAGAAAAAAAATTAATGAAATTTGAAAAAAAATTCTGAGTGCATGATATAAGTAAAAATATAACTTTTTGTCAAACTGCCAATTATCATTTCTAAATATAAAATTGAAATAAAATCAATTAGATTTTTTAATTTTGATGAAGGAATGGATAGTATGTCTTAATCATTCAGGGTATGTGTTTATGATTGTAGAAGTTTACATAAAGAAATACATATTTCAACTGATTGTCAAGAATTAAAATATTCTTACATGAAAAAATGCAAAACACGCTGAAACAAATGGTAAACTTTCGAAGTCAGGGCTTTCTTTAAAAAATAATTCACCTTTAACAACTATACTATAAAACCAACATGATTTCATTTTATAATCAAAGTGAAATTTTTATACAAAAAAAAATGAATAAATTCAATATATAATAAATTCTCAGTGGGTACTTATAAATATTCAAACACTTCTAATAACTTATAATCAAGATGGACTTTTCAGTGAATAAATGATAGGATTTCGAAACGGGACGTGAACATTTTTCTAAATAACTAAGACCTTTCGAAATTGTGTAAGCCCAGCTAATAGTGGTGCATTTCAAATTAAAAGAATAGAATTATCATTGAAATACACATTTCTAGTCGTTCACGAGCTTGATTGTTGTTCAGTAAATGCTTTTGGGGTCTTTGTTCTGTTTAATTTAAATACTGGCTTATTAAACACCAAAAAGGTTTCGAGAAAGTTATCGCGGTTGTTCGTAATTTCACAAATTAACTTTCTACAATTATGAATAATCTTAGTTATACATATTTTTTACTAATACCGAATGAGATTTTACTATCTTTACTGAGAATATTTCCCTCCCACAGTACCAACGCAAGAACACTTTTGATTTTGATTCCAAACAACCCTCAATCAACAACAAACAAACATCTTAGATTTCCAAAAGAATTCATGCACTCAGTTAATTATAGCCATTTAACATTACACATTGGTCTACTAACAATTCGATTACAGCCAATAATAATCAAGCAGTACACTTTTGCAGATAACATTTTACTGGCATGCGATCATTTTCGCGGTAAGGCAACAATGTATGTACTTACATACTCGTATATGTGCAAATATGTAATTACACACCTTTCAAATCGAATAGAACAGACTTGAAGTGAAACCTCTTTAAAATGAAGCCTAAGGTCGGGTTGTTTGGTAATTTCCACGAAAAATTACTTTAATTATTGCAAATTTCAAATCAACATTGCATGCACGGATGGATTAGTTCCGAATATATTTCAAAATGATTATTTTGCGCTTCACACATGACCTAGAATTCTAAATTTGCAGTGATTGAGATTATGTTATTATTATTTTCTTGAGAAAAGGGACCTTAAAGCACTGCTGAATGATATACTGACTAGTTTCTGTTACTTATTTGAATTGAGCGAATATTGTGTCTGAATTTTTAATACTTTTGTTCATAAAATAGCTAAATTTTTTGGTAGCCGGAATCCGGAAATCTTACTGCAGTTAAGCATAACACAATAAGAAATCTAGCTGTTAATAAGGATACTCAGCCTATGAAGCTAAAAAACAAAACAAGTGATTGATAATACCGAAACAGCATAGGTTCTTGAGCAGAAAACATGATCAGAAAACGTGAATAATGGACCAATTTAGTTCGTTTTAAGTGACAGAATCGCTTTTTAATTTTATGCGAAGTTGTCCGCACAAGAAAACCTAAAAAAAAATCATTTTAAAATCACTTTGTTCATTTTAAATTTTCAATAATAGGTGGCTCCCTCCTTTTTAAATGACTAGTTGCATTAGTTCAACTTCGGTTAATTTCTTAGATTATACCATAAACTTCCCAGTGTATGGAGAGTTCTTGAAATCGATCTGAAAATTCAAACTGAAATTTTCAACACATCTTTACGGTTCAGGATCTTTACAATACATTTAAAGTATTCCTGGAAAGAAATCTCTGAGTGTTCACACGTCCATGATGTTTTTTTCTACGATTTCTCAATACCCGTATCAATTTTGTTGAGATGTCTGTCGAAGTGGATTAGCAATGAAACAAGTTGATAAGATTTGGGATTTCGCCTCGACAGGTATTTCCTTCTGTCACGCATGATATCTCGAGAACGAAATATTTCATTGAAGTCGCAAGGGTGTCAATATATGATTCTGAAGTAGTAAAGTTACTATAGTTGTTTTTTAATTGAACAAAACAAACGAAGAAAACATAGGTTTTTTGTCAAAAAAATTCTTCATTTAAATTGCACATTTGGCAAATAATGCTGTAAAAGGCTTTCAATAATCTATATTAAATAGAAAGCATGCCACAGTTGAAATGGATTTTGTGGCTTTGAAAAATTTAATCTGTTATTGTTCGTTTAACTATTTTTTATGTCAGTCATGACTAGTGGATAGTTTTGATTTGTACCTTGCAGCTAATTTTTTATTTGAATTCTCGTCCATTTTGCGAAAGTTAATTTTAACTCTATTTTAAATCTTGAATAAAGACAAACATCTGTTCTTTGTGCTGTCATTCTAAAATGGGAAATATTACTTAGTGTACAACAATCAGGGAAAACTCCTACTGGTCTACAATTAAGATGTGGCTCAGATTTGTAGATCAGTCAAATCAAGTGATGAGAAAACATTATCTGGATTGCATATTAAAGCATTGCCGGCGAACAATTTTATCAGAATATTTAAACAGTTCGCTAAAGATAACTTTGCTTTCAATAGACTTTTACAATTTTATTTGCATTTCGATCGGATTTTCCTATTTTTTTCATCATTTTAGATATAAGTAGTTTCAATTTTTTTTTGGTTCAGTTTGGAATTTTCAAATTTTATAGATTTCAAGCAAGAATTGAATAATTTTTTCAGTATAAAAACATCCTCTCATACACAAATATGTTCATTCTATCTCAAATATTGCTCCTGAACTTAATCTTTTACAATCTATCCTTGGAAAAATACCAAATAAAAGTCAAGCATACCATATCTACATCCGAGAAAGTCTTCACAGTTATGATACAGCAAAATGCATGCGTCCATATTATCAATTCTTTGATCGAGTTTATTGTGGCACGAGTCACTATTTGAAACCACCAGAAACACAAACGGCGTAATAGGACGTGCTTAAGAGGGAAATGCACATTAGGAGGCCCATTTTTACGTTTTTTTCGTGATTTTTTTTTGAAGAGGAAGGAACGATTAGAACTAATTGAGATTGATAGGCTTTTTTACTCATATTTGAAATTCATTTCATAATTTAATTTATTTATTATCATCAAAATTCGCAAAGTGTGAAGCTGTCCTTCATGGACATCCGTCATCCAAGCCTCTCCACAATTTTAATGTGAAAGCAATCCAAGCAAAGTTTCCATATGCCCTATATGTATGACTCCTCTTTGAACCAGATTTTGAGTGAAAATTTTGGAAATTATAAATTTGTGACGTGTTTGAAAAAAAAAATTGAAAATTTTGTAGTATTTTCGTGCTTTTGTCATCAAAAAACCTTTAAATCGAATTTTTTATCCCTATTTTAGTTATACGCAGATTAAATACGGATTCACAAAATGTTTGGGTTTTGAAGATCATTCAAAAATTCGCTGAGCTAAAATACACGCAAGCCGGAAAAACGCGTTTCGAGAAAAACGCATTTAAGGAAGTAGTATCGGTTTTTCAGCTCCGTTATTGTACATAAATTTTAAAAATTGCATGGCTAAAATACACATTTTAAAGATTACAAGAAATATTTTTTTCTTCATTTTTCTACTTATTTATAGAGGGCGCCAAAGTTGATGTCTCGGAAAATACATTGTCCCGCTGCAGACAGATAATCTCAGGAATGAAGACTTTGATATAAAAACCCAAACCGCATTTTGAAGCAAATGAAGCGAATGATCAAAAAAAATGGCGGTTGTTTGAATATTTTTTTTCGAAAAATTGCTTTATTTCACTTTGTATCGCTTGCCAAATGTTTTGGGATTGATTTTTGGCCTATATTGTGACGGTAGATTACCACACAAGATACTTGAATAAAGTAGCACTCCAAATTTGACTAAAATCGTTTCGGCCAATCCGGAGAATAAGTGTCCGCAGTTGGAAAAACGGCATTTCGAGAAAAACGCGTTTAAAGTTTCAATTACCGAAAATATCGCTTACCAAGTGAAAAAAGCGTGCGCGCTCAAACAGCCTTAGCTTCTTTATTTTTGGGAATATCTTAATAAAATTGAGACGTGATTACCATGATAATTTATCATAAATCCATTTAAAATTTTCTTTAACACTTCCACAGGGACAAAAATCTAAAGGCATTTACATAGACTATGAAGTTACTAAGAAACTAAAAAGACACCACAATAGTAACTTAAGCCAAACAATCAAAATTCTCACGCTCTTTTCATAAATTGCAATCAAAAACACCAACATTACAACAAATTTCACAAATTGTGCTTTCAACGCAAAACGCAGATATGACGAACAAAACAAAAGACTTAAGCCAGTAACCTGTCATTAGTTTTTTCTTCGTGTGGATGTTCTGCACTTTGCAAGTCTTCGATCTGTGAAGATTGATTATCTTTAACAACAGTAAGCAGGTGTTTTGATCCGTAGTTAAGGAATTTGAATAAAATTTTCTTATTCTTTTAACAAAAGTCGGTTATTTAGTTTATAGTTCATGCTTACAATGGATTCTCTTGGAATATCAGGCGGTTTCAAAACTTAATGTTTAGTGGTAAATCTTTGCAATCATCTTTCAGTCTTTCATTTTTTACGCATACGCACCGTTTTACCCCTCCCCGCCAAACCAAAACAAACAATCGAACGTTTTGCAACTCACATCTATGGTACACAGTCTTTCCAACTTGAGGTCATCTTACGCAAAAGCCATCTTCGAGTGTGAAATTCACACTAAACACACCGAAAAGATGTTAACAAAACTATACTTGGATTTGAATGACACAGAATCGAAGGCTCGAAGATGTTGGTTTGCTCTTTTCAAGCCATAATTGCCAACGTTCCGCTCGTCGGCTTGTAATTTGTTGCAATTCGTGTTGTACACATTCCATACAATGGATCAACATCGTCTTCATCAAGATCTGTCGAACCACTGATTAATGCCCGCTCACATGTTTGCCGCGTAACATATTGTGTTCTTTGTTAATTATCCCACAATAAATTTGTGGTAATGCAAGTAATTGGGAGTTGGTTTAGACTCCGCGAAACTCTGTACGTGTGGGACAAAAGGAAGGTAGGGAATGTTGATGGCGAAATTACATATGCAAAACCAATAATTGCATGTGTGACCAAATTGCGAAACCGTCAAATATTAAAATTTGCTGTGCTGTGGCGACAATGTTTGTTATTTGCACGTTTTGTGCCGTTTTTATGGACGTTAAAGTAAAAACTAATATGTTTTGCATAGATGCCTTACAATTGTTCAAAAAAGAATTTGAGTTTACGTTCAGCATTCATGCATATGATTTAATTGCTTTAAGAAAATAAATTGTTAATTTTAAAGCTACAACAGCTTAAATTAATTACGTAGACTGAGAGACTATATTGCAGACATGGTGCTTAAGATTTTAGATTGTTTGTTGAATAAATTACGACCGGAAAATGTTGAAAGGCTTTGGGAAATCGTTGGCAAATCGTCTTGATTACAAGTATCTCGATTCATTTTGACTTAGATTTGAACACATTTTTTGGATAGTCCTGAGAATTTTTCCATATTTCCTTGGCTTTTCATTGGGATACATTTTTTTGCAGCGAAACAGATTAACTTAATCAATTGTTGATTTGTGTTGATCGTTATGCAGATTTTTTGTATTTAAAATGATTCAATTTCGTTTTCCTTGCAACACTCAATCCTTTATATATACAATAACCCATTTTTTCCACTCGGAAAAATTGAAGAGTATAGTCTGTGGGTTGATATATGAAGTTAAAAATTTTTATTTAAAAGTTGTAAAGGCAACAGTTCATCATTAATTTTGAAAACAAATTCCTTATTCAAAACAACAATCGTAAAATTTATTTTTGACACAGTAAGGATCTGAACTTATACAACAAATTAAACAAAGAACTTTTTATTTTTCAGAGGATGTATGACCTGGTTGAGAGGTAAATATGGAGCAACAATTTTTTTGGTAAAACTTGGCATAGTTATAGCTTATATCCATGGTCAACACCAAAAATTCTATTTCAAAAAATTAAAGAATTCCTGTAAGAGTCAAAAAACTTTATCTCCAAAAATAAACTTTGTGCGTAAAACTGGGCACATTGCGACAGAAGGACCAGCGGTGACATCTATCGTCATGCGACATACAACGAAATTTTCTAGACTTGGTTAGTCGAGGATATGTAAGCGGACCGATAGTGCTGAAACTTCAGTGTTTTTTTGAAAGCGAACAATTGCTAAAGCAAACCATGTGACTGAATTCGTGAATAACTTCTATTTCAAGTAGAACAGTGATGCCAAAAATATATGTACATTGTGATTTATGATTGTTGATTCATTTATTTGTGAATGGTTTTTTATTGCAAAGGTTTTCCAGATTTTTGAATCAAGGCCGTTGATTTGATAGTTTTGATAGCAAAATTAATGTTGGATGATGTAAAAAAAAAATTCACTGCTCAAGAAATGAATAATGATAGCTAAGCTATATATAACCTAACGTCTACGCAACTGAAGTCGCGGGTGCAGTTGGTTAAGTTATGAAAGAAAAACCACATAATTTATTCTTCTCATAGTGAATGTGTTTTTCATTTTGAAAGGGAAGGATCTTTTTGCAAGACTGAAATAAGTTTCTAATAATTTGCCTATTTTATATGAAGAAGAATATTTCTTGGTGGATTTAGCAAGTATGGAAGTTGATTCCAGTTTTTGGGGGAAATATTTAACTGTATAGCGGCTCCTGCAAAAGATATCCGTGAAAACGTGTTTTTTAAATGAATTACTGAAATGTTTTTATTGATAACAACTCTTCTCTCTCTTCAGAGTATTAATCTAATCCATATACAATGTAAATGGCAGAACAGTTATTACAATTTGCTGGTATCTTCGAAGGGTAACTGCTTCTCAATCTCCATGCTGCACCAATCTTTGCCGCTTGACGTAATATCCGCAATTACAGAGTAAGCAAACATTTAATCAGACCAGAATTATCTGATACCAGTTCTAGCTTCAAGACGAAGTATTCACTTGAAATATTATCACACAACTGGACAATTTACTTCAAAGGGAGGCGACCAGCCAGGAAGTCATTGAGTACTTGCGTAATCGATGTGTTATTGGAACGTTGTCGTTAACTTATATCTTGTGTTTTTAATTATCACTCTTTGATATGGAGTAAATAGATGATGATATATTATGTGTTGATATAGGGACCATATTTTATTTTAATTAATAAGCGAAAAGAGTTCGAGTATGAATTCATCCATCCGTATTTTTTTTGTATACTAGAAAGATGCTAGATTTATTTGACTTGCCTTCAAAATTAACGAGCAAATGTAACAGGATTTATCGTGTGCTTGTATTATAACACCACCAGAATTATAATATGCATTTCATTTTGGCCTTAAAGGAAGTCTTCATAAAAACTAACAAATCTTTCATATATACACAAGGCATGAAAAATTCCAGGAATGCATTCACGACTAAACGTTTCTGGGAATTCCCAAAAATATTGGTCGAACGCAGACTGGTTTTGATGGCCTTTTTGGTACATACATAAAGGATTATGAGAGCATTTTTTTTAATTTTCTTGTGTGCATGACAAGAGTTCTTTCGAAATAAATAATAAAATTAAAATTAAATTAACAAATTAGACAATGATGGTTCGAAAACGATATGAGAAGATGGGAAATTGTATGTCTAATTTAAGATTATGGCCCCCACCTTTTTACTCTCCAGCGCGGGTGGGTGAGGGGGCCGGGGACGGGTTGAGTGGGGTGCAAAACGTGTCTCCATAGTATTATTCATATTTATATTACATTTACGGTAAAAATTACATTCATAAATTGTTTATGATTTTTTATTTATTTTTATATTTTTTTAATATTTTTTTTATTTTTTACAAAATAAATTCTACAATTTTTCAAATTTTTTTGACTTCCAAACTAAAAATAATTTCTCAGATCAATTTTTTACGGTTTCATATGTTCTCTGGAAATAGGCAATATAATCATTTTATAGTGGGGGAACCCCCATAACTTCTCATGGGGCCGTGACCGCAGCGAACTTTTTATGCTATGGTAGTAGACTGACCCCCCTCTTGCGAACGCTACTCCCGCCTCTTTCGGTGGTAGGGGCCATAATATTAACCTTTACCGAAAAATCTTTGCCGATGACTTTCAAGTGAAAGAATCCATCTGGATGCTTGATGTCAAAACATATATACATAATATTTAAATATAAAAAAAATACTCACCCCGATGTGTTGTCCTTCCACAAACAATTGCGGTACTTGTATCTCGTCCATTTGCATGCGATCCTTAATCTCCTGTTGGTATTCGCAGCTCATGAACACGTCCCGTTCCTCGAATTTGATCAGCAACGTTCGCAAAATTTGCTTCAAATTCGCGCATCTCGCATACGTTTCACGTATGATACCCATGCTTGTCGTGTACAAAACCACTTTGCCAGCATCTTTTTCTTTGTAGTTCTGCAATCAGAGAAAATACACAACAAATTTAGAACAATTACCGTACGAAAATCTGTGTTAAATTTAAAAAAAAAACATTGATTGGTTGCTTTTAATCTAGGAACACTGATAGCATCACACGAGGACATTAAAGTCTTCACTAACAGCGAGCGGTTTTACTTTTTAGTCTAACAACCGTTGGCAGCACGCTCGTAATGGCTTCTCGTTGAAAAAATGAAATCCAGGTTAAACTCGCAGCTTTTATTGACTCATTCGCATCTGAAGAAGTAAACAAGACCCGAAAAACTTTCCTTCATAATTTTCCGCCAAGACTTTTTGGCTCCCGCATCGACAGTGGCCGTCTTTAGCGGTCCACCACGCTTCCAATTTATGTTACCTGTGCGTGCCGCCGTTCGCTAATTGAGCATTTCGTTACCGCGAGGACCACCTTCGTGCAGAACTCATGAAACCCTCCGAGAAATTCGGATAACTGATGGTCGATTTTTCGGGTCATCCATCGTTGAGCCGCAGGTGAAAATCCAACCACGAAAGGTGACTTTGTTGCGAGCAAAGCAGCACTTTTTGCCGATGGTTTGCAGAGCCACCTCTGCGAATTTTGCACCTTTGCTGGCGAATGGATAATCACCTCACCTTAATGGCTTTGATCGAATTTTGTAATCGTGGTAATTATGAAAGCGAACAAATATATAAAACCACGGATGGCTTTGATCGCGACATAATTTGTAGACGCGATTTTGAGACCCCAATAAGCCAAGAAGGTCGATTCGATTTCTGTATGATTAATTATTTGTTGTAAAAATTTGTGTATATTATATTGGGTGTATGCATTGAAAACCTAACTTTTACAACAGATGGCCCCACTAACACATGCGCTGTAACACTCCAATAACATATATGTCATTTTGAAGTACCATCGGTCAGCTGTCAAAGCCACAAAGTCAATTTGCTAACATTGTGTGCGCATAAGTTTTTTACCCTCATGGAAAACTTCGAAAATTAGTGGAAAAAATAGCATTTGCGGGAAGTATTGTTGGGATACTTTTTTGCCAAGAAAACTTTTGCCGAAAGTCATCGTTTGCTGGTGGATGTTTATATATTTAACATTTATATATTTAACATTAATTTTAAAATTAAATTCCAGAAAATGTCCGGATAAAAATAATCAATGATAAATCAAAAATACATAAAATAATCTCAAGGATTACTTGATGAATTATCAATCAGATTACATTGGTATGTCTCAAATTTATAATTCACCCGACACTCCAAAAATTGCCAAAAATTTCAAAGTGTAAACTGTGGAAAAGTTTTGGTTGTTAGAAAACTTATCTCCGTGAACGTCCAACAAAACAAAATTCTATAATTTTTGAAGATTATTTTCAGGAAGTGAGCAAAATTTAAAAAAAATATTGTGCAACTTTATTTGAAAATAAATTTCAATTGAATAAAAGTATTGTCATCAGAATGAAGCAGTCATTAACGAAATAAGACAGTTTTTCTGGCCAATTTTACTTAATAAATTCGAAACTATTTTCATCGAATCACTTCTCACTGATGGCTTCAATTGCTTCTACTTTTTCGTAGCCCCTGACTATATACCCAGCAAATACAAGTCACGATGAAGTAGTTGATATGATCTCACATAAATTTGGCGAGTACATTGAGGATTCAGGAATATGATCTGTTGTAAATTATCACAAGGTGAAATTCCCATTTTCTGACCTCCGCGTTTTCTTCCACTTGACGATTCACACAATTGTTTATTGCTTTGCCTCTAAATAAAATTCTATTCCCGTCATTATTCTTATCTGAATTTGATACAGCCATAAGTAGTGTGGCCAAGACATGTTTCATAAATTCTTACGACCATTGTAACTGTTCCTGCAGATCTACTCGTACATAAGCCAGCATCACCTCGAATTTATGGTAATAAGCAATTACTTGGACAAGATACCATGCAAGAATGGTTTCTACTAACATGGCATTCAACGAGTTTTTCCTGTATTCTTACGTGTAATGATATATTGTACTGGGCGCGCACTGGAGGAACCTGCTTGTTATCCCGAGTGAAAGATGGAACAAGCACAGATTTGTGAATTGGTTGCATAAGTGCTTGTTTTGCATACAGTGATTACGGTACACGATTTGCACCTTGACTTATGCAGAAGATTACATTGTTGCACCGGCAATCATGCGAATTTTAAAACTGAACAATTTTGATTTAGAAAAAACTTCAATGTCATATCCATTCGATAACCGGTAGGATTTGGGCACTCCAAGAAATCCAATGTCTGACCCAGAAAAATGATCCATAAATTGTAAATTCGATTCAGATAAATAATGATTCAATCAAATAACGATTCAAATTTCTCTTTCGGCGTAGTTTTTATAAAATTTGTCTACAGATTTCATCAATGCTAATGCAAACTTCTTGAAAAATACTTTAAAACTTCAATTCTTCAAAAATAACGCCTAACGTATAAGTAATTAGATTGATAGAGAATATTTTCCAAACAGTTTTTAAGTTTGGCTAACTTATTATCGCCCCCTATAACATTTGTCCGGTGCAATCCTCGTCTTTAGGCTGACAGTGGTTCAGTAATCAAATAACATTCAAGTACATCGTTGTTGGTATAAGCAGGATGAAATTTCAAATCTTTTTTTGAATAACGAAGCTCCAAAGATTTTTGACAATAACAGTAGTGCAGGAGCTGGAGGTAGTTGAGATCGCATAATATGAAGAACCAAATATTTCGACTGATGTGTATACTTCAGACCCTAAAGAACCATAAATTCATTTTGCCAGCATTTAAATTGCATCCCACTTTTCTCTTCTTCACTGCTTAGAAAACCATTAAAGTGTTTCAAAAGAAAGTGTGGCAGTTACAAAATTAAATATTTTTAAGTAAATATTCGTATTGTTTTCATTCCCCATTTTAGAAGAGTTTCTGGTGGATAACAAAAACATAAAAATGCTCAATAGGTGTTAATGCCACATAAAGGAATAATTGAGATCTTTTTTTGCACCAAATTGTTTGTAAAAATAAATATTTGTGATTTCGCTCATCAAAAGCAAGATAAATTTCATAAAAAAAGCTCTTACTAACAACTTGAGGATCTATTCACAGCCTTTTTTTCTTCCATTTTTACCTCTAAAACTGTCGCAAATTTTTAGATAACTCAATTCATTACAAATAGCTCTCAATGCGAGGCCTAAATAATGAAAGTTATCGTCGAGGACTAAGCGTCATAAAATCAAAGACCATTTCAGATTTGAAAACATTTCTGCAAGTATATCAATTTCCTGAAATTATTTTTTTGTGAATTAAAATTGAAATTTTAATAATTTATCAACAAACCAAAATATTTCAAAAGTGAACTTAAAAATTACACCCCTATCTTTTTATTTTCATGATGAAAGTAAATTTCATATCAGTTGCTTATACAGTGGCGGACAAAATGCTACGGCAGCACCTTATATGGAGGTTCTGGTTATTTGGAAGCTTTAATCGAAAATCCATTGATGCACATTTTTTCTGTAACGTAAATATATTTATGAAAAAACGAAAACAAAAACTTTTTATAACAAACTTAAGGCGAAATTCGTAAAAACATAAAAAAAATTGAATGGACAAAAGTCTACGGCAGTCGATGCTGGTTGACTTATAAACAACAAATTTCCAACTAAACGTATCGAAATTTTTAAAATTATTTGCTGGCTTAATACTGGGTTGGATCCCCTTTAGCATCTCTTACTGCTTGCAGTCTTCGGGGTATAGAGGCAACAAAATTACCAGTTATTGCGGATTTAATTTTCTCACATTCTGTAATGAGCGCGTCCTTCAACAATTTTTTTAAGCAACATTTCCAAATTTTCCGCTCCAAACGCTTCCATACATGTTCTATTGGATTTAAATCCAGCCTTTGGGGAGGCGTATTCAGCTGCCTTGACGAAAAGTGCTATGTGCTTCGGATCATTGTCCTGTTGGGAAAATCCAGTTCTCTCCAAGGTACAACTGATGGCCTTAATAATATAATATATATAATAATAACCTGTTGGAATAACAGGTTCTTGTAAACATAGCGGTCCAATGTAGTTTCAACAACAGTCAATCTACCGACCCCAGATGCAGCTTTGGCTCCCCAGACCATAACAATACCTCCACCTTACTTCACAGTAGGAATCAATTTTTTTTAAAGCCGTATTTTCTCTCTCCATATTTTACTGTGTGTTTCGATTCAAAGGTAATAAGGACTTGATTCCAAAAATCATTGTCCTTTTTAATATGGGCCTTGGTAAACTCTACGTGCAGAAGCCGGTTTTTTTGCGGATATTAATGGTTTTTTACGTAATTTTGCTTTGAAACCCATTAGAATTTAATAAAAAAGATATTTACGTTACTAAAAAAATGTGCATCAATTTTTGATTAAAGCTTCCAATTAACAAGAACCTCAATTTAAGGTGCTGCCGTAGATTTTTGTCTGCCACTGTATATATTTTAGTGTTGCAATTAAGCTCGGTTATCGCCCCTTTCAGTAATGGAACAATTTGTGTAGTTCCTCCTGTAAAACCAAGGTATATAAACTACCCTGTATGATCTGTTGTTACGTCATCTGACGCGGTGGGCGTGGCCAAATATACCCAAGTGGAATTTCATTCTCACGTTGAATGAAGCACATTTTTCTTTTTCCGACTGGGAATGGAGTTCTTGCGAATATAACATCGTTAGAGAATCGAATAAAATTTTTTGTAACTGTTATTGGTTTGACGATGAATGCGCTGAATGCCGAACAGTTACAATCCTACTATTATTGTTAAAAATTGATTCAAATGTCTTGCGAACTAACTAGATGGCAACAACTGACATGCACAGTCGATTTAAAAAAATTCGCCTCTTCAAATTAATGGTATGTGATTTCAAGACCAGCTCTGGCATGTAACATTAACTATTGCTTTTATGTCTCGTGTGAAATACATATTATTATGAGGTGAACAGGGATGCCCAAATATTTTCCAATCTATTTTCTAAACAGGTTGGCAGTACTACTGGGCGTGTCTGTGCGATATTACGTCACTCGACGCGGGATACTCGGGGAATAAATCATGCCTGGTCTGGTTTATATACCTTGCTGTTCTGTTTAATTTTAAAATATGAAGAAATGGCGACATTTCGAAAGCAATTGCGATTGAATGGGAAGCGAAAGGACTTTCATGAATTGTGACTGAAAATGACTCTCATGACGAATGGAAAAACGAAACAAAAACGCGTTGGTCCAAAGAAATTGGAGATAATGTATCCAGGAGATCACAAACTGATTGTGGGTGTTGAGACATTGATAATGAATTTTTTTCCTTGTTTTTGGAATCAAATTAATCTAGGAAGTAAAGCTGATCCACGAATATAAGCATTGAAGAATTATTATTTGATTTTACTAAACAAAGCTACTTTTTTAACCAAACTTTTTGATATAGTAGCACGTGAAAATTTCACGGTAAATAACAAATAAAACGAGAAAATGCACATCAACATCATGTTGCCCAAACGTAGTAACAATCTCCATAACACTTTCATTTCATCAGCAACATACATAGCTTGAGAGACAACCAAACAAATGTTATGACCATGTGACAATCTCGCGGGCACAAAACTACAAATAACAACTTTCTGTCCCATAAAAAAAATATTGTAAGTTGAATGATAATTGTTGCTTCCACTTTTTATGATCATTCGGAATATCCACAAAATAAAATCCGAAAAAAAAATGTTTCGGAACGATTCATTGTTCGAAACGAATCTTACTCGCCATAATCCATTTGAATTCTGCATAAGTTTCAAAATTTGAATGCATCCATACTAAATATTTGCTTGCAAACTCTGAAAAATTCCACAAAATGATAATTGTCCGGACAAATGTTTGTTTGTTTGTTCGTTTGTGTGTTCGTCCGCTCGTTTCCATTATCACATAGTCTAGATCCAGAAGCGAGAATGGATTTTCAACGCTTTTCTATTTATTATTATGCATGTTAATATATGAAAGAAAGCCAGTGAAAGTCGGTAAAATTATTTAAAAGCACTTTTTCGGGAAATTATACGAGTATATGTATGTACGTGTGTCGGCGTTTCATTGAGAAAAAAGTTCAGATGTAGCCTACAAACAAATAGCATACAACATGCGATCGTGGATGGAAGAAAGTGTAAGCACGTCTCGTTTTGACTCGCATGTGTGTACTTTTTTTCGTACGTGCAGAAGTGCGTTCGAAAAAAGCCATCCAAGTCCATTGAGCGTTTATGCAGATTTTCATACTATGCGAATGATGAATGGGGCAGCACTTACACGAGAAAATTAGTTTCATTTATGAATTTATATGATATTTACATTTGTTTTCGCCAAAAAAAAATGAAATCGATATGGCTATGCGCGGATTATGCTGGACGAGATTAATTTATGTGCGATTGAAAGTATCGGAAGTATCTTCTCAACTGCTTTTGGGACTCCATCGCGACCGTTTGGCAGAGCGATTTCGAAAAAAAATTAATGAAGTGGAAATCAGCGTAAACTATTCAAAACAAAAACCATTTTGTCACAACGTGAGAGTGCTTTATGGCCGATTAAACATTTATGAGTCTTTCTTCTTCGAATTAATTAAGATGGAATTCGGTGCGGGAAGTTTTTTGAAGTGATAGTGAAAGTCATCGAGCGAGACGGTCGGACGTTCCTAATAGATTTCCAAATTTATCGGTTCCGAAGAAATGGTGATATATTCACCATTCGAGAGTTACATAATCATGGGATAGAAATCTGTCGTGGAATCGTCCCAAGACGCAATGTTTGGTAGATATCACTCGACAGAGGTGTCCACAAGAAATCCTAAAAAATGCGCTACCTTCAAAATACTGAAAAGACGGCTTAATGATGATTTGTGTTGATTCGCTTATGCATACGAGATGTTAACTCCACAAGAGATAGGCGTTACAAATCGTTTACATAAGTCAACGACAACGCCTTATTCTATCTTCGGTCGGCAAGGTCGAATATTTTCAATAAGCTGAAAGCGAGTCTGAGTATCTTTCCTGTTTTTTTGGCGTTAGATATTTATCGACGAGTCATTTATGATGGTGGCAGCCGATAAAATTTACATACTTATGTGTAGAAGAAAGCCACCGCAAAGATTTTGTTTATTTTCCCTCGAACTATGCGCCGTATTATGTTTGAAAATATTCAGATTTCGATTTTAGATTTCTAGATACATATGTCCTTGAACGTGCACTGTTGGATATGGCACGATTGTTCTGTTCGAATGTTTATTTTGGACTTCTTGACTCATCTTCCAAAGACCTTGTGGCAAGGTTTTGCGAGTTTTTCAGTACGAAAAGGTCAAGAGCAGAATTACTAAGATCATAGATTCTTTGCTAATGAAGGCCATAAAGGCAATATTTTTGCTTTTACGCAGAATTTTCAGCTGCGTTTTCATAATTGTCTAAGTCTATTCGAAGTGAAGTTACAGCTCTGGAAAACAATGCAGGTTTAGGTACGAGATTTTGCTCCGGTACCTACAGGTAGAACATGTGTCCACCAAATTAGGTGTACCAACCTTACTGGTTGTGCCCCAGAAAATTCAATTTACCTATAAACAATGCTGGCACTAAACCGGGTAATGTTTATGCATTTCAGGAATAAATCCTAGTCTCTTAAATACTCCAAAGGGGATTATAACCATTTTACTTATTTGCTTAAACTTTCTGAGATTAGCAATATTTTAGTTATTGAAGGCGTTTAGTCATAATACTTTTTTTTACAAGCTATTAGATTCACCAGATTCATTGAGACCGATGAAGAAAAAAATGAAGCCTTGAATAATTTCGACCTAAGACGAAAATTAGACAAGTAATAGACTCTCATCATTAGTGACTATATTTGTTGGGTAAAGGTTTAGATTATGGCCCCACCCCCGAATGTGGTGGGATTACGGAGATCGAAAGAGGAGGGTTCATCTGCTACTATGGCATAAAAAGTTCGTGGCGGTTACGGCCTCATGAAAAGATATGGGGGTCACCCCCACTAAAAAATGATTACTTTGCCTATTTCCAGAGATCATATGAAACCGTAAAATTGATCTGGGAAGCAATTTTTAGACTAGTTAAGAAGTCAAACAAATTAAATAAATTAAAGGATTTTTTTGTATAAACTAAAAAATATATAAAAAAATTAAAAAATCATAACAATTTTTATGAATGCCATTTTCACCAAATGTAGTATAAATAGGAGTAACACTTTGGACACACGTTTTTCACCCCCTTCCGCCGTCCTTCGGTCCCATCCGCGCGGTAGGAAGCAGCGGGAGAACCTTTACTATTTGTTGATATACAAACCTCTCTACTCAGGCTCGAAAGAAACAACAAAGATTTGAATTATATTATTGGATTTGTAATGAATTGATTATTCAAAGCAAAAAGGGTAAAATACGAGACTCATTCAGATTTAAAAAAATACTTTACATTTAAAAATTAAAAATTAAAAAAACCGTTTTCGTCACGTTTCTAAATACTTTCCCCTTGGCTATGTAATTTTTCCATCGTGTGGGTGGTCTTTTGATGGGGGTCATCAAGATATTACGTAACGCAATTTTTAGAGTATTTGAACTCCCCCTTCCCATTAAAACATTCAGTAGCATTTTCAATGACACCTTTATTACGTAATAAATTCATTTTACCCCCCCCCCCGGAGACTATTAAATATTTTAATCACAAGCTATTAACAAAATGTAGCTAAATTTTGTTTATCGCGCCTAGCGTCTGCTGACATCTCGTGGCACGGCAAATAAATTTACAATTTGGCTTTATGATTTAGTGTTATACTAAAAATCATTTCAACTAATTATAAATTTTGTTACATGGCAATTGGACACCCCCCGCGCTTCCATGTAACACTTAGTAAAATTATCAAATACACCATTCCCCCTAGGAGTGTTCTATAATATATGGATGACTCCATGCTGTTTTCGAAAAAAACTTAAGGTGGGTATCGATCCCATTGTACACGAATACGCTTCCTTGAGAGGACCAAACATATGGAAGTCGCATAGTAAAAAGTCTGGGTCGTAGGGAAGATGTTCAAGAGCAGTCCAGTGCATTTCAGTGAATTTTTGGGGGGCAAGGCTGCACTATGAGTTCTTGCGTTGTCATGCAAGATCAGAACACACACCAGAATTGGGCTGGTGGCTATAGATTGATCAAGAAGGTCATAGTAGTAGACATAATTTATTTTAGGACGATCCTGAACAAAATCAAGCAGGAAAACTTCATGAGAGTCGTCAAAAAACTGACGCCACCACCTCCCGGTCTGGTAACGATGGTTTTGGTTCTGGTTTAAATAAAAAAAACTGTTTTGCCTTATTTTTAACTTCCCAGTTCCCTATGGGAAGTTATTGTGATGGGGTCGATTTTGCGAATCCCAAATTTTGACGTATCTCCACGTTTTAAGGTCTCTAGAGTCCAAATCCATCGTTTTTAGAGAGATGTCTGTGAGTGTGTATGTACGTATGTGCGGATGTGCGTATGTGCGTATGTGCGTATGTACGTATGTGCGTTCGGAATTATTTTTCGTCACGATTATCTCAAGAACCAAAGATCGTATTGACGTGGGACCGGTTTGAAACGACGCGTAATTACGTAACTTAAAACTACATGAGTTTTCAGCAAAATCGGTTCAGCCGTTTTTATTGAGGGTGAAAAAACTGAAAAAAAGACAAAAAATTGCTTAATTTTTCAACTGTTGAAACACACTATTAATTAATAATAAAAGCAAATTAGTCATTTTTATCCACTCCACTGGAAAGTTAGTCGTGTGGGCCTCAAGGGTCACACTTAGACCACTTTTTTTTAATTATTGCTACTTTGCAGACAAGGGTAAAATGTTTTAAAATTTTTAACAAATCATATCATATAAAAAAAATTAATTACGCAACTTTTATTTCCTCACCAACTTTGCTCTAAAATAAACCGTTAGAATGTTAGGAGTGAGAAAAGTAGGAAAAAATCGCCCTGGTCCATATGGACCGTCTCACTTTTTTAAGAATTTTCATAAATAACTTTTCTATTATATCTGTTATTTCTACAGAAAAATTCGTAGAGAATAGTTTATTAAATATTGTTCTTGGGCAATGTATCCCCAACAACGTAAAATAATATAGTTTTTTTGCCGTTTTTTCACTATTTATAAACTCGACCCCATGAAATGTGTTTCTTCTGCCGTACTATTAAATATTGTTGATCTCGTATGATTGCTATAGCAATTACTAACGTAATCACGTCCCTGCCAAGACTTTTAACGTATAATCACAGTATCTTTGAACTATTATTTATGACAATTTTAATTGAAATAAACGTAGGGCATATCTAAAGTTTAAAAGAATCACTTAATTAATTGAAAATTGAGAAAATGATTCAAAAAAAATCCGAGGCAAAATCGAATGCTTTTCAGCTTTTCTTCGACCATCCTAATTAGCGTGATTATGCATCTACAGCTCTCGTTAAATAAACAAGATCTACTTAATTTTCAGGCACCTTGTTGGATCCGATCCATGTTTTCAAATCGAACAAGAAAATAATATGCAATTTCAACTTTCGAAGCAATCACTGCGGAAGATGAATTCTTCCATCATGATACATGCGTAGATACAAAGTATACTTTGAAGCCAACTCTACTCTAGATAAATGGCAAAAATAAATATGGACAGAAACTAGTTTCCTTCACCTCTCACCAAGATAAATTACTTATAATCAGAGAACAGGCATCGGATAGTAGGACTCGCTAGATCCATGCCGCAAACACACGTATGTTGTATGGTGTGTTTGCCAATCTGGACAACCTTGTCAGAACGATATGTTAGATAAATGTCTGCAAGTGCTTCGCGCATTCGAACAAGGCCATCGCGAGCGAGGTGCAATTGCACACTTGGTTTTCGCAAAGACCGCAATTCGCAAGTCGTTTCCCGTGTGCTTAGTAAATGGTCGCACATATGGTATACCTGCATGTGTGTGCTCCCCTGAGCAGAATCTGCACGATTTAGAGGGCATTGCACCAATTCGCACGAGTACGGCACCGAATTGTGAATGACTCTCAGTGATCGGATCAAGTTGAAGGCTTTGGAATGCTTCCCTCGATGGTTGGTGTCTGTTTGGGTATCCACTATCTACTAGCCGTCTATCTATACTCCCTTGTCCGAGGTGTGTATCTCAGACGTTTCTCACAGGCAAGAAGTATCTAAAGCAGCCTCGGATCAAACCGTCTGCAGCCCAACACGTCCGAATTGTGCAAGATTGCGGTTATTTTCGCAAAAGAGCTTCGAGTGCTTTGCCGGTCGATGATGGATCGGTTTGACCTTCTGCAATTGATCAACAAGTTATGATTGTTGAAAAAATCTCGAACGAATTCGAATCATGTGCCAAAGGTGGTTTTCCAGGTGTAATAGCTGTAATAGGCGATGGTAAATACATTTGAAATTGACTAATTGCGTTGAATTGAATTTCGCCTAGTGCAATGTTGCAAACGATCAACATTACCACTTCGCAAATCGGGGTTGCTAAAGAGAGTTCTACGAATTAATCGATGTGCACTCATGACTTGCTTTTCACTTTTACAAGACAGTCAGTAGTCAAGGAGCATCAAAGAAATCCCAGTATCGATTAAGATTTTGGCTAGAGAAGTCGAAAAGTAGTGCATTCACTTCATAACTTATTTTTCGTACGAAAAATCTCAAAATCGGACTAACTATGCACCACTCAAAATTGTAGAATTTATACAAATTCAAGTTTGGAAAAAAAATGGAATAAAAACTTCTTAAGTTAAGTTCAACACTGACCCAATTGTTTTGGGTTCGCAACCCAAATTTGAGGTCAAAATAATTTTCAGAATCATTAAGAACATGAAATGTAATTCGGAAATGCTACAATTTCCAGTTTCTCAAGAGCTTTGAATATTTAGCGAAAGATAAGCGTCAACACTTGCGTTTTTGTACTTTGTTGTGCATCTGCATAATTTTTTTGAAAGTCTTCATTCGGAAGTAATAAAAATGTGGCGTTTTGATATTTAACTCAGCCTGATTTTGGCAAAAACAATAAATAGATAAATAATCGAATGGATTGGGTAGAAGTGTTCTTTTATAATTTCACTAGCTTCCAAAATTTGTTTAATGGAAAAATTGCTGATGATTTCTAAAATGGATATATAAAACACTTACAACTTGTTAAACAAAGAATGCAAAAAACCATGTTTTCTTGTGAAAAAGTTAGATGCCTCGCAAATTTTCTACTCTCGTCAGCCCTAAACTTCGAAAACAACACTTTCAAGCATGATTGATTATTCTTATTATTTGCTGCGATTATTTATTTCAATTAATTAAAATTTTTAAAAACTATTTTACTATCACTTATTTTCCATTAAGGAATGAAAATCAAAGTGTCGAAAGTTTATAGGTTATATTACATTATTTTTAATTTGTTTATTGCAGAAAGTTATCAAAATACAAACAAATAATTGATCATAACTCTCCATTATAATCTATATTTGGCTATAAATTCAACATTGGATGCCTATTTCACTGAAAAAATTGCCGGGTTTCATAGGGTTCAATATTATCCTAAGTTGAACCAAAAAAAATTAGAATTGGATAATGTTATCAACGAAAGTGTAGGGATTATGGCATATTATTAACTGTTTCAGAGCTGTTGTTACTAATGTCTAATCAGAAGCAAGTTACTCTAACTGTTTCAAGCATGTTCGTTTTCTTCACATTCAGCCTTATGAAGCTAATTATTTTCCATGGAAAACTTCTATCACCATATAAAGTATATATATGAAAAATAATACGCACAACATCATTGCACTCTACTCTTGCCAGCCATGAATCTATTTCTATAAAAAAAATCGTGAAGACGTGACTACTGACCACATAAAATAGCTAATGGTTCAAGCAATGGCCTATTCAAGGACTCAAAGCATTTATGTTTGTGCATATCTCTTTGCTATGATAGGTTCTCCCGAAAGACAAAGTTGGCGTCACTATGTCTCGCCACATGAAAAAGACATACGACACTCATGCACTTGTCAGACTTTCAATTTCAGTCTTTAAAATAGAATTTCTTATAACTAACTGAAATGCTGATTATTTTTAGAATCACCTTCAAATTTTTCTTATGTTTGGTGAATTGTTTCCTTCAAAAATTTGCCAAGTATCCTAACCAACTAACCTGAATGTCTGAGTTGTTATCCACCAACGATAAATTTGCTCCTATAAGAAAACTTTGGAAGCTCTTTATTGAAAAATGGCGCCAACACTACGTTCCGAGCTTATACTTAACTATTGATGAGCAGCTACTAGCTTTTCGTGGAAAATGCTCATTTAAAATGTGAATACCGAATAAACCAGCTAAATATGGCTTGAAGCTAGTAATGATATGTGATAGTGGTACCAAGTACATGAGTGATGATCATCCGTATCTGGAAAAAGGTTCTACCATAACACAAACTTCTCTGGGTGAGCACTACGTAAATAACTGACCAAAACTGTTCATGGAAGGAACCGAAATAGCTCTACGGACAACTGGTTTACATCCATTCCACTTGCTAAGACGTTACTTCTCGAATCATATAAATTGACTATAGTTGGGACAAACAAAAGAGAAATCCCGAAGAAAATGGGCAACATTAAGGCACGAAAACCAGGGACTCTGTTGTCCTATAAGCCAAACCCGAATAAAATGGTCGATCTCTTATCAAGCTGCGATGAAGAACCCAGAAACGACAAAGCCACCCATGGTGGATTTTCTATAATCAAACTAAAGTTGGTGTCGACACATTGGATCAGATCGACTTGTTCGCAAAAAACTAACAGGTGGCCATTGTGTCAAGTTTTGGGATCCTGAATATTACATTTGTAAACAGTTATGTCATCTATACTCATAACATGTTATCAAAAGGCCAAAAGCCCAAAAATCAACGAGATTTTTTGAAAGAAGGCCATGAATCCCGGATGGCTCCGTATTTGAAAAATAGGCTTGAGACGATTACCTTGCGGTCGTCTATAAGAGCAAATATCCAAAATCATTTGCCTAGTTCGCAGGAAAATACTGAAAAACGTGACGAGGAATCAAATAGGTGTAAGATATGTCACTTTTATTCATATCAAAATCGTAGAATGGCAAAATCTGTTTGTCAAAAATGCACTAAAAGTGTCTGCGGTGAGCTTCGTCACTCATGTGTAAATCGATAGTTATAAGTACAAATGTTTTTACTTTTTTAATCTTTGATATGCTATCTTCAAAGGCTGTGGAAGAAAAAAGCCACTTATGTTCATTTTTAGTTCAGATTTTGTTGCTTTATACAGCTAGCTTATAAGAAAAAAAATTCTCAAAAGGAGTGAATTCAATGTGAATTTTGAAACAGAACAAAAATTTTATTTTCAAATTTCATTTTTTTTATTTTTGAATAAAAGCCTCTATTAAAAATGATTTTTGCATATTTTTTACTCAAACCAATTTTTAGCGAGAAGTTTTTAAAAAATAAGTTCGTCGATTCAACAAAGTGTAACCATAGTGTAGGGTAAGAAAAGTATACCCATCCAGGGTTAAAATAAAGGTCACAAGTTCACTGAGTTACATTTTATTGACTTTCAATTATATAAATTACTGAATATTCGCGCCGACTTATGCATTTTCTCAACCTTTTAAAATTTTCTCTGATTCACTTGAACTTTTGCCCAATCCATTTAAACTTTGGCGCTTGGTTCCAGCACAATTTTTTCACAAAACTTTATCTATTTTTTTCAATTAGATCAGTAACTTGGTTTCATTCTTGCAACAATGTATTCTGCCAATTGAATAGTTGTTTTTAAACCTATTGAAATTTTTATTGAATAATAATTGTTGCAGTAACATAATTTGTCTCTTTGATTGTTATATTTTTTCTTTAAATCTAGTATAATTATCGTCTTCAAGACACATTCAACCGACATTCGGTATCGTCAAACAAAATATGTAATATGTCTGCAACTCTTTACGAAACCATATTCAATCGCAATGAAAACGTAATGAACAGTGCAACTCCTTTTATATCAGTACAGGAGTTTGAAAGACACTAAACCTAATATGTTAATAGTCGGCTTAAAAAAATACGTTACACAAATCTCAATTGTGAATGCAACAATCCAAAATATCTCATAACTATTTTTCGTGGGCCATGGAACATTCAATATTTTCTTCGAAATAAATGTGCTTGGTTCATCATTTACAAATAAATAGTACATCACTGCAGTAAAACATTACTTTTTGATTATAAAATCATCTTGCAAATGGACTAACAAATTATTTTAAATAAGCAATAAATGTCTGTTTGATGCATAAAAATTGCTATCACAATTCATGTTAATTAATATTGAATAATAGATAATGTTGAAGCAAATTGATCTCATGTAACAAATTAAACCAAAACGGCAAATAATTTGAAATTTTTATTTCGCTCTTTATTCGCTGCACGATTTTATTCAATTGGAATTGCCATCATATAAGCTCATATAAATTTCTTGATCATATATGATACATAAATTATACATGCACAATGTTTGGTCTACGAGTGTCTCTTATCTAATATGTTGCACTTCCGCAATTGCTGCCTTAGTTTCTATGAATCACGAGGAAAACTATGCTCATAATATCTAGAATGGCTATTCCAACTGCTAAACTCTACGAGTGAATCAATTTGTTAATAAAAAGATACTCAGCAGGCTGCAGCTGTGGTTGATCTTAATTTAATATAGTTAATGATCAATTGACGCTCTGTGAAGTTTCACGTACTTTTCCCATTGTTGCGTGTAAAAGAAATATGACTTTCGCTGCTGAGGAAAAACAATCTACAAGTTTTTCATCAATCTATATATAAATACAAAAGCAAGATGTAATTGTCGCACAAAATATTTAATCGACTTCATTGGCTGCCATGTTCCAGAGTCAAATCTACCTCAGAATATCTAGATTGTATTACAGCTCCACTAATCTGTATCTTTGTATGTTTGACCCCATTATCTATTTTCCAATTGTGAACATTTTGATGGCCTATCGTTTCTCAATAATGACTGCTTGTTTGCTTCGTCAGGTTTGTTATGAGTGCCATTGAAAGTGACGAAGAAAATGGTAAAATCTCGTTTTTTTTATTTTTCAGCTCTCTGCTCTAGTTTCAAAATCGTGGATTAGCAAGTGGAAAAGAAACTGAAAATAAAGATGATTATTGCAGGTAATGAACGTAAAGCATAGAAAAAATCGCATTAGACGTTAATCAGCAAAACATAAACATGCGCTTCTCATGATCAATTTTCTCAAGAGGTTTGCGCACGAAGGGCAGGGAAAAGTTGTATAGAAACTCAAATGACCTTTTCTTCGTTTTTCAGGTGGATTCTGTTGATGTGGGTCAAAAGAAGAAAATTTAGAACTGGTGTTTTGTAGCTGTTTATATGTGCCATATTTGAGATATTTTAAGATCAACACCACAATCATCATCCTGTGCTAATATCATCGAATGTTGTAAGCAAAAGAGTTCAGAAAACTTTGGTAGCACTGATTTTCTTTAGATAGAGCCCCGGAATTGGTTCGTCGGCAGCTTAGAGAGCTCAAAGAAGAAGTGATTGTCTAATGAAGGGATTAGAAATATAATTCCAAATAAACACGAAAAACTTCCACAACTATGTTATGCTGGTAGAAGCTGTGAAGGCCGATATATGTGAGTATAAGTAGTAAAGAAAAAGATTATTACGAAATACCATATTTAAGAATGACATCATACTAGGACAAGAAGCTAAGAAATATTTTGCTTTTATACAATGTGAAGTTCATAATAATATAGGAAGATTTGTTTTATTAAGATGAATACTCAGTGCATCTTATAAACTGTTCCAAATTATCACAATCTGCATTTTTTGAGACTCAAAGAAAATAAATTTCTTGTAGTCTTCAATAAAATTTTTAATCTTAGAAGCTCGAGAGCAACTTTATGTGATTAGCGAAATTGGTGTTGATATTGCAGTCGTGGTCTTGGTCAAAACAACCCAGATCAAGACACATATAAGTCATATTTGCAAGGCTTTACCCAGAAATAGATCGGACTGAGGATTTTTTCTGACTGAAGAACGTCAACATCACTCAATTACCAAACACCGAATCTCTGCAAAAACTAACAGCCAAACCATGAATAATAAACTATGTAAAATGTTTGAGTCTGGAAAGACAAACTGCAACAGTCTTGAAAACAAGACCAAGACTAAGCCTTTGTATGCAAAACCAAGACCAAAAATACAAGAACCAATATGAAGACCAAGCCCACTATAGTCTTGGTGTATTTATTTTTGTTCATCACTACTCCGAACAACCTCTTATTCATGGCCTATTTATTTTTAATATCAAAGTTTTGGCAGAGTCAATGAGGATTTTTTATCTGTTGAAGGAAAGACACTTTCACAGCCCTTTTTCTCTTCATAAATCGTTAGTATAACATCTAAAGAACATATCACAACCTTCATTACCTTACGTTCAAACGTCGTTAGTGGTTGAAAAACGTTTTTCTCAATATTATTTTTTCAAAAGAGACGGAGAGGATTATTGTAGAAGTTCATGTCGAATCACACTGATTTCAGGGACACGTCTTTATAATCATATAATTTTTCAGTTGCATCTTAAATTAAATTTAAGAAAATCTGTTTAAAATATTTGTTCCAAGCAAAAACCATTGGAAAACATGAAAAAATTCAAAATATTTTTTAAAAGTGCGTACGTTTTTTTTGGAATAATTCTAAATCATATGTTATGCCCTAATAAATATTGAATTGATTCTTCACTTTAAAAAAATCATGAAAATTGTCCGGGACTCGGTTGTCTATATATATCGCCCAATTAAATCAAAGATAATAATAAAAATAAGACCGAGATAAACAATTTTCAAAATCAACTTTCCAAACCATGATTTTGTGCTGCATATGCTTAGATAAAATATAATAAAAACCCATGCAATATGGATTATCAAAGGTGAAAACCGTTAAGGATTTATAAATACAGATGCATCTGCTTTGAATCAATCAGAAATATATCCATGTGGCATGTATGCCTTTTTCTAGAGATAAGACCATTAGTTTGTGGTATTCTGTTCCAAGTGAAAACGATCGCATGCGCTAGAGTTTAAAATAGCGGCTTAGCCGTGCGATTGTCAGCGTTCACTTGAATGAGGAAAAACAGATCAAAAACGCAAACAACGAGAAGTTTTGGTGGCTGTGTGAGGAAACAAATTGACGTCGAGCGAATCCTGATGGAAAATTTCAAATTTCTGCGCGGCGAGTGACTTTTTTTAAGTTTGTAAACAAAACGAAGTCGCACGGGGCCAAATCTGGAGAATACGGTGAAGTGGGTGGGGTGGGACAGTAGTTTGTAGCCCAATTTTGCCGTGGCGAGGGCGGAGGTGTGAGCCGGTGCGTTTTCATGGTGACAGAACACTTTTTTCGTCGCCAAATAGGGTCGTTTTTTCTGCAATTCGGCGTAGAATCGACCTAACAATTTGGCATAGTACACTCCTGTGACGTGATTTTCCTTCCAAAACAAGAATTGAGTCCGATTCGGCTGAAATTTCGACAGTAACCGTCTACGAGAATGTACTACACGATAGTAAATTTTTCTTTCGATAATGGCGCCATCGGACGGTGAAGGTAAGTACTTAACGGGCCGCTTTCTTATAACTGTTTTAGATGAATTCAAAAAAAATTCAAGTTAACATTTTCTTTGAGCGAAATATGCGAAGTTTTAACCAGCAAATAGCCAATTTGGTTCACTTTAAATAGAGAGCTAGAAAAAAAATTCGTTAGAATCTAGTAATTATTTTGTCCTGGTTATAGAGAGAGAGAGAGAGAGAGAGAGATTATTCAAAACTTGTTTTGAACGTTCAGTTCATACAAATCAATAAGAACTGAAACAGTTCTATGGAAAACGTCATCGGTTTCAGTCAATTTTTCGAAAAGTTTGAGGCTTGTCTAGTAAATGGGTATTACATAATCATTTAAAACATAATGAAAAATGTGCTAGATGTTTTAAAAACATACAAAAGAGGATACGGAGATGAATACTTCAGAAGTGATACAATTTTTACAGCAGCTCCGATGTGACAAAGTTTATTTTGATTTAAACAACCACCGAAGTTGTAGTGGGATAGAATCACGCCTCTTAAAATCATAAAAGTCTACACTTCCATGATTTTTTGTTGCAAAGTTATAAGTAAATTTGATTTTAAAACAAAGTAACAATAGAAAACACCACATAAAATTAATCAATGTCCTAAATTACATTTAAAAAAATTCAAGATGCTATGGGTTTCAATAATTTCTTTCAGAATCCAAACTCGTCTGGTTCTAAAAAAAATACTGCTTTTTGCACAAATGCTTTCATATAAATATTGTCGATGATGAAAAATCATTTAGGGTTTTTTGTTTATAGTTTTTTTATAGACCCATGGTATTTATTATTCATATACCTTTAGTTTTCCAAACGCAAACTGTTTGCATGAAGAATAGCTTAGTACAGGGTGCGCCATTTTTTGCGTCGGTATGTAAACACTTACTAACTTTGACATTTGTCAAACCGATTGATTCAATGAGGCATGTTTTTGAAACGGCAATTCAGTAGAATTGGAACCATGAATCGCTTCACACTGAAACAACGTGCTGAAAGATGTACATCGAGAATATTCGTTCAGTTATTTTAATTCAACGTGCGTACCGTCAAAAATATCGTGGCCAACAGGCACCGTCTGACAACACTATTCGTCGTTTCGTGTCGAATTTCGTTGAGCACGGAATAGTGCGAGATCGTCGTCGTGCCGTTCATCAAAGACCGAAACGATCCAATGAACTGGTTGAAGCAGTCAAAGTGAGCGTTTCCCAGAAGTGTCGTATCGTCGCCGCACTCAGCATTTTGGCGCCACTGGAGCCACTATGTGGAAGGATGATTTGCATCTGTTTCTTTATAAAGTGCAATTAACACGAAGCATGTTAAAAATATAAGAAAAGACACTTGTTTCCTTACTATACGATTTCGATTTTATTATTACCAAATGAACATTTTGGACATTAGTTGTGTCCTTTTTCAGTGCATAATTGTGTCACACAGACACAATAATACACTGCAAATCAAGGTTGAGTGGCAACCCAGATCTCCAAATTTGACCCCTTTGGACTTCTTTTTGTGAAGTTATTTGAAAAGCAAAGTGTACGCCAGCAAGCCTCAGAGCATGATCGAAATCATCGCTATAACGCCAGAGATGCTCGAAAAGGTAATGGAAAATGCAGTAAAAAGGGCACATTTTGTTTTGGCCAATAAAGGCGGTCACTTAATTGATGGTGTATTCAAAAAGTAGTGAAAACAAATTGCAAAGGACCAAATTGAATAAAAATACCTCATATATAGAAATCGTTTTTTTTTTCAAAGTTAGTAAGTGTTTACATACCGACACGAAAGATGGCCCACCAGTTACAATGTTGGAAAAGCACTACATCATATTGGTTGAATTTCTTCTTAAGAAGCAAACTATAACAATACATAATGTTTTGCAGTAGTTTCAATTCTTGAACTCAATGAACTTTTTACTAGCATTTTTGCAGCGAAAGCAATGAACTTTTGGAAAATAGCCCATAAAAAACAAAATACTTTAGGCAGCATGGATTTCAATTCATGCCGACGAGTGAAATTGAAATTTCGCCAAATTTAACTCAAAAAGGGAAAACAATTTTCCAATAATGGTCGCAATAAAACAATACGTTTTCTCTACGTACATTTTAGTTGATTGAAAAATTAAGAAAACTGAGTCGAAAGTGCAAATTCTTCTCCAATTTACCAAACATAAATATTCCAATTTACCAATATTTCGTGTTAATTTTCATAAATGTTTAATTGTTCGCTCGTTGCATTTCACGATTAAACGTTTTGCGAGCAAAGTGTAATGGAATCGCAATTACATTTCCATAACCGACAGGGAGTATGCAAATGCTTTCAAATCAAAACATCAACAAATCCAAATTGAACTTCGGATTTCGAATTGAAACTAACTAAAGCAATTAAAAGTTTCACTTTTAATACTCGCGTGAATTAATCCAAAGGAAAATCATGAGAGCACCACCGCGAGGTTTCCCATCGTTCTCGCAATCTCCGAAGAAAATTGCCCACAAACAATTCGTCTTATTAATTAAGAATGAATGACCCGAAAGATATTAATACCGCAAAAAAATTAATTTCATTACAAGTTTGTGTTTCCCACAAGTTTTGTGTTTTGTAATTGATTGTGGCGATTAATTTTGGACGCCAATCGAACCCGGAAAAGAAATATTCATGATTGTAATTGCAGCCGAAAAATCGGTTGAACAAAATTTGCCTCGATTTTCCACAATGAAACCAAGCAAAAAAACGCTGAATGGAAAAAATGGATTTTTATAGAATTAAACGCTGAAACATTTTTTCCATTCATCCGAAAACGATGAAATCGAAGAAATGTGAATGTTCACGAAGGAAAACATTATTTGGCCGGGAGCAAAAGACACAAGACCACAAGCAAGCGCCGAGTTCCGGAAGAAAACGTTTTCCAACACTTTTTTCCGTGGCTTCCTGACGCTGAATTGCGAATCTTTTGGATATTTCGGATTGCGCTGCAACGGTAGTTCGAATCTTTGGATCTTTTGTGTTGTTGTTTTGCGCCGCGGTAATTGCCATGTTAAATGAAATGATCTTCAGATACATGCCGTGCACCTTGGAAAGGTGGTTTCGGCCGAAATCTGCTCAACGTTTTTTTGGACACCGACTCCTCCGGTTAAGACAATTTTCTTGTGTTATCTCTAATGGAGCAATTGAAGAAACGAAGAAAATCTACAACGTTCGATGGCGGCGTTAAGAATCGCCCGCGAGGAAATGTGGCGTTAAGTAAGTGAAATACATGCAATCTGGATGGTTGTCTGCAGATTATGCACTTAACTGAAATTCGCTCTGAATTATCATTTCACCTCGATAACATTTCCTGTTAGAAATCGGCTAATGCGCCGAAGACCCGGGCGAATTATTTCTAATATTGGGATTTCACACACTAACTAACAATTCGGAACGATCGTAATGAGATTGGAACATCGATGCTGACTCGGCGTTGGCTCGAACGAATTCGAGTTTGTGGAGGAGTACCTTGAGAGGTTCAATGCAGACCAGGATAATGAAGGGGAGAAAACCCAAGCATAGTTTCTTTAACTTACAATTAAGAGCAACAAATATGTAAAGGACGATAATTCGTGGAAATTATCTTTAACCAACACAGAAGCTACCATCTATCTTCCATTGTTTTTCATTTCTAAATTATTCGATACTTTCAAATGTTAAATTTAGGCCTTGAACACGTAAGGATTGTATCCCTCAATTAAATATTTCAAAATAAGTTTCACTCTGGACGTTGGACTTTATGCACTCATTCATAGAATTCATTCATAAATCTCAGATTCTTTGGAAAATCGCCTATCCAAATTACTCTGTAACATTATATTCGAAGTAACTAAAATGGAGCAATATCTATCTAAGATTGATCTGATGGATCAAAAATGTATGGAAAAGTTGGTTATGGTTGTTTTATCAGAGCAGCTAGACCTGACACTATCTCTCCGGTTACCAGACCACTGCAGCACTTTTCAGGCAAAGATCATTGCCATACGCAAGGCAGTAGACTGGTTGGGAAATCAGAAAATTTCCATAAGAAATTTAAACATCCAATCATTATCCAACCTGTATACTTCATCCAAAATTGTAATAGAATGTCGTACACAATTGAACGCGATGTCGCTCTACTGTGAAGTGATATTTTGCTGGATATCGGGGCATAGTGATATACCTGGGTATTGCGAAGCTGATGCCCTAGCGAGAGCTGGCACTAAGCTCCACGATTATACACTAACATCCCAAGACGGCCAACCTCTAGCCTCCATTAAAAAAGGATTCAAGCAGTAGTACATGAAAGCTGCAAACAGGGCCTGGCTTCTAAAAGAAACATGTAGTATAATCAGGCAAACCTGGCACGCACTAAACAGCTGCTCAACACGAGCTGTCAGACATTAAGTTTCATCATATGTGACGTACTGACGGGGTATTGTTTCATTGGCAGGCATGAAGAAAGATTGGGTGTTCCTTTCAACGATTTTTGCCGACGCTGCAGGTCGAAGGAAGAGGAAGAAACGATTCAACATTTCCTGTGCGAATGTCCAACACCACAGTGTATACAAGAAATAGTGCGCAATCGAGGCCTTCAAACACCGAATTCCCTTCCAAGAAATGGCGCCATATGCTTGTAAAAATTGACGTCTCTCAAGCACTGCCTGGAGAAAGTACTTTCGTGGACATTATTTTCCACTTCAACACACAATACATTTTCTCAGTCATTTTGGCATTTTTCTAAATCAATTTATCAAAAGTGAATGATATTCGTGTCAACAAAGACGTTTCATCAATGCAATTCAGGGAACCGAAGTTTCTAAGGATTTAACATGGATAACACATATGCGAGCTCTGGCAGTGCTCCGACGAGTAAATAACTGCCATTTTGTCTTAAATGACAGAAAACATATGATAAATGAAGGGAAACATATGATTTTGTGCCGTAGCACCAGAGTTCGCACTTGATAGTGTGCTTTCGTATGACCAATTAACTACTGGCTTTTACATATACTGTGCCCAACACTATCCAGGAAACGCATGCAGACTTTAGGCTCGCCTTTTCTGGACAGCCTCACGGAAGTAGTCAGTTTAAATATTAGCAGCATAGCCCGCTTCATACGAGAATCTAAATGGTTCTCGTCGTCGTCTCGTTTTTTCGTCCCGACCGCTATGCGGTCGAATATTTTAAGTATCGAATATTCTTGACGTCTTCTACTTATGTGCCACATTTCATCCATATCTAAGAGGACGATGCCGTGCTTCTCCGTACCAATATCATAATTGACGGTAGGATAGTCCCTTGTTCCTAGAATCAAGCCTGCGTCCTCTTCGTATCTCATAGACAATTTGGCAAAAACTGGAACTGGAACTGTTAAACAATTACGTGCCTAGTATCTAATATATGGCATTTATGGCTAGCCACGTTGGGCGTCATCTTGGTTTGTTGCTTTTTGCCAAGTTGGTTATTAGACACGAAGAGGACTCAGGGTTGATTCGAGGAACAAGGAATGATCCTACCGTCAATTATGATATTGCGTTCCAAGTTATCATTTCTATAAGCCAGAATTATTATTTTCAATTTAAATTTTGAATATGCAAATGAAAGATACTCACGATCTATAACATTCCTTTCGTACATACCTAGAAATAAATAAAATTAATAGATTAGTAATATAATTCAAAATTCCTTCCGACTAAGAATAATTTTATTGTATATATGTAGGTGCCTATCTTAATTAATATTCACTCGTTCATAGCTTTTCAAAATGCACTCATCCATTCTGTAATAAGTTGGCACGCAACATCGCGACTTATCCTTTCTCCTCCTAAACAGTGCACATTCTCATGTTTAGCTGAAAATCGCTAAACAAAAGAATCACCATTTGATGGTCGTCAAATCTCAATCAAAGCGATTTCGTAATGCATGGACAATTGTCGGTGCGTCTTTCACCTCTTCTATCAATAAATCCATAATGAGTTCATAATCATCAGCATCGAAGCTACATAAGAAAGAGAATGCAACGTCATCACCATCCTCATCGGCTTGGTCGTGTGAATGACCCTCTGGGGGCATTTCAGGGTCTTAACTCGACAACGATCTGAAGACATCATATTATCATCAATCAGAGTTGGTGTTTAAGAAGCCGTCAAAGAGGTTTCTTTTGTTGGTAGCACGATGGTCATGTTATGGAAGCCATCGCGATCAGCACAAAAGCTCACCAGAAAAAAAATTAAATGCTGGTCAGTCATGGTCAGGTCATCGGTTGACGCAATCAATGCTCGGGAAGCATCCAGCACTGGTGGATCTAAGATCGCCAATCAATGATGGTTCTTGGCGTGATATGCGGGAAATTGGATGCGATCTGGAGGAAGGCTTCAAAGATGGTATTTTTCGAATTGAAGTAGTTAAGGAGTCCGAAAGTCATCCAAGCGCTTATGGAATCCACAAACGGTGAACGGACGATCTTTCGGATTAGGAACATTTTCGAAATGATCTGGCTAATGGAGTTCGTAGCAAGGATGGCGTATCAGTTGATGATACTCCGCCACAACGTGGAAATATCAATATCTGGAATTCACTCAATTCATAAGCAATTCCAATTCATGATGTAAAAACCTTCCCCTCGTTTGCCTCGGTGAAACTCATCCGAGCTCATCGCATCGCGCATTGTATAGTTAAAAAGCAATCACTACCCATATTCATATTATCAATTAAGCATCTCGAAGAGCATTAACTTAATTGAGTTTGCCATGATACCGGCGCACGTCTAATGGAGTCCATTTTAATTGATGAATAATTAACATGGGCCATATAGCGAAATGATTATGGCCGGAATGGTAGCCGATGGTTGGTTCTGCTCCTTCGGCCGGGGCGCCGTTTGTAATCCATCTTTATTACGTGTGTAGTTGCTGTGGGCCGCCGCGGCTTGAGCAACAGTTGCTCATCTTCAGTTTCACGGCAATCGGACTGTGCACGATCAATTCAATTCTGTGTTGAAAACGAGCGTTCCCAGACTATTTGATATTTGATCATGCCAAGATTTCACTATCAAAAGCGCTGGTTCGAGTCTATCGGGCAGTCCATGAGAAAACCATCTGCATCTGCAGAAGATACAGCGAAAGGAAAGTATCTGTGCGATATGCCGTGCTATGATTGTCGGGAGGAAGTGTTCAAGATACTTTTATGTAATGAGATAATTTGGAACGATCGTCGCAGGTACGCGTAAGTATGATGTCGAGCATTAGCTGCGTGACAAGCGTGACGATACGCGAGGAGTGTGAAAGCCGATGGACTGAGCTGTATTGAAAATTGAGTGGTTCAAGTGTAACGAATCGATTGGTTAATGAATCGCACCCAAAGAAGCGGTGTCAAAATCGTTAAAAAAATCTTTAGTAGCTGGAAATTACTCTTTGAATGCGTTTTTAAAGACATCTACACTCTGTGAATGAAAAAAAAACTGAAGATGTTCGAGGTCATGGAGTACAGATGGAGGTATACTATCTTTTTCAAGATAGACCTTCGGAAAGTTGAAGTTTATAAAAAAAAGTTATAGATAAAATTTGAAATTATGAAATGCCTCTTTCAGCATCAAATTAATAAAATTTCTTCTCACGCTTTCAAAATATTTTTAAAAAAATATATTAATTAAAATAATATATTGGATTTTTCACAATGCTCGATTAAAGTCCAAACTACCAAATGCAATACTTTTATTTTTTATTTCTTTTGGGTTTTATTAAATTTCTCTTTAAAACATTTTCGTTCCACTCATTTTACTTATTACAGATTAAATTTCCAAAAGATTGTTTAAAAAGCTACTTATAGATTTTCAAAAATTCCTTCGGGTCGGAAGACTTGTGGCATTTTACTCTTTCCCGTCAATTATGGTATCAAGCCTCTGCACTGCTTTGACTTTGAAATGAACTGAGAAATCTTTAAAACAGAATACATAAATAGGAAAATATATTAAAAGATCTAAAGGAATCCAACAAAGTTGGAAAAAAATCTTTTCATGGCTTCTGATAGAATCCTTGATAATTTTGGAAGAATTATGTGCAAAATATATTGAAGATATTTCTAATTGATTACGTACGGAAACATTAATTAATTTTGACATTTTAAACCATTTTTGTGTTTCTTTTTTATTTTTTCATGACTATTGTATGATAAATTTTATGGTAACAATTAATTCTATTTAAAAGAGTCCAAGCATATTTTTGAATTTTCTTTCAATTTGAATATATGTAACGTTTTAAATAATAAGTGAAGTTTTTACTAAATATAATTCGAAATTTCTAAAACGGCTAGTTGGTGGGACCCGGAGTTGGGAAGGGTGCGAAACATGTGTCCAAAGTGTTACCCCTATTTATATAACGTTTGTGGTCAAAATGACATGCATCAATTTTTTTAAAAAAATTTTAAATTTATTTTTATATATTTTTATTCTATTTTTTTTATTTTATAATTTTTTTTTTGATTTTTTTAAAAATATTTTCGCCTTCTAAACGACTCTAAAAATCACTTACTAGATCAATTTTGATCTGGGAATGCGGAAAATAGGCAAATTAATCATATTTTAGTGGGGGAACCCCCATAACTTCTTATGAGGTCGTGACCGCCGCGAGCTTTTTATGCCATAATAGTAAGAAAACGCCCCTCTACTCCTTCGAAGGGAATGGAAGCCATAGTCTTATCCTTTACCGTAACTTTAAATATAAATGCAGCGTACACTTTTTTCACAAAAATGTTTTCCAAAAATTCAAACAATAATTTATCAAGTTTTTAACGTATAATTTTGATTGTAATTTTCTTTTTACAGAAACGAAATTCCAGCAAAAAAGACAAATTATTGAATAATCATAATTTTTTTTATTTTGATATTATTGATAAACTTTAGTTGTAAAAATCTAAGTATTAATAATTTCGAAAAAAATATTGTTCTCCTTCGTGAATTTTATTTTGGAAAAGAATTTATGAAAACAAATTTTTCTACACTGCTTTTGAGAACTGTTTCGTCGTTGTTGATGGCATACTGCCCCAAACTAAGTTTGAGTCTGAAAAATCGCCTCTAAATGTTTCAGCTTACAAACCCCGTCCACTAATCTTAATAGAGATTTTTTTGCTGTCTGAAAATTATTTTATTTATGTTTTTTTTGGATATGTACATTTTACATTTTTAAATACCCCAGACGGTTTGCTATTCTGCCTTATTTTTTATTTTCAAAAACAAATATAAATTTTGTCTGTGGTTACATATAAAAAAAGTAGAAAAGGAAACAGTTCGACACTTTTCATAATTTTAGAATTTACTTGAAACTATTCTTTCCCCTTTAAGAGAAAAGTTTCAAGCCCCCTAGCTCCACAGATTTTCTATCATCATCAACTTTCTGTGTGATTTCCCATGCAATCGATTTCGTAAGATGTATTTTCTGCTGATATTTCACGGTACAGCTTTTCTGTGAAAATTGATAGTAGCTTATTTTCTTTGCACTTGTAACTATAAGTGAGGCAAATTAATTTTTCGAGATTATCGGCTTCCCCAATCATAAAAAACTTAACTTTCAGAATATGATAATGTTTGAATTTTCTTTCATCCTCCGAATTTAAAGCCAATCTTTGCTTCCTGGTGCCAACCTCACCTTTTGGCGTCAGTTCTTTTGCAGTTCCGCAAGTGTCCAGTTGTGGTCCCTTATCGTTTTATCTTACATTGTAAATATTCGATTCATCGCTTTTAACGAAAACTTCCAAATATATGAGTATATTTTTTGTTATTTGGGAATAATATTCGATAAAAAAAATAATGAACGTCAGAATGTATGGCATCTTGAAAATAAAAATAGCAGTTGCATAGTGCAAAAGTAAGTAAGAAGTCAACTTTTTTGCTTTTTCGTCTGGAAGATAGTGTCTAATTGTGCTCAAAGTTGTAAGATACTCATCGGATTCATGAATTTTCCTAACATATTCGTAAAATAAGATTGAACACAGATACGATATCCATATAGGATTACACCACCTCTACTTTAAATATTGCAATTTTTCAAGTTACCTTTGACGAGCTTAAAAGGAGAGACAAAAATCAGGAGCCCAGACACAAATATTTAAAGGGAATTTTAATAGATTTTTCTTTGGAAATCGTGATTTTTTGAGTTCCGAGTGTGTCTAAACATATTTTAAGTAATTGTGTCGCGATTTTTTTCTGTTGCATTTCAAACGGAATAATCTGCTTCAATCATATTTTACTTGTTATCCTAAATAATACATTATTTCCAGTTTCAAATGAAACATTTATTGCGAGTACTCATATTCAAACATAGCAATTGTCCTATTTTTGAAACAATTTTTGGTAACCCTATTCTGAAAAATTCGTCATATTATTTCTGAATGTATTTTAAACTGGTTCTTGAATTGTTCATTGTTTTAAATTGTCGGACTTAAAGTGTGCTGGAATGACTGTGTGCAGCAAATTATCTCAACAGTCTATGCAGAACACTTAACAGCAATCGCAATTATGTATGTGAAATGTTAAATGCTTTTAAAAACTACCAGAAAACCATAATTTCATCTTCAACTTCCTTTGATCAACATGTTGTCCACTAATAATTCACTGGTTGAGATCATAAAATCAATCCCAAACGGAGATCTCAACAGCAGAGAAAATTTAACTGGGCAAGCATCTAAAGTTGCGGCTCAACATCTAAGATACTTTTCTGTTAACAGCTTCCACTACGGTTGATTGCCATCCAAGAAGGGTATTTGTAATATTTCACTTGAATTTGTCCTGAAAGTACCACTCATAGCGCACTTTATCGGACATTATGGCAAGCACACACGATTTACATCTTCGGAACTACTCCACATTTGACCGCTATTGCGCATGTGATTAGTAAGAAATAGAAAAGAAACTTTTTTTTGTCGTTTACGATACAATAAATTCACTTTCACTGCGACTACGTCGCAAATGTGCATTTTATTTGATCTCAGTGAGAGTCGTTTGTGGATGTGAAGAGGTTGATGATGCGCCAATAGCTTTTCAAAAAAATAATAATGATAAATTGAGTGGACCTGCAAGAGGTTGAAAGTTGAAGGATTCTCGAATTATGTAGGTACATGGCTCCCACGCAAGATGAAGCCAACAGCTCGTATCGCACCAAACGATATTTTTTGATTGATAAATGAATTCCAAGTATCCTTCAGATGATTTTTTAAACTCTTAAGTGTAGATGACCGTTTCATCTTGGATGGGAGTTGCTTAAGACACACCAGTTGCTTCAGTAGTTGATATAAGTCGATTATTAGCAACCGAAAACGATTAGAATCTAGAATACGTCCAGCAAGCCGGACTTAGCATAATTCCGAGCGAACGAACTAGTTCTAGACCAAATCAACCGTATCTGCGCCCAAGTATCTCATGCTAATTTGCCGGAAAAAAGGTCAATCCGTAGTTAATTCCGGGCCCAAATAACCGCTTGTAATCTTGGCTTCAACATTTAATGTTGCCCACGGTGAATTAGACTGTAATAATTTGTCGTTGGCCGAACTATGTTAGCTAAACTAACGTGTAATTCAATAACGGACTTCAGCCAGATGTAACGGTCCCGCTTGACCACTTCGTTAGACTTACATTCTATAGATTCATAGATTGTAGATAATTATTTACTCGGCGATAGTTCGCTAGATAGGTCGATACTTGAAAAGTATCTTTTCTCTTCTTCGCCGTCGTGTATGTATGCAAGTCTCATGGGAGATCCTAAGAAAATACGATCCAAAGTATCTGAAATGGATGACGATCAAATGAATATCTGCATCTGTTTGAATCGATAAAGATTGAGTGCTTCTGGCAGTACCAACGTTGAGTTTCTTGTTGTTGGGCTTATTTATTTGTCCCCTGCAGAGCACAATGAATCATGCGTAAGCCAGCGTCTTGAGGATGTTACGTAAAGCGAAACCCATTGATTGTTTTTTCATTGACAATTAGTTCATTGATATCGACTTTCTTTTTTGGTTTGTTTTCAAGATGAAACGCAAAAACCTACCAACTATGAAAGTACTAATATGAACAGATTTGAATGCGGGAAACAACAGTGAATATGTGAATGTCCACAACATTGTATTTTCTCCAGTTACATAAAAAACTCGATTGCTTGGTGTTGTGATGATAAGAGATTTCCTTAACAAATTTGAATTGTAAAATTTAATGCAGACATTTTCGTATAAGCGGCCACAATCGGTTTTCAAGAATTTTTTTGATTGCATTAGTTTTTCCCTCGTGCAAAGTAGCAACCCTCCAGCTTAGTGCTACCCATCCTTGAACTCGATTGCATGATAGAAATTTTTTAAGAAAAACCTACGAAGTATTAACACTTAATTTACCTACATGTAAAGTATTTTTCAAGAAATGATTTATTTGATAGAAAATGAATTTTTCAAAGCAACTATGATTCAAATCCTGTCTCAATTCAGTGGTCAATCCTGTAAATTTTAGACTGCTTATTCAAAAGATAAGATTATGCTTACTTCAGATATATGCTCCATTTTGATCTACCACTCATGAAAAAATTCAAAAGAATAATCGAAAAAGGATCCCAAAAAACTTGAAATCAGTGTGTAAAGTCTGTTTTTGGAAGAATCGTTTGTGCTGAGATTTTCGAATAATTTTTCACAAAACTGAAACCACCTATAATGCCTCAAATATTGCAAGCCAAAAAGAAATCTCTAAGAGAATTTTCAAAATCAAAATCATTATGAAACAAAACAAAAATTCAGTTTCCTCGACTAAAAATTTTGTTTAATGTGTAAAAACTGGATTCAATTTTAGCGAACAGTTGTGAATACATGAATAAATATTTTTAAGGTACTAGTATACTTCAGAAGACAAAAAAGACCATTTTCAAGAAATTGGTTCTCAGATACTGAATTGGATATTAGCATGATTTTTTTTATATTAATATTTCATATTTGAAAAGTACAAATATCTTTTTTTTCTTTTCTATTCCCCCCTTCCTAAAAGTGGCCGAAATTATTTTCTGAAAAAACCGTTACTACACGGCATACAGATAATCTATGGATTGATTAGTCTGAAACAAAAATGTTTAATGGCATCCGAAGAAGTACGGTCTCTCACATCGTAATCCACCACCACATTCAAAAAAATCAATTAACAAAAACAAATGCGGACTTGTGAAAAAATGTCACAAATCGATCCTTTTTTCGATAGTTTTTTCAAGGCCAAAATTTGTTTCTTCAATTTGGTAAATTACGATGTAAGATCCTCTTGCAAACAAGCCGCGAGGTGCGACCCTTGAGGTCCACACGGTCAACTTCCCAGTAATATCTACATAAACATCAACAACATTACAACAATGAGAGGTAATAGTAACAGGAATGAGTTAATATGAATCATATCGTCTACGGGAGGGTCCATTGATTATGTAAGGCTTTAGGTCGATGAGGACAGATTGAATATTCACGCGGATCAATCGGGGGGGCCTTTTTGGTGTTGAAAATTTTTGTTGGTTTTCAAAATTTAAGCAATTTTTTTTAATTAAAAGACTATTAAAACTATTAAAAATCTGCTTAAATTATGCAAATATCTTAAAACTTTGATTGAATTTACAACAATTTTTTTAGAATAAAAGATATAAAGTAATAGCACTCGTATGAACCCTCTTTACATGGTTACTTTGAATGATTTTTTTATTTTTAATTTAGTTTTTTCATAATTATGGAAGAACATTTTGCCGGTGTCTCTTCAAAAACTAATGAGAATGTATAAATTTTATAAACTGGATCACTGTGCTGTGCAAATCAGGTTAAAAAATATTTTGTATGAAAAAATCCATAATTTTTCGCATTTTCTTCTATTAAATTAAAAAAACGGCTAAACCGAATTTTTATAATGTTGAAAACTTCACAAAGATGTTAATACACGTACACTGACACCTTAATGATGCAAATATTATATCTGGTTCGTGAGATATAGTGAATGATAAAAATGACCTTGAAAATCATGATGACTTTTAATGATTTTTTATTTTTAATTTATTTTTTTACGTAATCATGAGAAAAAGTTTTGATGATTTTTTTGCGAACATTGTTTGGAGTAGATAAATTTTATAAACATTGATTACTACGACTTGACAATAAGGTTAAAAATTTATTGTTTTTGAAAAAAAACCTAATTTTTTGCACTTTTTTCTAAAAAATTTGAAAACCGCTCGAAGGCTTTTTTTAAAAACTTGATAGAATAACACAAACGTTAATACGCGTTGATTGACACCTTGTTTAAAAAAATCGTATGTTTGGTTCACGAGATATAGCGCCTTACAGAAATGACCTTCAAACGGGCAAAACAGCGAACCCCCCCGACCGAAGTATCCCAAAAACTAATCAGCTCTTAAAATTGCAAAGACGCTTCGATTGACACCTTAACAAAGTCAATCGGACTTTGTTTACGTGAGTTATGCTCGTAGAAAAAAGTGTCCACGAACGTACGTACGTACGTACGTACGTACGTACACACACACACACACACACATACATCTCCCTTTCTAAAAACACTTTATATATACTCTATAGACCTCAAAACGTAAAGAAAAGTTGAAAATTTCAATTTCGATTTTCGAGGCGATTACAAGAACTTCCCATATACTGGGAAGTTAATAAAACGCACCAAGGTTCGGTTCAATCAATTTAATCGGTTCGGTAGAACATGAGATTATCTTTCCGCCGTTTTATAAAAACCTTGTTTCGAGAAAAACGTGTTTATTGTTTTTACCCATTTTGTTTATAAATATTTTTTGAAAAATTGATTTTAAACATGTACCATCAGATAATCTGCTATCCTTGGACCAAATTGAAGTTGTAAGGAGTCAAAAAATGCAACAACAAAAAATAATTGCTGATTTTGTGAAATTTACAAAGTGTACTAGTACCTTAAATAAATCTCATCCTCCACCATCATCGGTGGAAATTGTGGAAAAATCACAAAAGTGACCACGAGAAAATTTAAATTGCATCATAGTAAAAGTAAAAGGAAAAGCAGAAACATCAGCCAATTTCTGGGAAAAAATGGATACCATTTTTTTAAGAATCAGAAAGAGGAAATATCAGTGAAAAGACTCCATTGAATTGGTACCAAATTAATTTATCAAACTAACCCTTTCACAAATACTCCAAAAATTAATTGAAATATCTGAATAAGAAAATATTCCTTGAGGAAGCTATCTCAAAATAAATATTTGGGAAGATCAAACAACCAAATTTGGCCAATAATTTCACAAAACAATTTATAAAGCGTTTGAAAAATCATCGCAGACAATTTGTTGAAAAAACCGTTAAATTTTTTAAAGCAGTAATCGAAAACTTCTGTTTGAAAATGTTTGAATCACAAAAGTTCCATGGAGAGAAACGTTTTTTTTCATACATTTTGAGAGAGAGAAAAGAAGAAACAAACATTATACTTTTAATAATGTAATCGTACAAACCAGTTTTAAAAAAAAACAGAAGAAATTTTTTGACAAAAATTAGCCAAATAGCGAAACGATTTCAAGATAAATGCAGCCACTCAGTGAGTAAAAGTTTCCAAACAAAAACTATCACCATATTATCTCAATTCATACGATTAAGACCAAAATTTTTTTTCTAAAAATGTTTTTTCGAGAACGGTTTGTGTGCATTAACTTTCGAATTTTTTCTATGACACGTGTTGAACGTGGCCGTATAAACCACCGAAAATAATTTGTGGAAAGAAATTTTGAAAAAATCAAGAGCAAAAATGTATAGCGTAGAAGTATGGTATTCGATTTTACGAATGATTAAAGACTTATTTACAATTTATTTTTCACATATGCATATCATCAAATTATATTCAAGCCCTAAACCAAACTGAATTGAGGAACTGAAAACAAGGAAAATTTATTTAAAATTCGATTTGTGTTCCGGTAAATTTATCAATCATACTCTAGCCATGTTTTTGAGTTTGCTTGGATTTTAAATAGTTGCCTATATACACATTTTGAAAGTTTCAGAATCCAAATCGTTTTTTCAATTTCATTTTTACACGCCATGTTTATTCAAAAATGTTTGTTTCAATTTTTCACGACAAGCTTAACTAAAGCTAAATTTGATGTTATTTACACTCAATTCAGACAAATCTAGTAGGCCTAGCATCGCAATAACAGTGCTCAGACGAATCAACTAAAAAAATTCAAACACAAATCAAATTCAATTTTATGTTCCGCTTTTCTTCTCCTTCAAGACAAGGCATCAAGACTATCATCCGATGGAAAACGTAAAGAATTAATTATGACCCATTTCTTTTTCCATGAACTTGTATTACGTATTTCCAAGATATCTACTTATCCATTCACACCAAAATGATGTAAACATTTTTTCAAATAATTATGAAACGCAGCGTGGATTATTGCAACACTATAGTCAAGAAATCGTGAAACCAGGTCAGATTGTGTCTGAAAACTCCACTTTCAAAATAATATTAACAAAATAAACCGAACGCGGAACCCAACAATATTTAATAATAATCGAACATTTTAACTGTAACATTTGACCTAAAGATTGAATTCTATTCGTCATCATCATCATCGGCTCACCATCCATGGTAGGTGTTTTTCTTGAAAAATCGCAATTACCATGCAAAGAGTTGAATAACTACGAAACATTATACAGTTGCTCTGCATGATGGCGAACACAATCCATTCGAGTTTACATAATGCAGAATTTTTTTGGAAGTTACCAGTCATGAGTTTATATTGAAAACTAGTGTATTATTTGGAAATGATCGAATTTATTGCGTCAGCTTAACAGCATTTTAAAATTAAACAGAGATTTATCTAGCGTGGATGGAATGAAAACTGTACTGTTCTCTGTTTCAACAGCAAAGTAAATACGGTTTTGTCAGGAGTTTGGAATGCTTTTTGGTTCTGAGAGATGTGTTTGACCCTTGATTCTTTATCAAATGATCAGCTTAAGCATATTTGCTACTTCACTACTGCGAAAGACATACCTACGTGATTTGATGATGACCATCTCGAACACCATAGGCATATTTGTTGGCAAATCTATGGTACCGCTAGTCCATAAAGCTTTCACAAGATGTAGAACAGAAGATAAATAGCGGCTTACTGGCTGGAGCACTTAAGCCACTGTGCCAAAATATAAATACGTCATTAAAGCACCCGAACTTATCTTCAATCCGTCCCACACAGATTCAATTTAGGCAAACCTAGTCAGGCGAGTCCTTAATCTGCCAATCTTCAGAGTTTCAAGACCTGGCAATTTCTACTAGAAATTGGAGCACAAATGGCTGCACCATCTTCGCCAGAACAGCAATTATTCATTCACTCTTTTGTCGCCGTGCCGTACTTGACGGCACATTAAAGATACTTTTTCATGAAATCTTGCACACCTCTTGGCATGTGACTACTTCACTTGATCGTCAATTTGCAGGCCAAACAAACATACATCCACTCGCAGCAATACGCAGTGGAGAAAGCAGGTCACCTGTGCGGCTGCGACGAGTTCAAGATATATCCAGGCAACGTGAAAAGATACTCGCGTCCATAGATACTCGTACTTCCATTGAAGTCCACCTGTGCATTAAATCAATGTCTTATGATGTTGTCGCCTTGCGATTCGCGGCAACATGAGCGCAGATAAAAGCTGACAAAACCCAACAAACTAACAAACAGGTGAACTCTCACAGAAAACTTTGTGCTTACCATCATATGCAATGTTGGTTGGGCGAACGAGAAAAAATCTTTCAGATCCATAATAAACAGTTTATTAAAAAATATTTCTTGGATTGCTCATTAAGTTGCATGTACATATGTACATGGGACAGGTTATCAACTCGTTTGCACCACACGCATGGCAGTAGGCCGGTCCACATACGTACGACTTTCTTAGGATGAATTTTAAGTGCGCTTCGATTAAAAGATCGCCAACGCTATCATTTTAATCGACGACGGTAGTAGTGGAACGTTTGGCGAATTGAATTGAATTGAATGGATTTGCCAATTGAAAAATAGAAACGTTTCACGATGTCCGAGCAAGTGTGGTGGATTGAAACAACGGAGATTATTTTTTTTTTTGAATAAAAGGATCCAACTAAGATGAGACTCACCAAACAAAAATTCATTCATAATATGATTTTTGAATCCAAACTTCTCAATTTGATAAATTTTTAGTGGTCAATTATGTCTTTAAGTGCAATTTTACGTTCGAGAAAACAATCAGTTGCCTTTGAAAACTTAAACAGATTCTTTGAATAAGCAGTTTCAAATGTATCTATTTCAAAGTTGGTATGTAGTTTCTTTGTATTCATAACTCAACAGTAACGTTTAATTCTTAAGCTCAAAAGTATTTTTATAGAATTTCCCTGTTTTAATTAAGACACAGAGATTTTCTTGAAATCCAACTGGAAATATTTCAAATATTTCATGATCATCATTCGAGTGAATGCACGGTTACCAATTTTAAACTAGTTTACATGCAAAAAATCAATCAATGTAAGTTTTTAGTGAGAATTTTAGTTGCTCGATGTAAGTTCAAATCGTTTAGGTTCATAAAAATTAACTTACAACAAAATTTGTTGTCTTTAAACTTAGCGCCCAACGTGGGCACATGGCATATGAATTTGGCTTAGAAAGATGCACAATACGGTTTTGTAGCAAATATTACCATCAAACTGATTTCGAGTTAGATTTGTTACGAATCAGGATTAATTATACAATTGAAAAATTTCCAATAACCTTGCAACATACCATGCATGGGGATATAAGCCATGGCGTATGAAATCAACAATATCGATAGTGTCTGTCTTTATTGTCCATTTATCCCAATTTCACGCCAAATTAAATTTAAATAAAGTATGTAACGAAAGTTGCTCGTCTCAATTGCAGGTACACAACCAAGTTATGCTGCAATGGAAAATACTTGCTAGAAATGAGGAACCGAGCAAACGATTTTCAATTCTATTTAGGTTACCCGAAGTTTATGCGATCCATTGTAACAAACTCAAAAGCTTTCCCCCAAACTATCGTTGCTCGTTTTCAAATCAAGATACTATATACCCAATTTCAAATCCAATACGATTGAGATTTTCCACTGCTTCAAGCTTTCCTCATTCTCGAGATAATTCACCGAAATTAAAGACAGTAAGGTTCAGATGAAATAATAGGCAGTAAAAGTAATGTACCACTCACAATACATTTCCCGCCTTGAAAATAACTTTGAACTATAGTACTGTCTACCAGTGTATCCCGTTATTTTTATTATTTTTATTATATATGAACATTTATTTAGGTTGAATGAACTGATCTCTCTTTGATCATGTTAGCAACAATACAGAATTTCAGTTGAAAAAGTGAGAGGCTTTTACGAATCGATTTTGATTGAAATTTGCAACACACCAAAAAAAATTAATAGTGATAGCGATAATTTTTAACTTCCATTATCCAAATGGAAAAAACTGATTTTCCACTCATCTCCGCGTATGTGTGCATGCATGACAAGAACAGATACACATGCACATACATATGCTCGTGCTAGGACCATTTTCCAGCAATTTCAACATGCCGTACAATTCGAAATGGAGTCATTATCGAATATTACGTTATTACTCGTGAAATGTCTGGCAAACATCTTTCTTTTTCTACTCAAAATCGCCAATTGTAATTGCCGAAAGCAATTTGTACTTTCCCATATGCGAAAGGTGGAGGTTTCATAGATAAATGAGAGTCGCGACGGTGAAACAAAACCGCCTAAAATGAAATAATCATCGCTAATTGCTATTGTAACCTGCACGAAGTCAAGTTCACTTTGCGATACAAGATGAAAAATCAATTAAGCACTTGGTGTCCATGATAAATACACAATATCTTTGTTAATATGGATTTTGGATTGGTTTTGCGCCACATTTGAAAAACCTGCAACTAAAAAATCGGTTTGTGATCAAATCGAAATGAAAAGACAGGAATAAAATGAAAAATAAGTTTCACTTTTCATTGATTAGACAATAGTGATATGGATTTTGAATTTTTTTTCCGTGCAACTTAAGACAAGTACGACCTAGATGAGTGGTGAACCAAAACCACCATGAAATTGATTTTAATAATTTCACTTGAATATTTTCTCATATTAAAGATAACATTATGCTACAGAGAAGAAAATTCAGATGTGATTTCCAAAAGTAGAAGAAAGCTTACTAGAAATCATTGGCGGGTGTTTTAAAATCGGCATGAATGTGCACTTCGAGAATTACTTAATTTCTCAACGATTTTTTCCATGGAGAAACCAAACCAAAATAATCTTTCTAGATCACATTGAATCTTTCTCGCGTCAAGAAAACTTTTACTTTCTAGCACAACTATGTGCTTCAAATAATTGATTTGAACACATAAATAAATCGTCGTCTGAAAAATCAGCAACCACAAACCATATCCATCTTTTCTGTGCATTGTCTGTGGGAATCACTTCTGGAAGGTTGAACGAGTATCATTGGAGAGGGCCATGGATTCACTGCATTTGTGTAGGACGTGTGAGCTACCCATATGCAAATAGTGACCTAAGAACATCTTATTTCAGCTCGGCATATCAATTTCATTCGGGAGCACAGCCAAGCATAACTTCAACTCTAAGTAACCTGAGAGGACTATCTTTTCTTACGTCTGTCTGGCATATTACATCGTATCGTTCGCGGCCCACCGAAACCTTCGAACCAGGAAAGTATCCGATTTTCTTCGCTCGGTGAATTCAGACTCTCACTTTCAAAAGATACTACAATGTTTCGCCAAAGATTGCACTTTGCGATAATTATTAAGGAAATAATTTCAATGACTGACGCGAGTATTGATTGCCACGAAAACATTTCGTAATTAGTCCAAAAATCATGAGGAAAAGTTGAAATTTTTCATTAATTTATTCATGCTGATGTGTAGTGGATTTATGTGAAAGCTGTTAAAAATGTATTTTGAATATGCCACATCATAATGGACGTAGAAAAGTTTACACAATGGGTTAATTTACGTTTAGTTCGACGCGATGTGAGCTGTGTGTGATTTGTAGCCTCGCACGACAACAAGAGTACATATATCACAATACGAATTTCACATTTGACCCGATCTTTGCATGGTGCATCCCAGGCAGATACAATTAATAGTAAAAATAAACAATGAAGATGCTAAGGAGAAATCTTTCATCTGCGAATGAATATCTCTTTTGATCCATTAACCAGACAACATTTATGGTTGTTAGGATGAATTGTGATTTTTATGAATGAGTTTGGTATGCATTTCATTTCACATGATTACGAGAGAAAAGTTTGCTTTTCGTTAATTTGTGGCGTGTGGATGGATAAAGTATCTGTCTTCACTTTTAACTGTAAAACAAAAGCATGGGTCAAGGAAACTTAACTTTTCCAGTGAAGCTAGAGAATAGATTATCTCGTTGAAATTGTGCTATTGTTGCTACACTCGTAGGTTGTTCTGCATTTAAATTTTATTAACAACAACCAAGCACAATTTAACATACGCCTGAAGGATTTCACCATAGTTTGCGAATCTCACTTCTTCAAAAAGCACATCTCAGGCCGTTCAAACCTATGGTCAACTCTAATTGTAAGTATACTAATTAACTAAAAATAAAGAATCATTTTGAACTATTGTAGCCATGGGAATTGACGGATTAAGGCCAGATTGCTTTTATACAGTGACTGACGAAGTTTTTCATGAGCTAAATTGGCTAACATATATGTGAGCGCAGACTACTCCACCAGCGATTTGGAGACGATGTCATGCTTTTTGCTCATTCAAAGTATAAACTAACTTGGATGTTAAAATACTTACAAAAAAGATAAGAAACTACGAGATGCGACTCTTATGGTCCACACGAACAACTTTCCGGTAACCTAGACATAAATATTAGAAACAGTAATAAAAATAAAAATACTCTAACTAATAATAATAATAATAATAATAATTACGGGTTACAGTCAATAAAATAAGTAAATGTTAATCGTTTTTCATAATAAATATATACTGTTGAATGTTTTTATATGCACATTGTTTGCAATTATAAAAAACTGTATATTTGTTTGATAAGAACTCTTTATCCGATCGTCTATATGTTGATTGCATCAATTGCAAATCAGATTAAGCGCGAGGACAGACTTAGAAATTGTTTGTCTATTTGTCCGCACTATGTCCGCAACACGTCCGCACTGATTGCGTGACATTTGAATAAAAGTCGTTTAACACAGACATAATGCAGGCCTGCTGCGGGTGTGCTGCGGGTGTGCTGCGGGAAAAACCTTTATCTTGGACGTGCTGCAGACGTGTTGCAGGCCTGAAAAAACGACTTAGGTTCCACTGAATTTTCGAAAAGAGTTTTAGCACTTTTCATATTTTTTGCATAAATTTTTGTGTTTTACTAGAATAAAAAAATTGAAATAATTTATTTACATTTTCAATGAAAACTTCTTTTGCATTAAAAGTGAAATACTCAGCAATTATTTCACGTTGTGTCTGATTAAAAATAGGTTGAATTTTGATTGGAAAAATCCAAAACATGTTCCTTATTCGAAAACAAAATTGTTCAATAAAACAAGAATTTGATCATTTTTTTCAAATACTTTTCACATTTCTTATTACTGCAAAATACGTTTGTCTTCAAAACATCCAAATACATATTTGAAATAAATTTTAAAAATTATTGACTTATATTATGTTGCGATTCACTTCTATATAAACTTTTTAAAAAATTTATTGAAATTTAGAAAAGCAGAAAAATTTTACGAAAATTTAAATCTGAATTTTTCTGCTGTTGCATTGCGCTCAATCATTTTTGGATTTTGAATTTGTTTAAAAAAAAATCGATGGAAGTTTATCGCATATTTATCTTGCAAGTAATTTTGCAAAAAAAGCGTGGTTAAAGTGTCCACAATTTTTTCATAATATTCATTTCATTCTAAAATATATTTTTTTTTTTAAATAAATTGAAAATTTTATCAGTGGAGACTTTTGCAAGCCTAACAGAAAAGAAATATTTTAAAACTTATCGTAGGAAAAGTAACTGCTGAAACATTGAACTTATGGGTAATCTAAAGGGTTTTATTATTTTACCTTTATATCAACAGGCAATTTTTTACCTTCAACAACCATACCTACAAGTTTTTTAAGAATTTGGTTTATAATTTTTCATAATAACAAAAGGAATAGCAAAACATCCAAAAAACTACTACAATAAATAACAACTTAACGAAAATTCGACAGCAATCAAGCCATTTCTGAGCAATAATCTAAATTGAAGCAATAACAATCCGAACAAATTGCAGCTTTTTATTGATAAACGACCTAAATAACATCCAGGACATACACATTTCGTGTTTGTTCGTGCAATTCAACTTACACTCTGTTATGCATCCTATTATGCCCACCCCAAAGCCTACAACTATAATCATCCACTCATGGAATTGAAAAGGCATTCAGAGTTGACACTCAGTTCGAGTCGATTGCAAGGATGGTTCCCAGCAACTTGCTTGTCCTTTCGCTGTTCGTAAACTCATCGTACATTCATCCAATTTTGGAGACCGTGCAACTATTTCAGAACTTTGCTGTGATTGGTTCTTCGCACAAAACTGCCCAGGATGAAGCAAATATTATACTCGGCAAAATTCACGAGGACACATCTGTACCGGGAATCATAATTGGGCAAGAGATATCACATAGTCTTCGGAAATCTCTGAAAATTCCTTTCGCACTGATCGTTTTGCTTGGTGCCAATATGGACGAAATCTTACGACATCTGGAAAGCAGCAGCGAACGGTTCCAAGATTTGAAAATCATCTTCGTTTACACGCTTTCTTCACCGAACAGGACGCAAACAGCGAAAAGAATATTTTCATGGAGCCGACAAGCAGGAGCGTTAAATGCCGTCATCCTTTTTAACTGTCGAAACGAATCTAAAGTGTATGCATTTGATCCGTTTCCGAGATTAGATGTTTATGAAATATCACATCAACAAGTCTTTGCAGACTTAATGCGAAATAAGGTGAAAGACATGAAGAAGTATCCCTTGAGGACAGTGCTCACCGACGACTACCCGCGATCGTTCACCTACACGAATCGCAAGGGCGAAAAAGTCATCGCAGGCTACGCCCCGAAACTGATCAGCTCTTTTATCAAGCACATCAACGCCAACGAGGTTCTCATCGACAAGTCCCAAATGAACAGGAACCTATTTAGCAAAGTTCATTTGCAGAAATTCATATCCGAGGGTCATACTGACTTCGGTACAGGATTCTATTCTAAAGTTCATGCAAAAGACGTAATCGGGACCACGCCCTTCATTTTCACGCGAAACACAATGCTGCTTCCGCACAGTGAACGTGTTCCGTTGTCGGCTTATATAGTTTTGCCATTTCAAACGGATTTATGGATCCTTTTGGTGGTCACCATATTCGCATTGGGCATGGCTGAATACTTGCACTATTTCCTGATTCTCAATGTCAACGACATCGGACGCTCTTTTTGCAATGCAGTTCTCGGGATCACTTTGCAATCAATTCCCTCGGACCGGAGGATCAGCTGGCGTCTGCGAGGCATTCGATTCCAGCTCATAATGATTGGCTTCATACTCACTAACTTTTATTTGTCCTTTCTCTCCAGTTTCATGACCACAAACGTATATGGACCTCAACTATCGACTTTTGAACGGATTCGCGGCAAAGGACTTAAAATCTTCATGGAGGAGACAAGCTTTAACAATTTTGTGGCGACAAAAAAGATGCCCGACAATTGGCAGGAGATTTTCATCAAGGTTGACTATGTCAAATATTTCGAACACATTTTCCAACTGAATCGATCCTATGGCTACGCGGTAACGGACGACGTGAAAAATGTTATCGTTTTGTATCAGAATGAGATGAAGCCACCGATTTTCTTCCAGTCAAACATGTCCATTCCGTATCCTTACATTGGAATGGCGGTAAGAAAGAATGCACCGTTTCTGGACTATTTCAATGAGTACATATTGAATGTGTGGTCATCGGGGATCTTATTGATGTGGCGTTCGCTTAGTCATTTGGAAAGTTTGGAAAAAGGATTCGGAAGAAAGGTGATTTTTCCTCATGACAATTTTGTTGATCTGAATTTGGAGCATATTGAGTTTAGTATTCGATTTTGGGGAGTTGGCATCACAGTTGCTACATTTTGCTTTTTAATGGAATTTTCTGCACATCATTACAGTGGGAAAGTGATTTTGTTGGTGAAAAAGATTAAAAATTTGTTTAAGTGAGTGAAATTTCGTGTGCTTTGAACAAAATAAAAGTTTATTGATGTACGGGACTAAATTAACACTAGCCTAATCAAGAGAATTAAGTTTTGATGTATTTTTCAAAGCACTTAAACACTATGAACTAGCAAAGAAAAGCAGGAAAAGGTCACTAGGAAATTGGACAGGAGAAATAATAATAACCGAACTGTTTGCTTTAGCTTTGATTTTGGTTTTTGAAACAAAAGCACAGAACTTAAGGGGGAAAATATATGTAACTGCTCAAAAAATGCGATTTTTTTCTCTTACATTAAAATGTTCTAAATACTCTAAAAATACGCCAAAAAAAATTTTGAGGCGATATTCGTATTAGTTTTCGAGTTATAGTTTGTTATAGGCAGCGCGGCGTTCCCCAGTAAGTCGAGCACACCTGCCGCGCGTCCCTGCCTACTTTCTCTCCGGCGCTATATGCGGTTGTCTAATTGTGTATCCCTACCATATTCTTATAAATCTGAAATTTTAAATAGGACCTGGAACCGCCGACTATTGAGTAAGTTATAGTAAAAACTAATAATTTAATGAATTTTAACTACTGCAAACTTTAAACGCGTTTTTCTCAAAGAATTACTTTTTCAACTTCCGCACAAAATATGTCAAAAAATGTCAAACCGATCTGACTCAAATTTATACAACATCTACAAAGGAGTCTTATGTCCTGGTTAAACCTACATTTTTTTTGTAATTTAGGAGAAATAATTTGTTTATTATTGTTTAAAACGCGACTTTTTTGAAAAATAATCGATTTTTTGGTTTAATCTAAAATTAATGTAAAATTTACATTTTTTTTATAAATTTTGTTGGTCAACCTATGAACTATACATCTCATTTACATTTTTTTTTCTGAATGTTGCAGGATCTCCGGAAATGGCGCTAAGTTCGACGAGGCATTTTTGAAGTGTTTTTTTCACTCATTCGCATCGCCGCCATTTTGTGTTGAAAAATTATAAAAAAAATATTTTCAAGTACTTTGAGACATGTACTTTAAGGATTTCATGTTAAAAATTTTCTGAATAAACAAAATATATTATTATATCAGTCTGAAGTTAGCATTTATTTTTAAATTTTACATGTATTTCCCCCCTTAAACACTGATAAAGTCTGCAGTTCCTGAGTTCCGAAAAAAAAACAAAAAAAAATTAAACCTGGCGGAAAATAAAATAATTGGATTGGCAAATGAATTAAGCCTAAGTTTATTTATTCGCTAAGAAGCATTTGAACATTCGTTAAATGACTAAAGGATGTATCGAGGTTTTTTTTCGGTCCATGCATTTATATTTGAATATTCTACAGTCAATTGCTCTAATTCGCGGCTATTCGTTTGAAAATTTTCCATAACTTTTTTACAACGTCGATTTTTCGCTAACAACTGAAATCTTCAACCTTACAAAGCATATTTCAAGTCCAATAATTCAATTGCACTAAAACATTCAATGTACGATTTCTCGGAACATTTTTGCAGCCATCATCAAACAAAACGTTATTGAAATCCAAGACGAGGTTGAGTGCAAACGCATATCATTTACAAAATCCACAACATTTCTGCATGCGAGCTAAATTTTTTATGTTAATTTAATTTTTGACCAATGAAATACTTGGTAAAAGCTGAGCACAAGCACAAATTCAAAACGCATTCTTTCAAATTCGAATTGAAACTTTCATAATTTGCATTTTCATGTTTCATGATCCGCGAGTGTTTGTCCTTACGTTGGCAATGCATCAAAGAAAGTTATGTTGACGCGATGGCAATTAAGAGTTCATCGTGCTAATTGCTGTCGTGTGAAGTCTGCGCAGACCATTAGTCGTAGCAGCAAAGCACCTCGAATAATTCCAAGAAAGTTTAGGAACTGTCGAATTAAAGCGTATGGGATGGAGTTGATGATGGATCGAGATGCTCGCCCGTTGCGGACTCACCACTGTTTTAACCAACAAGAACGTTTTCCCAGGCCGCGAAAGCGCTAATTGTGTACACAGGCTCGACACAAATATCTTTAGATAAATATGCAAATTCGCATCATCCATAGCGCGCCGTTTCGAGCAGTCCGAATGGTAGTTAGTCGCGTAAGTAGGTATTACCCAGATGAACTATGCCGCAATTGGTAATGGTAAATGATTGGTGGATTTAAGAAAACCAACACCAAAACGGTGGCAGCTTCTGCGCTAATGTGGAAATTGCTGCCTGGCTGGTTCGGTCGTTCGCTTAATTACCGCCAATAATTACTGGGTCCGGTCTTGATTTCAAGAGCGAATTTCCTCGAGTACGCGTGCATAAAACGCGGTCACGTTGCGCTACCCAGCACAAGTTGAAATGTATTATTTGCTAAATAAAACAGTTAATAAGCTGTACAACTTCATACGTACATATAATGTACCGCAAAGCGCAATGTTTCAATTTACAAGAATCGGGCGGCAAGGTTAACTGGTCGTCCGCGGACTTAGTCTACTGGCATTAGCAAAGCCAACTGGGATTTTGACTGGTGCTGTCGGAAGTGATCTCGATTAGAATGGACGTTTTTAACGAGTCTGTGCTGAAATGCAACCAACCATTCTGTGTGTTTTTTTTTACTTCTTGAAGAAACATTTACGAAAAATGGACAAGTTAACATGATGTTGATAGGAGGCCTTTTGTAGGAAATGGGTAATAATGGACTGGAAGTTGTTCACGAAAAGAGGTTAATTCTTTGGCTGGTTCTGGCACTAGTGCTGGACCTGCCCCAATTCGGAAGTAATTCTATGTTAGCTGGGAACATTAAAAAATTGCATGCTTGTCTAGAAAGTTGTAAGACCTAATTGAAATTGGTACAGTGTCCGACAGAGTTTGTGAGTGGATGTTATGAATTCGAAAAATTAAAAAACATTAAGTCACGTCATGGATTTCGACGAACATTTTTTGTATAAAACAATAATAATAATTAAAAATTTAATAAAATATCCGAAATATTTTTAAAAAAATAATGTGGGTTTTAATTGCATCTTTAGGTAAACGTTCATTGATAATTAATGATAGTCAAGCAGAGGTCTTTCTTTGAGCTCAATTCATATAAACCTTACCGGACTGAATGTTTACATGATTAAAACATTTGTTTAAAGCTAAGTAGCAGAAGAAGACAAAAATATCGATATGTAGACTCAAAGTGCAAACGAAAATAAACAAGCCGTGAGGTGCGACCCATGAGGTCCACACGGTCAACTTCCCAGTAATATCTACATATGTAGATATTAAAAATATTATCCAAGAATTTTTTTGAAAATTTGACAGAATCAGACAAATGTTAAAACGCGTCAATTGACACCTTAAAGATGAAAATCGCATGTTTGGTTCGTGAGATATAGTGCATAACATGGTTGACCTTCAAGGGGTGAAAAAAGCAAACCCCCCCCCCGACCGAAGTTTCCCAAAAACTAATCAGCTCTTAAGATTGCAAAGACGCTTCGATTGACACCTTAACAAAGTCGATACGACTTTGTTTACGGGAGTTATGCTCGTAGAAAAACTGCTTGCGAACGCACGTACGTACGTACGTACATACACACACCCACATACATATTTCTTTCTAAAAACACTGTATATATACTCTATAGACCTCAAAACGTAAAGAAAAGTTGAAAATTTCAATTTCGATTTTCGAGGTGATTACAAGAACTTCCCATATACTGGGAAGTTAATTATGCACTCAAACCGACACTTCTAAATCTTATCAAAATAAAAAAATAATTGAAATTATATGCATCCATGAAGAAATATTTATAATTTCATGTTTTTATTTGTATTCTAAGTCTATGCCTCTCGTTTCGCATACAAATTCTTTAATAACTTTCCATTGTTTATTATTTTTCATAATAGCCAAAAAAATCATGTCATTTTCATATTTATATATTCAAAGATCCTTTCCAGTAGCAATAAAAGCAAGCCGAAAGTCGGCCCAGGGACCAGCAATTTTTCAAAAATGTATGAAACCAATTTTCAAATTATTAGTTTTTCTGACTAGTGTACGAAATATTTATTAATTTACTTTGCACAATATTCCATAAAACATCAATCTTTAACAAGAAAAAAACCTTATACTTTTCTTCAGAATTTCTTCCGAAGAAATTCCAAAAAATCGCTCAATTTCGTTTATTGTTGCATCCCTTAAAGTAATTGTTAATTGCTGGCCCGGTTATGCTCGGCGTTTTGTCGAACATTACAGCAACAAATGGAATTTCCCCTTTTTATTTTTTTGATTATGCTCAACTACGTTAGCTTCTGCGGAAATAAGATCATTTGGAATCCTGTCCGCCAAATCTGAAAATGCTACATTTGTAATAATGCGACTTTATTATGATATAATGAATAAAGTCGATATAAATTTATATTTCCCTTTTAACTCACGAAAAATCGTGCCGAAATTTGTTGTTGGTTATTTTAACATCCGCACCCTCTACAGCTGAAAAAGGACGAAAAATCGTTTAAAAAATTAATTTTCCTGAAAAATCATTAGTTTTCCGACTCTATATCCACTGAAAACTCAATTCTGAGCACAGATTCGGATTCCTCGCACAATTATCCATAAGAAATGACATTTTCACCATTTTCCTCACTTATTTGAACACCCTGTACATCAAACAAAAGGCGTGACTTGAAAAAAAAATTTCATATTAAAATAACCAACAAGTTTCGGCACCTTGACGGGTGTTAAACTATTTTTGTCCCGATTTAATTTTTACTATGAATTTATCAAAATTTTACCTATATAACGACTTTTCCGGGTTTTCACAATTTTTTGGAATTTTTCTGACCATGGGATCGTGTCCAAAAAATTATTGGAAAAAATATTTTGGATATTTTTTTTGAGCAAATTAGACCTTTTCATAAAAAAACGCAAAAGATACTTGAAAAATCAAAAAACCCGTCAAAACTTAAAAAAATTCACCCTGGCCGTAGTTTTACATATTTTCAGCTGAATCTTGGGATATCTTCATGGCTTTACACACAAAGCAAGTAAGTAAATTTTCAGGCAAATCGAAAGGGGTCAAATTCCGAAGTTGTCCCATTTGCCATGGAATCGCTCAAGAGGAATAAACCGGTGAAAAACAGATAGATACTGAACCCGTATGGATGCTGCCTAAACGCACTTAAAAAATGAATAAAGCCGATTATATAAAGGTAGTTTCTTCAGTGATAAATTCAAGTAGATATATATATATATATATATATATATATATCCAAAATTTTAGTAGTGACATAAACATTTAAAATGCAAAAATAAAATATTTTTCATTTATTACTATCACGCTTTCTATTGCATTTTTTTATTTTTCCTTGCTTTTAAATTTTTACATCCTTATTTTTTTTTAAATTATGTTATTTTTATTTTTAAAAAACTTTGCGATTATTCACGTAAATGTTATAAAATGCCTGTTACATTCAAACAAACGACAGTCATAATCACATGAAAACACCGAAAAATACTGTCAGTCTTTTTACGGATCAATGATTAATTTAACTTTAAATTTTTAAAACTCTTAAAACATTTTTAGCACTGTATTTATATTTATCTCTCTGTTATAAAGGTTTGTTTAATTTATTATGGTTAATACATTCCTTTGAAATTTCGTTTCTTTAACCACAAATCGCTGATTTAGCATCTTGAATCAACATCCAATCAAAAACTTGGCATGGCTTTGATTTTGACGAACTTTTAAACAAGAAATATTCTACGTAAGAGTTCAATTATTACAACAACAAAAAAGATACAACATAGCACAAAAACTGAAGTAACTGTTTTTTTGTCAAAATTTTGTTTAGGTAATTTCAAATGTTTTTAATGAAGATTAGTTTGGTTTAAACATATTTAACGCTATCAACGGATGTATCCTCTAAATATATCTGAAATCAACTTCAATATTTGCGATATTTATTTTATTTATATTAGAGATTTCATATTGTAAACAAACTGGCAATGCACATTTTCAGTTAAACTTGCAAACATTCTCTGAAACAAATAAATCCGTTTTTCCAACAAAAGTTTTTATCTTAAGGAGACTAAGTTTAAGTTTTTCAAAAAACATCTAGGCTAAGGATGCTCTGGATTTACAAGATAAAACGACATTAAATTTGATGGAATCAAATTCACAAGCACAAGCATTAATGCTAACCATTTCTTGCCAATTTTCAAACCCGCTTTTAGCAAAGTACTTGTTAGAAATTTGATTGAACATCGAAATGAAATTTCATAAAAATCCTTCATTCCACTCATATGATACATCAATCGTATCTTTTGCGAACACCTATCAAATACTCACGATTAATATTAATTACCACCAAAAGTTACAGCTACCACCGTACGAAAACCTATTCAAAAACAATCGCTGTGAAAGGCACTCCATGAAGGTAGACAGATATTTCTGTAACATTTAATTTGATTTGATTTCCACAACATATTGGAATTCGATAATAGTAATTTAACGTAACACATGTAAGTGCTCGGACGTTACATTCGCTGCCATATTAATCTTATCTGATACAAGTGTGAATGTATCTTCCAAAGGAAAAAATGCACCGTTTGCCCAAGACAACAAAATGAAGTTTGCACCAAACTAAGAAAAAAATCATTTTAATGAAAATAATGAAATGTTTACAATTTCTAAATTTTGTTGTTGCCTAATCAAAATTATTAGAGTTGATTTTTTTTTGTCTGGGAAAAGATTCGTCCGGTGAAACTCTCACGCGCCTGGCAAACGGAAATTTTTTGGAATATCCCAAGATGAGCGTTACATTTGAAAATTTAGCGAAATATTTGTTGGTGTTTGCTTATGCAATGGTTTTGTGTATGTCTCTGATAAAGATATATATTTTTTGGAACGATCAAAAAAAACTCGGCTTTAACACTTTTTGAACTCTAAGTGAAACACTATAAGCAAATTGAAAATATTTGTGCAATATAACTATATGTAGTAACTTAACTAAATTCCAGAAAAACTGTCCTGCGAAAAGAAATTTTCAATATTTTTAGGCACATTCTTAGCATTCAAGACATAAATTTCAGGCATCATGTAAGGAAAATATTCATAATCACTTTTTGGATAAATTCTACCTTTAAAAGTTCTGAAATATAGTATTTTCCTTGCAATTTAGGTGTATTTCAAATCAAATCGCCTATTTTTCGAATCAAATTGGTAACTTTCCAAATCAAATTGATGATTTTCCAAATCAATATTTATCAAACGAATACCAAAAGAACATCTCATTCAAAAAATTTGAAACGGTCGGTATTTAAATCAAAGATTTAATTTCTTTGTTTGAATATTTAAAAGCGTTTAAGACTTGAAAAATTTTGAAAGCTTAAAAAATTACTGAAACAAAAATGGGTTAGTTAGAATAATTATGCCGCAAAAAACTTGTACCGCAAAAAATTGAATGCAGTCCAAAATGTTTTGAACTGAATTTATCCACAGTCAACTTCTTATTAAGAAAATTAAAATCCTTTTCAAGCAACTGTAAATCTATGGAAAATAATTTTGAAAATAAAACCAAATAAATAAAATTTCAAAGTTAAAAAGCTGAATAAATATTCAAAAATTCACGCAAGGCAGCACTTTATTGAACGGAGTTTTTTTTTGAAAAAAATATCATTGGATGTATAATCGGAAGGAAAAAGGTTGAAAATAAGGACTCAACATTGACAGAATTGAAGAAACTTCAATGAAAAATTTTTGCAGTAAACATATTTTTACAAGCAAACTTGTTCGTGGCATCGAAAATTTCTCAAAAGAAATATTTTAGCAGCAGTTTTCTCATTGTAACACACACATGTAAATAAAATATACCTAAGAGTAGAAATAACGTGCAGCCTAAGGAAATTTCTATCAAAAATTGGATCTAAAATTACTGATAAAAATGTTTACAATAGAAGAATATCCTGACTACCAAATATTGAAGCACAAAAACTAAGAGCAGCAATTTAAATATTGTAAACTGACAAGTGCAAAAACTTTTTAAGTAACTTTTCAAGAGGGGTTTTGATGAAAAGTGTCCTTTTCCAGTGAAAAAAAATTATGTTTTATCTTAAGGACGAAAAAATTTGATTGAGAAGAAGTGTACTTTTCATTGGGGACAAATAAAGAGATAAAAAATTTGCACATAGCTTTGTGTATTTGGCAGTAGAGAATCTATCCTGATTCTTTAGGGGAAATAATTGAGATTTTAATATCAAGGTACCTCTCATTTCTGCTACATCACCACTCATACAATCAATTTATGATTAATTGTGTACACAAAAACTACGACACCGATGCGAACGTAAGATTGGAATAAAGCAGACTATATTAATTTACTTCCGAAAACAGTGCACCAAACTTATAATAGTAAGAAAAATTGGAAGTAGCATTTTCGTTACTTACACGTTTGCTGGCCTACAAATGATAGCACGAAGAGTTGCTTACTATGAACTTCTTAAGAAAATAAAAAATACTTCATGAAATAAATTTCAATATTCATAAAGGAAGTAAAACTTTATCTACTTCCAGGATAACGCCCCTGTTAAAAGTTGAGAATAGGTAATGAAAAATCAGTAAAAAATTGTATTGAAAAACAAATGAAAATACTTTCCTCATGTTTGATTCAGACAGCCTCTTAAAAGTTTTTTAAACTGAAAACATTTACATGAAAGCTAGCATAAAAAACATCCAAAATATTTTAAAGATCAAAAATTCTACCAAGTAATTGAAGCTTAATTTTTAACCCCAGAAATACCTTAAACTAATTTATTTACTGGCAAATGAAAGGGGGAAAAATATTTACTCATTATTTTTTGTATCTATTGCAAACTGAGTGAATGGAATATCATTTTATCGTCCTTTTAAACAAATTGCTACAACAAATCAATTTCATTTTCTTGCTTTCCTAAAAACTGGGATTTGTTAAATATGATCTTATTCGCATGAAAATTAACAAGCTGGAAATATTTAAGCTGAACATTTTTAATTCAATGTTTCCGCATTTCTTTCATTCGAACTTTATGTGACTCAATTGTCTGACGGTACTATCTCTTCTTGAAGAAAATGAAGTGTTTTGATTAATAATTGTAAGATATCCTTACTAAGAATCGGGATTGTCTTTTCTATATGATTGTGCTCGTGTTGAGGTCCTCAAACTTAGGCTTTAACAATTTTTTCTATTCACTTGTGAGTCTAGATTTTTGAAAACATGAATTTCACGGACTCCCGAACATTGGAACCGATCATATTCCAATAATTAACAATAATAAAAAAATTACGAATCCATAAAACTTTCATTTTCGACTTGAGCGACTTTTTCTCATTCGTCTCCGAAGAAAATAAAGCATGAAAGATGTTACGTTGAAACTGTTTCATCAATATTTCAATAACAATCTGGATATTGTTTTGAACTTGGAAAGCGGAGTTGATTTGAATACATATTTTATTTTGCAATTGGAAATAAAAAAAATACGTTTTCTTCGAAATCAGTAAAAGTGTTACAAATCAATCGGATTTCAGCTCGGCTGCACATGATTGACCGTCATACCATCAAGCACGAATACTTCTTGCAATGTGCTCCAAAGAAAATCAGTTAATTATAGTATTGCACATCGAATGTTTCCCTTTCAATCACTGATGTCTAATTATTCATTGGGAAAACATAGCAACGTTCCAGCAGAACAATTCTTTGCCTGTTAATTAAAAACGTCGAACGAACGACCGTTTAAAGTTATTGAGCAACGTGCAGACCGCCATGTGAGTATCTTTTATGCATGAAATGATGCAAGTCTGCATACCATTGTGATATGTATCTTCAATATTTAATTAATGCATGCTGGTTCACGTCACAACATTGAAAACGATCTTAATCGCGCAATTCAAGAAGTGTTCAATCCTCGAAACGTTTGGTGTTCGCAATGGACGCAATTGCAACACTTCGAGCAAAGTAGCCACTGAACAAAACGGCGGCCATCCATCACGAGTATTGTTTATCCATCTTCCTCCACTGGTACATCATTCCGAATCAAAATATTATTCAGGGTTTCGTTTTTGTTTCACTATCACTAATATTGTTTGCCTTGATGGTGTCAAGCTTTAATTCAGTCGATGAAGATTCTCCACAAAAAAGATACACTTTAGTCGGAGCTGACCCTCTGGTAACGAACTCCCAACTGGCTTCGTAAAGTAGCGCGATTAATACACAAAATATCTAATTGAGCCCTTGACTTAGTCAGTGATTACGCAAAATGATTAATGAAACTTGAAGAGGTTTTTTTGTTTCATCTTGAAGGTTGCTTTTCTTGGTGTTTAGTGTTGTTGTTATGGTTCAAGTGGTAAGAAAGAAGAATAGCGGTCATTGCTATGCGGTAGCGTTGGATTCTTTGTTGGGGCTGGTGAATCGTTTCGTTTGTGTAGTCAGCTTGAAAAAAGGATGCGGGGCTAAAATCCAGAACCGTAGATGACCTTTTCCAATTATGAATCTTTGTCGAAATTTAAACAAACAATTTGAAGATACTCGCAGTTGCTGAGAGCTATTTGAAAAATGTTTCCCAAGAAAAAACGAATCCAGCAAAGTTTTTTTGCTTGGTAAGTTTTGCGGTTTTATTTATACCGCGTGCATCAAAAGCTTAATGTTCAATTATGGACAGCATATCCAACTCAACTCTACGAAATGCGAATTGTTGTTAATAATCTCAGGTGCCTTTATTCAGTAAAATAAAAACTTTGTTTTTCATTTATACTACGATTGAAATGTTTTCGGCACTGTGAGGTGCGCTTTTCCTTAACATTTTTTTGTGACTTGAAACAGTCTAAACGAAATACCTTCGGAATACAAGGAAACTCATCAAACTGTAAGAGATTTTCGAGATCAGAGCTTCCTTAGTTAAGAGATACCTTTGAAACTTTGAAGTTCTTTTAGAAATTAAAAAAATTGAAGTAACTGAACGTTGCTAATTTGAGCTTGTAGCTACCAGCTAAAACGATGTCACGCTAAAATTTCAAAATATTACTAATTAAATTACTAATAACCCGTTCATCTTTAAAATAATTGCCCTCTTAAAATGTGATTCAAATAAACTACTGCTTTTTTTAATTATTGCTGACTCGATAAAAATTGTTAGTTTTTCAGAAACTGTTTTGTAAACGAAAACCACTTGCACGCTGATAATTTTTACTACACAAACCTATAAATTTTTGCTACTAACGTTGTAGGTGTGTTTATGAAACATATAATATTGCAACAACAAAAAATTTCATATTTTTTTCAAAAAAATTCATCATAATGGATTTTTTTCAAAAACATCAAAACATTATGGTGTGCATGATTTTGAGCGTCGGGATGATCTGAGAGAAAAAAAAGCAAATTGTTCTTTGTTAAAATGGCTATCGCATGAACTAGATTGATTAATTTGTTTCAATAAATAACAAAATGGCGGCCATTTTCCAAAAAACCTGATTTTTGAAGGTGCAAAATCGCATGAAAATCTTAAAATTTCTTTCCATTCAAAACGATTCTAGTTCATGCGATAGCCATGTATGTGTACAATAAAACATTCAAAAATCAGAGTGATCGGTTAAGTAGTTTTTTCTTAAATCATGCACACCACCCTCAAAAATGTGTTTCTGAGAAAATCGCATTTAAAGCTGTGAAATACTAAGCTAAATATACAAAATAGAAAGAGATCACAACGGCATTTTCAGTCTTCTCACTTATTTTTATAGATATAATGTAAATCAGAAAAATGTAAATCAGATAGGAGCAGATATTCAAAACAAGCGGGGAGTCGAACTTACGAAAACCAGGCGGAGCTCTCACACGGCGTCTAACTAAATACGTTCAAAAATAGTTTTAAAATTAATATATCGCTCTAAAACATTTTGTATAATGTTTTTAATGATAATTAATTGTAAAATCTGTGAAAAAATTTGATTTGGGGGGGGGGATATGTAAGAAGACCCCTAAAAAATATCATTTTGGAGGCTCCACTTGAAAATGTTCAGAAATATATCAATCGATAAAACAATCATAAAAAATGTATCATGAATAATTTGGTGAAAAAGATGCTTAAAGTTGATTTTCAGAGAGAAATTCCTTGTAAAAAATATAATAATGGTGTTTTTACGATGAACTCTTAAAATTGATTTCCCCAAAAAGACCACGGAACATTTTGACCATAAAACTATGAAATGATGTTTGTAAAATAATTTCTATGCAAAAAAATTTAATCATGAATTTTCTGAAGCATACTTTTTCGCTCCAAATTAAGGATGAATTACTGTCCAAAATACCCAAAAACATATTGCTTGAATATTTTAAATGCTAAATTATATTGAAAATTATTCACGGTAGTTTTTTCGGAAAATTTACTACGAATAATTTTAAAAGAAAAATACGTTTCATCGAATATTTCAGAAAAAATAAGGATTTTGTGTGTTTATAATAAAGTATAAGCGCTGACTACAGTTTGTAGGTCAAAATATGTTTGGAAAAGCCGAGCAAAATATTCTATAAGCATGATGTAAAATAAAAGATAAAATTTGTATAATGTTATAAAATAAATAAACATAATCACGATTAAAAACAAAAACTGAAAATGGGAAATTTTCATTTTAAGCTCTATAATAAATTTAATAAGTTAATGCCATTGAAGCATGAAAATATTTTGTTTAGATGTTTTCCCCAAAGTTTTGATTGAAAGATCACGTAAAAAATAGATTAATTTTCAAAGAAAATGTTTTTTAATGCAGAACACCAAATTTGTTTAGATTTTTTTTGGATATTTTAAGCGACCCAATCTCAATCAAACTTAAGTAGTAAGAGAACTATACTTTTCAAAAATAATGTCCAATTTAAATTCACATTTGAGCAAACTTACAAAACGGAAAGTTAATTATATTTCAAATGAAAACTTCATAAATCAATTTACCGTGGAGCAGTTATTGTGAAAATCTCTCAAATAAAAATTTTTTCAAGCGAACTTCTTTGAAGCATTTAAAGAAATCTATGTTAAAAATGTATCCAGAATTTTCAGGTGCTCAGTAAATTTTTTCCCTTAGTATTATTTGAAAAAAATCCTCCGCAAAAAAATCGCGCTATAAATTTTTGTTGTAAATTTTATTTGAAAATATTTGTGCAGGGAAATACTTTTGAAGAAATATTGTAACATTTGAAAGATGATGGAGAAAATCAACTCTGTCCAAAAAATTATGAAGGAGGTATTCGATGCCGTTTTACTGGCCTCTCTTGTAGCTTAGGTCATAGCTAGTCGTAGAAGGCAACAAAGAAAATAGTCACAAAATATGTAAAGTAAACTATAATTACCGGGGATAAACTGTGCCAAGCATTCCGGAAAATGTTTACTGAACCAATTTTTAGAATCAGTAGATTTTTTTCCTCTTTTCTTCTCAATCAACAAACAATATTAAGATGTTGTACAATAGATTTAAATTTAATAAATAAGGCATTTTGGAAATGTTGCCTCGCATGGAATGCTTCTTGGTGAGGTGTTAATATTAATATTTATTACATTTTAGTTTGAATAAATCATTAATCGAGTCAATTTCATTAAAGGCTAAATAATATTTTATTTTTTGTATTTATACATATGTATGTAAAATGTCTATAAAACATTCTGATAGCTTGGATATGTAGCTTTTAACAAACAAACACGGAAATTCCTGGAGACCAAACTAAAAAGCACCAAAAATTGAAATGTTTCTCTTCGTGGCGGAGCTCCTCAAATATTTTCGTCATTTTTTAAATTAAATCAATAAATGCAACTCCATGAAATTTCTTAGCAAGATTATTTCTTTTTTTAAACAGAAACTGTAATTGAATAAAGGTTAGATGTACAAAGCTGCCTAGTAGGCTCATATTGAAGTTCAGCGTTATTACTAGGACTTCTTATAGATACTCACACCATTTCACATTTTGTTCAGACCTCATATCATTCATAAAAATGGAGTACATAAGAACAGTTGAAATTATTCTCCCGTACTATTCTTAATCACTTGATGCCATGCATGACAACATACAGAAAACCATGATTTTGTGAAGGAAAGATGACTGAACACCTTGAACATTAGTCTGCATTCCTCAAAACAACTCCCACCGACCGTCTTATGCATTATTTCACATAATCGTTGTACCGATCAACACCAGCCAGCCTCACTGCGCGCCAAGTTAGCCTTTATCTAGATACAAAATTACTACTTGCTAACCCTAAAACACCATTGCACGAGCTTTAACAACTCATGATCACGTGCCGACGACAATCAACAAAACCTAATCGACAACCCACTATCTTTTCCACTATACTGGCCGAGTATCTTTTATCTGTTCCAGTTGGACTCAGCAATAAAAGACGACATTAGCCCAAGGCTACCAAATCTGTTATTATTTTGTCGGCAGCATGCACCGTGCAGGACTGCATTTGGCTAGCCAGGCGTACGGGTGGGCGGGCGGGCGGTATAGGACACGATCGTGGATCGCGTCGTGGTAAGATAGACTGTAGTTAGATATACAATATATTCAAATCATTGGCTGTGTCCCACTTACCTTGACATTCGTCTGTTGCATTTGCAAAAATGTTGCTATTCCATTGCGCACGCGGTTCTTGACGCCGCGCACGGTGCCCTTGGAGCTGCGGATCGTCGATGTGCCGCTGTGGATATCCTTGTAGCCGGCGAAGGATTCGTCGTCCCGGCAGATCCGCGGCTCGCTCGTCACCAGCTCGTCGGTGATATCCTTCTCGTTGATATGGAACTTGTAGAACCGATCCGACTCGAACTTGCACGGCGGCAAGGTGAGGGCGGACATGCCACCCTGCCTGATCAACACGCAACTTTTATTCCGATCGCGAATGTGTTCGTCGCCGATTTTGAGTCCTTTTTTGAGACTTGCCGAAAGCACTTCTGGCGCAGTGTCCTTGTTGGAAGCGAACTTGCGATCGCGGATGTCGCGCAGAAGGGAGTCGGGCAGCATGGAGATCGCTGCAGCGATGGTGTCCTGCGTCGACAGTACGGGCGGTCGCGGAGGACTTGGGATCGAGTTGACTGATCTTGCGAACTCGGAGGAGTTCAATGAGTCGCAGCTGAGGCTGCACTCGGATTCCTCGCTATCTGTAAAGCTGCCCGCTCTGGTATGACCGTTCGTCTTTTGACTAGGCAGCTCGCCAGGCTCGTCCGAGGAGCTGTCCTCGCAGATTATCGAGCCCGTTTTCAGGTGCATCATCTTCAACTTCGGGCCCATTTTCTTGGGCAACGGTGGCGGCGTTACTGACTCCGAGGCGTGGTTGGTGCCACCACCGTTCTCCATGTCGCTGCAGGTTCCACTGTCCAGAGTGTCACTAGGCGAACATTGACCACTTGTCATCATATAGTACAAATAGGTCGGGTTACTGACTTCGAGATCGCCGCTAGGTTTTTGTACCATTTCATTCGATGTATTACTCACTCCCGAGGTGTCCGATATATCCACAATTACTCGCGTATTAAGTACTTCAGATGCTTTTTCTCCAGCTACAGCCTCTCCTTTTGTGCTTTTGGATGCCAGCGGTAATTGTTCTAGCGATACTGCTGAAGGTGATGGGGCAGCGTCTTCCAGGCGTTGTTCGGTATGTACTCCGGGTATGGATAATTCGAGGGATGTTGCCGACGGCACTGAGGATCTAGATGATACTAGCTCGGCTACTTCTTGCAAGTTCGATTCTAGCGATTTTTCGACAGCTGATGAGCTTGAAGCGGATGTAACAGAGGGTATTGTTAGAGTTACTGGTTCTGATGCAGACAATACCGACTCTTGCGCCGAGAACGAGTCTTCGCCACTTCTGGTTGTAAGGAATGTTTGCGAAATATTCTTTTTGTTATGAACACTTTTCAAGGAAAACTCACACTGATCATCGCTATTTGCGCAAATCTTTTCACGATCATCCGCTCTAAACGAAACAATCGACACTTTTGGGGCTTTTTGTTGATGTTGCACTGCGGAAAGGTCACTTGGCAGATCACTTTTGGGTGTTGCACTCAATTCAGTTGTACTCGTATGCTTGGCATGAAGATCACTTCCATGCGAAGCCAGCAGTTCGTCACTTTTGGCCACTTGGCTATTTGGACACTGATCTCCTGATTTTTCAAGAAGCTGGTCGATGCTACTCGCGCTGATGCCACCAATGTCGAACGAATCGTTTTGGATCGCGGCACTTTTGCTGGCGTTATTGTTACACTTGCTATCACTACTCTTGAAATTGGGCGAAATTTGTATCTTGACGACGTGAAAGTCTTTCTCCGAAGAAGACACTGGTTCGGTCACTGCACTTGTGCACTCTGTACGATTAATGTGGATCCGCGAACATGATTTTCTTCCACTGGTTGCGAAGATCGCTGCCTTCTGCTGATACTGCGCTTGTTGTTGTTTCAAGTCAGACACTATTGCGTTTGCTAGCACCGTACTAGTGGGGATATAAACCGTTTCTTCACTTTTCTCATTACCTTTCTTCGACGAGTCATGCTGTAGAATAGTAGGCCTGCAAGTTGCTTGCAAACCATCGTTACATCCATTCAGCGCAGTTGTAGAGACCATTTTCGCTGGCAGAGATGAGCTTAGCCCGACTTCCATTTTCGATAAGCTAACTACTTTGGCGAGATGCGAAAGATCGAGATGGATATCAGACTAGCATCTTACTCCCCTCGATTGGATGTACCTACACTGGATACACCAGATACGTATTGCAATTTTTTTGTTTGGACGAACCACCATATGCGTGAGTCAATTGTCTCGGAAGAAAGTATGGGACCTGGGCTGGGAAGGGGTTAATAGTGTCACTTGCGTTCGTGATGCGCCCGTCATGTGCCTAGCAATCTGTGCAAGGGTGCATTCTAGATAAGATACTCTAGTGATCACCGGAGCCACCTTTGCCAGATAGTCAGACTATTCAGTTCAACTATGTCACGATTGTCCCGAGGATTTGTACATGCAGGCCTACCACCGCCAAGTCTGCGTGGAAGTCACCCAAGGAAAAACTCGATTTTCTTGAATTTACCGCCGCTACTCTGTTTTCGATCGTACAATCTTCGCATTAGCGACTATTTGCGAAAAGCAGATTGTTGTTTTAAAAGAAGTCCCGCATGAACCGTAAGCAAGTGTCTGCAAGCTACATACTCGCGTTCCAAACGTGGATTGTTCGCAAAATGAGGATCACCGTACGATCACGTTTTTCTGGATGTTAGAGCCCCGGAATCAGTTAATTCGTCTTGAACAATACGATCCCCGCGAACATCTCACTTGAACTCCGGGGGCCACTCGAAGTGAAGATACATTGGTGCAAGTGCAGATACCGCGAATTGTGTTGCACATAGATTTCAATTGCGCTGATCCTCAACACAACGATCACTCGGTTCCTTCGTGAAACACACTTTTCGCACTGCACACCGACCGTGGTACGCGGACCTTTTCGCGACAATCTTCGAAACGCCGTGCGGGTATAACGGTGCAGAACTGCCGTCTCCCAATCTCTTCACGATAACACTAAAGACAAGACAGCCAGCTGCTTTTTTACTAAAAAATATTGTCCGCGATCGCTACAGGTACCTTTGATTCACACTTCGTCATACCAACATTCCCACCTTTTAGTGGCTCGCAGCAATGCGGAGCGGATTGCTTGCTGGCTCAGGTGTACAAAAGATATAGATAGATAGCATAAGTAGGTAGATACAAAGATCGTGTGCATGATACAATGTTGATAGGTCCCATGTGGAAATTGGATAATTGCCGCCGCTGGCAATTATGTCTTTCTGGAGAAAAGCCTGCCTCAATACTTTCCCTAGAGTATCCCTGATTGATACGGATCCTTTGAGCGAAAGAAATCAGCAGCATGGATTGCAGCAATGGAAGAACTAACTAACTGCATTGCAAGATGACTACTTTATATATATGGATATCAAACATTTACATCCACTCCCATTTTTCAGCTTAACTTCAAATGCAGTTTTTGAGGTTACTTGGAACGTTAAATAATTTTATAGCGAAAAAGTTCACTGCCAAAAAAGCACTTCAAGATAGCCAGACGATCTGTAATAAACGATCGCCGCTACGAAACAATCATAAGAGAACAATTTCAACAATTCAACAAACAATTTCAAATGTACAATGTACACTGAAAATACACTTTTGGTGAATCGAAGGAAATTCGTGTACTAAGCTGTATCTTAAGCATGGTTTCAATATTATTTTGGGTGCAAAGGGATTTCTTAATAGAAGAATAAGCTTCCTACCTCTTAGCGAATTATATCCTTTTCAAATACATAATATTTATTTGCATGAATTGCTTTAAAACTCTTTTAATTTATCGTATTGAACAAAGAACAATATGATAACAAATTTCCAAGCAATAACATTTCAATCAAATTGTATGTATTTTTCAATTTTGGTTTTCAATCCGAATTGATCTCCGGCAAATTATCACTTTTCTCGCTGCATGATGCCATGTGAAGATATTGATGAAGATATTAGTAAACTACCTTCGCCAGGATGACTTTAAGATTGAATTGTTTTTTCATCTTAGAAAATTATCTTATATCTTTCTGGACTTAAAAGAAATACTTTTTACCAGATCGGAAAAACCTTTGCATGATCCACAAATAAATATAATGTAAACTTTTTGGGTAGATTTCAGAAAAGAAACACTCTTCACCCGGAACGGAAAATCTTCTCTTTTGGTGGAGGATTCCTTTTTATGTTACAACATAAAAAGCAAGTAAAATATGGCGTCATAAAAACGACGTTGATAAAGTTCAACTCATTTAATGATTTCAATAATTAAAGACCACAGAAGATACGACTACTCCCAAAGCAGAGAAATTAACATTTTTCATATATTAAAAAAAACTATTATTGTACCCAAAAAAAATTAGAATGAAAATATAAAAACAACAATCAGAGAAGCATTCCAGTCAAGTCAAGTCAAATGCGAGTTTGACCGTGCATTTTGGGCTGACAAGAAAATTTTTTTTGCAATGTGTGGGCAATGGTATAGTTAGTTAAGTTTCTTGGTTCGCAGCTTTAATTCTCTGGGCTCCATCTTTAAAACAGAAGAAAGAATCTCAGAAACCATGCCAAACTTGCGTAGAATCAAATTTCTAGCAAGTCGTGCATACATTACTTTTAAGTTGTGTCAATATTTAAAAAAAATACTAGTCAAAATCGGCACCTAAAAGGGTGGATTGTCTTTGGAGCGCAACAACTTTTTTATTTTCACGTTTAACGCAAAACACGTTGGGATACTTTTCTCAGACAATTTTGTAACAAATCGTTTGCGGTATTGATTGTTTCAATCACTGTAAATTGGCAGGAGTTATTCTATCCCAACAGGGAGAAAGTCGCATGAAAAATGCGTTTTTAGGCCGAATATTCGGTTTTCGATGGCAAACCCCCAATTGCACAACTCACGAAGCATTTTGGTAATTGAGAAATATTTTTCTTTCACGAAAAGGAAACTTTTTTCTCGTTCGATAAGCAAAGAATTCTCAATAGGTGTGGAAGATATGTTTTTGGCAGATCCAGATAGAAGAAGAAACGAGTAGTCTTGATCAAAAAATGTATTTTATTGATCCAGATCAAACATTTATGCTGATGTCAGCAAAATAGATTTGGTAGCTTTGTTGTTACTAGAATATTGAGTTTCTGAGATGCAAACATTCTCCCTTAGCATAACTTTTATTTGCTAAAAAATACTGGTAAAAAAAGTTTGAATTTTCAGTTTTTCTTCTCAATTAATGTGCCATCAACTTAAGAAGTACTTTTAACTAATTTCAGAAAGAAACCTCTATTAATTTGGGTCTGGTTTACATCCATCTTGGTCATTTGTTCAAAACATAATTTACATAAAGCCTCAAACATTAAATTCAACGAAAATGAAAGTGTATGTAAAAGGAAATAGTGTTGACAGCAAAAACTTTTGCTAGGACGATTTTAAGAAAGAGTCACGAATTAAGTACTCTATCAAAGAAGAAGGTAAAAATTAAGCTTCTCATTCATAGTGCTGCAGAATACCTAACGATCTAGCAATATTTTTTCACCACTATTTTAGGTGAAGTTCTCATGAAAGTACTAGATAGAGGTATTTTTTCAATAATTTTCTGACATTTTTGAAAACGATAAGGTAAAAAACAATAGGAATTTCCTTAAAAAATCAGACGAAACTGTCAATCATGTTCTCAAAATATATCTCTCAGGAAAAATTGCTATTCAGATCAAATTTTCCAGTCAAAATAAACGAAAAAAGTCCGTTCCCAGGAAAAATTCGCACATAACTAAAAATTGACTCAGTTAAGGAGTCAGTTACTGTTATACCTACCTCCAATTGTTTGGAGATGTACTTTTTAAAAATCATGATAATTTTCCCAGTAAAATTTTTAAGCAAATTTTCTTGGTCATAATTTTCGTAAGCATGGATCATGCTTTTCTTAAAATGGTTCAATTTGAATTTTTTTGAGAGTGCATTTTGGTGCAAATTAATTCAGTGAATAGTTTTTGTAAAATTTTCCAGGGATTTTTCAAAAACATTTTTAATACAATACCTTCGAACATTTAATTTTATTTTGGAAATATTTTATGGAACTCTGTGCTTAGAATTTTAGTTTATTTGGATTATTTTCAAATTCAAATTGTGAATTAAGATCCCACATTTAATTTTTCCAATTTCAAACATCACTTTTTATCGAAACTTTCACTACCGAAAATGAGCCTCTACTCTACTCTACTCTTCAGACTTCATTTTTGGTGTTTAATTATGATTTTAGCTCTGGTACTTTTGAACAATATTATTAATTCTACCAAAAAAACTCCAGAAACCAATTTGATCAACTTCTAATTAGTCAAATGATCACACTGATCATTTTTCCAGCTGGACAAAACAAGGTACCACATCTTTCATGTGTGGATTAAAATGATGATGATGTTGATTTTGTTGATGATGAATACGATGGTACGTGAGGAGAGATGACTTTGATACTTTTAAAGGTATGGTTGACCTTTCCATCATCTCTTTTCGGGAGTTGTGATGCCAACAAACGGCAGCGGTGGTGAGACGATTTCAACTCCCGACAATTTTAAAGAGAGTCATTTAAATTGGAGTATGTAGGAATCGATGATGGCCTTACAGAATGGTTTGGCTCGTTTTTTTCGATGATGGTTTCTATGATGGTAGAGATGTTCGATATTTGATGTTTGTCTTGTGGCTTCAAGACACGTACACGCATACACCTGATTATTAATAGAACTGAAATTTCGTTGATTTCAACAGAAAATAGCGGAGTTCAGATAGTGAAGGTGGTGAACTGAGCAATGAATGAATTATTTTTTTTGCAAATTTCACAAATCTCTTTCTTGAAAATGGTTGGACCATAAAACAATATTTTTCTAAGGAGCTGTGCAACTACCCGCTTCAATATAGGAACGATCCGATATATATTATGATGGTAACTTTTCTCAAAATATAATACGATTCTCACCTGCAGATGAAGTGCATGCAATCAAAAGCTTCCACCAAACTCCTTGATTGACGAAATGCCGTCAATGCTGAAAACAAAAAATGTCATCAAAACATATAATCAAAACTAAATACCTGTTTTTGGCACAGAAGCATACAAGAATACACAAATAAGAGAACAATTTTCACTGTGGAAATTTCAGATTTTTTTTATGAGCACACCCTGCAAATTTTCAACGAAAATTCAAGATATGGCCTTACGAAGGAATTATACTTGGTCAATGCCAAATTAACTTTAGAATCGGATTGTCTACAAAACACTAGATACTATTAACCAAACATGTCCTTGAAAAATGTTGAGATAACAACAGAAATTTGCATCAAACCTTCTTGAGTGTTCAGCAAAGAAACGATCATTTTAATAAAAATTTGCAATAAAGAATTCTATTTGCATACGGTATCCTTGTAGAGTTCATTTGGCTGGTCAAATAAATGATGGAATGTAGACGATTAAATTAATACAGGCATGAAACAGGGAGACGATCTTCCTCCCGTAGGTAATGTTTAAATCAGCAAAAAGAAATATTGACGCATAAGGTCCTGACATTCAGGGTATGCAAAAGATTACCTGTTGACAACGAGGAGTTTCTAACAGAAGTAGTCGTTCCAATTGACGGAAGCTACTAAACAACCTTGTTATGCCTGGATGGGACTCTTTTGAATACCAGCTATCATATATCCAGCATTTATATGGACTAGGATATCCCCTAACCAGACACTGTAGGATGAATGCGTTCCTGCACAGCAAACGACCGCTGAAAGTCCCGTTTGTCCTGCACGGGAATATGCAGAGAAAGATTAAAAGCATATCCTGTTTCACCACTCGGTTTATTTCAGGAAGCGCAGAACATTCATCCCAGATGTGAAAAACTTTGAGTTGTAGGTGAATAACTTGGCATTAAAAGCTAAGCTCTCAAAGTTTATACTGTCCGTAAACGTTTCGAGCAGTCTACTGGGTAACATCTAATGTTGCTGTGAGCTAGCTGCTGTCCTTTTCAGTGGTTCATACACAAGGAGGTGATGAAAATACACCATCATTAGAAGAGCATCAATGGACAATTTCAATGAAACCTTCAGGGAATGCCATCCACACGTACCTGAAGATGGTGATCGATCCAATGTCGGTAGTTTGAGTTAGATGATGTGATATCAATAGGAACTCAAGACCAACAGTCTTACCTGAGGTCAATCTGATACCAAGGATGAAGTAGTACGGGAATAATAGCTTCCAGCTAACCTTTGTGAGAATCGTTCAGCACATCTAGACATGATGGCTGTGCTTAGTATTCATATCACGGGAAGGATTTTCTCAAGCTCAGCAGACCCTCCGAGTGTTTGGGAATCCAATTAACTAACTTAACTAACTAACTAAAAAACAACAGAGGTTTAGATGAGCTTCGATTCTACCAGTACCAATGAATGAGTAAACCTGAAATTAAACAAATGCAATCGCTGCATTATCAAGTGTAACCCACATATAGGATAACCAGTGTCCTAGGAATAAATTGAAGATCAACCGGTTAGACCTTCACACAAAACACCAGACAGACATATCTAAATTTCTTCTGAAAGAACTTTTGGTAAAGGTTAAGATTATGGTCCCCATCCCGAAGGGGGTGTGACTAAGGGGGGGTGTTAAAAGAGGAGGGTTCTCCTACTACTATGGCATTAAAAGTTCGCGGCGGTCACGGCCCCATGAGAAGTTGTGGGGATCCCCACCCACCCTAATAAATGATTATTTTGCCTATTTCCAGGGATCAAATGAAACCGTCAAATTGATCTGGGAAGTGGTTTTTAGACTTGTTTGAAAGTCGTTAAATTTAAAAAATAAAAGATTTTTTTTTGTAAAAAGGAGAAAAAAACAAATAAAAATAGGGGGAAAAATCAAAAAAAAATTGATGAATTCCATTTTGTTTCCATGTAATATAAATAGGGGTAACACTTCGGACACACGTTTTGCAAACCTACCGACGCCCCCCGGTCCCCTCACTCTCCCGCGCGGGTAGGTGGGTAACCTTTACCGAACTTTTGACTACAACCGGAATCACTATAAAGTTTATTGATCCATTTCGCCAAAGAACTTCATCGTTTGCAAACAATTTAAACGGTTTCAAGAAAATCGACAATAGCACACCAAAAACAAATTATAAAAAAAAATTTCTTTAGAAAACACACAATCCTCCCCATAAATCATACTACACCGATTTCCATATTGATTATTCTTTCACTTCGCATAACAATAGCTGCTACCGATCCAGTTATGCGTGGTTGCGCCCATATATTTTTTTTAATATCTTGCACCTGCTCCATCAACCTGTTGCATACCACAATAGACACCTACAAAGATACTTGAAACTTGTAGATATGCTACTTAATCGTATGCATGGCCTTCAAAGAGTTGCTTGCGTATAATTTATAAGTCGCCCATGGCTCGATCCACGCATATCCATCAGACAAACCAATCGACCAGCAATCACCTCGAGCCAGCCAAACGACATCGGCAACAAGTTTATCTTTCAGAATTCCACAGATACCAAGGTGCCGAGATCCAAGCGGGGCCAGAAAAGATACAACAAATCCCAGCAGCTTCCAGCCACACTCTTGGATCACTTGGATTGCTCCATACACGAGCCAGAATCGAAGGCTTCGGAGGAATGGTAGCAATCTTCTGGCAAATGGGAACGAAGAGAGCCAAAAAGCAATTCAGTTAAACTATTTTCGAATGTAGCGTTAATGAAAAGCGCCGGAAAAGTGGAGTACCTGACGGAATGTTTCGTTAGATACTTTATGGCGACGCACGTCGAAGGCGTTGGATTTCTTCTGGTATATCAGCTTCGCTATGAAATCTGTTCATAAGGTGTTAAATGCAAAGTGTTCCAGATACAGAGCTGAAGGTAGTTTGGGTGTACTCTGTGATTTAGCACCGCGATAGCCCCAAGGAGGCTGGGAGCGCCTATTGTGCGAGCATGCATTAGATTTCAGCAACCTGTTTATTTTATTAGCCCCAAGAATGTCATATAAAAGCCATTTACATCACTATACGAGTAATCGCAAAGTTTATAGCCATCAACTTTATTGCAAGAGTTGGTTCAAGGTCAAGATTAACAATTATTATCTGGAATTTTGAGTCTCGCTTATAAAAATCATTGTTGAAAGGACGAATAACGAACTTAGGGAGTTAAAAGTTATTATAGTTATTTTCACGAGATTTTCCATAGATTATTTTCATCAAATTTTTATGTTTGTATAATGTTGAAGTTTTTTATACAATATTTTTCACTGAACAATCGTGAGCTTAAGTTTTTTAATTGATTTTTTGAACATTTACTTTCCCAGCTTTCATTAGACAAACTATTCGGTAAATATTTTTTAATCGGCAAAAATCTCAAATATATAATATATCATTGAATAAGTTTTCTCAGTGTGTTCATGGAGTTTTTCATAAACATTTCCATTTTTTTATATAAATTTCATGATTCATAAAGTTGATTTCGTACAATTTTATTCATCATTACATATAATCGTTTCTTTTTTCAAATTTTCGACGATTTTTTTTTAGAAAAACTTGAATATCTTTGCTTACAATTTTTTTCATAAAATTAAATTTTTACTAGACTTATTTGAAAGAATTCTAATATTCTCTTAAGACCGAATAAATCAAAGTAACATTTTGTCAAATAATTGAAAAGATACGGAAATTCCTCGTTGATTTATAGCTGATAATATTCTTTTCCACGACAAAAAATAATATGAATTGATATTTTAACAAAAACTGTAGACAGTAATATTTTTCTTCGAGAAAATGATTAATCGTTAGTTCTGTTGCTGTTTAATTTGGAATTTTACTACATTAAGGACTATACTGAAATTTTTTGAAACTTCGTTTTCAGATGTTTTTCAATTCGTAGTGTATGGGAAATTTATTTGATCGGTATGAAAATTCCAAATGAAATTTTGTACCCTTCTTTGTGTTTTTAGGTCTTGAGAGTATATTTAAAGTGTTTTTATGAAAAAATCGGTGTGTGTGTATGGGTAGGAAGAAGTCTATATATATATGTGTGTGAGTATTTATCTACGTACTTACGTTCGTGCTCATTTTTATCTACGACAATAACTCACGATGAAAAGTCGTAACAACTTCATTGAGGGGTCATTCGAAGCTTATTAGCAAGGTGACAAGGTGATTGGATTTTGGTAAATAAATAATTTTAAATAATGTTTTATTAAATTAAGTACTTATTTCACTCTATATTTTATTTTGCCACATTTTATAATTGGAGCTATCTGTTAAATGTCCTGATATTAAATAAATATAGTAAATAAATAAATAAATAAAAAGGCGACAAGCTGATTGGATTTTGGTAAGATGGGCTTTGCATTTTTTTCAAGTACATTCCCGTTATGCCAACCACATGTTAAACTGGCATCTTTAAGGTGTCAATCGAAGCATAATATCATTTGTAAGATTCTATTAAATAATTAATAAATATGGAAGAGTCTTTTTTAATTTATTAAAAATGTACAAAAAAATTGGTATTTGGAAGTTGGCTCTCTTCCAATGCTTCCAATTATCGTCTCATTTCGTTACTTTCTAATTTTCCCAAGCTCCTTCAACGCATTGTCTACAATAAAATATACGAAGCTCTTAATTGTAGGCGGTCATCATTTCAACACGGATTCGTTCCAAACCGGTCAACCAACACGAATCTCATTGAACTTACCCAAAATGTCGCAAAGGCTCTCGGCAGTCGTATCCAAGTTGATGTAGTGGACGCTGACTTCAGTAAGGCGTTTGACACTGTCTACCTGTTTGGACCATTACTTTTCTGGCTTGAATCCTACATCAGTTCTCATTCATGGCGTGTTAGTCTATGTGGAGCATATTCCTTTCTCTTCCATCCTATCTCCGACGTTCCTCAAGGGTATATTCTAGACCCTCTTCTTTTCTTGCTCTACATAAATGACCTTCTCTCAGTCGTAGTGTCTCAGTGTCTTCCATATGCTGATGACTTAAAAATTTGCCGCGTTATTCGCTCGGAAGAGGATTGTATTGCTCTCCAAAGAGATCTGAACGCGATCGATTCTTAAAGTCAAACTATTTTCTCTACCTTAATGTCCAGAAATGTCACAAAATGTCCTACTCCTTAAAGTCTAGTCCTATTGATCTTATCTATATGTACACGCTATATCACTTACGACTGTTATTCAAATAAAAGATCTGGGAGTGATTCTCGACCCGAAACTTAAATTTGAGCCTCACATTGTGACAATAGCCGCACGTGCTTCTCGTGTCTCCGGGTTTGTATTAAGGTACTCTCAGATGTTTACTGACATTTCCTCCGCTGTCAACTTATACACTAGCCTAGTTAGACCCATCCTTGAATATTGCTCGCAATTATGGTCACCAGACTATCAATATTTAGATTCTATGATTGAATCAGTACATCACAAATTCACTCGTTTCCTTATCTTTAAATTTAAAACTACATATATGTCATATGAAAAGCGACTTTCCTTGCTACAACTTCCTACTACTTACTACTACTACTACTACTTACTACTTACTACTAATCCCGCAAACTACTCTTAGATGAGTGTTTTCTGTTTCGGCTTCACCACCATCAATTAAATTCTACTCCTCTGAATTAGCTACTTATAACTATTATTGTTGATAAATGAAGAGTCGAGTGCTCATATAGTTTTGGGTCCGGTACTTATTTAATTCGTGAGGTAACCATAGTATATTATTTCTAGATCGCACGTAAGCCACGGCAGAACGTTGATTTACGATAGTTTTTTTTTTTAAATTTTTAACAGTTATTTATCATAACGACTATCAAGAAGTAGCAAAGAAGATACTCGTACATATGTTACAACAAACGTAAAAATACAACAAATCATATCGATTCAGTGCCAACATTTTCCCATGGGTGACCTTCCATTCAATTATCACATGCAATTTTCTCTTTTCATTTCAATACGTTTCACGGCATTAACGAAAGCTACTCAATCACGATTAATCTGCGAATTGGCTGCAACAGCCATTTGTACGGATATTGCCCAGCGGTCGAGATACACGCGACCATTGCACCAATGCTCCCGAAAGCGACATGTACTCTATATATATTTTGCCCGTACTCATGTGTTGCAGATGGAAGTCTTTCGGCTACCATCGTCGTGGCCACTCAATCTGCATGCACTTGAAAATTTGCACAAAAGAAAGTAAAATATGTATGTACATTCTGTTTCGAGTGCCGCCAGCAAACAATTGGCCATGCCTAGTCAAACTCTCATTCAGTGAACGCGAAAATAAAAGAATGCAAAATTGAGGGTACTTTGAGCCGCAAGGTAGCCATGCAGACAAGATTTTAACATTTGCAGACATGGTGGATTGGATAGATTGTGGGTGGAAATGTAGTAACATTTTCGATGGCTTTTTTAGCGAAAATCAGACTCATGTTTCTCTTTTTAACTAAAAATAATAAAAAAATTTAGCTAGGGAAATATCAACATTAAAGAAAATTAATGGAAATATATGTTCGGGTTCTATGAAATATTGTTAACTACTATGTCTCAGGTTATAGTCGTTCAGAAGAAAATACTTTTACTGCTTGATCCTAAGAAGAGACGAGAAAAATTCAACATTTTCTACAACAAATTTTTCGAACTGTTGCATAGTATTTTTTACCTAATTGGTTATATGAGGTTTATACACTATGTTTTAAGTAGCTTTAGCTTTCACGAAAATTTCAAATAAAGATATTAATTCTTTACCAAATTATAAGCTCGATTGTTGACCGCTCTCTTATATTCACGATGACCATCAGTACTTCTTAAAGCCCATTTATTTCTTTACTGCCACGCAAAAATATGCATTTATGATTAGAGCATTTTGGACCGTTTACATGACGTTGAGATGGTTTTCTTTGTCAGATACACATGTTCAACAGATACGCTTTTAAAATGTTAATGCTTTATGATAAACGTTCTATTCAATTAAGATAACCTAAAAAGTGGTTTTATTTCCCTTGAAAACCAAAAGAAAAGTTGATGAGAATTCATTTGAATTAGTTCTTTGCATTTACATCTTTTTGAATTCGATTTACTTTTCTTGCAGTAGATACAATCTTATTACGCCATATTGCGTCAAACGAAGTGATGAACTCAAAAATGTAGGTATTTACTACAATGAAACTAATAATTCTTTAACGATAAATTACTTATTACTACAAGATAATAATCGAGTGAACGAATCGATAGGATCTTGAACGATGCGCGGTTGACAAAGGAGTGAGACGTGTCCTTGTCCGTTCTGTGTCACTTTATGAGAAAGATGGCGGTGCGATAGCTTTACAGCGGCTACAAATGTAGCAACGAAATTGTGACAGCAGCGCACCTAGACGTCCAAGACGAGAACAAAAAACGAAAATTTCGTCCTGTTCAGTTTCGACCGCCGACGGGTGCGCACAGCAACTTGTCATCTCCGCATTTCGTTATCAAACGTTTAAGTAAAATTGGAATTGTAAATGGACGAATAAATATGTTAAAGATAAATGTAGTGTTTCATTAATGCGGAGTTTAAGGCACTACACAAAAATATCGACTAGTGACATCTATTGATTATGTCAACATCGGTTACCAACTTGTTTTGATCCGTTATTTTGTCCAAATTACGTTCCGGAAATCATTTGACAATATATGGTGGTGTTATACATAAAATTAAAAAAAAGACATCATGTAACCGTTCCAAAAAAATTCTTGAGTCTATTTTCGCATACCTTTGGCTAGCCCCAACCCTAAACAATCTGTTAAGGCTAGTACACAGTTCGGTTCGGCGCAGAAATTTGTATGAAAATTCTGCAGTTGCAGAAATTCCGCACAGAATTTCAGACTCAATTCTGCAGAAACAGTACACAGTTTTCTGGGCAGAATCGATGAACTCGGTAGATGGCAGCACCGCAGCACCAAGTAGTCTCCACACTTTTCTGACTTGAATTTTAATTGTTTCGACATTTCTTTTGATGCAGAAAGTTGACGTTTGGCAATAGCTGTCATTGAAACTGTCATTGAAGTTGTCGCCATCATCAACAGCAGCCAGCAATTTGAAGATTCAAAAGTCTAATTGACTTTGACTTTCTTAATCTCCACTTGTTCCACTAGTCTCCATTGTCAAATTTCCAGCAGCAAATTATTTACCAAATGTGGAGACATGCAGAATTTTCGGTTCTGAATCGAACTGTGTACTAGGCTTTAAATAAGGTAATCTATGTTTTCTTTCGTTTTGAATATTTTTAGTGACCTTACACAATTTTTTTTCACTTATGCTGATTTCGTAGCTTGAAAAATTTATTGTTGTTTTATAAACCTTTCGAACTAAGGGTGAAAATCTAATAAAACATATGAACACATTTTAATTGCATTTGAAAAGATTTTTTTTGTTTGAATTCTATCAAACACAATAAAACAAATTAGTTACATTGTAGCAAATCCCTGAAAGATATTGTTTTTTCAGAAGAAATGAGTATTTAGCGCTTATTTCCTAGTCATCGCCACATCATTACTCAAAACAAATGACCTATTCTTCTTATACATTTTCGCACTAAAAACCACTCAATAGATTCGAATAATGAGTTTAAAAATCTATTAACAATGTTTAGTGATCGTTCACCATACTCCGGCTATGCTAAGATCTGGCAATACGCTAAAAAATAAATAAATAAAGACCCATCCACTGAGAGTACATGACCAGATTTCAGGATACCGAAAATCCAGATATTCAAGTTTTCTTGAGTATCTTTTTTATTCAACTGCCGCCGGTTGCAAATCCGCCCGTCATAAGTCTGTTGATCGCATGACCCAAGCAGCACACACAATGGCTGGTCTTTGTTCAACAACCGGTCATCTCCTGATCACCTCCATTTGACTTTCAATTTCTTCTACCTGCACTTATCTGGTCAAAATCTAGTCATCACATCCATCCAAATAGCCTCTAGATTATCCCAAGCTTCGGATGCAAAGAATATTTATGCAAAGATGAAACTGATGTGTTGATACTATAAGATAGATAGTCCCAATATGGGATCATAATCGAAAAACAATTTTAATCACAACTATTCAATTTTAATACCGTGGTAGAGTAGGAGTCCGCCATTTCATGGTCAATATATAGTTTTATAGGTTTGCTACTTAATCACCTGGAAACTAAGTAAAATTTTAATCAATTATTGACTGTAAACCTTCACAAGGGTGATGAAATTTTTGTTCGATCCGCTTTTTTAAAGTTTTGCAATAAAACTTATGCATCTTACGTTTAAAATGTATAAAAGTTCGAGACTAGCTGTGCGTTAGTTCATATGTAAACTATTCTTCTTTTGGCATCTATACAATTTCGAGATCAAATTCCACAATCAATGCAACAATTGGAATCAATCAAACCCCAAGTGAAACACAAAAGGTTACGCAAAAAATTATCTCTTATTCGTCATCATTACGTCTCTCACACAATCCTACTTTGTGCAATCAAACAAACAGTCATTACATCAATCTAGATTAGTTTCAATCAGAGTAATCTTCTTCGTCGCTAGAAAATTCCATTCGTTTTTTCCGCTCCTTCCGTTTATTTCGTCGCTTGCCTTTGGTGTGCACAACAATTTCTTCTTCTTCATCTTGCCCATTGTCGGCTTCCTCCTCCGCCATCACGGGCTCCACGTGACTCGTGTCTTCGGCCACATTGCCCGCCCCTGTTACTGAGTCTTCCGCTTTCGGGTCAGCGGCTCGACTCGTTCGCTCCACATCAGTGTCGACTGATGGCTGCTGACTAGCTTCCGATTCCGATTTCTTGGCCTCGCGTTGCGACTTCACCAACTCCACCAGGTACTTGTAACGAAGCATGCATTCCTCGCGAGTCTTGCCCGGGACGCTGTTCGATATTTTCGCCCAGCGATCACCCGAACTAGCTTTCGGGTACTTTTGAATGGCCGCCTCGAGGGCTACTTGTTGCTCCTGCGACCAGTGCGTTTCCGGAATCGAATCCGCAGCGGTGACTTTCTTCGTCTTGACCTTTTCTTTCTTCACTGTTTCGGCTTCTAACATAATGGTTTCTGCTACACTGTCCGTATGTCCGGGTATCCTATAACCGTTCTCCTTTAGTTTGGCCGCCATGAAAGTTACTTCGGACACATGTCGATTCATATGTTCAGCGATTAGATCCCAACGATCAACCGTGCCGGCCGGATACTTTTTCACCAGCCGAACCAGATCGGCCAGGTCTTCGTCGGTCCAGAAACCACCACTGAGCGTTACCTGAAATCAAATTAATCCATTATTACTCTACAGATTGCATCAAGCATTTAAATTTTCGTACTTTTGTTGATTGCACCGGTCGTACAGCATCCCCGTCAGAAGGTTTCCGCGTTTTCAGCCGAGAATAGCCGGCAAGTTCTTCCTGTGTCTTTTCCGGAGCCCTGGTTTCTTGCTTGCGCTTCCGGATTGTCTCTTTCATTTCTTTTTTGGCTTCTTTCTGTTTAATAAATTCCTCCTCGATTTCGCGTTGAAGTTGTTCCTCTTCAGCTTTTCTATAAGGAGCGAAACATGCATATTAAAATCAAACATATAAACAAAAGGAACTACGATTCTATTCAGTGTTAAATTTGTATGAATCCGTTATTCGAAGATATTATTTAATAAAAAAAATTAAGTATGAAACTCATGATCAAAATATTACATCAGACCTTGTAGGACATCATTCCTGGTTTTGTGGTAAATTCTTTTTGAGAATTTCTGCAAAACTAGAAAAATTTAACACGCATTTTGAACAAGTAAACACTTCCGTTATTGATTATTCAATGTTCAAGCAATTAAATTGCAATTTTCGTAATTGCGAATCAAGCTTTGATAGAAAGTCAAGCTCTGTTGGCTTCATAAATGCACACTTCAGGTTAGGGTGAAAGTTACAGTTGACAATTTGCAAAACTGCTGCGAACGTGTAAAATTTATTATAAATATATAAAGTTCTTTTAATAGTGGCTACGCTACCACTAAATTCGGTAGTAAAATTTTAACACCGACAAATCAATTTTTCAAATTAAATATTAATTTTGTTTATTGTTAATTTGTTCATTTTTCTATAGTTTTATTAATTTTTAAACCTCCGCTTGTTAAGGATCAATGAAAAGTAGACCAAATTCAGGCAAACCACGCAAACGCTGGAAGGACTTAGTGGACGCAGATAGAAACTTTCTGTCAGCATTAGCCAACTGAAGTACATGGTCTTCGGACCGAGAGAGTTAAAGACAATACCCCCAGGAGATCCTTCGAAAATATCGAGAGAAAAACTACTCTCGTCTAAAAATACGCAAATGTGATTTAGTAGTTTGTAATTCAAACTGAAATATATATGTAAATGTATTTAGAAAACTAATCGGCCCACACTAAAGACTAAAGAATGTGGCGCGAAATGTCGTGCCTCACATTATTGTTATGGAATTACTTGAACGAATACAATTGAATAAAAAAAAACAGACGCTTGTGACAGAGAGATACAACTTGCATGTTTATATGCATGCATAATGCATTACTTAATCACATCAAAATTATGCACGAATAAAATGAATATAATTTACATTACGCAACATAAACATCACTCTGAAGGATGGCGACAAAATTCAACGCCTTTGGTGTTTATATTAAATAATTAATGGGGCAGACTATAATAATTTACTTGACCTTGGCCATGCCCTACCTGGTTGTTCTACACGGCAAAAACTGTATTTGATAAGTGTAAGGTGAAACGATCAAGATTAAACCCACAGCCGTCGACTTTTATTACCAATTGGATTTCAATTTCGATTAATAGTTTTTAATGCAGAATTTTAAAGTAATTTGTAGTATAAATATTTGTTTCATAAACATCTTTGGCAATTCTTCGTGTTCTCGGTGTTTTCGCACCATTTCAGTAATTTATTTTAAGTAAAACTTTTCCAAACGCAAATATTTTATATTACAAAAACATATATATATATATATATTTATTTCAAGGGTGAGAGTTCCCTCTTCTTCAGTAAAATAAATAAATAAATATTGAACACAAGAGCTTCATCATTGAAAATTGTTTGCCGGATAAACTTACAATGTGATCCGAGCTCAGATAGAAAATGGGGTGCATCCTCCAAAAACTTTAAATATCACAAATGTTTGCAAAAACCCAAATTGACGAAATGTCACATCATAGCTAGACTGAAATTTGCCAAAAATTTCATCCAAGAAGGAACCATTTGGGATCATGTGATCTTCAGCGACGAGTCGAAATTCAATCTCGATGGACCAGATGGATTTCACTACTACTGGCACGATTTACGAAAGGATAGAAGAATCATGCCAAGAAGAGCACAGGGAGGTGGTTCTGTGATGATTTGGGCAGCTTTCAAAAAAGCATGCTAGGAGCGAAATAGCCTTCGTCAATGGTAGACTTAATGCTGTCGGATATCAGGAGTTACTAGAGGATCATCTACTGGCCTTTTGTGACGCTAGCAGAAGACTAAAACATTATTTTTCAGCAGGATAATGCACTCATCCATACGGCTGCCTTCACAAAAAATTGGTTTCAGGACTATGAAATCCAATTCTTACCATGGCCAGTGTTAAGTCCCGACCTGAACCTCATAGAAAAATTGTGGGGCATCTTGGTGATGAAAGTTTACGACCAGGAGAAGTCATCCATTGAAAATGTAGCAGAACTGAAGGAAAGAATAATAGTAGCCTGGAACAAGATATCAGAGAACGTATTAAATAATCTTGTTAAAAGCATTTCGAACCGATTGTTAGATGTAATCAAAAATAAGGACAAATGGACTAAGTATTAAATGAAAAACATAACAAACATTACACTGAGTTTACACTTTTTCACAGATCTTACAGCGAGTTTTTATGTTGTTTCATTTTATTTTCGAAAGGAATATAATCAACCTTTCATCCCTACATTTTCTTAAAGGCATATTAATTTGTAATAATTTCCTGTTTTTATGAGAGACTAAAAAATATAGTTGAGTCTATAATTATTCACAGCTCTGTATATCGCTTAGTGTTTGTGATCATTCTTTTGTTTTTCACTTTGGGAATTATAGTTATATTACACAGTCTAAGTTAGTGCATATTCGAATTTCACAGTGTAGACATTAAAAATTTTGATTGACAATGCTTTCAAGTCGAAAAAGATGAGATAATTCTCGTAAACCAAAGAAACTTTAAACGCGTTTTTCTCGAAACATACTTTTTGTGGCTTGTCGTAGATTTGTGAAAAAAAACTTCTCATTCGATTTACTTGAAATTTTTAACACATACTTATTAACACTATGTAGTCGGGCAATTTCCCGCCAAATTGCGGCGTTTCCGTTCCGTCTCAAACTCATTGTATCGGCAGGCAGATAGATAACGCGCGACCCACCACCGGTTTAGAGCCCCTTGTTTTTACAAGTTTCCCGCGCCTTACCGCTTCGCGTAAACTCGTCTTCGGCGTTTCACTATGGGGCATGACCTAGTTTACTCGTTTCCCGCAAAGAAGGTTAGAGCAAATAAAGTACGATTCTAGAAGACTTTTTTCAATCGAAAAAAAAATCAAAAACGGTTACACGTATACTCAAACGTGCACTAAATCGCGAAAAACTTACTTATTGCCCTGAATTCAGGCCCGTGCAGTAGTTTTTACTCAAGACTAATAGAATTTTTTTAGTATATGGTCACGTATGGATATTTTTCTCAGGATTGTACGAGGCGCAATCCCCTTTTTTGTTTGGCACTGCTAATGCGTTCGGTCGAAACGGTCATTTTGTTTTTTCTTTTAATTTTTCTAATAATGTGAATCCGAACTTTTAATCTCAATAAACTCGTATATACGTTTCAAATTTCAAGTCATTTTAACAGAGTACTGCCCCCTTAAGGAACTTGAAAAAACAATAAACATAATTTCATCATATTTCCCCGCTTTTAATTTTATGGATTTAATTGGTTTGTCGTGTGAACGGTTCAATTAATGCCGTCGATACCTTCGAGCAATAGGGATGTTCCTGAAGCAGTAAAAGTAGCAATTAGTTTCGCAGCGACTCAGATTCATTGCTGGAGCAACAGTTGCCTTGTACTTGATTCAAAATTCGATACACTTAGAAGGAAGATAGGCACTCTTATCTTTTATGTATAAATAAATAAGTAAATAATAGAACGTCTGGGGTATTATCATAAGCACATCGACCGAGGATAAAATCATCGGAGTGGAACGAAAGACATGCTTGCACAATCTCGTTAATGGCAAAAGAAATTATTTGATAAATTTTACTATCAGTAAAACAGCTCAAATATTATGGAGTAAACCTAGACTCTTACGCATGTTACGTTCGCCACGCAACGTGGTCGACCCACAACCCATAAGGGCAGAATGGGAGTCTGCCCTGTCCTTGAAGACCCCAAACCACCGTGCGGGTAAACGCTGTCTTGAACGAATTTATAATGTTACGTTCGCCACTTCACGCAATCAAGCCTAGTACTGAATTATATTGTTACTTAATGAATTGAATGCTTATTAATTAATTGTATTGTAGGGAGTAAGTCAATTTAGGCTAGAAATTTGAATTATATAAATATAGGGGAGATGCACGTATATGAAGGATATTAGATTAGATAGCTAAGTAGTAATAGTAGTTTTTATGGTGAGTGATCAACAGCAAAATGTATCACAGTCCACGTCACAGACCCTGCGGATAAGTTGCCAACAATCACAACAACAAACAACGCTCACCCAATCGCCGCAACAGATCCCAAATCAATGCTCCGCCCGGTTTACGACACGCCATTGGAATCCACTACGCGCCTGTGATACCCACAACCATTGGCGAGTGTTTCGCCGCACAGGCGGCAATCACAGCATTTCCCCTCGCATCGAGACACAACGTCTGACGCTGACCAAACCAGTTCCCAAAGCTTTGAAAGCTGCGATAAGGTCAGCTACCCAGCTGAGAGAGCAATGAACATCGGACGCGGTAAAAACGGGACCGGGAGATCCCCTATATGTAGGGCCGAAGGTACAGCTGACGGGAACTTTTTGCTGGTTGAAGCGGAGCGAGTCTGGTGACGAGGTGCGGACGTGGACAGTGGGAGCGTCGAGTGGAGGCCGTTGAATTATTCGTCGAGGTGGAACTTTTTGCTTGTTGGGGTGCCGTGGAGGTCGTTGGATGAGACATCGAGGTTGGATTTCCTACTTTTGGTGGTGCGGATCGAGCCAGGTGACAAAGCGCTCGTCGTTGGAGCGTAGTTTCCTGATTCAAGAAGTCTTCGAGCAGTGGAAATAGGACTAAGGACAGACACAAATTGTAAGTAGCGTTAAGTACAGTTAGGGCGAGTCAGGTTGTTAAAATAAAATTGTGCCTTGAATTAATTTAAATTGGTGATTTTGTGAAGTGGCGAGGCGGAAATCGCGTGTCCGGCTTGTGTTCCTTGTGCTCCCCTATTCGGTCGGTGGTTTTTGGGTCGTCGCGGACCCTATTCCCGTTTCAGGGTTCGCGGACAGGGCAGTCCCGGCGCAGAAACGAGTGGTGCCCTTTTCTCAAAAATATCTATTCCCACACCCCTCTTCGCGGGTGAAGCCGGGTGGGATTGCCCAAACCGTGGCCAGGGTCGGCTACGGTGTAGTGGAAAACTATGCGAAAAATCTAACCGTAATACGCATCGAAAAAAAATCACTGTATTCTTCAATAAAACAAAGTTGGATACGAGAACTTCGCTTAACTGCGATATTAATCACAGTTCCCATAGATGGGGCTGAATATCAAATTTACGGCTAATTAGGATCACTGACCTACCGAAAATTGAACATTTTCAAGTCAAATGAAGATATTTTCAACGAAATTCAAAAATTATGAAGCCGTTACATTCATTAAGGGAATGGAAGCACCTCCCCGATGTGTCCACTATTTATGGAAAATTTTGGCTTCACATTTCAGAGTGAGACGTTGAGGCCTACTTTTGTCGTGAAGTTGAAAGTTGATGAATCTCACTCGGACGCTATCTCAACAGAAGACCTACCTTCGTTTCTTCTCCAATTCTTGCTTGGTTATCTCATTGACCGTCAGAAATACCGATTTAAGTAATCTCGGCGTGTTCCATATAAGCCATGGTATTTGAAACGGCAGCGTATCCTGCAAAATACATCAGAAACAAACATATTTCATTCGTGGCCAGTCGAAGCTTACCTTGATGCTAGGACCTGGTATTTCATTCAAAATGCTATCCAGCTCAGCAGTGACTTTATTCTTTTTCTGCAGCTTCTTCAGTTTCGACCCGAATATTTGTTCCTGGAACGCAAAAAATTCGCTCAACATCATTGCAACATGATTTTAATGAAGGAAGCCTTACCGCCGTGTACTTCTTCTCGAAATAGACGCCCCAGGACACCAAATATTGGCCAATGGTTATGATGGCGAACAGAATCGCAATTGACTCGCCCATTCCCATTTTGCGCACCCTGCGATAGTAATATAGCGCTGACTTCCAATTAGGCAGGCCATCTTTCAGCACTTTGTCGTATTTCTCGCGCTTCGATTTGTCCTTCAGCACTTCGTACACCGACACCAAGTTCCTGAATTTTACATTGGCGTCCTCGGCAGCATTTTTGTCGGGATGCAGCACGATGGACAGATTGCGGAAAGCACGCTTTAGATCGTACAGCACGACGTTCTTGAGAAAATTGCAAAAAATTGAGATCAGTTAAAATGCTGATGTATCGCACAGGTGGATAAGGCGGCACTTACCTGGTTCACCCCCAACAGCTCGTAGAAGTTTTGGTTGATCTCCTCGACCAAATCGAAGATCTCCAATTCCTCAGTGTCCCATGCTGCTGTCGCGTAAACTAGACCACATAAAACTATTGTACACAATACAGTCCTCATCGTGAACGAATTATTTGTTTAGACGTTGCGGTCGTCAGGCATAACCTCAATTTGTAGCCTTCAAAGTGCTGTCATTTTGACATTTGTAGCAGTAGCCCTCAAACATCATGTTATGATCTTGACATTTATAAAATTAGCACTCAAATACAATAAATTGCGTCTCGGGTTGAATGGCATTCCGTTCCTGGACAGCGTCTCGGGTTGTGCCGCCGGTTTTTGAATCTAAAATATACGAAAACCATATAAAAAACAACACGATAACCATATTTGACAACAAATAATGTTATTCCACAATAATTAGTAAATAGGGTTTATTTCCACCACTAATTATGAAGTTTGAATCAAATTCTCAAACAAAACATAGTGATTATAAAGAGCTGAATATATTTACTGCAAAGCCATTGAACTTATAGAATGAAATATCGATCATTTTCTTAACGGGATACAAACAGCATGTTATTTAATTACGGAAACATTAAACAAGGCATCATTTTTGATAGTATGTTCAAATGAAACACGACAATAACTTGAAGAAAAACCTTAAAACATAAATTGTGATTAAGTTTTTTTTACTATTCGGAAAACATTTCAACCTATCTCGTCTTTAATAATAATGTCTTTGCGGCATTGCCCACACTTTTCGTTTTTTTTTATGTACACATCCTGTGTGCAGTTTAAAATTAAGCTCTTATTAAAAATAATTGTAAACTTTATTATTTTCGAAATTGAAATCTCATTTTTGTATACAAAGTACGTTCAACTACTCGACCCTTTCGTTTCCATAACCACCACTATTTGTCAAACGAGCGCTTTCTGCACATTCCCCTTCTTTCGCACCAGCGTCAGCCGGCTGTCATTTGTCATTGACATTTTTGAGGAATTTAAATCGTGTTCGGTGCTTTTTATTCGCTAGTAAATTTTGCTCTCGTTTCAATAAGTCCTGAATCGAGTTTGACTACTAAGGTAAAAATCCCTTGTAATGATGTTGATGTAGATTCGCCGCGAATGCCATGAAGATCAAGAAGCCCCCAATTGCAGGTAGAAATTGTCCCGACAAGCGTGTAGCCCAAAACGATTGACAGCTTGGGAAATGTCGCGAAAGCGGTGAACATTATTTCGAGTTTTGCCAGGAAAGCCAACCCGTGATTTCGTTTCAGCGATGGAAACCAAACGCAAAGCCAGCTCGGATCTGAATCATGAGAATTGGGATAGGGCGGAGGAGCCCGAGGAGCGGGGTACGTTCCAAGCGGCGCCCGAGGAAGTCTTGAAGAATCGGGTGATAAAGAAGGCCCGCCGCAATTTGAGTACCACAGAAGCGGGAGAAGCGAAGAGTGTGTTCAGCGGGTTCTCGGGTAGGTTGCAGGTTGTACCGTAATGTCGTTCTTTCTGTCTTATTCTGGCTTATTTCCAGGATTCAGTGGAATGTCGACACAATCGCTGTCCGCCTCGCCGTTTTCGTTCCTGTCGAAAATCACGCCCACGCCGCCTCCGTACTCTGGTTCTAGTCTCACCGCTAAAGACTCGGGCGCGGCAGCCGCTACCGTTCCGGAGAAGAAGCCCGAAAGCAAGTTCGGCTTCGAGAAATCAAGCACGTACTACTGCAAGCTGACCAGCTTGAACAAGGCGGTGTCCGACTGGATAAAGACGCACGTGGACAAGAACCCGCTCTGCATCCTGTCGCCTATCTTCAAGGACTACGAGAAGTACTTGAAAGAGATCCAGGACGACCACCCGGAAGGCGCCATCAGCAGTACGGCGTCTAGTACGACCGACAAGTTCGACGGAGCCGGCAAGAAGGATCAAGCGAAACCTGACGAGAAGGACCCACAGAAGGCGCCTGCGCCGCAGTTTTCATTTGGCGCCGTGAACTCCACCACCGACAACAAAGCAGGCAAGAACAGTATCCAATCGATCTTCGGCAGCCCGGCCGCGAAGAAGGACAGCGCTCTAAGCACGTTCTCGTTCAAGTCCACTCAGCCGGCAGTGGAGCCAAGTTCCTCCAAGAGCAGCATATTCTCCAACGCCTCTTCGACATCGGGCGAGACCTCAGCCGCGTCCTCCGCCACCGGCTTCACATTTTCATCCGGCAAACCGTTCACGTTCGGCAGCAACGTGACGGCAATCCCCTCCGAAACGGCGTCCAAGGCTACTAGCGAAGAAGCCGACGACGAAGAGCCGCCGAAGGTGGAATTCACGCCGGTCGTCGAGAAGGACTACGTGTACTCGAAGCGTTGCAAGGTGTTCGTTAAAAACGAGGGGAACTACTCGGATCGTGGTGTCGGGACGCTGTACCTAAAACCCGTCAAGGAAAAGGACAAAACGCAGTTGATTGTGCGAGCCGACACCAATCTCGGCAACATTCTGCTCAACTTCATTCTGAACGAATCGATTCCCGCACAACGACTGGGCAAAAACAATGTTATGATCATTTGCGTGCCAACGCCCGACAGCGATCCGAAGCCCACGTCGATCCTGTTGCGGGTGAAGACCGGCGACGAGGCGGACGAGTTGCTGAGCACAATTGCCAAGTACAAGAAGTAGTTGTGTGCGGGCGGTCGTGCTATCGGACTGGGTGTAACTGCGTTAAATGATGTGTTGTTGCAATTGGATGTATTTTTTCGTGACGAATTTTAAGAACGTTAATAGGGACACAAGGAAATGTGTCCACAATAAAGAATGTATTAAGTATGAAACTTTTAATTCATTTTAATTTATCTGAGCTCCGAATTAGGCACACTTGATCCTACTTGTTTACGCTAACCATACTGGTTTGGAAAAAAGAATCTCTAAAGCGGTTTAACTCAGAAGTTTCAAACAGGATTGAAGTGAGCTTACTTTCTCGACTGATTTCGGTTAATCTCAGCGTCTTTTGGGGCAACAGTCAATTATTTCGGAAGCTTCTCAAGCAAAGATTTGTTTAAATAGCCATTACCATCTTTACCATAAGGCGCACGGGGTTCGTGCGCAGGAGGGGGGGGGGGGCGAAAGACCGACAATTATTTCTTTCATACATTTATTCTCAAAACATTTTTGTCGGGCACATTATACTTCTTTCACAAAAAAAATTACAGCTCAATATGAATTTTGACGGAGCATTTAGGTGCAATTAGAGTCCTGAAGTCTCTTTCGGAAACTAGATGGTCTGCCAATGCTATTAATGCTTTTTACAATGCTTATTTAAATATTTCTGAAGCATTCTCCTCAATCGCAAGTGACACCAATCAACCAGGAGACACTGGAAATGAAGCCCAAAGCCTAGCATAAAAATGGAAAAATTTAATTTAATTTTTTTTTATATACAGTGGGACTAGCAGGGATTTCGGATTTCAAGAGGCTCCATATATTTTCAATAGGATTCAGGTTGGGGAAGTTGCCAGGCCATGGAAGATCGAGGATACTGGCGCCATCAATTATATTTCGCTCTTACTGGGCACGATGATCATGCATAAAAGTGATGCCGGTTATACTGCATCTCAAAAAATTGAAGTATGGAATTAATATGTATGTTTTCCACGACCTCAGAGTACTAGAGAGCATTCATTGCCCCGTTGACAAGATACAGAGGTCCACATCCATCTGCTGAAATGCAAGACCATGTTATAACGGCTGGTGGATGCTTGACGGTCCTCACAACACATGCTTCATTGTATTGCTCATGTGGTCTTCTCCGAACGAACTGGTGGCTTTCTACTACCGCTTCTAACCTGCATTCGTCGCTAAATACAATCTGAAAAATAAGAAGAAATCAAAATTCGAAAATTTTACTTTAAAATGAGGAAAACCGCAGAAAATTATTAAAAGATGATAATTACCTTTCGAAAATCTTCTACGGAATAATTTTGAAGTGTTTTTGGAAATTTCAATCTAGCTTTGCGCATTTTGGCCGTTAATTTCGTGTTTTATTTGGGTTTTTTGAGCGTCTTTTGGTGCTGTTTTAAAGTTATTGAACAAATCGTGTTGTTGCTTTTCACCAAAAATATTTGTACTTTTGTACATTTGTGCACGACTTCGTCAACGAAGTCGTGTACAAAACACTGAAGAAGGTTGCAAGTAGCAACCGAAATACGTATTTGAGGAAATACTTTTGGTGAAAAGCAACAACAATACTTTTTCAATAATCGTTAATTTCAGTTTTTTGCTGGTCGCCTGGCATGTAAGTTCGCTTTTCTTAATCGTCTCCTGAGTGTTATCCGCAATATAAATATTCCTTCGGTGACCAGATCCAGATGCAACTTTCGTACGGAAGAAAAACGGTTTTCACAGGATTTCTGTATAATTCTTCGCTCTGTGCGAGTCGTTGTAATCCTTTTCCGGCCACAATTCTTTCGTTTGTTGGAAATTTGCAAAGGACTCTCAATCGCAATTTTATTGATTCGCATCACCGTCTGAGCAGAAACCTTCTCCATTCATGCAATTTCACGAAAAGAAAAGTTGTTTGTCCTTAGTAGCATTTTGTTGCAAGGATATATCCTTACATTTTCACATGTTGTTTTAAAATTCGACTTTAAAATAAAATACACGCAACGATATAATCATCCAATTAACCATGGAAAAAGTTTTAAAAAAATTGCTTTTACAAATCAATCACGTTTGCCTCCAAACACTTTTCACAAATCAAACACTTTTGCTTTCCAAATACTAGTGGAAAATCGTTGATCGACTTTGTAGTTTTCTACCAGATTTACATAAGGAGAACCTTTAAATGTGAAAATAGCCGCGAGGATGTACAGGTAAAAAAACAATTACATGAAAGAATTTCAAATGATCTGGATTTTCCATATCGCATAAAACCCCTTCAGACTACTTACAGGCATAGTTACAAAATGAAAACATGCTCGAAATCCCAACTTTTATGACACCAAAAACGAAAATTTTGAAAGTCACAAAAATTGGGAGTATTCCCAACATTTTGAACAAGAACTGTATAATTCGCTTTCTTTACTTCCCAAAAGGGCCCCAAATTCTTATGTGCCCAAGGGTCCAGCATAGCTAAAGACGGCCCTGCAAAGGAAGGGTAAATTACCTGAGGCATCCTTAAAAATGTTTATGAAATGTGAGTTATTTTGATTAAAGTCGGGTTTCGACCATTGAAACTTTAAAGGATTTTCTTGCCTACCACTCCTATGAAGAAAATTGTGAACGAGACTACTGAAAGGACCCAGAACGAAAAATGTAATGGTTTGTGCTTCTGATTTTAAATTTATCGTCTGGTCAAATGTTTTCGGATGATGGCAAGAGAAACGAAAGATGCACTGTTTCAAATGATACACAACTGTTCCGTATCGTTTGGATCTCTTTGATGTCCCGTAATGAGTTACACTTTCCTTGATTAAATAAATGGTACATATTTAAAAATGCTCTATTTTGGTTCAATGCAGAAATAGTGCAGATTATCAGTTGCTATGAATGGTACGAAAACGTTGAAGGGGTAGTCAGATTTCCCAACAAAGTATAGCCTCTATTGTGCGTACTTGACATTAAGTATCGTCTTTTCTTGAAGTCCACCATTTTAATTGCCTAGAATTACAATAATAGTTTTGTATAGTGACTGTTTGGGTGTTTATTTCTGATTTATGCCGATTAGAGCATAAAATCAAAAAGTATCATCTAATTTACTAGTCATGGCATTAGTTTCAACCATTTCAATTACATTTATATCATATTTACTTTGGCTATATCGGCTTAAATCTACGTATCTTAAATTAAATCAACTAGAAAACGTATAAAGAACAATATGGGCTGCGGCAAACATCTTTCACGTTAAACGTTTCACCATAAACATACTCTAACCACATCACAAACTTCCAATATCATTGAATCGCTTGAGTTTCTCGGGAATATTATCCTTGTAGAGAACAGGATCGGCCCGGAATTCCACCGATTTCAAAGGCATCGTGCCGTAGATTTGTGCAAATCGATTTATACATGCCGAACGCTCCATCATGTGATTCAAGTCCGCCGAGAGCATCTCATTGTTGATGCACTCCGGACACTTGAACTTTTTCCGCGGTGCAACTTTAATCGGTGGCTGGTTTGTGATGTTCGCAACCAGGAAATTCATGGCAATGTCCTCGCAGTTCATGTGCTCGTCCACCCAGTCTTTGATGTCGCCGGGCATGGCGTTGGTGTACATGTAGCTCCAGTACTGCGGCAAATGGGGTTATCTATGACTTCATCGTGTCTGGCAATGGAATTGTGCGTGCGAACTTACCTTGTGATGGAACGCGGCGCCCGTCAGCACCATGGATATTTGATTGGTCCATTCCGACTCGTATCGCCAACGGTTCGTGGCATTGTCCCAGACATGGGTGCGGCTCGGGAAGCCCACGATCCGATCGGGAAACTCTCGCCACACCTCATAGCTAAACACGGGGAAAATTACAAATGTTCACTTCAAATAGACTCACCGCCACCGCTTACCCAAAGTCCAACTCGTCGGCAGTCAGCATTATGATGTCGTCGTCAATCGTCAGAATGGCCTCCGTTTCGATCTCGTCGTACGGATAGAAGCGGTTCGAGAGCTTATTCGCACGCGTCTGGATCACCTTCAGCGGCTTCGTTATTTTCGGAAACATGGAGGCTAAAATCAGAAGTGGTTCAACAATATGTTACAGTCATGTGCGGAATCAATCTCACGATGTGGCGGCGGCTTCTTCTGGTTGTTCCAAATCACCAGGATTTTCTGCAACGACGGAACAGCCGACAGCTTCTGTATGAGTGTGAAGAGACTTTCAATGCGATCGTAGGTCAGAATCACGGCCGTGAACCCTTGAGATTTCGGCGCAATCAAAGGCAGAAACAGTGGATTGTGCGCCGTGTTGAGTGTTTCCTTTACATTCCACTCGAGCGATGTCTTGGCTAAGTGCGGGAACACACGGTCGTTTAGTATTTCCAGCAGAGTCAGAGTGATTGATTCCACGCTGCTGAAGTACTTTTTAAACAGCCACGCTCCCTGCTTGCGAAGCTCTTCGGTTTTCCCAGCAGAAACGGCTTCCAAGCGATCCAGAAGAGAATGTGCGTCCGCTTCTCGGATGCGAATGGACGCCAAACTCCAGTCGATGATGTCTTCGAAGGCGAGGATGTAGTTGTCGATCATCACAACTGGAATGCAGCCGTAGGCAAGTGCTTCGAGGAAGTTCGGTTGGCCGAGGCGATAGCTTCGCCCGATCAGGCAGAAGGTTCCTTGTTCCAGAACGTGTGGATATTCGAACTCGTCGCCGTGCGGATAGCCACACCGCATATCTTTGTCTTCAGTCGACGAAATCGTCAGATACCGACATCCCTCCAACACGAGGATATTGGGCGTATTCGGCGATTTGTCTTTCAGTCGGCGAATGTGCTCCGGGTAGTAAAGGTTCATCTGCGCCGATATGAGCAGGTACTTGCGAGGATGCGTCCCTTCCAGCTTCAAATCAAGCAAGTTGGGACTCCATACGGGGAAGGAAATGTCGAAAGACGCGCGATAGGTCCACGAGTCGAAGCCGCCGCCAGCAATAAGTGCTTTATCCGTGTTCACGTCCAACACGTGATTGAATTGCGGATACATTCCCGGGATCATGTTGACTATCAAATGGTTCTCTCCGTTCTCCCAATAGTTTAGTGTGGCCAACGCTTTGCTGACCAGATTAGGCTCGAACAGATCCTGATTCAGAGTATCGATGCTGGGCACGAAGAGACAAGCCTCATTCGGGTTTGGCGTGTAGTACGGGCTATCGACGATTGTCTGCAGCATTTCGTGATACTCTCGCGTCAGTGTGAAGGCCTGATTGTCGCCAGGATCGACGTACTCCTTGATTGGGTATACGTAGATGGTCATGCGATCCTGCTCGCGCTGGCCGCATCTGTATACGTTCAGACAATTCCAGAACGTACAGTTGGGGTTCCTGGCGCGAGCCAACTCGGCGTCCTCCTCCAGCGTGATCTGCGGTATGTTGTCCAAAGACAACGAGATTTTCTCGTTGAAATTCTCATCCTGACTCGCGGTGCCAGCGAAAATGTCCCAAGCAAACGAAATCGCGCCGAATATCACCACCGCAAGCAACACGTACGTGAGCACATTCAAGTGTTTCTCACTTCGCGACTTTGGACTGGGCTTTATGGCACTGGGTTTCACGGAAATCGTCATTTTCACGATAGATGTTGCGGGCAGGATGTTTGGTATTTATATTCACATGTTGACACTTGCAATCAATCGATTAAAATGTCAACTGGCCGAGGGGAGCGAGCAAGAAACGCGAAATGTCAAAGGGTGTCTGCTGTCATGTAACAGCTAAAGAGGAAAGCGGGGTTCATTCGCTATGTTTAAACTAGCCGTTGAAGCTAGAGTAAAATGTGACTATGAGCAAACATATGCTCTGCTTAATACGTGTATTTCTTAAGAAGTTTCACATAAAACCTCTTCAATTTCACTTGCTCTCATGCTCTCCTAACTTTAATTTTAAACTTCTATTTCCCGACCAAGAGTTTTCCACTATCTATTATATACACTGTGGTGTGGTTCATCGGCTGGTGGATATGATTCATCGCGGTTCATTCTGTTGGGTTGTCAGACAAACGTCGATTTCGTAAACAAAGTCTGACCGGTGTTTTGTTGCAGACGAATTTTACTTGAGGAAAATGGGCGAACCAGTGAAAATTAGTACATCCGACTTCGTGAAAGTGAATATCACGAACTCAAAAACAGACAGTGTTGTGTTCGAGAAGAAATTCGCAAAGGACACGACTGTAGCCGATCTGAAGGTGCGTTGCGTATATGTAAGACGGACGTGTCCCGTTTGGGGCAGATGTTTTGTCTGTTTCGAAGGAGAGCCGTTAAAGGCTCGTAATCAATTTAATTTCTAGCATCAAGTATTCGATTTAGGGAAAACAATCAAGGGAGGCAAACGAGATTTGTCTAGTCTGTCGGGCTGCCCATTTATGGTTCCGAAAGGAAAAAAAATCACGACCAAACTTGACTGGCACCGAAATATTAGTCATCGTGCGAACAACATCCAATTTATCCTCAGAAAAATCTAACCATCTAACCCTCTTGTGATCCCGCTGCCAGATCAATCAAATGATTCTCAGAATAATTTATATTTTTATGCTTGCCAAATACGAAGTCTTAAATTAAATTCTTCGTTTTTTAGTGGAATTGAGTGTTGAAACCTTTAATTTGTGTACAAGGAAGCTGCTTCGAAACGATGCAGTATTTTCTTGACTTGTATATAGTGCAAAGCATTCAAAATCTTGCCGATTGGTGAACTTACGAAAATTCATGGCCACGAAGATAATGGTATACACAACGATCATCTGGCATGATCGTTGTGCTGCGTAAATAGGAATAATTCTATAAAAAAAGCAGAAGGAACCAAAATTTACCAAAAAATTGGCAGCAGACGGTACAAGGTCCGGACTATACGGTGGATGCATTAAAACTTCCCAACCTAGTTGCGTCAATTTGTTCCGAGTGATCAAAAAAGTGTGTGGCCTGGCATTTTCATGATGGAACACAACTCCTTTTCTGTTAGCCTGTTTTGGTCGCTCTTTCTTGATTGCTTCGTTCAAAAGGCCGAGTCGGGCATAGTTCAAGAACAAATTGACCGTTTCGCCAGGTTGTCGCAGCTCATAATGAACAATGCCCTTCCAATCCCACCAAACACTCAACATAACCTTGTTTGCCGTCAATCCAGGCTTTGAAGTTTTTTGTGGAGGGTCACCGACCTTTGACTATGATTTTTTTCGTTTAATATTCTCGTATTTAATCCATTTTTCATCGTCCGTAATGAGTCGCTTCAAAAATGGTTCGATTTCGTTGCGTTTCACTGATGGTAATTCAGTCAATCAAATTTCGTTGTGTTAATTCATGAGGCACCCAACCATCGAGCTTCTTTGAGTAGCCAGCCTTTTTTTAAATGATTCCAAACTGTCATATGGTTGATGTTCAGTGCCTCTGCTATCTCCTGACAGCTTGCATGCCGGTCTTGCTCCACCAGTTGCAAAATTTCATCGACTTTTCCAGTTACTGGCCGTCCAGAGCGAGGTGCATCTTTAACATCGAAATTCCCGGTACGAAATCGAGCAAACCACTCCTGGGTCCGGCGTTCACTCACTCTACACTTCCCAAATTTTTCGGCATGTTTTTGTAGCGTTTTTACCTTTTTTTATATAAAAAGCATCACAAAGAGTATTTTTACAGATATTTCACACATTTTCAAATCAATATTTTTACACAAACGACGAATTACAGAACTGCCTTCACAAAAAATGTAGCCTGAAATGTCACCTTTCAAACGTTGACACAATGCCACAATTGAATTGTTGGCTGGTATATGGGCATAAACATTTTTCGGCAAAACATTTATAAATCTTATTTCAACAGGAAAATGCTCCATGAAAATGTCCATTGAGATTTTCTGCTGAAAAAACTTAACTTAATCTTATAAATTTGTTTCGATTTTTAAAATGATATTTTTTTTGCTGCATATTTGATATGCTCTCTGAAACTCCCAGGATTCCACTAAAAAAATTCTGTTCCCAATATGCATCTTTGCCGCGATACACTTAAGTCAGAAAAGGTCCGCATTTTTTCACTCATTTTTAAATACAAATTCCAGGATTAAAGTTAACATAGTCGATGAATTTTTGTAACTTGACTTAGTGAACCAATCCAATAAATTAGATAATTTATTAGATTGGTTCGCAAATTCCAGCGAAACAAAAGTTCTTCGTAACAAATGATATACATATATAATGATATGTATTTGTCTAATATTGTAACCTCTATAACAATTTCACCTTCTCCATCCATTCAGAGCAAGCTGGAAATCTTAACAGGAGGATGTGCTAGTACATTGCAACTAGAACTTTACAATGGCAACAAGCTTGTCTGCAAGATCGACAACAATGATGCACTAATCGGATCCTATCCAATCGAGGATGGAATGCGTTTTCATGTGATTGACAGTTTTCAATTGATCACTGAAAGTGTCGAGAAGTTTGATTTAACAGAGGAGCAATACAACCAAAAGCAGGAATCGCTCCGTAGCTACTTGAGGAAGAATAAACTCGGCAAATACAATGATGAAGAAATGAAAAAGATAGAAGAGAAAAAACTAGAAGCCGCCAAAGAAGAACAACGAAAAGCTGAGCTGTGTAAAGTTGGACTTCGATGTCAAGTAAGATTTATTGAGAGGGTCCTTAACAAAACATATGCCATTTAGCTGATTTTGATTTTTCTGAACGGAAATCGATTTATTGTCTTTTAGAAGATGATAATTTTGTACAACTCAATATTTTTTGTAGATTAAAGACTATTCCTACTTAAATAAGTGTATCAGAACATAAAATTTTCGGTGGATTTAAACGATTTTTCTCAAATATCAAAATGGATTTAATGTGTTTTTATGGACCTCTTCTACTGCAAAGACATTTTGATGGTTGAGTACGGGAGGAAATTCTATTTTCAATGTTACAGGTGGCAACAAAAAATCAACCCCGCAGACGTGGTGTGATCATGTACAATGGTCCGATTGAAGGCAAAAATATAGTTCTGATTGGAGTGAAATTCGATGAGCCTCTGGGAGTCAACGATGGAACGTAAGTGTTGTGCTGCTTCTTTATAATCTTTGCTAATTTACTTGCACCAACAGCTTGGATGGCAAACGCTATTTCGAATGCGAACCGAAATATGGCAGCTTTGTACCTCCCGTTGCTGTCGAGGTAGGTGACTTTCCTCCAGAAAATGATGAACTCGAAGATGAGATCTAAACGAATACAACATATCGATGAATTGAATTGATACGTGCACTAGGAAAGCGCATTGAATGTGGCGTTTTTCGTTATTTGTAATTATATCTTTATAACACACTTGAATGTTGTATACTCCATATATTTAATTTAATTTGTAATAATTTGGCAAGATTTTATACGCAGGCTTATAATAAAATCATGTTTACTTTAAATTTTTCGATTTTATTTGCTCAGTAAAACGCATTCAGAAAAGGGACATCAATATATGATCAAGTGGAACGATTTTCAGAGAAAATTTCAACATTAAATTATAAAAGAGAGAAGGACTTTTGGTCTTATCGATATCACTACGCAACCAGTGATTTAACTTCATCTTAGCTATATTCCCGTTCGCATTTTGACGGATACAAACTATCAACGCAAGTAGTTTAAAATAAATAGACACTCATGTAAGGCTTATCGGTTTATTAGTCTATAAATTTACTACACTATTTGTTAGGTACTTAACATAAAGCTTGATCATCACAGAATTTATTTCTTCCAGTTTGGTTCGAAATTCTCATAAGACGAACACAATCCTGGAAATTGTGAATTTGGTCCAGTCTCGCATTTAGATGCAGGATAGCCGGGCTCGTACAACGGACGACCTTCCTTGTGAATCGATGCATAATTGCATGCCATATTCAAACGAGTCCATCCCTTTTCGGTGAAATTTATAATGGCGCAACCAACGCGCACATTTCTGTCCAACACCAATTCCGTGAAATGACCAATTTCTTCACTGCAATCGTATTAAAGTTATATTTGTTAGGTCAACAATTTTTTTTTAAAGAAGGATGGGAAACAATTTGATAGAATACTTACAATTTATGATCAACTCGGAAACGAAGCACATAACTCATATCGGCTTTTTTATGTTCATCAAAAAGTGTTTGCATGCTAGAGTAGATGAATTGGATTGGATCGTAGTATTGTCCTCTGTATTGGGCAACCAAATTCTGTCCAGTCCAGCTGAAGTAATTGGTGGCTGTGCAACTATCATGCTCGTATTCACACGATTTGACATTGTTTTCCGCCAATCGGGCCAACTCATCGTCCCATTCCTAAAATAATTGAAAATTTATGCATTTATGGCAGTGTTTTAAGATTCAAAAAATAATTTCTGCTTGACAAAAGCTTTGATAAATTAAAGGGTCTTTCCAGAGGTTACAATTGGAATATCAAATTCCAATTAAATATGCCAAAATTATATTAATTCGTCCTTTCTTCTTATTTTTTCTTTTTAAAATTATTTAGTAACGTATTTTAATTGAGCCCCAGCCATGTTTTTCTTGTTTTATCGGCGCCTGCTTCCCACCAATCATACCTAAGCTTACAACTCTATGTGAGATTTATTCGAATAAGCTTCTCAACTAGATGATGAAAGAATATAAAGATAGAACAATTCTTTTTGCTGGGACTATTATAACAACAGTTTCAAAAGAGGACTGTGTTGAATACCCTTCTAGACTCAGATTAGTTGAAATGGAGGAGTGGTGTGCGAATGCTCAAAGGTTATATATAGTTTCTTACAATTTCGTTGAAAATATAGTCACCATAAATCTACATTGTCTACAAAAAAAACTTAATAATATTAAATAGCAGATCGACAAACAAGTGCTTGCAATAAATTTATGCCCGACTAAAAATCTCATTCAACAAACCAGATAGCCAACATTTTGCATATGTAAAACGATTTAAACACGTGATCCTACTTAAATCATCAAATAACTGACACACCCCATTTACTAATGCCAAAAGTAGTATTTATTATGACCGAATACCATACGTTCGCAACAATTAGTTCATCTTTTCATGTAAATCTATTTTTTTCTCAATTTTGAATAATTCGCATCTGGTTTGAGGAAATCCCAGCACTAAAATTCAAATCACTATTCAAACTATTTAAAATATTGTCACATAAACGGGATTTTCTTGATTCAATGGCATTTTCGGTATATATATTTCAATTTTTTGATTTACCTAAAATACTGAAATGTGTTTCACTTTAAATAACACGTTTGAATGCAGTGAATTAAAGGCGAACGATATAAAAATTCACCACATAATTCGTTCAGCTCTTGTACAGGGTATTAATTATTCTTTTGAATAGTATTATTTCAATCAATAGAATTTATTGGACACATTGAAAACCACTTTTGTTGCGATGAGAAGCTAAGAAACATTTCATCTTGAATGGAACTCAATGGAATAAATTGAAATGCATTTCAATTTTCGTGCAAATATTGGATGTGATCTAAAATGTTACGAAAAGTATTCATAATTTTCAACTCCTTGCTACGTAATAGAATAGTTGCTCTTTGAAAAAATCAAAAAATCTTAATAAATAAAAAAGTTGGCTTAAAAGCTAGACTAGTTAAAGTAAATTTCGATTTAATTAATTAGTTTTCCTCGTTCATTTTTCAAATGTATTTATTAAGACAAGTAAATAAATTACGAAAAAGATAACTGGTACATTCTGAGAAATATACATCTAAATTAATGATAAGAACTAAGTGCGTGATTTTCTAGACTAGCTTTAAATGAAAATTGATTCTTAAACAGGACATTTTTTTATTCATTTATTTTTCACTAAGCGCGAAAATTGACCTCAAAAAACACTTGAAAACCTTAAGTTTCACTTTACTCCTTTTTATAATAATAAAATATGATCATCGTTTTTCCCAGAAATTATGATCGGATTTTTCTGGCAGACTAGTAATTTTTTTTATGTGAAATTCAATTTTTAGTATGAAATTAACCACAATTGAGGGTTGTGCAGCAATAAGGAGGCAGCTCCAATTTTCGCGGTTTTGAGATTAGAACATTATAACTCATTTATAAAATATCTCGTCCTTGTAGTGCAATAAAGAGGCACCCATAGTCACTAATTCTTCCATTAATCGTTAGACCGCAGCAGATCTGACGGAGGTAGAGCTGTTTGAGTTTTTGAATTAATTGAAGATTTTTTGTGTATTAAGATTTTTTGGTTTGTGTTCTTAATAAAATAAACGTGTTTCAAAGCAAATTTTGTTCTGTTTAGTCGAAAAATTCCTTAACTATTGGATGTTAATTAGTACACGGTGCAATAAGGATGCAACTCCAAGCATGAATCCTCCTCCCATCACTCAGAAAAGGAAGGAAGAGGTCCGAAACGACCTATATTTATAAGTAAGTATATGTGTTATAATATGCAATAGAAAAAGAAGAAAAAAACCCAAAAACTTAAATTTTGAAACGTTCTTTTTAAATTTCCCTAAAAAGTGAAAAAAGGAGCTGCCTCCTTATTGCTGCAAACCCCTGAACAATTATTGTTTTCTCCCTGCTTTTCAATAACCCAAATCATGATTAAAACTCTTTACTTTAAAATCAAAACACATCAATTAAAAATAGAATTACTTGATTTTCTAATTCACATCCTAAAATTCTCAGTGTGCGTGTGTGTGACTAATTAAAAAGACTAGTTCCTTATTTTGAAGCCAATATGAGGTTACCATAGAAACAGAAAGTTAATGCTCTCAAGAAATGTTATAATCACAGGAATTATTGCTTCGCTTAGTTTCTACTTTTATGTATTTCGAAGTGAACAAAATCAATAAAACTTTTGAAATTCAAGTTCTAAAATAATCCTTCAGCACTAGTGTTTATTTTTATCCTGTTTGATTAATTCTTTTCTTTGTTCTTTTTAAAAGAAAGACAGGTTCGAAAATGTATTCTTAAATATGATTTGAGACGACCAGGACATGAATTTGATATTGAGACTTCAACCAAGCTAAGGCTGAAATAAATTTATTCAATGAGACTTTAAATTATGAATCGGACTACAAGCGATGGACGATATTAAAAGGTCTTTCCAGGATGTACCACGATTTTCAAAATACTCTCATATTACACTGTTTCATTTTAATTTCAATAGTCACAACTGGCTGTGAATTGAAATTTATTTATGTCTTTCGTTAAACAAATAGCTGGACCAAATCTATATCTAAGGATTCAATTCAATAATTTTTTGGACTTCTTCATTCTTCGTTGAGGTTTTCACTGTGTGTAGTTCAAGGCTTATTATTGAAGTTCAATGTTACAATTTTATCTGTTAGAAAATGTAGTCCAACACAAATTAAATGCCCAATTATTGCATATCATATTATATTCAATTTCATCCTATTTTAGGGATGTTTTAAAAATATTAAGCCATGTACTAGTTATAAGCACACATGCAACTTCCTCGGCTGCTTTCAAACATCATTATATATATTTTCCATTGAATTTCAAATAGTATGATAGAATACATCAGACACGATTGAAGCAGATTTTTTCATGTCAATAAAAATAAAGACTATGGTACAAACGAACTAACAGAAATGACAACGTAAAAGATAGACAACACAATTATCTAATCCAGTGTGCCCTTTTCGTTACGACTAATTTTCGTAAACCTTAACACAGTGATAACTCATACCCTGGGTCAAAATTTAAGATATTTTTCTCCAAGAAATTGAAAGTTTTCGTCGAAGAATCGAAAAGGTGTAAATCCAGGATTTAATTTCACGCACAAAACTTGGTACAGTGACTGAAAAGTACCAGTGGAGACATCTATCGTCAGTTGACGTGTAGTAAAAATTTCTAAACTTGAGTAGCTCGGCATATGTAAGCAGACGGACATCAATATGAGTTCAGTGTATTTTTCAAAGCGAACAAGTGCTCTAAGTTTAAAAAGATGATTGAATGAAGGGTTTTTTATTTTGTATCGTTTACTGATATTTTAGACGATAGATTTGATAGTTTTAATATCAATAATTATGCCCTTAGGAAGATATTAATTCTTTCTCAAAGCTCAGAAATCGAAATAATGATGAGTACTAAACTATACATAACTGAAAATTCACGCGAATGAAGGCGCTAGCGATGCTGGGTTATTAATAACGTTTTAACCATTTTGTTGTGAACACGATAGGAAAGGTTCTGGTTCAGACTATGCCAGTTTTCAGCCATTTCAACGAATTTAATCTCAATTTGCATAGTTCACTAGATGCAGCCAATAAAATATCGATAATTAAATGTCCAGCAAAACCAGTAGAGTTCTTACTAACAGGAGATTTATTTACCTTAGCCATGAATGAGAACTCACCAAAAGTGATGCGACTTTTTAAATTTTAAAGTAGAATGAGTACTATGTAAATGCACTTCACAATTATCACTACCACAATTATTTGGGCCTTAACAAGGCGCACATTATTTTTCGTCAGAGATTTTATTTAGTGGAAAATAGATGACGGAAATCGTTCAGAATTTATGGTTTCAAAATTTCTCTATATTTTTTAGAAGAGGCCTAATAATAACCAAACCTAGTTTTTAAAATTTTGGAATGAAATCTTGTTAAAAATTAAATTTGATTTTAAGATAGCGTTTAGTTTTTTCTACATCCAAGCACACTGATTATTTCACGTACGTTTCACATAATATTCAATTTTTACGTCATTCTTTGTAATATTTTCAACATACCATTGTAGCCATCCGAGCGGCAGGATCATAACCAGGAACATATCCAGAGGCAATTAGATTCCGAAAGAAATTATGCGCCTCAATGAACACATCCTTCAGATAGAAAGAGTCTAGCAGTTGTGCATCTTGAGGACATTTTGGCCCATATCCCTTTTAGGAGGAACATAGTTGAAAATGAAACATATCCATTACAATTTTCGACCAGAATAATCAACAGTATTTCGTAATCCTCACCTCGTATACGTAGCAAACACTCGAAACTCGCGCCTGTATACAAATCGTTAGGAACACACCAAAAACTATTATTCTCATCTTGATCAGATTATATTCGCTATACGTATTCCTCAACGTGGATAGTCCCAAATTCCTCTCGAGCTCCACTATCGACTAGAACTAAACTTTTGTTAGGCCACACTTTTACTTTTATACGAACAGAATACAACACGATGTACATATTGTGGTGACGAGCAATCGATTTATTTTTTGGGGGACAAAACTTGATCTGAACATAAAATCTAGATAAATACTGTTAAAAAAATTACTACGCACGTTAAAAGCATCGAGAGATATGGGAAGTTGAAATAGTTTTACTAGAAAAAAGTGTCCACGAAACGAGATCAAGAGTGGTAGTTTGGTGGTGGTTCTAGGCTACGATGCGATGCTACCAGTTTACTTTCGTTTATGCTAATTGTCGATAGTAAACGGGCCAATGTTGAATTGTGGTCGCTATATTGAATTAATTTCTTATCTAGATGGGAACGATTTGGATGCGGTTACAAAGGTTTTTATAGTTTGATGGATTGCTTCTTCGTTTCTCGCGGTCACATGAAATTTTGGAAATAAGTCATCCTTTCAAGTGATGGGTGAGCATCGATAAAGAATCCAGTTGAACAATCAATACTATCTATTTTTCAGTCAGGATGAGCCGAGGCTATCGAGGTTCAAGGGAAAAAAATCGTGAACTAATATTGGCTAGATTCTAACGCTTTCTAAGCTATGTGGTAGCTATAAGCACGAGTGTTCCAGGAGAGTAGTTTGTCACGTGTGACGACTATAAAACTTACGGTGTAAACCAAAAAAAAAATCATTAATCAGGTAGAATAAGAGGTCTCTTTAATACATATCTACTGCCAAGTGGTTACGAAAAGTTTCTACGTATTGCTCTCTAAATAAAACCAATCAAATATGAATAAAAAAATGAAAAAAATGTGTTTCCAAGTCAAAATTTGACAAAGTTCAAGTATTTAATTTTGAATAATTTAATGAGCTGCTTATTTAAGATATTTCGTAGCGTAATACTGAAACAGCGCGGAGAGAAGCTTGAATTTTTTTTAAAAAGGATTCTTTAATCATCATTATCACTGGCCGTCAACCCAAATCTAGTCCTTGGTCTCCTGATTAGGGTTGTCACCAATTAGGTGGGGTTTTAGCCTCTCATTGGTTTTCAGGAGGATAGCACTTCACACTTGCCATTTTCCTCGTTGGTTGGATAACCAGCGGGTGTCCTCTTTGGTGCTGAAAAACTAAAAAAAAATCTATTGTAATTGTTGCTTTGAAAAATGTTTTCAAATGTATTTACACTCACTTTTTTTTGACCCAGTTACGCTTCCTTCTCCTACAGAAAAATTTAAATCTTTCTACAAAAGTCAACATAGGCCATTATACCAAAAGATATTAATCAGGAAAATTGGTATCGAATTTGACTTATTAAAAGATATTGGACGAATGTTCTGTGATCACTGTTAAATTATAACAATAGATTTTTTTTAAAAATTAGCACATTTATTGTTTAATTGTTCAATCTTCTCCAGCATAAATTATGTCCTGACACCGTCACAGAAATCTTGATGAAAGATTGCAATGCATGCAAGCTAGCTTTTCATCTACCCTGAACGCGAAGAAAAATTTGCCATTGTCACCATTTATTAAAAAAATCAAGAATGGAATGGATATCCATTCTTTTTTTTACTAAATGATGACTCATTCAAGAAAAACTCAAAATATCTGCAGTATCCGACCACAAATTAAGTTCAAGAATATTATTAGCTTAAATAATTTTTAAGTTCCCGATCATTTTACATATTCTACGGTAAAGTATGTAAAATAATAGAGAGTTAAAAATGAATTAAGCCAAATAGTTTAGTGCTAATCTGAAAACAGAAATGTACCTGTGTTTTACGTGGTGGCCTGACAAGTGTGTCTTAACACCACGAGCTTCTTAAGCTACGAGTTACGATATGTTCGCACCAAAACCTCCCATAAACGTACTAGTCAATAGTCCATATCAAGTATGGGTACTGCTTTTCTGAATACAGGTACCAATATTAATTCAAAGCTGACAGGGCTCCTGCTTACCCTTGGTCAAGATTGGACCTATCATCATCCATGCCGCTTTTTGGGCAACGGCACCCCTGTCGTAAACGCAACAGCACGCCGATGCACCACATACAGGAGGGTCTCACAGCAATGTGTTAAGATCCAAACTGTATTGTAATGAAAGTACCCGCTAATGGGTGTACAACCACAGCCCCTAAGTTTCAGCCTCCACAGGCTCCTCACCAACACCGGCAGGGACAAGTCCCTGGGGCCCCGGTTCCCTTAGTTCCAGTATACCGCTGGTAAGGTTTCGAGGAAGTTCAATGCAACCTCTTCAATTGAGCCCCTGCAAGCTCTGGATTGATCGCCGTTTGGTCCATGGGTTACTAGGGGTCAACCACTTCCCCTTTATGTCAGTCAGCAAAGTATAAAACCTACTGTTTTGACACACCATGAGTCTAGGTAGTCATTGAAGTTCCGTGAGGTCGACGAATGCCCCGTAAGTCAGTCAGCAAAAGTAGCAAACTCTACTATTTTGGCTCCTTCATCCGGTTTTTGGTCCTAATGGGTTACTAGAGGTCAACCACTTCCCCTTGATGCCAGTCAGCAAAGCATTTAACAACCTACTGTTTTGACACACCATGAGTCCTTTTAGTCTGAAGTCCGTGAGGGTGACTATCCCCCCTTAAGCCGGTCAGCAAAAAGTATATTCTACTGTTATGACTCCTCCATCCGGTTTGTCCATGGTTACGTGGGGGCGACAAGCTCCCATTGATGTTGGTCAGCTAAGATAAACTTACTAAGATAAACTTACTAAGATACTTACTGTTTCAGACAAATCCATGCGTAATATAGGTCTGAAGTCCGTGAGGGTGACCATCCCCTCTTAAGTCGGTCAGCAAAAGTAGTACTCTACTGCTTTGACTCCTTCTTGCGGTTTTTGTCCATGGTTACGTGGGGGCGACAAACTCCCATTGATGTTGGTCAGCTAAGATCAAAAGAACTTAGAACTTACTAAGATCAAAAGAACCTACTGTTTCAGACAAATCCATGCGTAATATGGTCTGAAGTCCGTGAGGGTGACCATCCCCTCTTGAGTACAGTGACTCCTTCATTCGGTTTGGATCATTCGGCGTTACCCGGGGTGCACCGCGAGGAGGCGATCCTCTTTACACCCCGCTAATCTGAAAACAGTTCATTTTTGTGATCGGAAAAATTTGATTTTCGTTTTAATCGATATAGCGTTGTCCTAAATTGTAAAATAACAGAATAAGCCCGCCGTATTTTTTTGCAAAATTATTTTGAAAAAATTTTAATTTTTAAATTTTAGGCTGTCATTTTTTAATCATTTACCGCTTAAGCTGCGAAACAGTATTAATCCCAAAAAATGATTGGATAGTTGACGTTGGGAATTGCTTGTTCTACCAAAAATCCACGAGAACATAGATTTATCTTGCATCGTTTAGAAGTCGTAAAAGCCTCCGCAAAAACCTCAAGAAGTGTGAACCCGTGTGAAATAGCAACTAGTAAAAAAAATATAAGGCTCAGAAATTTTGTTTTTTTTTGTTTTATTTATTTTGAAGTTATAGTGCCTAAACATTTATTCCAGAACTAAGTACATAGTATTCAATGGACCATCCAGGAAAATCTTCTTAGGGATTCATAATTTAAGATCTTCAGCTAAACGTGACACCAAGATTAAATTGTGAGCTCCAGCTTTACTTCAACTTTTAATAATTTTTTCCTCAAAGGTGAATAATTTCGAAGAACTTTTACTCAATACTTTTCACAGCTAGCTATACTCATTTAATTTTTAGTAAAATTTATTGAATTATTTTAATTTTAAGTATTTCATTCATTCAATACCTGTCTGAATGTAGTGTCTGCCGGTGGACCCTTTAAAGCCGTGTGCTCCGTAGCATTATCACACCTAGGTGATACAACAGAAGCTTTACCCTGTCTCGAATGACACCAATTTAAAAGCCATAAAATAAATTAAATAACTCATGCCTTATTGAGGCAGAATAATCGGTAATAATTTAATTTAGGGTCTTTAATATTGGGTGGAACTTGTCAACTCAATTCGTAAGCATTTCCATAAGAGATTGAATTAATTTGAATAAATTGTGCTAAGGCAAGCTTCGTATTAATGAGAAACGTATCTTTTTATTGATTTCCATTTATATTTTTCCAATTTCCTTATGTTTTACTATATATTTCTTGCTTGTGAGTAAATTTTACAATATATTCAAATTCATACACTACTGAAGTTAAAGTTCCGAACTCTTCCGTAAAAAATAATTACACTTATGTTGTTGAAAAGATACATAAATCCCTACGTAGATTTTTATGCAATAAATTCAATAAAATTAATTTTAACACTTCTGAGCTGTGCTTGAGACTCCTCCAAGAAGGTTTTCTGCTATCATCACATCAAGGCTTAGCAGATTGTATCGCCGATGCATTTTTAAGCGAATGCAAATAGTATTGTTTATATATTGCAAACTTTTTCCTTATTTCATTTTCAGTAGATAAATTTGCGGAAGCTTGTTCCTCCTTTATAATCGAAAGAGAACACGTTTCAGATCAAGTTTTTTTCCCATAAATAGCGTTCATACGTGGCGGAGCATATAATGCGAAAATTTTGGCAAATCAGGAATATGGAATATATATATGTGTGGATTTTCTAATGAATGAAACATGAGCTTTGATAAGAATTTTTTTTGGTTGATTGGCAGCCATTAAAAGCCCACACACTTTATTTGTAACAGTAAGATTTGTAACGGCATTAGATATTTTTCGAGGATATAATTTTGAACTTCTTCTTTTTTTAAATTTATGTTTCTATTTCGTTTGGATTGAGTTGTTGAAAACTTGTTTAATATTTTTTTTGTTGCTAACAACGATATAAGGAAGTGTTTTTATAATCTATATTTGATTTCACAGCTGTTATCAGCTTTGTTGGACCGTTTTGGTAAAGATATTGTATTAATCGTGTCTATTGAATAGCTCTACAATTTTGTGTGAAGAATTTGCTTAAATCCTATTTAAGGTTATTAAAACGAGGCTCAGTTTTTGCTACAGTCGGAAAGGAGTTTCATAAATATTATCAAGGGTATAACAGGAAATGTCCGTATCTACATAGAGTCTGTTACGTAAGGGCGTGGTCACTGTTACATGTAGTAAAAAAATCGTAGCGATCTATTTCTTTTTCTATGACATAGGGGACACCTCAGTCCTTCATGCTTTATGGAAGAAATCACCTGTCAGTTGAATTCAGTCCTTTTTCGAATGTTTTTCGAAATGAGTGCTACTTACGCCTCGCGCTTGGAGGTAATTTTTTATGTTCGCATGAAAAAGGACCTAAATTAACGCAAGCAGCTGCTGCAAAATACATGGAGAAGTCGAAGCAGTTCGTAAGGAAGTAGGTGAATCGCTATAAAAAGGTCGATAATGTCGATGATTTTCCTAATTGCGGAAGTGCGTGACGAAAAAAAACGAAAAAAAGATTCTCGCAGTGTTTTCGAAGGATCCAACTTTGACTCTACGTGAAGGTGCTGTAAAACTTATAGCAAAATGTGTCAACATATCATACAGAACGATTCGTAGGCACTTGCTTGTAAATAAAGTGAAACATTGGAGTACTTTGGAAAAATCAATGTTAAGTGAAAAACACGTTGAAAAACGTGTGGCATGGGCGAAGGAAAACTTGGACCGCGATTGGAGCAACGTGATCTTTTCTGATGAATCTTCCTTTTGAGCATTTTCGAGCATCGAACACGCCTGGACAACCTCCATTAGTAGACTGCTTCAACGGACTGTTAAGCACCCCGTCAAGGTCAATGTTTGGGGGTGCTTCCCAAAAATTGTTTCGAAACTTTGTTCTTATTCACAGACAATTTGAATGCCGAAAGAATGAACAAAATCTATCAAACGGCTTTGTTACCATCTGCCAGGCAATGGTTCATCAGAAAAAATGAGAGCTGGATCCTTTAAAAGGACAACGACCCTAAACATCGGAGTCGAGCCTGTAGCGAGTGGAAAGGGCAAAATGAGGTTGTCACTTTAGATTCGCCATCTTAGTCACCGGATGCAAATGCAAGCCATGTAATTTATATCAACTTAATCGACAAATTCGGAAAATTTGTAGGTCTTTCCCAAAAGAATATGCCAAAAATCTCGTGGAAAGCATTTTCGCATCAATTTTTTCTTTAAATATTTTTCAATGAATGAACGTAGAAGTCAACCAAATGTTTATATTCTAAGTTTCTATTGTACGCTTTAATAAAATCTTCATTTCATTTTAATTAAATTTTAGAATTTTTTCATAAATATTTGGAAGAAATTTAACTGTTGACTATTTTTTCCAATAATTTTTGGAGAGCTTTTATTATTGCAAAAATACTTTCAGGGTTTTGAAAATTTTCATGCGATTTTTTTTCGTATGATTATTTCGTAAAAATCTTGTCAAAATTGAATTCGCACGAAAAAAAACGAATGCAAATAATAGACCAGGGTGGATCTGTAAAACACACACCTTTTATTTTGTCACGAATTTGCTCAAAAATGAACCGTTTCAAAATTAGGAGTGAAAAGAGTAGGAAAAAATCGATTTTTTTTAAATTTTTAAACATTTAGATTTTTTCATTAATATTTCCGACTTTTTTGAGAGGGAGAATAAGTCAATTATTGTTAGACGAGTTATTCCATAACTTTTATTGCAAAAGTCAGTATGCCCCTCTCAACGGCCAACTGAAAACAGATCCGCCCTGGTCTACATATAAGGAATTCGTCTGAGAAACTTTTTCTTGTATAATTTTCCCTAAACATAATTGATAATTTTCTTCAAAGATTTTCATGTCAAAGAAATCATTTGAAAAAAGTATTTTGGATTGTGTTTTTGCAAATTCTTTTTATTTTAAATTAAAATATCTTATTTGTTCACCAATACTTATTTAGAAGTGTACTTTGCTCTGGTAAAAAAATGTTAAGAAGACATTTTTTAAATAAACTTGCATAAATGTAAATCTGGAAAGTTAAGTGAATTTGAAGCGTATGGAAAGGACTAATCTTCGGTGAGATTTTTCCTGTTCTAAGATGACCATGGTACATCTTTTTTGATTGTACTTCGAGCAAGGCAAGGAGTTGCATACAGGCTTGGTGGTATTAAACGGGTGTTGATAATCCTTGATAGTTTTTAAACGAGTTTAAACAATTCATAAAAGTCACAGGCACTATTTAAGACTAATATTATGTGCATAGGGAAAAGATGTTTTAAATTTAAAATTCAAACTAACAAATTGGAAATAAATCGATATCATGCTTGATATTTTTGGCTCATGTATACTTTCGGGTAGTTTCTAGTGTATCATAGGTGCTAAACTTATTTTAAAAGTTAGTTCATCAGCTAAGAAGAAAGGATTCTTATTAAACTTTGTAGGTCTAAGGCACTGCGGATTACATTTTATATTTATAATACTTAATTCAACTGCAGAGTACATTGTAGTTTTGAGTTTGTTTCATTCTAAGTAAAAAAGAGGAGATATGATATTGATAAAAATATTTGATTGCGGCGATTATAACACTTTTACTTTATGATATCAAAATAGAGGATGACTCCGAATAAACTAATGCATACAAAATTTCCTTAAATAAGGTCCAGTAGAAAATATACCAAACTTCAAAATGGTTGAGGTGAAATTCATGTCTTTTTCTGAATCATCAGAAAAAAAAACTAAAAATAAATGATTAAATAAAAAAGGATCAATCAGACATTAAGATTCTTTCAAACAAGTTCGGATCATGGAAACCCCTATTCATTAAAATCTTTTCTAGCATCCAATCAATTAACTAAAAGAAATAGAAAAACGTGTCCCATTGTAGTTTACATTATTCAATAACGATCATCATTTATTGAACATTTAAACGTTTAAATGTGAATGGACTCGAATTTCTTAAGAACACGATTCTCACGTCATCCAAAGTAGAAAAACATGTTTCGGCGACTAGAAGAACATGATTTTTTAGCCATCATTCCTTCGGAAATAGCATCAAAATGAATGCTCATCGAACATCCCATTCTCAAATTTCGAATTGTGTTACTAGGGTCTCGAAAACTAGATTATGATGATTTTATTCATAGATCTTGCACGTCCGAAGCGTGGATTGAATTTTTCAAGGTAATAGGAATTTATTCCTCTAACTCTTGATGGTATTTAGCGAAATTTATTTTAAGAAAATGTCGTGCAAAAATATGAAATGAAATTTTACGGCTTTGAAAACTACCTTTTGAATTCTAAACTCCGGAAGCTTGATGCCTTCCTCAGCGTTTGATTCTGTATTTAAAAAATGTGCAATAAAAATTGTAAATAAGATTGAAAAAACAGCTTTCTTTTATAGTTTGAAAGATATCACTTTATAGATTCAGACTATTCATTTATTTTCTTTTGAGATTTGGCCTACATTTCTTTATAAGAGTGACAAAATATTATTTGTTAGCTAGACACAAATGCCATACATGTGGTCTTAATCTGAGCAATGATATCAGCCACACTTCTTAAAAATACAAAGTATTTTCAAAATTCAAATCAAGTCCTTACAACACACACAACACTTTGCATCAGTGCCGTTGAACATATCAAAGAGCTAAACATCGACTTCCATTCGTTGCATTCTTAAAACGTACCAAAGATACCTTAATTCTGATCTGCTTTACATTTAAGCGCCATCATCTTAATTAGTAACCAGTAATACTAGTATAATAAAATCATCTGAACTAGATATGTACACACAAACCAAGCTGTTAACGTAAGAATATCTCAAGGACATTAACCACGATAGAAATCTGAACTTTTACGCATTTTTTATGGCCTGATAATGTGTATCGGGACTAATTATATGAAAAAAGGAAATGATGGAATTTCCAATAGTTTTTCATGATGCGCCATTATGTATTCAAGCTATGAATTGATTTTTTTTAAAAAAATCACCAGGCTTAATAGTTCCATATGTTTTTAAAAAAAATCAATGCCGAATTTTTGAAATTGTTACTTCCTAATCTGAAAATGTCACGGAAAAAGGATGATTCACGTTTGCTGTTCGTATGCTACAAGAAAGGGTGGTTTTTCATCCATTTGTTGGAAATTAAATATGATTTAGCGAATATTGTAGGTTAGGGGTCATCCATATATTAACGTACTAGTACACATTAGAAGGCCAAAAAATAACGAATTTTCATGCACCTTTTTTCAGCTCCTTCTTTGAATATAAACGTGCAACTTTTTTTCAACAATACATCTATTTTTTAAAGTACAAAAAACAATCCTTTTTTTTAATTTTTCATCTATTTTATAAAGAGCGCCAAAGTTGGCACTTCAAAAATCACTCCATCGCATGGCAGACAGTTAATCTCAAAATATGCATGTCTGAAACAGAAAACTAAAAAGGGTTATAAAGACTAGGGTCTCTTACGTGACAATTCACCACCGTTTTTGAAAAATTGATTAAAAAAAGAAATGGCGGAGCTTAATTTTTTTTTGAAAAATCAACTCTTTTTTTTAGTCGTTTTCGCACGCCAAATTTTTGTTTGCTCCAAATATTACCAAGTGTTACATGGATGGAGAGGGGGGAAGGTCTAGCAAATTGTTATGTAATAAAATTCAAAATTAGTTAAAGTATTTTTTTTATAATACTAAATTATAAAGTCAAATTTTAAATTTATTGGCCGCGGTACGAGGTGCCAGCAGACGCTAGGTGCGATCAACAAAATTTAAATACATTGTTAACAATTTGTGATTAAAATATTTCAAAATCTGAGGGCGGTAAGATGAATTTGTTACGTAATAAAAGGGGGGTCTTTGAAATTGCTACTAAGTGTTACATGAGGGAGGTGGGGAGTTCAAATACTATAAAATTTGCGTTAAGTAATATACGAATGGCCCCTTAATATTCGGAATAAGAGAATCCTTTATTTCGGTAATCTGTGGTTAATAGAGCCTAAGATATTATTTGTTTTTTAATCAGTGGAGCAGCTACGAATTGTTTCAGGTGATCAATTTTATGACATTACAAGAAAACGAAGATTTATTTTAGAATTTCTCCAGCCGATCTTAAGGGGGTAGTACCGGTTATAATTTTGAAAAATCAATTCATTTTGAAAAATCAATTTATCATTTTTCAATTTATTATACCTTCAGAAAACACGTGTCAAAATTTCATTAAGACATTACCAAAAATAGAGAAGTTACGGCAGTTTGAACGCGCACGCCTTTTTCGCTTTGTTAGCGATATTTGCGGTAATCGAAATTTTAAACGCGTTTTTTCTCGAAAGGACGATTTCCAATTGCGGACACTTATTCTTCGGATTGACCGAACCGATTTAAGTCAAATCTGGTGTGCAACTTTACTCAAGTATCTTGAATGGTAATCCACCAGAATATAGGCCAAAAATCAATCCCAAAAAATTTTGCAAGTAAAACAAAGTGAAAAAAGCGACTTTTCGAAAGAAAAAATTTCAAACAACCGTTATTTTTTTTGATCATGTTTTCAAAATATTGTGGTAGATTACCTCGTAAGAAACATGACTCTTTACAATGCGGTTTGGTTTTTTATTTCAAATTCTTCATTCCTGAGATTATCTGTCCGCAGTGGGACGAGGCATCAACTTTGGCGCCCTCTATAAATAAGTAGAAAAACGAAAAAAGTGAAAAATATTTTTTTTTGTAATCTTCAAAATTTATATTTTACCCATGCAAATTTTAAAATTTATATACAATAAAGGAGCAGAGGAAAAAAAATTTGAAAATTATACTGTTTTTTTTTTGCAATTTTTTTGAAAAGTTACTAATTTAATCTGGAAGTGCGCCAATTTGATTCGGAAAATTTCTAAATTGAAGCAGAAATACTAAACGCTTGAATATTGGAATCCAGTTCATGCGATATTCTGTAAAAAGAATAATTTATGTAACAAAAGCTGTCATGGGCATGAAAGCAATGTTAGAAACGATTGATGACGATTTGCAATGAAAAAATAATAAAGTTTTGTTGAAAATTTTAAATGAATTTAAAAAACTTGCAACAATATATTGAGTTTATATTATTGAAATTTTTTATTCAAAATGATTAATACCTCCAAATTTTTCTTCTTCTTTTTCTTTGGTATCTCATACAGCAAACACTTATAGAAAAAATTGTGATTGTATGTCGTGAGATATGATAATACCTTTTATATCGTATTGTTACATATTTAATCAAATAAAAACTACATGTTTCTAGAATTTCACCGATAATTTATTAATTATTGTATGATGTATGTTTTAACATTATTTTATCAGCTTATTGTGGTTGTTCCATACAATAAAAGCGAATATTTGATATCAAACTATCCTAAATATCGTTGAACGCGTAATATTGGAAACATTTGTTCATCAAATTTTCACTAAAGTTTTTATATTTTATTTATATCAAATTGTCGTATTTTACTAGTTTATCTAAAGCTCAACCAACACTGTATTGAATAAATAATAGCAAATAAATTAATAGTGACCTTTATGAAAAATTATCGATAGTAGATTTAGTTCAATTAAATTCTTTAATTCGATGCGTTAAAATAAGCTCCATATAATCGTATAATAGTTTTCCTAAGACACTTTTCCACTCACAGGTTTTATTTTGGTGTTCCATAATGGAATAAATATTCATCTTTTTTTTCAACGTTGGGAGGTGGAAATCTTCAAAAGATACTGATCAGCTCCTGCCTCTCAGCATGCCGGATTTTTACCGACTAAAACCACCTCCGTCTCCTTCCTACGTATTTAAATATTAGTACATAGTACTTCCCAGACGATAAGAAATCGGTATAAGGGATAGTACCAAATTTGTAAATTTTAGTATCCTTTTAGTTAAATTAATCGTTCAGACTATATGTTCATAAATTATTTTATGTTAACTACAAATACCTTTCTCCTAGAGCTCACTGAAATAAATAGTAAAATTGTGTCTGTAAATTTTGTCAGGATGAATATCGCTTGGATGTGATTTAAAACCAAAATAGTCAATGCTGGTCCGCAATAAACAAAATCCTTGACGATCATCGCGTATAGCAACTGTTCGAATTTGATAAAATATTTGTGAAGTCCAAGCCGCTCGCTTGTTGATCACACCAAACTCAATAAGGGACAAGTGTTCTAATTTCAAAAGTAGAAGAATCCAGCTTACTAAGAATGAAGCCAGGAAACTAATAACTCATATTGAAGAAGTATCACCAATTTTTTGAGAAAAAATATGAATCAAAAGCAAATTCATAAGTGTCATCATAAAGTACCCATTGTCTTTCGAATCAATGAAATTTGAAATAATAGGACCTTATCATTACATTCCAGCCATCATAGTTTTTTTTTTGTATGTATCAAGTGCGCGAATATTTTCAAATGGTATCAACTAAACTCTTAAAATTTTTGTTTGTTATATTTTCCGTACTTATTAGTGGCGAACGTGTTGAAAGAAAATGTTTTAGTAGTAACAGTCCAACGGGAAGATATCTTGGAATTTACTATCAACTTGTCTTTGTTGCGGAAAAACATTTTCTCGAGCTTCAATGTCAACAATGGTAACGTATATAGTTTTTAGGTTGGTCATGGGTAATCATTAAAAGTTACCGATTTGCTGCTAATTCTGTGCTTAACGGACAATTTATTGTTAATATTAGACGAAGCAAAGTGATATTAACTAGTAATTTACTCATTAGCTTAGGTGACCGTTTCTAGCATTTTTCCCTCCAAATCGCTTTCTCCATTAATTTTCATTAATTATCCATTTTTGGTTACAGTACATAGTACTTTCCAAGAGGTTAGAAATCGATATACGGGATAGTTCATAATTCGTGAGGATTCTACTTTCATTAAGGCAAGCCGTAGGGAAGTTCTGAATATCATTCTAACGAACGAGCACTCGCAGCACGCTATCAAAGGATGGCATGTATCACAAGAGTGCTCGTTCTCCGATCATTTATATATAATGTTCGATGTGGCTTTTGACCTTCCCAAAAATCCAACCTTCATTAACAAAAGGAGGATGGATTGGGTCAAGTACCAAGCAGTATTCGAGTCTGCACTAGAAGGTGGACCTCCGAAGATTGAAGACATAGGTTGCCTGGAGGAAGCCGTTGGGACCCTTACATCGGCCTTCAACGAAGCAGGAAGATCTGCATGTAGTCCAACGAAGCCTAGGGGGAAGTATAAGCCCCCTGGTGGAAAAGTGACATTGCAGAGCTGCGGAAGGAATATAGGAGGTCCTTTAATCAGGCTTAAGTATCCAATGACTGGTCTTCTTATAAACTAAAACTGAAAGAGTTTAAAAGCTCCATCAGAAAAGCAAAACGCACCTCGTGGAGAAGTTTCTGTGCAGAAATAGAACACTCCAAGGATGTCAGTCGTCTGCGAAAAGTTATGACGACCACCCCCTTATTTTTGGGGTCTATCAAAGATGCGAATGGGACCTGGACCAAATCCAGCTCCGAGACGCTAGCCATTCTCATGGACACGCACTTCCCGGGAAGTGAGGATGTGGCTGACAAAGCTGATCCACATATGCCCCCGAACTGCCTGTCAACCGCTGTGCCTGTAGACGACAGGCTCCTACGCTGGGCAATCAGCTCATTTCAACCATTTAAATCACCTGGAATGGACAACATCTCACCTGTTGAGATCCAGCAGGGAATCAATACAGCGCTACCGTGGCTCAAAGCCATCTTTAAGGCGTGTCTACGGATGGCTTATATTCCACAGCGGTGGAAAGAAGCTAAAATAGTCTTCATACCCAAAGCGGGCAAGACATCCCATTCCTCACCTAAGGACTATAGACCTATCAGCCTAACCTCTTTTCTGCTGAAAACTCCTTTTGGTTCAATTTATAAATTCCGGATATATATTTATTATTTTATTTCACACTCAATCAATGTTTCGCTTTGATTTTGTCAAGTTGATTGTAATTGCTTAAAATTATATGCCTGCAGTAGGAATTCCTTTAGTATCACTATAATTTTCTGGGGTTGGTTGTGTATTTTATTTTGTCCAGTAACATATTTTAGAAAAGCTAGCTGCTTTGTTTATTGGGGCTCCCTCAATTCTTTCCGTTTTGGCAAATGTGATAGCTATATTATTCATGTTGCCCATACTGAACACCCCCCCCCTTCTGGAAATTTAAACTTATTCCACAAATTCATAGATCAAAACACGTTATGTTTAAAGAAAGAAGAAACAAACACCGAAAATGTAGACTTGATGCTATCCAATAAATTCAAAATTAAGAAAAACTCCTGGAAAAATATCGAACTGAACTTTTTTTTCATTCCCAGCTATGAAATAGTCCCTGAAAATATGACCGCAACTTGGTCACTGATTCAATTCAATCGTTCGGTTGAGTATCTAACCGTCGATCCATTCAAGCTCAACTCCAAAAAGTTCAGGAAGCATATGGAAGTTTCTGAGCATAATGCTCTTCATATAGACAAAGTCAAGCAGAAGCACCGTGGACTCTATAGCTGCAATACCACCCGCCTGGATTCGTATGATAACTCCTCCATCAATCTTTCCTTCAACTATCTGGTTCAGGTCAATCGTAGAAACGAAGAGCTAGAATTACCCACGGGATCACAGTACGATTGGAAGAAGTACCGCGAAAAAGTCCTCGACGTGGCTGCCACAAAGCTTGACGATGAGAGTCTCGAGGACCAAACTGCTGGTATTGGTGTTATATGGACTAACTGGACCGATTGCCTGTGTGGATCCTTCAAGTTTGATACCCGCCGATTCAGGACTGCACATACTTACGTGAGGGTGAATGAGAGCAATCAACTCCCCCTGATATTTCCAGCACAATCCAAATGGTTGTCGGACTTTTATCCTTTCTTCTCGAATATTGTCCAAAACGTAACAGCCTTTAACGAATACGAGCGCTGTGTGGAAGATTGCGTGCCGAACGCACTCGAGCAAGACGTTGACTATAGATACGAGCAGAATATATATCTTCCTGAAGGATCAGATATTCGATTCACATGTGCTGAGTAAGTGCTTAATATCCTGAACAATCTTAGAATCCAATCAAATGAGTAACCGATAAATAATTTCATGAAAGAAGACCTAAAATTTTCATTTCATATCATGCCGTTCACAGCTCCGAAAATTCAAGTGATATCCTTTGGGTCTTCAACGACGAAACAGTGTTGTTTAAAACGCCACATTCCCTAGGAACCGGTAGTGAGGAGAATCATACAGGTGTTGATATGCTGGACAAATTATATCTGATCAAGGTACGCCCACAGGAGGCAGGAACCTATTCGTGCATTGTAGATTCGATGCCGGTCAAGAAAATTACGGTTACTATAATACCGAAAGCGATTTTCCTTACAAAAGGTCAGTTTTCAAGAGCATATTTTTCAGAGTCATATTGAAAAACTGATATTTTCTTCCAGATTTTCTGAAGTGTGTTTTAAAGTTAGCTTATGTGCTGATTATATGTTTTCTATTATGTTCGTTGATTTTGTGTGGTAAAATCTATTATGTCTACTCGATATATTCTAAATAAATTATTATTAAAGTAATTTAATTCTGTGAAGACATTGTTGAATTACACTTATTGCCTTTCCGTGTTTTTGGAAGATTGTCCGTTTTTTTATAAAATTTGATGGTGCAGTCCTGAAGAAAAGTATGCGGTAATGATGTTAACTTTATTTTGTTTGCTTATCCTTCTTTGGAATGTGTCAACTATTAGCCGAATGAAAATCTCTTTTCAAATTTAAAACATAAGTACATCTTCTGTGTCTTGGTTTTTATTTATCCAAAAAAATACATTTCAGAGTTACTGAGAATGCGCCAGAAATTACTCGATCGACAATAATATCAAAAGTGACAACTGTCACACACGCACAAAATACACGTACGCCAGCACATTAGGAGCAGCGGTCTCTACAGTGTCTTTGATTGGCTAAGGGAGGAAAGCGCGCAATTATTCGAACTTGGAATATACAAAAATGCAAACACAACAACATCATAAAAGCTTAACTTAAACGTGTGCTTTTTTTAAAATTACAGCCTTAATATCTTAATCAGAATGATCATTTAAATTGACGACATTTGTAAATGATAAACGGCATTTTTTTAAAATTTCAAATGCAAAAATCGTGGATAATTTGTAAGGCTTTGCATTATTACTTTGAGCTTTGCCATTTCATGATATCAAATCGACAAGTGACGCTCCAAACTGCCTGCTGTTTTGAAATAGATAAATCTCTTGAAAAAGGCAAATGGATCTACAAATCCGCGTTACACCGAAACATTTATCAATCTATAGAATAAATTACAGTCAATTTTTCTTTGAATTTATTTAACGATACATATTTTTGTTGATTTCATTTCTGTATCGTGAACAATAATCTTTTATTACAAAAAATGGAGTAAAAATGCAAACATTTAAATTGAAGATAAAATCTAAATATAAATCAGCGTGACAAGATTCAACTCCCTTAGAAATTATTGGGATCAAATAGTTCAGTCGAAGCACAAAGACCCATAAATTGTGTATTATGCCCTTGTAGGCATTGAGCCACTGAACATCCCTCCACGTACAGCTGTCGTTTATTTTTAGGCTTTGCTGAGTAATTGCACACCACATTGACTCGTGTTTTTGTATCTTCTGTAAAATCACACATTGCACATCCAATCCGTGTCGCTTTGTCCAGCGACAACTGAGCGAAATGACGGGACGAGTCACTGCAAATGTTTGAGAATATATCAAAAACTTAGCATATAATCAATCGTTGGAAGTATTATTTACTAGTTGGTATCCATTCTGTACTCAGTCACATAGGACTTGTTGAGGATTGAATACTCTGCGAACCATCCAGTCACGACTTCTCGAATTAGGCTTGGCACATCGTAGAATCCTATCTTCATTCTTGTTGCAATATTCTGGCCTACATCGCTGAATTGGTCTGTGTTTCGACACTCGTCGTAGTCATTCTCACATGTTTTCACCTGCATTTGCGCTAGTGTGGCTAATTCATTGTCCCATTTCTAGAATGTTAATATATTCTGCTCAGTAGCTGAGCTCATCGCAATCAATGAATCCAACACTTACCACTGTAGCCATCCGCATCGCTGGTCCATAACCAACCAAACTCCCGGACGCAATTATATTCCGAACTAGATTGTGCTCATTCACAAAAGCCTTTGGAATGTTCCCACCCTTTACAATCCTCGCATCCTTTGGACATGTTGTTGCGAATTGCTAGAAAATACTATTGTGGGAGATGCGGTCGAATGCATGAAGAGCAGCTTACATTTTTATTTCCACAGCCAATATGACGTCCTGATTGGCACAATGTTTTTTTGCAATAGTCTCTGGTTTTTGCGTTGACTACTACCACAAATATCAAAGCACAAAATGCGATAGCTAGGATCTTCATGTTGTCAGCCTGTTCTGATTCACTTCGAAGCTCACGATAGCGAAGCATTCGTCAAGAACTGATCTTTTATATGATTATCGAAGCCTTGAAAGCGATTTGTACACCAAATGCTAGCCAAGGGCAGTTTGGTGAACTCTTTTTAGTACAACGCGTCATTGAAGAATGGTTACAAAATTCTATAGACAAAAGTTCTGCGCGCCATGAACCCAACATTGTATGTTCGACAGATAAATTACAGATGAGTAAATAAGACTTGTATGCTTGCATTTGTGATGTCGGCCAGTAACAAATGCAATCGAACAGTGGAAGTGCAAATGGACGCTAAGTACCATAAAATATAAAAAAATAGCTTGATTCAACGAATTTTGTCTTCGCAAGGTCGGAATGGTTCTTTTAGTCATATCCTTAAGAGTTTTATTGCTGGAATTCACATAAATTAGAATAAAACGTTGTTGCGCACGATCTTATTCAATCTACTTCTTACCTATAGTAATTACTACATTTTTTGGGTTCTCATAATTTACTTCAGACAGAAAAAATATTACGAACTTAACCATAGATTTCTGTTTGTAGGAACTGAGATCGCCTGTAAAATATCGCCCAAGGCTGTCTGTTTAGTTTACATCCTTTTTAGCGTAAAATGCCTACGCAATAAAACTAATCGTTTCCGCTTGTAAGCCGTTATATATTTGTAAAACCACATATTTCAAACATATTCTTTGAAAATATCTAATAAAACTGCGTGTAATAGTTGTGTCAATATAAACTAAATGCAAACCTTCCTCGCTTCCTATCATTTATCCCGCGCTTAGTGCACCGACGTTTCTTCCGCGTTCCCGTTGCTAGCACCGCTGCTATTGAAGCTGTTCGCCAACTGTCCCAAGCCCAATTGAATATGATGCATGTGCAATTGCACGTTCTTTTGGAACACTTCAACATTGTCCGGATCAAGGCGGTTCTTCACTTCTTCCACACATCCTTCCAGCACTTTGAGTATATGCATGTTTTCGCCGGAAGAAAGATGCGACGCGACAAGCATAAGCGTCGCCATATCGGTGATAAGACTGAGGATATTGTCGTCTTGGACCGTGTTATGGTTGTTCCGTTGCACCGCCTCGTCGGACAACTCGCGACATTTTTCGCGCAGGTAGCTGGGAGCGAGCATGGCCTGAATGTGCGGCTCTTTGGTCAGCTCCGATGCGTACGTTTGCACCTGATTCAGATACTCCTGCAGGTCCTTGTTCAACTTCTCCATGGAGATGACAATGCTCGCGTAGCGACGTTGAAAGTCTTCCGGGTACGCGTCGCCTTGTGATTTGTACATTTCCGCTTCGGTATTCATGTCGCGCAATCGTTGCAGCTTCGACTGCTTGAACGCCAAAGTTTTCTTCAAGCGAACGATCAACTCGAGCAATTTGATCGGGAACCCTCCGATAGTTTCGCGTGCCATCACTGGGTTCTTGAACTGGCTTTCGTACAGCTCCTGTCCCAACAGGGGATCGCTCTTGTTCAATGACGTTCGGGAGAAGCGCGACGGCGATAACAAAGATGAACGTGCGCTGTATCGTGGTCTGAACTCTTGTGTGAGGCTCGAAAGCGAGAGCGTCTCGTGGAAATCATTGGCCACTACCTCGTAGTCAGGGATGGAATGAGTGCCCAGTCCTGGCCGGTTGAATGTTATTCGGTACGTGCTTGTCAGTGTGTCGACTGCATCGACGACACCCGTGAATATTCCGTCCTGGGGCTGCCGCAGTCTAGCCGTGACTTTGGTCCCCACGGGAAGAGGTAATGGAATTTCGTTCGGCAAATCCTTGATGAATGATGGATCCGCCACAGCTTTGCGAATCTGCAAGAATCGAATTTTCTGCCGTTTTCTCTCCAGCTCGCGTCGCTCTTCGTCGAAAAACGACTGCGAGCATCTCCGCGGTTTGCCCATCATAGATCGTATCTTCGACCATTCCGCCCTCGTCAACATTCGCGTTTTGAGTTGCGGATACGTGGCTTTCAAGCATATCTCGAAATCGGTCTCGCCATCGAACAGAGGCTTGTCTACGTATGAGTAAAACCATTCAAAACTCACCCACTTATGGGCCTTTGGCAGCTTCAATAAATTCCTCAAGCGCAACCCAATCCGCTGGCCCACTTTTTTGTCAAACGGCAGAACGAACGTATTGGGCGATGGAATCCGAATGATCTCCTCTTTGTCGTCATCTTTTAGCTTCATATACTTAGACACAATGCCTCTTCTGTGCTTCAGGACTTTCACCGGAGTTTTGACGGGCGACGAAGGCTTCGACGATTTACGTGGCGACACACTGCTCCGCAACTGCTTGCTATCGTTCACAATGTCGTCGTCGAAGAAGAGTTTGTTTTTCTTTCGGATTCGTGCCGGCATGCCGCGTGCATTCAACACTTGGATCGGTTGCGACGGATGTGGTTTCTTCGGCGGGAGCGTTCCAACCCGATGCAATCCCAACGCTGCCGGACCAAAAGGTATGTCTTCATGCTCGTCGTCGGGATCATCGTGCGATGTGTCGCGGTCTTTGGACGGGGAATCGTCTTCGGACATTCTAGCTGGAAATATTAATATTAATTAAATTATTATTAAATTAAAGGAGTTGAAAATGTGTGAAGGAACGTTGGGCAAATCAATGTGTGGATTTATTTGAAAATGAATTTCAAAACTTATCAACGTTTTTAGCTACATTCGCGTGTTCATCTGTTTATGAATACCCCAGGATGGTTGAAACAACGCATAGAAATTGAATCCTAATTATTAAACCTCATTGGAACAACGAGATCGGACTTCCAAAGAACTGCAGCCAAGAGGAACGTGCAAAAATCGCATTTGGAAGAGAGGGAAAACAAAAGAAAGTGCCCATGAAGTCAAAATCCGATAGTAAAAACAGAAAACAACGCAAATATTCAGCTTTAATCACACTTTTCCAAGTAAACAAAAATAGTTTCGCAATGAAAGAAATGGAAGCATTTTTTTGTTTTCTCTTGTAGAGTAAATTTCTATTTCATCGTTGGGATTCCCAGCAGAAATCCTAAGTATACAAGTGGCCTTCATTCGTATATCATTTTTTCGCATAAAAGCTCCACTGAAATGCATTTTTCCAGACAAATTTTTGAAAAGTATTGAATCGAAGTGACAGCTGCTTTTTGACACTTTCAAATTTGAAACCCAGAAGAATTTCAATTATCCAAATATACCTGATTTCCGCATGCAAACTGATTCTTCTTGGGAAAGAAGCGTCGAATATGCTCTCTAGTGAAGCAAGAAGACTGATTTGGAATACTTTGGAGATATCAGCAGCCAAATATTTACGTGGTGAACACTACGCGCCCAAAACCGAAGCCAACTACTCTGGTTGACACTTTTGACGTTTGTGATGTAATACAGGGTGAGCTCAGAAAATGCACTATATTACAAAGGCAAATAACGACCTTCTTCAATGTAGAGCAAGAAACTGAACGCAGCCGAATAGTGCTCTCTTCGCTCGCATCGTAAATTCTTATCACAATGACAGCTCGAACTGTCACAGCATTTAGCAGCTGATTTTGTGCTACAGTGGCATTTAAAGGGTTCTAAACTGAAGAGTTCTTCCAGGGATTAATGCTTTCTTCTGTGTGAATTATGGCAAGCAAATTAGTGTCGGTGATTGTTACAATCCTTGTTTTCTGTGCGATCCCGGTTCTGTGCTTTCGAACGTATTCGAAAGAGGATGTGCTGCGTCTGAGGTAGATGAAGAGTGAAGCAATTGAATTGTCCAACAGAGACTAATTAGAACCTTGGTTTTCAGGGAAGAGGTGCGTGATATGTTTCAGCATGCCTACGAAGGCTACCTGAAGTATGCAGGTAAGGCTATCCAACATAAGCATATCACGCAGCCATCGTAGGAGTTGTGTAAACGCTAAACAGATTCATTAAACTAGCATCGAAAGTGTATGCATCATTAACACCTATTATCCTTAAGTTAATGCCGTAAAATACCTTAAATAAAGTTAGCTTTAAATCTCCTACTTTGCCTAAATTTCCATGCGTACCGTGGAGAATCCCATTCTCCCTTTCCTTTGAATGTATGCCCATCAAAGTTTACGCTCCTTCTATCCCTCGGGCCCTTTGGTCCTGTGTTAAGTTCCATGTCTTCCTCCAAAGTTCCAAAATCTGCTTCTTAGATCGGTAAACAAGGTTCCACTCATGGAACGTTCTGTGGAATATTTATTTTTCAGTGAAAGCTTAATCAATCCTTTTCTACTTTTATTAATGCGTATTGTCTTTCCATTGGACACTGTTATATGAATTATAAATAATTAACCGATTTCTCATCTTTATTGAATTTTTTTCTAAAGGAGACTACGACGAACTGCGCCCGCTATCTTGCGATGGAGTCGACACGTGGGGAAGTTACTCGTTAACTTTAATCGATGCTCTAGACACATTAGCGGTGATGGGAAATTACAGCGAGTTTCGACGGGTGGTTGAACTTCTCACTGAAAAAACAACATTCGATGCCGACATCAATGTCTCCGTGTTCGAAACGAACATACGTATTGTTGGAGGACTGTTGGGTGCGCATTTGATGTCCCTTCGAGCGGGAGTCGAACTTGAACCGGGCTGGCCGTGCAACGGTCCCTTGCTTAGGCTTGCCGAGGATGTGGCGAAGAGGTTGCTGCCGGCATTTGATACAAAAACGGGGATGCCCTTCGGGACCGTGAACCTTCGCCACGGTGTTCCCGCAGGCGAAACGCCAGTGACTTGCACGGCTGGCGTGGGAACGTTCATTGTGGAGTTTGGAGCATTGAGCAGACTAACAGGCGATCCGATCTACGAGGAAGTGGCGTTGAATGCCCTGTACGCGCTGTGGCGGCATCGTTCGCCGATCGGCCTGTTTGGAAACCATATTGATGTCCAGACCGGCCGGTGGACTGCACAAGATGCTGGCATCGGAGCGGGGGTGGATTCATACTACGAATACTTGGTGAAAGGTGCCCTTATGCTCAATCGTCCCGAATTGCTAGACATGTTTCATACGGGTCGGAAGGCCATCGATAAATATCTGAAAAGGGATGATTGGCACGTGTGGGTTAGCATGAACAAAGGCCAAGTAACATTGCCCGTGTTTCAGTCGCTGGAAGCCTACTGGCCAGGCGTGCTTAGTTTGATCGGCGACATTGCGCCGGCCATGAAAACACTCCACAATTACCATTCCGTATGGAAGCAATACGGATTCCTGCCAGAGTTTTACAACATCCCAAGCGCCGAGGCGGGAGCGAATCGTGAAAACTATCCTCTTCGGCCGGAGCTTATCGAATCCGTGATGTATTTGTATCGAGCCACATCGGACCCGTATCTCTTAGAAGTGGGAGAAGACATGCTACGCAGTATTCAATACAGCGCAAAAACGACGTGTGGATATGCAACGGTATGTACATGTCACAAAAATCATTTTAAATTCACCTACTCTCACGGATTTAGATCAATTCATTTTAAAATTATGTTTCCTTGCCTAAAAGTTGCACTATCTCCTTCTAGATTAAAAACGTTCGCGATCATCGCAAAGAGGACCGTATGGAATCTTTTTTTCTGGCCGAAACCACAAAATATTTGTACCTTCTCTTCGATCCTGATAACTTTCTTCACAACGACGGCCGTGAGGGAACCTTACATGAAACGCCAAACGGTGTGTGCGTAATCCAAGCTGGTGGTTACATCTTTAACACTGAAGCGCATCCCATTGATCCATCCGCATTGCGGTGCTGCCACGACAACAGCGACTGGTTCAAAGACTTCAAAGTAGAAAAGTTCTTGGGCGAAGAACTGAAAAGAAAAGAATTCAAAGAGACAGTCGGATGCCCGTCTAATACGCCCGAACCATTGAATACCAGCAACATAACAATTGAAATTGCAACAGCCGTGGGATCAGAGGAAATGCGTCAAAAGATGGTGGGAGAAATAATGGAAATATTGCAGAGGATGGAGAACGAATCATCGCCGGGCGAATCGGAGCCAGCCGAGAATTCTTCAAAGAATGTACAGAATACGCAATTTCAGATAAATCAAGATGCAAATGACAAGTGGGTGCAGAAGGCAGCAATAGCTTCTGAAAAGGCGTTTAACTATATCGTGAACAGGCTACGAGACCAGCCAAAAACAAAGCTCCACGAAAAAATGATTTACATGGAAGCAAAACTAGGCGAATTAATGATTGAATTGGAGACAGTGGTAGCCGAATATCTCAAGCAGAAAAACATGACATCTAAGGATGTTTTGAACGAGACCGACTACAATTACATAACAAAAGTAGCGACTGCTAACCAAGAACCTCTCAAGCATATGATTAGCAACTACCAAAACATAGTGTACCATTCGTTCGTGCTGAATGTGTTCAAGTCGTTGCACACATTACAAAAGCTGCATTTGTATAGTGTCCCCGAGAATATTGCAAAAACTGCAGTCGACGTGTTGTTCTCACTGAAGTCGGGCACGAGTGAAGCGTTCCTAGCGAAGAAGTATCCAGGTGTCGTTGAAATATTTTCGAGCGCTCAGCAGAACTATGAATTGGTTCTAGCGAAGAAGAATCTGACGATAAATTTCTATGTGTATGCGGCACAACTGCAGACTTACAAACCGATAATTGCAGAGAATATGGGAAAGGTAGTGAGTATAATAGACGTAACCAAGGAGAAGAAACGACAATTTGAGCAGATGTACAAGGACGCAAGCAGGAATCCAATAAATTTACGACTCTTTGAGAAGATCTATAAGGTCTTGACGCAAACAGAAGACTTCAACGCGAGTATGCCGACCCTAATAAGAGAAGAAAGCAGCGATAAATCTCGTACGCTAACACGAAATCAAGAAGCAAATGTGAAAAACGACGATTTAATCCTATCCTATCAATTAACTGATAAAAGATCAGATACTGCATCGAACGGTAAAAACAGCGTCAGGCATGGAACCAACAACGACTCGAACGAGGAGCCAAATGTTGGCACCGGGTCTATAGAGGAAGTCAGCCTGGGAAAAGAGGACACACATGAAACGCATGAAACAGTAAGCGCAGGCTCCACAATAATCGAACCGCCGGTTGCACAACAAATTCCGGGAATTCGCGAAAAACCAATAACACAACCCACAATGCTGGAACGCAGCGAAGAAACCAGTAATAATTCGTTGCTCACGGACTTTGTGCAATCAATCTTGAGATCAAGATTGCCTGCCAAACCGAAATTCGAACCGCAATTATTGCTGGAGAGGATTCGTGCCGACGGTATCTACAACAGCCAACCACAAAATTTTGAAATGCTGACGTGTCGCGCGCAACCGTTTCTACAAAGAGTGTCGATAAATGGGGAGTTTTTCTGAAGCGCGAAAGACTGAAAATTTTGAGAATTGTTTACGGTAATTATGAGCATGTGGTGTCTATTCGGCTCCTATGATTCACACAGTGAGCAATACAACATGTTCCCGATTACAGCATAAATAACTACGTACACGACTAATCTGAAACATAGCCAGGTAATATATAAAAATTGTAAGTTGAATACATAATTGATATTTATTATTAGAATGCATTCATTCTATGTATAGTAATAAATTATATGTCTGCCGACTGGGTTGGTTGGGTTGATATCACCTCAAGTTTAACTTGGGTGACGTCCTGCAAGTGTGTCAGTAAACTGATAAAAAAATGTGGAAATTCAAATTGAAGACGAAAATTTCTGAATCTTTTAGTACATTTCGTTCTCGGGCATTTGATTTTAAACATCAGTTGATTCCTCACTATTGGAAAGATTTCTTAGGTCTAAGACTGATTTTTAATTTTGAAAAAAACATTGTATTGGTTTTCCCCTGCTTGAACACTTTAAGATGTGGCTGTGTAACCAAAAATAGAAACGTCAATAAACTATTAAATCTATATAGGGTGGCATTTTATTTTGCTATAAGGCTCCTAGGTCGATTTGGTGGAGTAACTTCGCCTCAAGCAAAACCATATGCATGAAGGATGGAAGAAGACACACAAATTAAAGTTCAGTTTTTTTTAATAAGCGTGTTTATTGAATCTTCTTAAAAAGAAATAACAAAAATGGATAAGATACACTTGTGGGTAAACCTATTTCAATTCTTAAAATCTAAATGTTGTTTTGAGGTGTGCGGAGACACTCCCTACTTGATTCATAACATTAATTTTTTTTAAATCTATTTGAAACAATTTTTGTACCTAGCTGAGATGCTAATGGGTTACAATGTTGTCTCAACTTAAGACTATACTTAGTCCTTGTTCTCACAATTTCTTCGTAAACCGATGGTATCCGAAGATCTTTCCTAATATTGGTGTTTCTAATATACCACGGCACACAAGACATTAGCCGCAGTATTTTGTTCTTTGATCGCTCAATAATGTCAATTAGGGATGAGGAAGCCGTTTGCCATAACTGACAAACTATATGGATTTTATCATACAAATATATAACATAACTTTGTATTCTAAAGCTAGCTTAGATTATATTATTATGGTATAAGTCTGTGCAGTTTAGAACCCTTCAGATCAATCTCCTTCTTCTTTGCTCGGATATGTTTTTCCCAAGTCATGCGTCGGTTTAGGTTGACTCCCAGGTATTTGTAGTTGTCCTTGTGCACAACATATCTACCATTGAGTTTGATAACTGGACAGTTTCCTTTATTTAGCGTAAAGGTGACATTAACCCTTTTTGACTCATTAACTTGAATTCTCCATTTATTGAGCCACTGTTCGACATCAGTAACGTGCTCTTGCAAGTTCTTGGAGGCATGTTTTGCTGATTTTCTTGTACACAAGAAGGCGGTGTCATCTGCGATGTCACCTCGACTCTGGGGTGTAGAGTAAATAGAGAATGGATCCAAGAACACTTCCTTGTGGAACACAAGCTAGAATTGGACGATTAGTTGCTAGAGAACCTTAGATCTCACCTGGAATTGTCTATCGGTTAAATAGGACTTCAGGATCTCGTAAACATAGGGCAGCGTTCGATTGATTTTGTAGAGTAGTCCTTCATGCCACACTTTATCGAATGCTTGGGCTACATCAAGGAATAACGCTGAGCAGTAGCTGCGCTCCTGATACGTCTGTTGGATTGTTTCCATTATGCGGTGCACTTGCGTTGGAATGGCTTTATTGAGGTTGTCTGCAATAATCTTTTCAAAGTCTGTTAAGAAAATGCTAAGGAGGCTGATAGGTCGGTAGGAGCCTGGAAGGTGGCGATCCTTGTCTGGTTTCGGTATTGTTATTATAGTTGATAGCTTCCATTCCATTGTCAGCATAGCGTTAAATGTTTGAGTCAACCACCTTGTTGCAATAATCGGTAGCTTTGTAATCATCTTTCCGTTTATCTAATCGTGGTCTGGGGACTTTTTAAAATTAATGTGGTTTTTAATAACATAAGTAACTCGCCGATGTTTAATTTTGAGACGTTTAATAGTTAGTGTTAGTTCGTTCGTATAACTTGGTTGCCTTTCAAAAATCTACAGAAAAAGGATGAGATCTTTTTGTTTTTGCAATGTTTGAATCACAAAAAGTACACTAACAACAGTTTTGGTCATTCGGAACGAATGTTCACTCTGTGCTGATAAACCTATTTGAAGTGATACATTCTTTTGGGGGCCACGAATATATCTGTGTCTTCTCCTTCACATTATTTATTGTATGAAACAACTTGTTACAAAATTTAATTTATTAAATAATCTTGAATATGAATTTCATCGACTCCGTCAATTGACAAATTTCCTGCATGAAAATACACTGCACCCAGATAGTTTTCATTACGCTGTTCCTCGTCTTCTGCCCGCCAAAACACTCCAACATCTTTCACGGTAACGGGCTGATCAAAACTGGCGATAAAATATTGCACAATCCAGCCATGCGACAGCGAGTACGGCAGTTGAACACTTTCTTGCAATGAATTTAAGAACTTTGTTATTTTGTGAGTGTTATTGCTGCGAACTCGCGGCAAAAAAATCACACCCTTCTTCGCCTTGTACGATGGATAATTGCCGCACACTATTTCGCAAACTCCAGCACAATCGACTGCTTCAACTTCTAGCAGGCAATCGAGTTGAGGTGGCGTGGATTTCCCTTTTGATGCGAATCCAAAGACGAAAGTCTTTTCAACCAAAAACTCCGTGACGAACAGTCGAAATCCCTTGTTCGCCTGTAAAATTTGTAGACATGTTCCACCGTCAACGGCGTCATCAAAGCAGTATTTTGCTCTGCCATAAATCGGCACTGAAGGCTGCAATGACTGTTTTGTCAAATCAAAAAAAGGTGTTTCGTCGACAAATGAAAGGAAGAACGACTGTTTGCCGCTCCCTATACAAAAGTCGGTGTAAAACGGCGTTTTTTTATAGGCAATGGTGGGCATATGCTCCCAAAGCAGCGACCAAAACTTCTCGTTTCGCTCCATAAACAGATTGTTTAACTTTTCGCTACCCTGTTTTGCATTCAAGTCCACTTGAAACTCCGAGCCATTCGACTCGTACGTCCATCCTGGAGCGAATATATTAACCGAAAAGTTATAAGGCACGACTCGCTGCAAAGTCGTTGCTGTCTGCATTCCGCCAATTTGGCCACGCCCGAAAACGTCCAGGCCCATGAAAATTTGGTTGGGGCGTTCGTTACAATAAGTCTTGGTCGTTTCAAGATGATTGTCGTCCCAATTGTAGTTGATCAGAATTCCGTCGCAGGCTTGATAAAAGCATCGATTGTGTTCGTTCAACTCATTCTTCCAGTCCAGCTTGCCGGTCTCGTCGGTTGCGTCATACCAAAATACAACTCCGTTGAGGATGTTTCGATGAATTCGCTCGGTTAGCGCCTGGACAAAATATCTGAAAAGTTTTATTTCAATTTTATAAGGACATATGGATGGAGTTTATTTTTAAAAAACATGTGAAGAAGTTGTGAACGAGTTTTCTTTAGAGGCATTGCATCGCCGAATGTAGAAAGAGCATGAAACAAACAAGACAATACATTTTAAGGCCTAGAAGACAAACTGAATTGTTTAAATTTTAGATCACATTCTAGACTCTGCTGTAATAAGTTTCGTTCGGGGCCATTGTTATTTTAATTAGAAGAAGGAGGGACTCACCTAAGTATCGGCGTCTAGCGCCAAAGCTGATGGCATGCGTGAGCTGCCTATATTTCTGTACAGCGCAAGCGCCGCAATGAACACTCAAATGAAAGGGTGCCGATGCAGGCAGTCCAAATTCACTTGTATGAATGTTGTTTTATTCCAAATATCTTTCTCCTTTTATACAAAATCTTAGCCTAATTTCTATTTACTAAACATTGACTTAAAACTATTTTCCCACAGGACCAATGCATATGTTTGTAATAAATCTATAATTTATTTCATTAGTTTTCCGTATTTCACATGTTGACCCATAATCACATTGCAAGGATTCCAACGCCTTGCAAGTGGTCATCAAAAAGAGCGCCGTGTCTACTTGACACTTTTTAGTCACGTTTGGGATGGCATTGCTCCGTATGTAATTCATATTAAATGACCCTTGTGATTTATGTGTTAATACTGTTCGTGGGCATCTTGTGGGCACGCGTGGCTGAATTTAAATTAGTGAGATGAACGGGCATGCGTGGCATAATACGCATGAATGAGTGCAGATGGACAAGTGGTTGAACATGTGATTCCACTACACCCTCACCGTTTAGAAGTGTTGCGTACTAATTGAGTAATTAGTGCGAAACACAAAAAAATAATTATCTGTATGTTTTGCTATCCGCGCTGCATATGCATGGGTTACATGGGATTTTTCAACTAAAGATAGGATAAGTATGTTACTTTTCATTGTTATATAATTCAAAATATACTTCAGTGAGCTTATATCTAGTCTCATTACATGTATTTTTATTTTGTTACTATAATTAATATTACATATAATATTTAATTTACTATACTCGTAATTTCAAAATAATTAATATTGTTGACTTATTCTAAATTGCTACTAGTTAGTCTCTTATATTTATATTTTATAGTCAATCATCTTGTACAATTTTAAATTATTGTTGTGGACCTTTCTTGGTTTACCATCAACTTCTATTGTTGTGTTTACATTATTTGTATTTATCACTCTAAAAGGTCCTATATAAGGTCTATCAAGTTTTCTCCTATTTTCCTTTTTCAAGAGAACTAAATCGTTTGTTTTTAAATGAATTGGATTTGACTTTACTGACACGTTTTTGTTTTACTACATCGACGGCTATTGTTTCAAAGCTAGTGGTTGGGGTATCAATTTTTAACATTTTCTCCTTGGTGTGCCACACTTGTTTTATTCACTTTGCATTGTGTGCATTGATTAACATATCTTTTTATCATGCTATTTCAGCAATATCTCTGCTTCAATTGTAATTGTGTTTTTCTAACTCCCAGATGTCCTCTTAGAAGTGGGAGAAGACATGCTACGCAGTATTCAATACAGCGCAAAAACGACGTGTTGATATGCAACGGTATGTACATGTCACAAAAATCATTTTAAATTCACCTACTCTCACGGATTTAGATCAATTCATTTTAAAATTATGTTTCCTTGCCTAAAAGTTGCACTATCTCCTTCTAGATTAAAAACGTTCGCGATCATCGCAAAGAGGACCGTATGGAATCTTTTTTTCTGGCCGAAACCACAAAATATTTGTACCTTCTCTTCGATCCTGATAACTTTCTTCACAACGACGGCCGTGAGGGAACCTTACATGAAACGCCAAACGGTGTGTGCGTAATCCAAGCTGGTGGTTACATCTTTAACACTGAAGCGCATCCCATTGATCCATCCGCATTGCGGTGCTGCCACGACAACAGCGACTGGTTCAAAGACTTCAAAGTAGAAAAGTTCTTGGGCGAAGAACTGAAAAGAAAAGAATTCAAAGAGACAGTCGGATGCCCGTCTAATACGCCCGAACCATTGAATACCAGCAACATAACAATTGAAATTGCAACAGCCGTGGGATCAGAGGAAATGCGTCAAAAGATGGTGGGAGAAATAATGGAAATATTGCAGAGGATGGAGAACGAATCATCGCCGGGCGAATCGGAGCCAGCCGAGAATTCTTCAAAGAATGTACAGAATACGCAATTTCAGATAAATCAAGATGCAAATGACAAGTGGGTGCTGAAGGCAGCATTAGCTTCTGAAAAGGCGTTTAATTATATCGTGAACAGGCTACGAGACCAGCCAAAAACAAAGCTCCACGAAAAAATGATTTACATGGAAGCAAAACTAGGCGAATTAATGATTGAATTGGAGACAGTGGTAGCCGAATATCTCAAGCAGAAAAACATGACATCTAAGGATGTTTTGAACGAGACCGACTACAATTACATAACAAAAGTAGCGACTGCTAACCAAGAACCTCTCAAGCATATGATTAGCAACTACCAAAACATAGTGTACCATTCGTTCGTGCTGAATGTGTTCAAGTCGTTGCACACATTACAAAAGCTGCATTTGTATAGTGTCCCCGAGAATATTGCAAAAACTGCAGTCGACGTGTTGTTCTCACTGAAGTCGGGCACGAGTGAAGCGTTCCTAGCGAAGAAGTATCCAGGTGTCGTTGAAATATTTTCGAGCGCTCAGCAGAACTATGAATTGGTTCTAGCGAAGAAGAATCTGACGATAAATTTCTATGTGTATGCGGCACAACTGCAGACTTACAAACCGATAATTGCAGAGAATATGGGAAAGGTAGTGAGTATAATAGACGTAACCAAGGAGAAGAAACGACAATTTGAGCAGATGTACAAGGACGCAAGCAGGAATCCAATAAATTTACGACTCTTTGAGAAGATCTATAAGGTCTTGACGCAAACAGAAGACTTCAACGCGAGTATGCCGACCCTAATAAGAGAAGAAAGCAGCGATAAATCTCGTACGCTAACACGAAATCAAGAAGCAAATGTGAAAAACGACGATTTAATCCTATCCTATCAATTAACTGATAAAAGATCAGATACTGCATCGAACGGTAAAAACAGCGTCAGGCATGGAACCAACAACGACTCGAACGAGGAGCCAAATGTTGGCACCGGGTCTATAGAGGAAGTCAGCCTGGGAAAAGAGGACACACATGAAACGCATGAAACAGTAAGCGCAGGCTCCACAATAATCGAACCGCCGGTTGCACAACAAATTCCGGGAATTCGCGAAAAACCAATAACACAACCCACAATGCTGGAACGCAGCGAAGAAACCAGTAATAATTCGTTGCTCACGGACTTTGTGCAATCAATCTTGAGATCAAGATTGCCTGCCAAACCGAAATTCGAACCGCAATTATTGCTGGAGAGGATTCGTGCCGACGGTATCTACAACAGCCAACCACAAAATTTTGAAATGCTGACGTGTCGCGCGCAACCGTTTCTACAAAGAGTGTCGATAAATGGGGAGTTTTTCTGAAGCGCGAAAGACTGAAAATTTTGAGAATTGTTTACGGTAATTATGAGCATGTGGTGTCTATTCGGCTCCTATGATTCACACAGTGAGCAATACAACATGTTCCCGATTACAGCATAAATAACTACGTACACGACTAATCTGAAACATAGCCAGGTAATATATAAAAATTGTAAGTTGAATACATAATTGATATTTATTATTAGAATGCATTCATTCTATGTATAGTAATAAATTATATGTCTGCCGACTGGGTTGGTTGGGTTGATATCACCTCAAGTTTAACTTGGGTGACGTCCTGCAAGTGTGTCAGTAAACTGATAAAAAAATGTGGAAATTCAAATTGAAGACGAAAATTTCTGAATCTTTTAGTACATTTCGTTCTCGGGCATTTGATTTTAAACATCAGTTGATTCCTCACTATTGGAAAGATTTCTTAGGTCTAAGACTGATTTTTAATTTTGAAAAAAACATTGTATTGGTTTTCCCCTGCTTGAACACTTTAAGATGTGGCTGTGTAACCAAAAATAGAAACGTCAATAAACTATTAAATCTATATAGGGTGGCATTTTATTTTGCTATAAGGCTCCTAGGTCGATTTGGTGGAGTAACTTCGCCTCAAGCAAAACCATATGCATGAAGGATGGAAGAAGACACACAAATTAAAGTTCAGTTTTTTTTAATAAGCGTGTTTATTGAATCTTCTTAAAAAGAAATAACAAAAATGGATAAGATACACTTGTGGGTAAACCTATTTCAATTCTTAAAATCTAAATGTTGTTTTGAGGTGTGCGGAGACACTCCCTACTTGATTCATAACATTAATTTTTTTTAAATCTATTTGAAACAATTTTTGTACCTAGCTGAGATGCTAATGGGTTACAATGTTGTCTCAACTTAAGACTATACTTAGTCCTTGTTCTCACAATTTCTTCGTAAACCGATGGTATCCGAAGATCTTTCCTAATATTGGTGTTTCTAATATACCACGGCACACAAGACATTAGCCGCAGTATTTTGTTCTTTGATCGCTCAATAATGTCAATTAGGGATGAGGAAGCCGTTTGCCATAACTGACAAACTATATGGATTTTATCATACAAATATATAACATAACTTTGTATTCTAAAGCTAGCTTAGATTATATTATTATGGTATAAGTCTGTGCAGTTTAGAACCCTTCAGATCAATCTCCTTCTTCTTTGCTCGGATATGTTTTTCCCAAGTCATGCGTCGGTTTAGGTTGACTCCCAGGTATTTGTAGTTGTCCTTGTGCACAACATATCTACCATTGAGTTTGATAACTGGACAGTTTCCTTTATTTAGCGTAAAGGTGACATTAACCCTTTTTGACTCATTAACTTGAATTCTCCATTTATTGAGCCACTGTTCGACATCAGTAACGTGCTCTTGCAAGTTCTTGGAGGCATGTTTTGCTGATTTTCTTGTACACAAGAAGGCGGTGTCATCTGCGATGTCACCTCGACTCTGGGGTGTAGAGTAAATAGAGAATGGATCCAAGAACACTTCCTTGTGGAACACAAGCTAGAATTGGACGATTAGTTGCTAGAGAACCTTAGATCTCACCTGGAATTGTCTATCGGTTAAATAGGACTTCAGGATCTCGTAAACATAGGGCAGCGTTCGATTGATTTTGTAGAGTAGTCCTTCATGCCACACTTTATCGAATGCTTGGGCTACATCAAGGAATAACGCTGAGCAGTAGCTGCGCTCCTGATACGTCTGTTGGATTGTTTCCATTATGCGGTGCACTTGCGTTGGAATGGCTTTATTGAGGTTGTCTGCAATAATCTTTTCAAAGTCTGTTAAGAAAATGCTAAGGAGGCTGATAGGTCGGTAGGAGCCTGGAAGGTGGCGATCCTTGTCTGGTTTCGGTATTGTTATTATAGTTGATAGCTTCCATTCCATTGTCAGCATAGCGTTAAATGTTTGAGTCAACCACCTTGTTGCAATAATCGGTAGCTTTGTAATCATCTTTCCGTTTATCTAATCGTGGTCTGGGGACTTTTTAAAATTAATGTGGTTTTTAATAACATAAGTAACTCGCCGATGTTTAATTTTGAGACGTTTAATAGTTAGTGTTAGTTCGTTCGTATAACTTGGTTGCCTTTCAAAAATCTACAGAAAAAGGATGAGATCTTTTTGTTTTTGCAATGTTTGAATCACAAAAAGTACACTAACAACAGTTTTGGTCATTCGGAACGAATGTTCACTCTGTGCTGATAAACCTATTTGAAGTGATACATTCTTTTGGGGGCCACGAATATATCTGTGTCTTCTCCTTCACATTATTTATTGTATGAAACAACTTGTTACAAAATTTAATTTATTAAATAATCTTGAATATGAATTTCATCGACTCCGTCAATTGACAAATTTCCTGCATGAAAATACACTGCACCCAGATAGTTTTCATTACGCTGTTCCTCGTCTTCTGCCCGCCAAAACACTCCAACATCTTTCACGGTAACGGGCTGATCAAAACTGGCGATAAAATATTGCACAATCCAGCCATGCGACAGCGAGTACGGCAGTTGAACACTTTCTTGCAATGAATTTAAGAACTTTGTTATTTTGTGAGTGTTATTGCTGCGAACTCGCGGCAAAAAAATCACACCCTTCTTCGCCTTGTACGATGGATAATTGCCGCACACTATTTCGCAAACTCCAGCACAATCGACTGCTTCAACTTCTAGCAGGCAATCGAGTTGAGGTGGCGTGGATTTCCCTTTTGATGCGAATCCAAAGACGAAAGTCTTTTCAACCAAAAACTCCGTGACGAACAGTCGAAATCCCTTGTTCGCCTGTAAAATTTGTAGACATGTTCCACCGTCAACGGCGTCATCAAAGCAGTATTTTGCTCTGCCATAAATCGGCACTGAAGGCTGCAATGACTGTTTTGTCAAATCAAAAAAAGGTGTTTCGTCGACAAATGAAAGGAAGAACGACTGTTTGCCGCTCCCTATACAAAAGTCGGTGTAAAACGGCGTTTTTTTATAGGCAATGGTGGGCATATGCTCCCAAAGCAGCGACCAAAACTTCTCGTTTCGCTCCATAAACAGATTGTTTAACTTTTCGCTACCCTGTTTTGCATTCAAGTCCACTTGAAACTCCGAGCCATTCGACTCGTACGTCCATCCTGGAGCGAATATATTAACCGAAAAGTTATAAGGCACGACTCGCTGCAAAGTCGTTGCTGTCTGCATTCCGCCAATTTGGCCACGCCCGAAAACGTCCAGGCCCATGAAAATTTGGTTGGGGCGTTCGTTACAATAAGTCTTGGTCGTTTCAAGATGATTGTCGTCCCAATTGTAGTTGATCAGAATTCCGTCGCAGGCTTGATAAAAGCATCGATTGTGTTCGTTCAACTCATTCTTCCAGTCCAGCTTGCCGGTCTCGTCGGTTGCGTCATACCAAAATACAACTCCGTTGAGGATGTTTCGATGAATTCGCTCGGTTAGCGCCTGGACAAAATATCTGAAAAGTTTTATTTCAATTTTATAAGGACATATGGATGGAGTTTATTTTTAAAAAACATGTGAAGAAGTTGTGAACGAGTTTTCTTTAGAGGCATTGCATCGCCGAATGTAGAAAGAGCATGAAACAAACAAGACAATACATTTTAAGGCCTAGAAGACAAACTGAATTGTTTAAATTTTAGATCACATTCTAGACTCTGCTGTAATAAGTTTCGTTCGGGGCCATTGTTATTTTAATTAGAAGAAGGAGGGACTCACCTAAGTATCGGCGTCTAGCGCCAAAGCTGATGGCATGCGTGAGCTGCCTATATTTCTGTACAGCGCAAGCGCCGCAATGAACACTCAAATGAAAGGGTGCCGATGCAGGCAGTCCAAATTCACTTGTATGAATGTTGTTTTATTCCAAATATCTTTCTCCTTTTATACAAAATCTTAGCCTAATTTCTATTTACTAAACATTGACTTAAAACTATTTTCCCACAGGACCAATGCATATGTTTGTAATAAATCTATAATTTATTTCATTAGTTTTCCGTATTTCACATGTTGACCCATAATCACATTGCAAGGATTCCAACGCCTTGCAAGTGGTCATCAAAAAGAGCGCCGTGTCTACTTGACACTTTTTAGTCACGTTTGGGATGGCATTGCTCCGTATGTAATTCATATTAAATGACCCTTGTGATTTATGTGTTAATACTGTTCGTGGGCATCTTGTGGGCACGCGTGGCTGAATTTAAATTAGTGAGATGAACGGGCATGCGTGGCATAATACGCATGAATGAGTGCAGATGGACAAGTGGTTGAACATGTGATTCCACTACACCCTCACCGTTTAGAAGTGTTGCGTACTAATTGAGTAATTAGTGCGAAACACAAAAAAATAATTATCTGTATGTTTTGCTATCCGCGCTGCATATGCATGGGTTACATGGGATTTTTCAACTAAAGATAGGATAAGTATGTTACTTTTCATTGTTATATAATTCAAAATATACTTCAGTGAGCTTATATCTAGTCTCATTACATGTATTTTTATTTTGTTACTATAATTAATATTACATATAATATTTAATTTACTATACTCGTAATTTCAAAATAATTAATATTGTTGACTTATTCTAAATTGCTACTAGTTAGTCTCTTATATTTATATTTTATAGTCAATCATCTTGTACAATTTTAAATTATTGTTGTGGACCTTTCTTGGTTTACCATCAACTTCTATTGTTGTGTTTACATTATTTGTATTTATCACTCTAAAAGGTCCTATATAAGGTCTATCAAGTTTTCTCCTATTTTCCTTTTTCAAGAGAACTAAATCGTTTGTTTTTAAATGAATTGGATTTGACTTTACTGACACGTTTTTGTTTTACTACATCGACGGCTATTGTTTCAAAGCTAGTGGTTGGGGTATCAATTTTTAACATTTTCTCCTTGGTGTGCCACACTTGTTTTATTCACTTTGCATTGTGTGCATTGATTAACATATCTTTTTATCATGCTATTTCAGCAATATCTCTGCTTCAATTGTAATTGTGTTTTTCTAACTCCCAGATGTCCTCCGTGTGGCGTGTTGTGATATTGTTGTATCAATTGATTCTTTATATTGTTTGGGGGTCCATATAACATTATGCATAATTTTGCGCGACTTTCATATTTTTTCTTCGTTGCAACATATTTATTATATTTTTAAAATCTTCCTTTTTTATTATATCGAAGATATTATCATTATTTGATAACGCTTATTCATATATATTCATCTCGAGAATTCTGTCTAACAACTTTTCCATGGTGGATACGTATATCGCACTGGACTTATCGTTGCAGATTCTAACATTCGATCTAATTGTATTTGAGCTCGCTGATAGCTTTTCGTTAGCGGAAACGTATTTCTCGGTAACTTTATCACTACAGTATACAATGACTTCGTCGCTTGTTCTGACGATATCGAATTTATTATTTTTGCGCAGCATAAATTTCAATTTCTTATCTTCTCTTACTTATGATATTGATGTGCAATCCCATACGTAAAGTTGATCAGACTTTACTGGTGTATCGGGTTCATCAATCGTAGTATCTTTATTTATATTGTCTGTTCTTTGTTTTGCAGACATACCCGTTGTTATTGCCAACACTTGTTTGACTTTTTTGTCTATTTCGGGAGGAATCATTGTTTTCAAAATATCTGAGTCTAGCTTGATGCGTGACAATGCATCCGCGTTGCAATTTATTTTTCCTTGCTTAAACACAATCTCGAAATCATAATCGGAGAGATCTAGTCTAATCGTAGTTAGTTTAGATGATGGATTTTTGTGCGTGAACAATGACACCAAAGATCTGTGGTCAGTCACCACAAATGAATTTTCTGCCGTACAAATATGGTCTGCAGAAGTTTATTCCCCAGTGAGTTGCAAGCAACTCTTTCTCAATTATAAGTTTGTTGATGTTATGTTTACCTAATGATTTACTAGCGTTGGATATCGGTAAATTAAATCCAACCTTGCTTTGCCTAGTGCGTAGTTTTTTTTTTCAAAGGATTTTCTGTGGTATATATATATTCCAATTTAAAGTGTCAAATTCGAAGATGTATTGATGTCTCAGTGGTTCTTTTTGCCAATTTGCATCTACCATAATTAAAATGTGATGATTTCTAATCTGCAGAATCGATTTAAGCATTGACGATAGCGTATTATTGAAAATTATCATATTTATCGAATGCTTGGAACTAAATTTAAAGAAGGAATGTGATTTTCCATTTTTTTTATACGTAATGTCATCTTGTTTCACTATTATTTTGTGTTGACTTGATAGCAAATTGTTTGTTGAATGGATAAAAACCAAAGTCTAAATACAATATTTCGAATATGTTTACGATCGATGACTTGTTTTACTAAAGTGTAAAATTGAGTTTTATTTTAGTGCTCGTTCCCAATTAACAATTACAATAAACAATTATTATAAATTTATCAATCATTATCAATTCCATAAATCATATTCTTCTTTTCAAACATGAAGTGTATATTACGACAATTTTCATAAGAATTCTCATAATGATTTTATGCTTTCTTAGAAAAATTCAAATTAATATTTTTAATTCTTTTGCAGTCCATTTTATATATAAAATTAAAGTTTGACTTAAAAAAGTTGGTGTTGAATTATAAATTTCTGGTCGTTGCCGATTAATCCTTAAATCATCATTAAATTGTTTGTTACTTTAATCGCAAACAATGCAGAAAATACTTCTTCATCTTCGCCTTCTTCCAATTTGCAATTGTCTTCAATATTTTTGGTTGAAGTTCCAACTCCATTATTTCACGTCGAAATTCCATTTTCGGTCGCATTGCTCGTCGTCAATGTACAAATTCAAATTTTTGTTCTTACTGTTAATAAGAAACTTTTAGCTTCGTGTGAGCAGAATCGCCTATATATCGGTTTCGAGTTGGCAGGCTCGCCATGTAATAAGTTTGGAGTGGCAGGATCGCCATGAAATAAGTTTCGTTGGTTGGGGCCATTAGTGTTTTTATTAGAGGAAGGAGGGACTCACCTAAATATCGGCGTCTAGCGCCAAAGCTGATGGCAAGCGTGAGCTGCCTATATTTCTGTACAGCGCAAGCGCCGCAATGAACACTCAAATGAAAGGGTGCCGATGCAGGCAGTCCAAATTCACTTGTATGAATGTTGTTTTATTCCAAATATCTTTCTCCTTTTATACAAAATCTTAGCCTAATTTCTATTTACTAAACATTGACTTAAAACTATTTTCCCACAGGACCAATGCATATGTTTGTAATAAATCTATAATTTATTTCATTAGTTTTCCGTATTTCACATGTTGACCCATAATCACATTGCAAGGATTCCAACGCCTTGCAAGTGGTCATCAAAAAGAGCGCCGCGTCTACTTGACACTTTTTAGTCACGTTTGGGATGGCATTGCTCCGTATGTAATTCATATTAAATGACCCTTGTGATTTATGTGTTAATACTGTTCGTGGGCATCTTGTGGGCACGCGTGGCTGAATTTAAATTAGTGAGATGAACGGGCATGCGTGGCATAATACGCATGAATGAGTGCAGATGGACAAGTGGTTGAACATGTGATTCCACTACACTGCCTTCAAAGTGTGTGTTCATTGTAGAACATAATTCCATTGTCTCAAATTTTGGGTGGAAAATTTACTCAAGTCCATTCTGCACTCATCGATTCAATTTTAAATTCTACTTACAACAGGTTCTGAACTTTACTCGGATCCACTGCGCATTCAATATTTATCAGGTATCCGTCGAAACAAAAGTGTTCGCACATTTTAACAAGAGCTTCAACTGTTTGATCTACCGTCTCCAATGATTCTAGGACTTGTTTCAACAGTATCGCACCGGCATCGAATTCCGTCAAGAAGGTACCTTAACAGTAAGAATATTTTTGAAACGTGTCGTCAATGCCAAATTTACCTAGAATACCTAGAACAGCGACTCCATTTTGATGGGCTGCATTTATCCATGTTGCCGGTGGGATAGTCACGTAGTAATGGCTGAAGTAGCAAAAGTAATTGATCCCCGACCAATGGTAGAAGCGATAGTCATCCCATTTGGTCGACGTTCCAAATCGTCTAAAGTATCAGAATTGATTAGAGCCAAACGCGTGAATATTTTTACGATTGAATATTGACTTTGCACCTATCTTCTCTGTAATTCCCCATCAGATCGTGGCATACTAGCACTTGCCGTTTCGGCATTGATGGAACGGACGTGTCGACGGCACCCAAAGAGGCATAGTCGGCACCTAAAAACCGAGTTGTACCGCGTATTTGAGGTATTTTCACATATCGATGCCAAAACAAGTCGCGACTCTTTACAGCAAACTCCCATAGCTCCTCGTTGGTTTTTATGGGATGTGCTGCACGTTGTACTGGAAAATTATTCAAATAGGACGAATACTAACAATTTTAACTCTTTTTTGTGAAAAAGAAATAACATCGAAATCCTCTTTTAGTTTTGGGAAAGAAAATACCAAGGGATGCCTACACATTCAATATCATACCATTGAATCTTAGTTGAGAGGGAAGTAGTAGTAGAAGTACTATCAATGTTCTTGAGAAAAACATCAGTTGGAAATTGAATACCTTCAAAAGATGCCAATAAATTCCTGGTGCTCGGCAAGTCGGGTTACGATCACTGAAAAGCACGTCAATGTTCTCCGAACCCATTTTTCTACCTATCTTTCGAAAGGTTCATTTTCGTTGCAATATAGGATGGATCATATGTTGGTTCCTTTTTGCGATTGTTAGTAAAACGACATCGTTTAATATTATTAAATGATTGTGGCTTTATTCAAGAAGGTACATCTTCGGATTATTTTCGAAAAATAATTTCGTTTAATGGCTATCAAAGCTGGCTTGGCCAGTCCAATTCATTGTTTGTGGCTTTATTTCACGAACGGCCTGGTGGATGTTCTCCTTGAGAGCGACCATTTTTAGTGGAACATTTAAACTCCATGCTGAGAAGCAGTAGCGGAGCGGTTGATCATTTTGCTTTTGTAAATTTTAAATGAGTTCCATCTTGTAAGTGAATAAACTTAGGTTTAATATTCTCAATAGAAGGGTGGCTGTTGTCCAGTTGTTGTGCTCTATGGACGTTCACGAAAAGTTTGAGCAGCCCGTTAACCCAGCTGTCTGCTAACCCTGCCGTCTGTCAACCCAGCTGTCTGCTTACCCAAACATCAGCAATTAATCCGGCTGTACGCACTATTCGAGAACGCGGATACATTGGTGGTATAAAAAAGCGTGCCATCTTCTTGTGCCATATGACGATTAGGGACAGTTCCAAAATCATATTTCTGTCTCATGTAAAAAAAATTGTATATGAAAAAAATACTTTTAGAGTTGAAGTCCATTTTGTCTATCGGATATCGGGGATTGGAGTTTTGCGAGACATACATATATAAAACTACTTCAAATTTTGTTCATCCAGTAATTATTTTTAGTGTCGTTCTAACTGTATTTGGATTTCTTATGTTTCTTATTTTATTTGGCAATGCGTTCTGGACGCTGGACTATGGAGCTGTCACTTTCAGCATGAAAAAAAATTGGAAAACGCTTATTTCTGCTAGAATCCTCAAAATCTTTGATGACTAAAATCTATCAATAACAGTAAAAATGTGAAACCATATTCAACAAAAAAGGCATCAATATTGTCTTTACAACATTATTTTCAGGAACAAAAACGGAGCAAAATAAAACACATCATTCATTCATTCATTCATTCGTGCAACAAACGTAAATTGTATAATAATATCTATATCAGCACATCCCCACGCAAACAAGCCCAGATTTCTGTAAGTGGCTGCTGGCGTTCACCGGACACGTACGAGCCACTTACAGTTGTGCATGTCATCGCAGGCACTGCCATTCTTCTCCGGTAGGGGGCCGGGCTAATGTCAATGAAATACCGTCAACGGTTCCCCCATGTGAGGTGACATCATTGAATAAGGAGAGTAAGGAAGCGAAATCAGCAAAGAGAATTGAAGCAATTTTCGACTTTCGTAGAACGAGACAGAAAATCACGCAAAATGCACCAGTGCCGTAGGTGAAAATCGTTGATTCAAATGGGTTTCATTCAAAAATTTATATTGCCTAAAGAAATTATTGGGAAATTAAAGTCTAAAATTAACAACAGGAAGTACAACAAAAATTTATTTAACTAATTTATACATTTATAATTATAAAATTAGCTTAAATCAAACAGACTAACATACATAATTATGGTTATAATTTACATCCCCTTAAAATGAATTAATTTGCTATACTTATTTCTAATTGAAAGCTTTTCGGAGGAGGTCTTACATATGTAGCCATTGTGCGGCTCGACTTGGTGACTTCGGAAATCTGAAAATAAATTCAAAAAGTTGATAACCCCACTTCATGATATAATTGTGCCGACACTGAACTGCCGATGATCATATGTCTCGAATTTGACAACTAAGTCTAGCATGGCTGGAAATGCAATTACTTAACTTTGCACTTCAAATTTTAAATGAAGACATCACAAATATCTACTTAACCAAAACTTTTTGTACAAAGTGAAATGTTATTTACTCACTGAAAGAAAGAAAGTCGGACGGCTTTGTTTCCCTACAAAGATTTGCATCCCGAGTAGGAGCAACGCATTGTCTTCTTACTATACAGCAATCTTCCACTTTTTCACCAATAAATCACTGAAACACGATATATTATTCTGTCGTTTCGCGATTACACACCAGTTTTTCACTAAATAGTTCCTTTTCGGCGATTTTTTATAACTTTTACGCGTCACGCTCGATCCCGCCAAAGAAATTCCGCAAAAAAAATGGCCGAAACAAGAAACATATGGGACTAAGTTTGACACTCAAGTTTGACCACGGTATACTATCCGTGAGGGAATTTATATGTATTGTACACCTTGCTGTGTGACTAGGCAGCAGTGTAGGTGAAATGTATTGGCCACGGGGCGAGTAAGGGGAAATGTGTGCTGCTTTGCACTCTCATGAGAGCAAGTGCTTTGAATGTAGTAAAATTGCTTCACCACCGCTTACAGGCGGGCATAGGTGACTTCGCTTCCTTATTCTCCTTATTCAATGGGTGACATGCATGCATGCATGGTACGAATTATTATTATAAGAAATGGTGTGGGAATGTGCGTTTTGCGTCGAGGGACTTCTGATTTTCGTCGTTGACGTTTGTCCGGCGCAATATTTGTTTTGACGCCCGTGTTTGCAAGGACATGGGCATGTACACCTGCCTGGCCTGGCCCCAATTGGAATTTCGTTCAAGTACCTTGCAGATGAGTATCGATTCTGTAATCACTGCTAGTCCACACACAAGACACTGAAGTGGATGCCTAGGCCATGGTTTGTGTTACGTTTATTTTTACAATGCAGCTATTTCCACTTGAGCTGTTTGCGGGAACAACTAGCCACTCTTCGCAAATTTTTCAAGTTGAAGCCAATTTAGGCAATTAATTACATCTAATTGCTTTGATTCGCGGATAAATTCAATACATAACAAACACTGATCGAAATAATGTCACACGAAACGAGAAGGTCTTATCGTTATCTACGATGATGTCATTCTTTATAAGACACTTTAATTAAATCTCCGAGCAACTTTAATGTTAATAATACCACTTACTTTCATCGTCCATAATTCATACCACTCAAAATTAACACAAAATAATCAACAAACCCCGAAAAAATAAACAAACGTTAGGACATCAACCCCAATTATTTTCTTTCTGACAGATCGAACAAACGTAAACAATTTACCTGGAGCACCTCATACACGCGTGAAATATTTCGCTTTACGGGTCACGCTTGTCGCCGCAAAACTGCCACTTGTCAAACAGCAGCGAAATTGGACAGCTGTAAATGTCAGCCGACCGTCAAAGTCGTTCAATCATTTCCATATGTTTACGGAAAGTTTGGTTTCCGCGACGGCTTCTTAACTTTACAGGAAATTAAAAGAGCTCGCTCGATAGCTTATCAGTGTTTCTGCTCGCCGTTCAATCAGCGACCATAATAAAAGCAACGATAAGGGCGTGAAGTCGATAATTTTGCCTTCGCAAGTGGCAAGAGGTGAAATTATTGAATTTGTACATCGCGTGGGCGAGTCGATTTCGTTTCGTTTGCGAGGCGAGGCTGCGTCGGTAATCCAATTAGAATTGAAATTTGGAGCTCGTCAAGTGTGAAGCATTGAAACAATATCGCAATGTCCCTGGAGGAGCCAGCGCCCGTGAATCCGGCCGACTTGAAGGACCTCAAGGAGCGGATGCGACTGATCTCGGAAGCTGACCCGAAGCAGTACCACAACGAATACTCGTTGAAGCGCTATCTGCGAGCCTTCAAAACAATCGACCCCGCGTTTCAGGTAAAGTAGCTAAACTTGCAAAGGCATTGCAATCTTATCGCAACGTTTGGGAGTAGAAAGTTGGCCGAATAAGATGAGCAAACATGTTGGGCTTATCTTGCAATCACCACAAACGTTTCCAATAAAAACATCGAAACGAGAGTAATTTGCCCCGCGAGAAGATTGCGCAAGTGGCGTAGAGAAAGCCAGGGCCAAATCGTGCCTTTCTACAATGCACTTTGCCTCGCGAACGCGGTTCATCACTCCACATTCGACGGTTGAGCTTTCACTTATGTTTTTTGAATCAAACTCAACTGATTTGATACAGAATGCTCCCAAACGCTGAAGAACGATTCTTGAGCTCGTGCTATCAACAAAGATCAATTACATTGCTCCTGCACACCAGAAATAATCAAGCCCTCCTTCCTCTCTTCCAGGCGATTCTGAAAACGAACAAATGGCGCGAAGACTACGGCGTGCAGAGCTTGAAAGAAACACCCGCCATAACAAATCACATAAACAAAGCGCGAGTTCTTCGCAACCGCGATTGCGTAGGGCGTCCGGTTATCTACATTCCAGCCAAGAATCACAACGCTTCCGAACGCGACATTGACGAGCTCACCAAATTTATAGTGTATTGTCTCGAGGAGGGTTGCAACAAATGCTTTGAGGAGGTCGTTGATAATCTGTGCATCATTTTCGATTTGGCCGAGTTCAGCACCTCGTGTATGGACTATCAGTTGGTGAAGAACATGATTTGGCTGCTCAGCAAACATTATCCCGAACGATTGGGTGTTTGTCTGGTAATAAACTCGCCGGTCGTCTTCTCAACAATTTGGCCTGTGATTCGAGCCTGGCTCGATGAGAACACCGCCAAGAAAGTGGTTTTCGTCGACAGCGAATTGACTCTTTGCCGGTACATCATTCCAGACATATTGCCGAACGATATGTAGATGAAAACAATAATCCATAATCAACACACCTGAACATATAGTTAGTAAGCGAACAAACTATACGTATCGTCAGAAGTTGTTCTACTTTTAGTTGTCCTTCGGATTTTAAGTTGATTGAAATAGATCTATGATTGTGTTACGAAAAATAAGGAAATGTATCTGTGTCTATGATGCAATGGGTCTGGCTACGATGGTGAGCAGTCTATTGCGATGAATTAATAACTTCATTTATTGTATTGTATTGACAAGGCTAAAGTCGCGAAATCTATGTTAGCTGTAACATAAAGAGAAATATATATTTGTGTCTAATATACATTCATTCAGATGAGATTTACGCGGGTATTTTACAAAACTAGTGAAATGTAATTTATATGAAGCGTAAAATTTAGAACTGTGGTCAATTGAAGTGAAAAAACTATTGAACAACAGAACAAAATTTGTTTTTTCTTGAAATTTATGACTACTTCGATTCTAGAAGGGACATGAATTGACCCCGATCAATGGATGACTAGTCGTTGCGATGTTGTTGCTCCCAAAGCTGTTACATACTATTTCTTGATTATGTCCAAATACAATGACGCTACCACGTGATTACTTTAGTTCTATTCACATCAGTCACACCATAAAATTTGTCAACTTAACACTTGGGCATCACTAAACCACTAAACAGACTAAGATAATAACTGGCAAACTTTCAATGCTACTCTTACGAAGGACCGATATGTTCTAAATTGCCTCTTTGAAATAACGTTCCATCTTTACCAAAGATTGTTTCAATACAATATGCCGATGGCATGCATTTACAGCAAGCAATTCCACGCTGCTTGACTTAACAACATTTAAAAACAAAGTTTATTTCCTCAATATCCAATTATTTTATCTATATTAATCTCAAATTCACAACCTTTCCTATTATTTTTTCGAGCGAAATCACGCTTCAATTTAATTTTAATCCATTCTAAGTATGTATACAAATGTTCGGCTTCGCCTAGTGTCGATTCCACGAGAAAAATCTTCGAGAATCGGTCCTTACATTGTTGGACTTTTTCTTTTTATGGAGCTCATTTGTATAGCCCAGGTCAAGTAGTGCGTCGTCTGCTTGCTAAGCAACTAGCAAATCTACTGAACTTATTCAGGTTTAGTGGCATATGCTCTCCAACTTGTTTCAGTTTGTTTGGTCAAATAACAATTGAGTCATTTTGTCAGCTTAACATTAGATTTATCAAACAAAACTTTTCGCTGAAACAATATCAAAAGTTTACAAAACAAGATCAGATAAAGTATCTCGATATCTCAGGTAGTTTACGAGAAGCGTGTAAACAAAGAAGAGTTAATCAAAAAGTTATATGTCTCGGACTATTTTCCACTTTATTTTAATAAAACTGTTAAAAAAACTTTAAAAAAAACAACGATACCTTCCTTTGAAAAGGATATTTTATTTTTATACAAACATAACGTAACGATACAACACTGAGGAAGGTAGCAAGTAGCTATTGAAACATATGTTTGTATAAAAATAAAATATCCACTTCAAAGGAAGTTATCGTTGTTGTTTTTTAACAGTTTTATTAAAGAAGAGTTATTTTCCCCATGAATCGTGGTGGCTTTGTACTGCCTTAAAGACAGACATCTGCTTGCCTGTGAAGAATTTTTCCTGCACATCACTGCGATATGATCAGTTTAAATTGCTTACAGGCCTCGATAAACCTGATTCAATATATCATATTTGCAAAATGTCGCACCTTCCTCCTTGCGTACAGGAAAAAACCATTCTATCAGATGGGAAGTGTGGTTTCGGCGTAACGACTGGCTCCTCTTCAGGTGCTGCCATTTAGCCACTCGTTACGAGACAGCACTACCACCGCTCGCTATATTTCAACTATTTTATAATTTTACATCTGCGAATTATAACGACTGTCAATTTGTTTCGTATGTATGCCTACGTAGCTTTTTCATTATTTAAGTTTTATCATGGGTTAGAACCTCCTGGTCTATTCGACAACTTTCGTCTCTTAGTGTGCTTTTGGTTAACGACTTGCTAACACTATTGATTCACATTAGTGGAGGTTCTTGTTTCCAGACTTTTTTGGCCGGTACCATTATTAAATGGGAAGTGTGGTTTCGGCGTAACGAATGGCTCCTCTTCAGGTGCTGCCATTCTATCAGTCTGCAGAATTTTCGGAAAGAATATTCTATTTTTAGTAACCAGACTAAAGAGCTTCAGTTTAAATTTTTTTTCATCGTTGGAAGGTGGGAATCTTTAAAAGATACCGGAAATCAAAAAACAAAAGTGGAGATTGGTGCTGCATAAAGAAATCTTTTCTAAAATAAATTTCTAAATTTAATAAAACAAATTGAAAACACAAAACGGCAAAAGCAACGACAATAATTATTAACATCACAATAAAATAGGATTCACTTACATCTACTATTCATTGGTGATGGTGAAAATCCTCTTCCAAAACAATTATTTTTATATTATAAAAGACAAACATTAGACTTTTTGAAATGCCTACACTTTTGCGCGATATATTTTGATCCTGACAGTTTTTACTACTAAAAGGGACAGCAACGATTTGTTACTTTGTTTATTTCATTTTTTAATAAGCCTTGTTAGTTAAATAGACTTATTTAAAAAATCTCGAGAAAACTTCAAACAATACTCTGAAGGATGAAAATGCTAACTGAACGTATAAAGCGGCAAATATTTAATCAAAAATACAGTTTATAAACAATTAACTTGAATACATACTTGATTTCGATTTTTTATTCACAACTAAACGGTGTATTGTCTGATTCAATACTCTATTTTTACGAACTAAAACACATTAACTACCGTATATTTTTATCACCAATTTATTGTTGGACTCACCAATATTTTTGTTGTCTGACTAAATTGTTCACGGTGTCCTCTATGTTTAAGGGTACGTCTATAAGATGTCTTATTCCTTCTTTTTGTTTATTCTCCGATTTTTTTTGTCGATTTAGTTTTCTCTTCTATACATCGATTTTTTGTTGGTTGGGACTCAATATTTTTTTTCATCTCCCGAATTCTCGAAAAGCTCAAACAATTTGATTCCTGCAAAACAATTTTGTTGCCAAAACATCTTTTTGTCCAATTTTCATTCGAGTCGAATATATTTCTGGGCCTGCAAAACATTTTTTGCACCCATCAAATTTGTTTTCAACCGAACAAATATTTTTAAGACACAAAGAAAATTTATTGGATAACGAAAAATGTTGTTCGACTCACTAAACAATTTTTTGGACTCACCTTAGTATGCCTTGCTCTTTTCGATCTCTTGGAATACACTTTGGATAATCTGTGAAATAAGAACTCTTGGACACGATATTTTCACTAGAACGGTTAAAACTGACTGATATTGGCAGCTTTTCAAGAAAAACATATTGATTGAACTGTATAAAATTGTTTTCTTAAAACTTATTTAATTGACTTAATTTTTTCCGCATTGAATAGGACGTGGAATCGGAATTCTCCGAGAAATAAGGAGATTTTGCAGCCTTAAAATACCTAAAAATCCTCCAAACCTACATCGTCCTCAATATTTATTTGTTTGTTTAGTACTTAGCCACAGATAAATATCGATATAAGAGATAATACTAGAATCTTATTAGTTTTTATCCATCATAGCGATGAAAGTATCCTGCAAGCATTTCCAAGAACATCCAATCGTTTAGCTGCACAGCTTTGAGTTATTCGGTAGTATTAATATTTTATGTTTTTCAAATACTTTTTTAATAATCAGCACCAAAAAATCAATAGGATCATCTTGTAATCGCCTCGAAATTGAAATTTTCAACATATCTTTACGTTTTGAGGTATTTAGAGTATATTAAAAGTGTTTTTAGAAAGATGGATGATTGTGTGTGTGTGTGTGTATGTAGAGCATAACTCACGTAAACAAAGTCATATCGACTTTGTTGAGATGTCAATCGCAGCGTCTTTGCAATCTTAAGAGCTGTTTTTGAGAAACTTCGGTCGAGGGGGTTTGCTGTTTCGACCCCTTGAAGGTCATTTCTGTCATCCGCTATATTTCGTGAACTAAACATACGACTTGGATTGTTAAGGTACCAACCGACGCGTATTGACATTTGTGTGATTTTATGAATTTTTTTTAAAAAAAGTGTTAGTGCCGTTTTTGAAGCGCAAAAAAATTAGGGTTTATTCACAAAAAAGTAAAAGTAAATGTTTAACCTGATTTCCACAACAAAGTAATAAATGTTTATAAAATTTATAATTCTTATCAGTTTTTGTAGAGAAACCAGCCAAACTTGTTTCCATGATTACAAAAAAAAATTAAATTAAAAATAGTCACCATGTAAAAAGGGTTCAGACGAAAAATATTACCTTATATCTCTTATTCTAAAGACATTGTTGTAAAGTCGATCAAAGTTTATTAATATTTGCATAATTTGAGCAGATTTTGAACAGTTTTCACAGTATTCAATCAAACCAATCTATTTCCCCTGCATCCACCAAAATCCTTACGTAATCAATGGACGCTCTCGTAGATGATACGATTAATATTAACTCATTCCTGCTACTGCTATGAATAGCTCTCATTATTATTATTTAAAGAAGTATTATTTTTACAATTATTATTGTGTTTCATATTTTTAATGTTTATGTAAATATTACTGGAAAGTTGACCATGTGAACCTCAAGGGTCGCACCTCGCTGCTTGTTTAATTTTTTGCCTTGAAGCAGATTCTCTAGGTAACCCTCTCTATCTGTTTTTACAATTACGATTTAAGAGACGGCTCGTACTTTTGTGGCTGGTCATTGGAGTAGGCTAGGTTTTCAATCAACTGTCTGGTATTATTTTTAAGCGATGAGCTATCATACTTTGTACTTGCAATTTATAATTGTTCTCAAAACTATGCAAAAATCTCACCTTCGCATAGTACTTTTGGTATATTTTACGCATATGCTCTTCGTCTTGAATATCTGAATTTTTTGAGAATAACTATGTTTAAAATGGACCTGATTTGCGAAACGGCTGTTGAAAATAACCGTCAAAACTACATGAAAATTCATCGGACATAGTTTTTCCAAAAACAAAATTTGTCCTTTTAGAGTACAATACTGAAAGTGAAATCAAGATGCTCGCAACATTATTTACCTGGTTGAATATCAATAACGTTCCAAATATTCATTACTGATTAGTTCCCATGAAATTATTCAACGCTAAGTTGATATTGCCTGGTAAATATTCCATCTTACTGGACAACTGCTAAACCTTCCGAGCAAATAAATCAACTGGTGATATCTCTATCCATCTCCACTTGTACCATGACCATGCTCCATTTTCTATTCAATTTTCGCCAAGAACACTTAAACCCAAGACCCTCTTCGAGTTGAAACACTCTAAAGTGTATGTTGACCATTTAAAAAATCGGAGGTGACAAAAAAACAAGACGATACGAATCGTCTCTTTTTGCCATCCTCAGATATTTGTGCCATCATCAATCGCACAAATCCTCGAGGCTGTATTCAATTCGTGTAAACATTTCGCGGATGAAATTATTACAAGGTGGCCAAAACGAGGCAGACGTGAGGTCACCAAAGATATTTTCGGTCGACACCTTTCCCAGCTATTTGCCGCATTTCCAGCAAGATTAGTGTCGTCTAAACGACACTAGCTCGTTTATCAGCGCGCTCAAAGAAATGGTTATTAGACGTAGTATATCCGTGCTGGCTGTACCCGAATCTTGAACCTGTATCTGAACCCTCCGATCTGTATGCATGGATCAGCAATGGATCCGCGCAGATACTGTTGGAATGGCCAGTGTTTAAGTATTTAAGCGGCAATTACTGGCGGCCACTTTCTAGCTTTTTGTCATGATCCGAGAAGGAGGTCCGTGCCGCGGGTTATCAGTGGATCTAAGGCCCGACCGAGGGGGCCCAGGTCGCAGCACGTAGCCTCTCCCATAAAAGACCTTAAAGACTTTCACCACGGTCTTGTTTGTCCACACATGCTGCACGCATCAATTGCTATTATTGCCGCAATAAGCGGTTTTGCTCGTCTTCAGCGTTTTTCAGCATTGTCTTCGTTGGGCTTCCTTTTGTTTTGGCGGGCATTACTTAACCAATAATTAGATACGTACCTTCGCGATGATGGTGACTAATTGCATCGCTTGGTGAGTTTCGAATCAATGATGCAATCGAGCGGGAAAAGCGACGGTGGTTGCTTTTATGTAAGTTACGTTTGCTTATATTCATTTTCAATTTGATTAATTTATTTACTTATCTCTGAGCTCTCGGATTATGCAGCCAGTATCGAAATTAGTGCACAAATATAATAATTAAGACAATAAAGATTTTAATAAAAAAAATCGGTAAAAGTTAAGATTACGGCCCCCACCTCCGATGACGGGAGTAGGGAGGATCGAAAGAAGGCGTACTGTAAGGTACTAGTTCTGTTATGCGGCTTTTTCCAGGCACACTCGAGACCGGTTGTGCCTCCCCCAATTCCTCCCCAACCACAGCGTTGGAGTTGATAACATTCAGAAGATGCCGGACTTTATGGTTGGATAGCCAGTAAGAACTCTCTGGTAACGGCAACTAATCGAAAGAAAAGAATAAACTTCGCGCGGGACCATTTAATCTGGAAAAATTAGTGAAAATTCATCCTTTCGCGCGACTCGTCGCGCACAAAAAAAAATCGCATTGGCCCTAGTGACAGGAGATATGTAAGACGACCAAGAAGTAAAGAATTCGACCCTTGCTCCACTGCAACTGTTGTTAAGCACGAAGGTGGTTTCATCAATGTTTGGGGATGTTTCTCGTGGTTTGATGTTGGACCAATACACCGTATAGAAAGAACATCAACCAAGGAAAAGTACGTTGACATCTTAGAAAACATCATGTTGCCATGGGCTGAGGAGAATCTTCTTATCATGAGGAAGTTTCAGCACGACACACAAAGAAGATTCAGGAGTACAACAGGGTCAGACTGACCATCAACCAGGCCGGTTGATGTGGTTTTGTAATTCATTGTTTTTAGTTGGTAAACTAACTAACTCAAGGAGAATGAATTATACGTAAGGATTCATTGACAAATTGAGTTTTTTCTTAGTAAGTTACAAGTGTTTCAAACGTTTATCGAAGCGCCCAGACTGATTGATTGCATCTAGATGCAATGCTAGCACTAATTATCCGAAGCTCATTTTTATCTGTATTCCCATCCAAATTAATTACCACTTGGAGCTGATGCTTCTCGCCCGACATTTCGCCAATCTATTTATCTCTTCAGTGGTGGTGGCTACTGTGCGTCTACACGAGGAATGCCCTCCTGCCGCGATTCGGCCCCGGCTGATCGGCGAACAGGTGAATGATGATGGCTTTTGGCTCACCTCGGATTCGGTGCCACATTCCAGGCAACTTGTCCGCGATTCGCCATGTACCTTAATTGCACTTTCGGCGTGGTACGACCACGATGGGTGCTTGTTAGCGCCCAACGTCGTCCAAGAGTGCTTTCTTTATGTATTGAATAACATCGCATCTCGGCAAAGAGCTCGCATATGCGGGGAAGCATCCAATTACGATTGGGCTTAGATCCATTAGATGAAATTTGAGTTCAAGGACGACAAGCATGGTTGTTTGCCGTGCCGATTGACGCGGAGCACCTTGCGTTCCCAGGCGACTTTGCGGCATGCGTTACAGAATACAGATTGCGGCCCCACATGCGAATATTAGCATGATTCGCCATGATATACAATATCAGCTCGAGATGTTGTAATTGTGGAATTTATGCAAATCGTTATCGTCGGCGCAAGCGTTCCGCAGATATGTTAAGCGGTTCGCGCCCGGATCGAGTGAACCAGAACGCGGAGCATGTACTTCGTATGCATTGCATCATCGCGCGGAGTCGCCGTTTATCTAGGACAACCGCCAACTTGTCGCTATTTGTCTGAAAGATCGCAGCGTTCACGACTATCGTGTTCGGGGACAATGCGTGTAGGAGTCACTTTTCTAGAACCCACCAGACCCGTTGAGGATGGAATGGATGGCGGTGCAATGGGGTCCTCATTTGTATGATTGATGAGTGACGCGAATAAAACTGCCAAGTACTAACGACAATCTAGGTTTTTTTCATCAAAAACTAGTATTTCTTGAAAAGATAATTTACCTAGATACCTGGGAAAAGGCAAGTCGTAGTAGCGCATTAAATCCAGCTAGAGTTTCTTAACATTTTCATAAAATCTTGATAGAAGGTATTAAACCATTTATATAGCTTTTCAAGTTAATATTTCTAAGGAATCTTTTATATCTTGGTATTTATTTATCCAAAAAAACTACATTTTAGAGTTACGGAAAATGAACTAAAAATTACTCGATCGATAATAATATCAAAAGTGACAGTTGTCAACCACGCACAAAATACGCGCGTATCAGCACATTAGGAGCAGCTTTCTCTACAGTGTCTTTGATTGGCTAAGGGAGGAAAGCGCGCAAATATTCAAACTTGGAGCATACAAAAATGCAAACACAACAGAATCCTTGCAAAGAAAAGTACGAACGCGATCTTCCCAATCCGTGTTCAGTCAAAGAAATGGTAAGAAGCATAGACTTTAAATTTACTGGGATGTAAAAATAAAAGATAAGCCGCGAATTTGGACAAAAATTTAACTTCTTCCAATCACTTCAACCATTAATTATTTAATGAAAATTTGTAAATTCTATTAAACCTGAAGATGATCTAAAGATCGAAACGCGTGATAACTGCAACGGCATATCAGTGTTGTGTACATCTTACAAAATATTGACGACAATATTAGAAAATATGCTTAAAGTGTATGCTGACATCATCATCGGAGAATCCCAAGTTGATTCCAGACCAGGAAGAACTACAATTGATCAAATATTTTCAGTAGAACAGGTGCTGAAAAAGTACTGGAATTATAAAATTGATATGCACCAAATATTTGTAAAATTTCAACAAGCAATATGGAAGGTACTATAAAAAATTCTGCTCGACTTCAAGATACCATCCAAACTTCTGATGCAGTCACCCACGTCAACATTGACGGTAAACTTACAAGGGACACAGGCCTGAAACAAGGAAATAGACACTCAATCAAATGGGGATATACCTGTATACATAATTTTTGAGTTACGTAAAATACGGCAAATCTATTGTGCCAGTCGTCTAATAAGCTTGACTATGCTTATGTAGCACTACAATGCGATTCTAATGCACATCCGTTCCTATTGCAGAAAAAGATAAGATAAGAATGGCCAGAACTACGCTAAGACCAATCCATCGGCAATGCAACTCATCTCAGTTGCATTCGGAATGGCATCCATCGAAGAAGTCTTGGAGGCTCGACCGATTAATTCCAATAGTGAGCTTCTTGCTTTTCAACTTCCCAGCCGGAATATCGTGTGGAAGGATTTAATAGCGCCCATAAGTCGTCGAGGTCCTGCACGAAATCTAGGACGAAATTTTAAGCATTTAAGTCTAGAGCAAGACAATGGATTGCGAAAGAGTCCAGGAGTGGCCGAAGTAATGGTGTGCCATGATTTGAAAGGAAATTATCGGGAGGATAGGTAGGCTAGTTGATTTAGTGGCGGTTGCAAATGGACGACTTGGTGTTTGGTTTGCAGACGATATTCATCCTCGAAGAAATGGGATGATTATAGATTCTATCATTGGTCGGGCATTGATTATTTCTGCTACTTTAGCCATAAATATGTGACCATACCTCCAGCTGGATGGATTAATGCAGCACACAAGCATGGAGTTGTTATGTTAGGTAAGATATTTATTTGTATATGATGATTGAGCTACAATCTCAAACTAGCCACATTTAAACTTTTACGTTGACTGCGCTATAAAATCTAATAAAAACGATTAAAAATTTGTGGAAAAAAATATTTTAATCAGATGAACATTAAGACTTCCTTTCAGTGAATTTATGATATTTTTTATACATTCCAGGTACATTTATAGTCGAGGGTGGAAACTGCGGCTTCATTTCGGAAGTTCTTAGAACCCGCGATGTGATCGACCAAACTGTAAACGCATTAGTACGATTGTGTGAGCATTTCTGCTTCGAAGGCTACCTCTTGAATATTGAATGTGCCATGAATAGTAGCCTCATACCAAACCTACAATATTTTGTAGAAACGCTAACAAAGCGAATCCACACATTTATTCCACACGGTACAATAATGTGGTATGATAGCATCACCATTTCCGGAGTCCTTAACCATCAGAATGAGCTAAATCATCGCAACAAAGCATTCTTTGATCTTTGCGACGGAATGCTCATCAACTACAATTGGTCGGACGACTGTCTTCTGAGAACGGCCCAACTGGTTCGGGAGTTTCACCAAGGACAAAAGCGCAAGGTCTTTGTAGGAGTTGATGTATTTGGACGTAGTCAACAGGCGAAATTTGAAACACATCGTTTGCTGGAAAGGATAGTGCCACATGGGTTTTCAGTTGGACTATTTGCCATGGCGTGGACATTTGAACACTTGAAGAAAATCTACAATCTGGAAACGGAAGAAGGAGACGAGCTGCTCAATGACGCTTTCCTTACAAGTAACGATACGTTTTGGGATCTTCTGTGGCAATACTTTCCTACGAAACCATACACAGATTTGCCGTTCTACTCGAACTTTTGCTTGGGAAGTGGCAAGCAGCAGTTCAGCTACGGCAACAGATACCACGGGAAGTTCTTCAACCTCTCCAAGCAAGGACTGCAGCCATCATTACCACTATACGGATTGATTGAAAGGAGCTTCGATGAAGGTCTGATTGGCGGGTCGTGTCTATCCATCAAGCAGCCCAATGAACTCATTCGTTTGTTCTGCACTGATTTCCAGATTTCAAAGTCCTTTATTTTTGCATTTGCATCGAAAGTAATGCACGCAACTGCTGATTTGGAATGCGCTCTACAAATCACTGTTCGCGAAACTATTGTAGATCGATTTCAAATAGTGCTGGGCAGCAGTCGATCATCGATGGTAGACGGAAACCAAATCCTACTTCCTCCTGTTGAAGAGAACGAAACAAGCAGAGTTGCTGAATATCTTCAACGGAGTTTTATTCAACTTCGACTGCCTTTTGCCTTGGCGAACGACTGGAAAGTTCGTTATTATATTGGGAATTTCAGTAAACCCGTGCAGGTTACAGATATTGGGGTGATTTTGAAGGCACCCATCGTGGAAACTGAGGCATATTTGGGAGCGATTCATTTTCATGCGGGTAACTTTGAAATGGATGGATCACCAGTTATAAGATTCGATGAAATCGATATGAATAGTTGAATTTAGTGTGAAAACAGTTTTAATTTGATGATAATGTACTATTTGATGGTATGATTCAATATAGTATAAATATTTGGAATTTATGCCAATACAATGAAATAGTGTAAACATTTGAAATGAAGTCAATAATAGAAAAGACAATGTGGGAGATCAATAAGCTGTGTCTAAATGAGGGCTGAAAACAAACTAAAGAACAAACCTACATTAAAATATGATAGAAAATTGACAAAGATATGCGTAACCGAAATGTAATCTGAATCCATGTGAAATTCAAATGGTACATTTTATAAACTTCTGATTAAGAAGGTAGTAATGGTAAGAATGCTAAAAAACAGTTTAATTTTCAATATTTTTTCTCAGCTTTTTTATTGTATATAAATTTTAAAATTTGCATGGGTGAAATAAACGTTTTGAAGATTACAAAAAAATATTTTTTATTTTTTTTTCATTATTCTACTAATTTATAGAGTGCGCCGGAAGTTGATGTCTCGAAAAATGCCACGTCCCTCTGCGGACATATAATTTCAGGAATAAAGAATTTCAAACCAAACAACCAAACCGCATTTTAAAGAGGAATGTTTCTTACGTGACAAGCTATAATAATATCTTGAAAAAATGAATCAAAAAAATAGCGGTTGTTTCAAATTTTCTCTCTCAAAAAATCGCTTTTTTCCGTTTCTTTCACTTGCCAAATTTTTTGGGATTAATTTTTGATCTATATTGTGGTAGGTTACCACACATGATACTTTAATAAAGTAGCATACCAAATTTGAATTAAATCGGTTCGGCCAATTTGGAAAATAAGTGTCCGCAGTCGAAAAAACGTCATTTCGAGAAAAACGCGTTTAAAGTTTCGATTACCGAAAATATCGCTTGAAAACCGAAACTGGCGTGCGCGCCAAAACTGCCGTAACTTCTCTATTTTTGAAAATATCTGGGAAATTTTGAGAAGTGGTTTCTGAAGGTATAATAAATTGAAAAATGAAAAATTAATTTTTCAAAATTATAACCGGTACTACCCCCTTAAGGGAGGAAATACATGTAACTGCTCAAAAAAATCGTTTTTTCTCTCTTATATTAAAATGTTTCAAATACTCTACGAATACGCCAAAAAAAGTTTTGAAGTGATATTCGTATTAGCTTTTGAGTTATAGTCCGTTATAGGCAGCGCGGCGTTACCCAGTAAGTCGAGCACACCTGCCGCGCGTCCCTGCCTACTTTCTCTCCTGCGCTATGTGCTGTTCTCTAATAATGTATCCCTACCATATTCTTACAAATCTGAAATTCTAAGGAAATAGGACCAGGAAACGCTGACTAATGAGTAAGTTACAATAAAAACTAATAATCAATGGTTAAAGTAGTTAAACTAGTGCAAACTTTAAACGCGTTTTTCTCAAAGTAGTGCTTTTTCAACTTCCGTACAAAATATCTCAAAAAATATCGAACCGATCCGGCTCAAATTTATACCAAATCTACAAAAGAGGCTTACAGGCTACAGCTTTTTGTAATTTCGGAGAAATAATTTGTGAATTAATGTTTAAAACCCGAATTTTTTGAAAAATGATCCATATTTTTGTTTAATCTAAAATTAATGTAAGCATTACATTTTTTTTTTATAAATTTAAAGGTCAACCTATAAACTATACATCTCATTTACATATTTTTCTTCTTCTGAATGTTTCAGGATCTCCGGAAATAGCGTTAAGCTGTACGATGCATTTTTTAACGTGTTTTTTGCATTCGTTCGCATCGCCGCCATTTTGTGGTGAAAAATTATAAAAAAGATATTTTCAAGTACTTTGAGACATGTAATTTGGGGATTTCATGTTAAAAATCTTCTGAATAAACAACATATATTTTTTAAATCAATCTGAAGTTAGCATTTTTTTTAAATTTCACATGTGTCCACCCCCCCCCCCCTAAATGATATATTTTAATTTGATGCATACTTCGAGCCAATTAAAAGAGGCAAATAATGTAATAACATTGTAGCAAATGCAATTTTTACTTTCCCGGCTAGATTCTGCAATAAATCCAAGCTTACAATTTATGTTTTCGGTTGAAAAGTGGCATCGAAAGGTGTGTTTTTTCCAAATTCTGGTTTGAGTGTTCTAGCCATCACCAGAGTCTTTGAAGAAATTATGCAACTTCTGTTCTATGAAATATTGTAGTAAATATATCTAAGTTTTTATGAACATTCAGTGAATGAAGTAATCCATCCACCAAAATCTCTCTAAAACAATTTCTCTTCCCAATGCCCAAATTTTTTTTTCTTGTTCGTTGTTTTTTCCTCAGCAGTCCACACAATCCATCATTTAAAAAGCGAAAATCTCCATTGCAGAAAAAACAGTCATTGACCACGACGATTTATCACAATTATCGTTAGCTCTTGGTGCAGATCACAACACCATACACCAAAAGCCCGAAGCTGGGTAATTCGCTCCAGTATGTCTGAGCTAGGTGGAAAAGCTAGCAAGCAAGCTAGCAAGAAAGCAAGAAGTAAGCAGTAACCACTAAGCAGTAAGCATGCATGACAGATGCGCAATGTTGTAAGCAATGAATAAATCTGCACCCGTTATTAACTTCTGCAATTTTGAAAAGGGTGAACTGCATGAGGAGAGAGCGATACCATGATGCCCCATGCTTTGCAAGAAGTAAAAACTTCCGGGGAAATTACAAGATCGTCTTGTTATCGACGCGAACAGTGGATGGTGGAAGACAGTGGATTGAATTTTCACATTAACTTTGTTTCCGAGAAGCCGATCAATATTGATGCAGCCATGAAATAAATAAAGATTCATTTTCCTGGGTAGTTCGTGCTTTGTCTGTTTTGGAAGGAAACAAAAGACTGAAGACAGTAACCCGAATTCGTGGTACACATGGAAACATTTATTTCCGCAGTTAATTAGTTGATGTGTCATAATGTAAACCAAAAACTAATATTTTTAAAATATGATAGCAGACAAAAAATTTAATTCAATAGTAAAAGTTGAATTTTCCCCATTACGTTAAGCAGTGAAAGACCAACAAATAATTTCGTAGAATTGCGATTCGACTTTGTTGGGAACGTATGCGTGATTTTATTAAAGTTCGTATAGAAAAATAGATTATTTTTGAATTTTCAAACACCATCTCCATCCAAAAAATTTCATAAGCAATTAAATTTATGAAATTCTGTTCACTATTAACGATTTCCATTATGTTGTTGATAAACAATTTTGTCACTAAATTGTTTAAAACATTTTCTTTGTCACTAAATTGTTTAGAAATTTTTTTGTCGCTAATTTTTTAGAATTTTTTTTGGCGAAACTTCTCCAATTTGTTTTGTATAGTAGAAAATAATAAAATAGCCTGGGAATACGTCGTTCTGTATGAGAGGATGTAATTAACATTGAAATCTAATTCAAAAATTGTTTCAGGGAAACATATTCCGGAAAATATTTTATTCAGAAGACATTGATACGAAAAATTGACGTGTATTATTTATGCAACAATTTTCAGAAATAAATTACAAGGAAAATTTGAAGAGAAATTTTTCTGAATGAATCAAATGTCGTTGTAAAAGATTTATTAGTTTCAAATATGGTTAGTATGATTTGACTAGTTTCGTGGATTTTTTTTATTAAGTTCATTGAAATCGTGAGTACAATTTTTTGTAAATTTTTTTTTTGTTGGAGCATTTTGAGAACTGTAGAAAATTTTCCTTAAATTTGGTGGCCCATCTTCACTATATTTTACTTGATGAAACGGTTTATAAATGTTCTATTGATTTCATTAGTTTTTCAGCATCTTTTGTAAATATTTCATCGTGTTTTTGAAATGTTGGTGGGAAAAATTTTGCGAAAATAGTTTCATATTTACGTTTAAAAGCGACCCATCAATATATTTTTAAATCAATCAAAGGTATTGCTATTTGCAGTATCAGTATTTAATTCGTCGAAACTTGATTGAAATATGATTGTTATAAGTTAAATAAAAGAATGCAACATATTAAATTACTGTTCGACTATAATAATGTAAATAATGTTCACAATCTTTTTTGCGTTAACACATTAAATATTTTCTTCATTTTTTGTTTTATTTGGATTGCGCGTGAATTTGTTGATAAAAAATGACATAGGTATGTAAATTTTATCTCGCAAGCGAAATTTTTGCAAGTAGTCTTCAAAAGCAAAGTGGGGAAAGCGAAATATTCTGGGAATTTTATCAAACTGATTGGACTTGTTCGAACTTTCAACACACTATAGGAAGCACAACCGAATTCTCATAACAGAAAGCGTTCCAGGTTTAACCGTGGTTACCTGACGAATTGTCTTGACACCATGGCCTTCTTAGACCACGGGTTACGATGAGATCGCACCAAATCCTCCATAAACGTACTAGTCAGTAGCTCATAACAGGTGTCGGTAGTGCTTTTCCGAGTATGAGTATCAGATCTTATCCAGAGCTTGCATGGACTCCTTCATTATTCCTGGTACAGATTCGGACCTATCAGCATCCTTACCGCTCTTTGGGAAGTGGCACCTCTGTTGATAACGCAACAGCACGGCAACGCACCGCAATACAGCAGGATTGCGAATAGCTACCGGTTCCAAACTGTATTAGAAATGACTGTACCCCTTTTGGGTGTCAAGTACAGCCACCAAGTTTCAACCAATAGGTTCCTCACCGGCGCTGGCAGGGCACAAGTCCCTGAGACCTCGGCTCCTTTGGCACCAGTATACCCCTGGTAAGGTTTCGAGAAAGTGCGTGCACAACTTCTTCGATTGAAGGGATGTTGCTCTGAGCATCGGTCGGAACCCCTCCTCCTTTGCACTGGCTTGGGACAGTTCTTCTGCCTGCTTAGGTCTAGTACTAAACATCTACTGATCGACACCCCCGGACACTCTTTTTGTAAGGTAGTAGTTCGGCTATGTGACTTTTTCCAGGCATACTCGAGGCCGGTTGTGCCTCCCCCAGTTCCTCCCTTGTACATTCTGAAAACCCTTCAATTTGCCACAAAGTGTATCTTATTATACACAGTGTTGGCGTTCTTTTAACGTACTCCAATGCTACCTACTTGTAAAATAATGCAAGAGAGTACAATTTTCATGCCCATGCCTTGCTGGATCCAACCAAAAATAAGAAACAAAAACATTGCTAAGTAGTTTGTCGTAGATTTTTAGGTTTTGAATCTGATAATTATAAAAAGTTCTCCTTTTTTCTGTATAAGCTTGGATTTGATTTTTTATAAAAATATAAAAGGGGTGAAATTTTTCGGGTAAAAGTTAACGTGGGAACATTTTCTCCCGCTTCAAGAAGAATCAGCCATTGACTTTATTTTCTCTTTTGTTTGGCAAAGGATTTCAATTTGAACGAGAAATCTCAGGATTAAATACATAAATAAGATACTATGTACACCGTCAGCTGGTGAACATGGTGTCAAAGGAGTCTGAGCAGTAAATTCCCAGACATAATTCTTGGAAGTAATCTTTCTACGAATTTTCAAACCATGTTGGTTTAATTTTGATCTATTAGTAACACGTTAAGCTTTTTGAAATCATATTTTTCCATTATAAGATATAAAAAGAAAACGAAAAATATGAAATGAATTTAGGGGAGTATTCAACACTTCCTTTTGGTCCATCTTTTTGTGCCGAAAAAGATTAGGCATATTTAGGGTTTTTTTTGGGGTGATGGATGATGGATGATGCTTTAATCTATCCGAATCTACTATAGCTTCTTGATATAATTACATAATTTTCGATAAACTCTGAAAACTAGGTACGAAAATGCCCAATACTTAAATATTTACGAACTTCAGGCCTCCATGAAACTGTAGCTGAGAATAAAAGTAAGATGATAGTATTTCGGATATCATCTTCTATGGTTTGATTATAATTTAACTGATTTTGGTCCATTTGCAAGCAAAAACGTGCTCGTCAAAAGCACCTTCGTTGAATATTAAGTACTTTTGTTTTCCACTTTAACGACACTACCTTTATCTGGTTGTCCAACTCGTGTTTCTACTGTAGTAGGTCTACTATCACGATTATCTCCAGCTTCTTGCCATCTCCACAATCTGACTGTCGCGTCTAGATACAAGTTTCGGTTTCTTCGACGCTGCTAGCTGGTCGTGGTAGAGGAGGCATCCACGATACCGTGGAGTTGGAACATTCAAAGTTTTGGCGCTAGTTTGCCTGCTGCAGCGTCTAGATCCAGCTAGTAAGAGCTGTATATCCGCGGCGGTTGGTCAAAATCGTTGCTCGTACGCGTACTGCTTCGAAAGATACTCGGGACCAGGAGAAGACTGCTGTTCCCGGCAATAGGCAAAAAGGCTATCGCAGTTCATAATCTCGTTATTTCTTTCAATTCGGAAGAGTGAGTGCATCGAATTGGATACTTGAATTTGGCGGAATGAATCATTAAATGAATGAATGAATGAATAGTTCGGTTCGAAGAGGAGTTTGTTTGCCTTCTGCAATAAAAGCGAGCGTAGTGTTGTGGCGGGCGAAGAAAGTGAATTGCATTGTATAGTGCTAATAGTATTGATAATTTCCAGTGGTGATTTACTTTCGAGATTTTCATAATTGGGAGGAGAAAATACGATATATGAGAACCAACAGCGGTACGAATCGTGATCAATAGGCCTTTACACCTGTTTATCGCGCGGCGGATCGTTTAATGGGATTATAGACGTGGTGTTTTCATTAAATTTCCGATTGTGAAAGTGGTAGGTATTTATAAGATTGTAATGCATTATTGCTTGCCAACATGACTCTGTGGACGTTCCGAGATAGCTCTTAAGGTTTTATCGAAGAATCAGATTCTGGTTTTCAATGGGAGACTCATCAAATCAAAATATAAATAGCTGTGGTTCGATTATATGAAACTTGTTTGTTAGTGTTTCCTTGAATAGTTTTGCAGTTCAAGAAAAGTACCAAAAGACTTTGTTCTTTTTGCAATATAAGTCTTATTTTACTCACAAGTACTATTGATAATAATACGTACAATACATGTCACACTTGATACTGACTACTTTTGGAAGTCTCGATCCTTTTTAAAGTGTAGTGAAGCAGGGATAATTAAATAAGCAACAAAATGTAGAACTAAACTTCTGAACTAAGGTCTTTTGGATTTGCGAAGAAATAAGTCATGTTCACTTTATTCACACAGGAATTGGGAATATTTGAAAAGGAATTGTTCTCTTTGGACAGAGTTTGAGATGCTTCCTTTTTATAACTTAATAAAAAATGTAGATATCATTTACAGCAATGATGATGAATATTCAATAAATTTTTAATCATAAAATAAAGTAAAACTTGCTCTTTTCGTTTAAAAGTGTAAATATTTCACTTGGAATTATTTTTGGTTGAGTACTAAGCAATATGTAAAACAGTTTAGTTTCACTTCTACTAGAGGAAGGATGCATTCTTTCGTTTTTTTGTCTTTATAGAAAGTGATACCTTGGAAGATTCTTGTTCTTGTGACTTTAATGCAGGAACAAGTGTCCAATGTCAAAGTTTACTCTTCTCATTTTCGATGTAATTATAGAACGATGTGGTTTCTTTAATGTATCGCACTTGATAATTGTTTGCTAGATATCTGAGAATGCTTAAATTTTGCTTGTTTTTCATATTGGCTGCGAAGGTATCTTTTCAACCTGAAGATTTTTTCAGCACAAAATTCAATACAATGTTCGAATTAAGGGAAAACGATTATGGAACAATAATGTTGAATTTGTTCTTACATTTTTGGCCAAAAAGGACACTACTGCTTCAAATTTTGTGAAAAATAAAGACTACACTTGCATTTCATTGGCGGCAATCTGAATTTTTGCTATTTCTTTCTTCATTTATACATAAATTGCATTCATTGTTATAGCAAGCAAGCGTTTGTATCGGATATACTTAGTATCTTTCAATACCAATTCAACCAATTTTTTTAAATGCCACCCTAACTTTGAGGCTCGAAAAGCATCTTTACTGCCTACTGAGGAAACCATTTCAATTTCGGTAAATTGATTTAGTCCTAGCATCATTAAACTATCTGAATTAAGAAGCTTAAAGGATGAACCTGTAGGGTTGTAAGGATATTTTTGTCAAAATTTTGACAATTTTACTGATTCAATCTTTTTATTTCTTTTTGGGTTTCGATTTACGTTCCACAAATATAAAACATTTCAAGAATTACACTAAGGATTCAATCGTTAAGCAGCATTATTCATTCATTCATAGTTCAGTCACATCTCGTTGTGATCCATAATATTAATATTTTCTAAAAATTCATTTAAAATTTAAAAAGAGCTGTAGCGTCTCGGCATATTTTTCTTTTAGAATAATTTTGAATAGAACTTTTTTTTGATTTGGAAAATTTGTTTCGGAGGTGAATAAGATCTTTACTAGATTCGTTCAATAAAAAATTAGTTGTAAAGTTGAAAAGCTTGATGAAAAATATATACTGGACTACTAAAAAATGAGAAATAACAGATGAATTCAAAAAAAATTAATGGTGGTTTCATTTTTATTTTTATTTTATGGATAACATGATGTTTTGTTTATGTGAAGTAATTTTCACGAAATTTTCAAATAAAAATATAACTTCTGGACCAAGTATCAGCTCGACCCCTCTCTTAAAAACTGTACGCCACGATGATCATCAGTAGTTCTAACAAGGAGAGGCCATGGTCTCGTCGTCTCAGATTTGGATCAAATTTGGAACATAAGTAAAGGACGTCAAAGATATTCGATCCTTAAAATATAAGCCCGCAACCACCCCCCTCCCCTTCCTGTTTTTGAGAAAAACGCTTCTAAAGGTTTTAGCGTCGCTTTTGAATCAGTAAGTTTTTGCATCTGTAGGAAGCAGCGCGACAAGCTCGCGATCAAGAGGTCGTGTGTTCGATTCCCGGTCGGTATTGTTTTTTTGGAATGATTGTGTATGTAATTAGTTTAAGGTAAATCAGCAATTTTCAACTACAAATACATTTATTTTTAGAAATCAGCAAATCGTCCGATCATTAAGATTTATAAATTATACTAAAAACTCATTGTTAAACGGATGGATTATTCAAAACTGTTGTGACGGTGTTACTGTCATAATTTCAGCTGAATTTAACTCGTAGTTTTGTTATTTAAGTTTTATCATGGGTTAGAACCTCCTGGTCTAGTCGAAAACTTTCGTCTCCTAGTGCGCTTTTGGTTAACGACTTGCTAACACTATTGTTGCACATTGGTGGAATAATGAAAATGAAAAAGCTACGTAGGCATACATACGAAACAAATTGACGGTCGTTATAATTCGCAGATGTAAATTACAAAATAGTTGAAATATAGCGAGCTTGATCCATTAACAAGCCAGCGGTGGTCGTGCTGTCTCGTAACGGATGGCTAATGGCAGCACCTGAAGAGGATGCCATCCATTACGCCGAAACCACACTTCCCATTTCGTAGTTTTGTTTTGACCGCGTGCGGAAGCGGACGTGTCCGCGGATTTTAGAAAAATAGAAATAGAACAATATCGGTCGGTGATTCGATTCATGTTTTTGGAAGGGAAATTACCCAGCGAAATCAAAGAGCGCTTGGATGTCGTATACGGTGACTCGTCTCCTTCGATAGCCATCGTCAAAAAATGGTTTAACGAGTTTCAACGTGGTCGCACATCGGCTTTTGATAAGCTACCCCCAGGTGCCCCAAAAACGGCTACCACGGAGGATAACGTGACAAAAATCCACGATCTCGTATTGGTACACCACCGATCGAAGGTGCGCGAGATAGCTTAAGAAGGCGAAGACTGTCCTATCGGCCGGAAAAGTGATGGCCACCGTTTTCTGGGATTCACAAGGTATGATCCACATCGACTACCTGGAGAAGAGGAATATGGTAACTGGGGTGTACTATGCCGAATTATTGAGCCGAGTCAATGCTGAATTGCAGAAAAAACGGCTCCATTTGGCAAAGAAAAAAGTACTTTTCCACCATGAAAACGCACCGGCTCACAGCTCCGTCGAAAAAGTCACTCGCCGGGCAGACATTTGAGTCGAATCGCCACCGTGGCTTTGAGAAAACGTATTTTTTGGACAGGTTAAAGAAGTTGGAGCATTGCTGGGTCAAGTGTGTTGAACTAAAAGGAGACTATATTGAAAAATAAATCGCCACTTTTCCAAAATTTTCGTTTTTCTTTTACAGGCTAAGTACTTATCGGACCATCCTCGTATATATTATACAAAAGTTTGGGAAAAAAATTATGCTTCTCACTAGTGTTAACCCCATGAACTGTGACCATGTGGTGAACATGAAGCCTAAAAGAAGTTCATAGACTAATAATTTTTTGATAAAAACTCACGTGGTTGGTAGTGTTTTAACCTACATGGACCCCTGAAAACAAACCTATCGTTTTTATTTCAACTAATGAGAATCTGATTTTTCATTTGGTGATATTCATTAAGGATTGAATTGATTGTCTGTTACCTTCTTATTGATATCGTTATCAAATCGCTCACTACCTGCTCACCTGAACACACATTTATCTAACTGCAAATCCAACCCAACCGATCTAATTGGCAACATAATTACAGTCGCACATCTTCATAGTCAGTTCAATTTTGACATGCTTACCGTCATTTCGTCTTGTAACGAACTTACAGTCTAATTATTACTTATAACCCGTTCGTAAATTACCACTTACAACGTGTGCAGTCATACTTTGCGATTGAATCACTAGAATTACCACCTATGGTACCTCATCTCTCAGATACTACTGTTAGATACTTTAAGCGTTCAGATTCATTCGAAAATAGCTTCATTCGCCGAATGAAAGTTAAATGCCATTGCGTAAATCGTATTATTTGTTTGAGGTTACACAATATATTAATGCAACTTGGAAATTTGAATTAAAAACAATAAGTTGTTGTTGGGTTTTTTTTTTGAGAATGGATTTTGATAATACTTTTGTGTGCACAGTAGAGTTTGATTTGCATGCATACAAGCGACGAAAACTTACATTGTTTGAATACAAATGAAGATATTTTAATGAGAAATTGATGAGCCGGCGGAATCAAATGTAATGTTTTTATTATTGCAAATAATCTACATTTGATGTAATGGTAGTCTTGAAGAGGTGGCTTGAGAGTAGTTAAAAGTTGGAGATGTAGTTTATGATTTAGAGTAAAACCTTTTTGGGCCATGAACATTTTAAGATAGTTCATTACAATGCAGACAAATTAACATAGCAACAAGTTTTCATTATGAAATAAGATCCTTGATGAATGGTGCTGAAAACTCTGTTGATGGAGGCATTCAAAAAAAAATTGGATATATTTTCCACATGAAACTAAAAAGCCTAAAATCTCTATGCTGCTGCACTTGTCTTCCGTATTTTCTTTAGCTAAAAATATTTAAAAATATTTATTCCGCACTCACAGCCTCGACAAACACTATCACTTTCAATACTTCAAATTTTCCATAAAAATGTGGATTGACCGGTAAAACTGGTAGATTCCGATCTTCCTAAAAAAAATGTTGTCGCGTCCATTTGCTGAGCGCCTCAGACGAACCATTATTACAAAACTAGCTGCTCATCCATTAATTCGTTGCTTGGATTTAATGCGTATTTAAATGGAAACACATTTAGATGCTAACAGTTTTGCTGAGATTCAAGAAAAATTAGTTGGTTCTCCATTCGTTTTTTTTCCAGCGAAACTATTACGTGGGCAATTAAATGGTTTTTAAATAAACGATGCCATCATCGTTGCTTGCAGGTGGACTTTATTTACTATCTTAAAAATCATCAACAATTTTTTTAATGAGATGCAAAATGATGCTGTACAAATTTCATTGGTATTTATCAATATTCTCTTTCACTGAGACTAATAGATTTTTTTTATTATGAACCAATTACATGTCGTTAAGAAATTAATTCATCAAAATAAAGCACATAAACTACTTCTCAGCTACTGAACGTGTGATTGATATTCTCGACGTCTTAAATGTATCTTTTCCTTCAGTTTGAAACTAGTCTGACCGAATTAAATCGGATTCAGGTCATTAACCAAATTTTCATATGCATTTCTGCCATTAAACCAGAAATCCACTTAAATATATGATCCGACTACTGTTAGATGCCCACAACACACTATTGTTTCGTCTCATTTTGATGGTCTATGTTTTTGTTTAATTCGAAGAAAGAAAAATTAATTGCAATTATTCAGAGATGTGGTGAATTAAGTTGTTGGAGAATGCTTGATGATGAATAAGAAGCTTTGATATGATCTGATTTGTATTAATTTAAAGTGACTTGAAGCACAGCATAAAATCGGTCAGTGAAAAGTAAACGAAACAACATATCAGGGAAAATTAATTTTATGTATTAGCACCCCAACAATAACAACAAATAATCGAGAAAAATTTATGTTCTTATGTTTTGGATGTTTAAGTGAAGTATTGCCAAGAACTATTGAAAATTACAGCAATGTATAATCATCTTTGCCTGTAGACTGGAGCGGATTTGTAAAAACATGACTGCATTTGACTGTTGAGATTTTTGCAGAAAAAGTTTTGGAACAATTTGAATAACAATAATTGACATATTCCTTCTCTCAAAAAAGTCGGAAACATTAGTAAATAAATCGAAATGATTCAAAATTATAGAAAAAACTCGATTTTTTTCAACATTTCTCACTTCTAACTTTAAAACGATTCATTTAAGTGTAAAGTTGAGAGAAAATAAAAGTTGCGTAATAAAAGTTTTCATAAGATAAGATTGGCTAAAATTTTCAAAAAAATTCACACCAAATAGCAATAAATATAAACAAGCCGCGAGGTGCGACCCTTGAGGTCCACACGGTCAACTTCCCAGTAATATCTACATAAACATCAACAACATTACAACAATGAGAGGTATTCATAGCAGTAACAGGAATGAGTTAACATGAATCATATCGTCTACGGGAGGGTCCATTAATTACGTAAGGTTTTTGGTCGATGAGGACAGATTGAATATTCACGCGGATCAATCGGTGGGGTGCCTTTTTGGTCTTGAAAATTTTTGTTGGGTTTAAAAATTTAAGCATTTTTTTTAATTAAAAGATTATAAAAACTATTTAAAATCTGCTCAAATTATGCAAATATTTTAAAACTTTGATTGAGTTTACAACAATTTTTTTAGAATAAAAAAAATAAAGTAAAAGCATTCGTATGAACCCTCTTTAAATGGTAACTTTGAATGATTTTTCATTTTTCATTTAGTTTTTTTCATAATCAAGGAAGAAAATTTTGCCGGTTTCTCTTCAAAACCTGATAAGAATGTATACATTTTATAAACAGGTATTACTGTGCTGTGCAAATCAGGTTAAAAAATATTTTTTATGAAAATAAAACTATAATTTTTTGTATTTTCTGCTATTAAATTAAAAAAACGGCTGAAACGAATTTTTATAATGTTAAAAACTTCACATCGATATTAATACACGTCAACTGAGACCTTAATGACGCAAATATTATATCTGGTTCGTGAGATATAGTGAATGATAAAAATGACCTTGAAAATCATGATGACTTTTAATAATTTTTTATTTTTAATTTCATTTTTTAGGTAATGATGAAAAAAGCTTTGATGGTGTTTCTACACAAATTGTTTGGAGTATATAAATTTTATAAACATTGTCTACTAAATTTCGCAAATCAGGTTAAAAATTTATTGTTTATGAAAAAAACCCTAATTTTTTGCGCTTTTTTTTCTTAAATTAAAAAACGGCTCCAGCGATTTTTTTAAAATTTGATAGATTCACAAAAATGCTAATACGCGTTGATTGACACCTTTAACATGCAAATCGTTTGTTTGGTTCGCGAGATACAACGCACGACAGAAATGACCTTCAAACGGGCAAAACAGCAAACCCCCCCGACCGAAGTGTCCCAAAAACTAATCAGCTCTTAAGATTGCAAAGACGCTTCGATTAACACCTCAACAAAGTCGATACGACGTTATTTGCGTGAGTTATGCTCGTAGAAAAAACTGTCCACAAACGCACGTACGTACGTACACACACACACACATACATACTCCTTTCTAAAAACACTTTATATATACTCTATAGACCTCAAAACGTAAAGAAATGTTGAAAATTTCAATTTCGATTTTCGAGGCGATTACAAGAAATTCCCATATACTGGGAAGTTAAAAAAGTCTTTTTTTTATTCAATTTATTTTTACCACTTAGAATGCATTACCTTACCTTCATAATTCACTTACAATTTTTTCAACATTATAAAACAGCAGAAAAATTTTCATCAAAATCAGTTCCGTAGATTTCGCACAATAATTTTGCAATCTAAATTTATTTAATAAAATTCAAATTTTTTAAAATTTTGCAAATCAGAAACTAAAGCATATAAAAGTTTGATTTTTTTACATATGAAAATGCACTACACCTATCAAATGCACTTTATAAAATGAAAATCGGATTATTAGGGCGGCCTCAGGAATTTTCGCTGAACTTGGTAATAAACCCTAAAACAGAACTGGGCGGCTGTGGATTCAGTCGGTGGAAGCATGATTAAATTTAAAAAAAAAATGGTAGCATTTTCCTTCACCTCAACTTCAACTTAAACACTTCAGCTCATTCAACTCTGCTTGAACGCCTCTTTTACCACGATGAAGTACCAATGTTATTCTGAAACTGGCTGACTGAAACAAAGGTCTATAATATGCCAAATTCTTCACAAGACCAAATAAAAAGTACTTGTATTCAAAATAACAACAGCCAAATGATAAAAGATTCACCCTTGCTGGAAAATTCAAAAAAATTTCACTCAAAAATTGTTCCAAAGTTGTTTCTAAGATTTTTCTATCGAAAGCGTATTAATGGAAATTTACAGAGATTTATTTCCAAAAAAAAAAGCTTCAGACGGACTTTATTCATGTTGAATATGCAGTAAGGAAAAATTCTCTAGAATAATTTTCAAAACAAGTGCTACAAACATATTTTATATATGAATAAAATAAATAAAATTAATTTCTCCAATTTTTGAAAAAAAGGTTTTGGCCCAACACCTTGGGGAGTATTTTTAATGAACATTTTTGTTTTTAATAATTTCTAAGTAGCGAACTTACAAGTTATTTTTGGAAAATATTTGTAGTCGTACTGTTAAAATGTTCGATAGACAACATATACGGAATGGACGGTCTTAAATTGAATACCGTAGAATAATTTGTTCGAAAATATTTTTGTGGCACAACTTCAAGAGAAGAAAAGTTAATTCAACATTCATATGTTAAAATTCCTATAAATCATTTTTTAAAGTAAAATTGCACCGTCAATTCTGTACTTCTGATTAAAATGTTCAATATTTTTTGAAAATTTTTGTGAAACTATGAAATGTTAACCCTCAATTGATCAAATGACATTCCGTCGATTGTCTATGGAAAAATTCTCGCTACAACAAATTCATTCGTGACGAAGTTTTTTCTCAACGCAATTTTTAGAGACTTTGAACTCCCCCCTCCTCAAGTAACACTTACCAACATTTTCAAATACCCCCCTTTATTACGTAACAAATTCATCGTACCCCCTTAGATTTTTAAATATTTTAATCACAAAATATTAACAATGCAAATATTTCTAGCCAAAAGCACAATTTTTATGTTCCATTTATTATAAAAAAAAAATAAAAAAAAAAATGAAGAAAATTAACATTCAACTTATTTAACCTAATTTAAAATTTTGTTACTTAACAATTTGTTGGACATTTTTTTTTCAAAACGTACTTTTTCATTGCGCGTCATAAAATTGTAAGAAAACCAATCGGCCGATTCAATTCAAACTCTGCACACTATTTTTTTTTAAGTATTTAAACAGAGAAATAATCTACTAGTTTAAAAAATTGTTTTGGTGATTTGGGAATCTTTTTTTTTGTTTGCGAATATGACGCAAATCGGCACATCTATGTTCGGATGTCAGCCAAATCGTCAATAAAGTTGTCTTTGCTGCAATAATAAGTTATTTCTGTCCTTTATAATCAAGACTAAGAAATTTTTTCTTGGTATATGCTTGCAGATGGATATTTTGGCCATGATATCAGGTGAGGAGCAGTTCGATTTTTTTTCTTTGGACTGCGTGCGTACTACACCAGTGTGGCGGGCATTTTGCTTTAAAATTTTTTTTACAATAAAACTTTTACCTTTAGACTTCAATAAAGAAGTACACTAAATTACAAATTAATATCAGTAGTATTTTTTTAATCATTTTTTTTTTAAATAGTTGCGGTTTTAGCAAATTAACAGTAGAGTGGCCCCTTAAACAAAATTATGCAAAAATCGCTGCAGAGGATTTTCTTTAGGTCACTGATCACGAATCTGAAGTCTGATTCAAAATTCAAAACGACGGATCCATTATGGCGGCCAAGACCACGTGACTTCAAATTTTTGGTCGTTATATAATCAGGACTAGATGTGTTCATTTTCTGAAGGTCCAATTTGTCATCACTTTTTTGACGATGGAAAAAAATATGACCTACGACTTCAATTCTACCAATTAATTTGTATTTAGCGAGGTTTTCTACACATAAAAATACATTTAGATATGAATAAAAAAAATTTGATGTTTTCCTCGTACATTCGTTTTTTGAGGTTAAGAAAAAATTGTGACGTGATAGCCCAATTTTGATAACAGATTCGTGATCAGGAGGCAAAAATACTACGAATAACATATAATGCATAAAAACCATATGTCACTTTTTTTTATTTTGTGGGGCTGTGTTATTGTAAACTTTTCTGGTTCTACTATAAATGAAACATTTTGTCCAGATTTTCTTGAAGATACTGAAGATTGTTGCATTTTTCGGGTGCAAAATAAATCAGACAAAAAAAATTCAATATATTTGGACGATTTACTCCACTTTCAAGACATTGTATTAATTATGAACTGAGAAAAAATAAAGTTAATTTAATTTTTTGGAAGATAATGTTGAAATGAAAGTAGAATCAGAAAAATCGCTCATATATTTCGCAACAATTAGTTGGACACTTTGAGTTTATTGCAAACTGCATACTCTGTGATTGTGTCTTGTAGCGAATAAAAAGGATCAGTAGGAGGAACATTAAGGAATTAATGCCCGTAAAAAGTACGTGGAATGAACCGACTTTTTAGCAAATTTCTAACCGAATACTGGACAACAGATCAAGAAATATAAATTCTGACTGAAAGGTATCAAACTAAGAGTTTATCTTAAAGTGAGATTGAAGCCAATCTTCAGATTTTTGGTCCTCAAATGGATAGCAACCTGTATCCTTCAATGTGGTCTAGGAATGAATAGACTCATTTCAATGTTTTCAATCATTACATACTCCTTACAGCCAAATGATCCAAACGGAATACAATATATCGATCTGCTCAACCATGACTCAACTGTTTGCCAAAGTGAATATTAAGTCAACCATAGTCTGCCCTTAATGCATATCTCAGTTATAAACACCTTCCAACGTCTTCATTAACATCTTGAAATGCCAATATGTCAAGTTTTCGCACAAACACACACACACACACACATGATGAATGTCTTATCAAGATCTTGAATCTTGTATCTTTTTCTCCTCGCAAATCAACCAGAAATCATAGTTGCATTGTTGGTGTATCCTCCGGAGCAGCCTCATTGATGGGGTGCAGCGAGCGAAACCCACACCGTTTTGCGGGTAATTGGAGACAACCGCAACAATGAGCCTTGAGAACTCACGGTTACATGGTAATAGAATCCACGTATCTAGCTACGAGCGCCTTACAAGCTCCAATAATGCAACTGTAAAATGTCAATCGTACCTACAATTGCTCGTGGTATAGTCAGTTGTATCTAAACGGCGTTTTATCTTGGTTAAATGCCTGAGACAATGCATGATAGTGCAACTGAGCCGGGCCGCGAACAGTTCTTCGAGCATGCATGGCCGCGATTGTTGGTGCAGTCTTGCAAATCGGGGCCCATCCAATGGAAAATAGAATGATTATTGGAATCTGTGGTAGTGGGAGGGCTAAAATTGTGCTGGAATCTTTTAAAAATCTTTATTCGTCCTAACTAACCCAGATTTCATTTAAGATACTTGTGAGGAGTATTCGTATATTATAATGATGATCAATGGCGCGAAAGACTATTTGATCCATCTGTGCGAGAAGATGGCCTGATCAACTCAAGCTAATAAAATAGTCTGATGATAGTCATTCACCCAAAAAGCCCATGTGTAGTTTCAAATAAAATGAAGAAGAGAAAAACAATGCTATTCATATGTATATCCGTTTGGAATGCTCTCGTCACAATCAAATTATCTACCATCATTTTGCCTTGTAGTGTAATAAATCGCATTGGCCTTTCCGCTACAGTCTGCACGTCTTCGTCGTATCACATGACGAAGTTCATGCTTGCTCGCGGGTTTCGAGGTGCTTGGGGTGACCGATAATTAAGCTTGTTAGGTCTTACCACTGGGCTTTTGCAGACGAGTAAGCTTGCTCAGATTTTTCCATTCATTCATTTTCCTATACATTTTCCGTTTTCCTTGTACGAAAGCCTGCACAAGATACTTTTCCTTGGGCACACACAGAGGAAGAAAGAAAGAATGAAAAACACTCGCTGCGGTTACGGTATGCACAAACTACTTATATGTTGCATAAGTTTATGGCTTATGGGCAAATGCATTTTCTATTGTCTTTTGGATTTAATTGCTCATTTGCGGATATGCTTCGCATTAACCGTACCGAAATACTATACAATATTATTAGAGGCACGACATGCTATGTAATGAGAGACATGAAAATTATGGTGATTAAAGTGAAACTGACTGAAGTTGTCTTTGCGGTATGTCTTCTTTGAATTCCTTCAAAATCGCAAATAGTATCAGAAAAATGCCTAATTAATAATTAATCCTTCAATTCAGTAGACTTTACTGAGTGTAAGATCGCAAGATATGTGCACATTCGTTAGTAAACGGTTTTTGAAAAGCTAAGTTAAAGAAATTAAAACTACGCCTCAATCAAGAAAAAATTGTTTTAATAGTGTATCGAACTGAAGGATGCAAATCTTTGGAAACTAGTTCAAAATATTAAGTTGATGCAAAAGTACAACTGAAGTGTGAATAGTGCACTCCTAAAATTTTTAAATGTACTTGAATCAGGCAGTATCCTCAATCGATAAGAAGGCTTCCTATGTGTCGAATAAAGAGTCATAAAGACCGTTTTCAGCTGCACAAGTCTTCTTAATAGACTTGATCAAGTCCTATCACTATGTTCTTTGAAATCTCTTTTTTATAATTGTGTTGCTTCATGTATTAATCCATTTCTTCTCCAAAACTTCAATATGGATGGATCCTAGCCTTTTTGGAATGCTAAAACACCAGATTATTGAATGGTACGATGGTGGCCGCTTCAAAAACAATGAAAGGATTTTTTTGACCAAGACGTTTTTGCATCCACTTGAAATACTCGTAGTTCATGAAAAACAATCCTTTCTGAAAGTAGTATCTCTCTTTGGCACCCCCGGTTTTCAAATAAATAAAAAAAACTTCAATAAGACAAACATTTATTTTAGAATATTTTTTTTAAGAATTTGCCCTTATGGCAATCAATGATTGGAAAGAACAGATGCTGTATAATTTTGTTATTGATTCAAAATTAATAGTTTTTTTCATAACTTTAAGAAAAGATTCGTAAAAATGATAAACAATGCATCGTTATATTGAAAAAAGACTAATAGGAAAACTATTACCAGATTTCACTTACTTTAATGATTTGGTTGTGGTACTGATCAAAGCGTATTATCATTTATATGATTCGATATTTTTTTAAATAAATTTAGTACAGCGTCCAGTTGTTGTTGTTGAGTCGTGTACAAAACACTGAGGAGGTATACGTATACGTATATTAGTAAGGTGGTTTTTTAATTTAATAAAAAAAATCAAAAAACTTTCATTAAAAAACATTTTTTTCAATCTGATTTGCACTTGCAACAATCAATGCTTAAGAAGATCGGAGGCTTTAAGGATCTTTTAGGTTACAATTTTTCAAAAAATCAGAACAGCTCGCAGAGATGCACAATTAGCTAGTCAGAAGTTGTATGAAAATTAGGAAGAAATTTTGTATGGCATGCTTGTTTTTAATGGACGCAGCAGTACAAATTTAATTTTCGGTTTAGTGATGCATAGGGTACATTGTCTACTCTGACAAAAAAGAAAAAAAACGCAATTATATTTTTTTGCCAAAATATGTAACGCTACGCTCGTCTATCATACCTGATACATTTTTTAACCCTTTGACGCGGCCTAAATTTGTACAAGTACGTTGAAAATATATTCACTCCATCTAAAAACACTAATGAAAATCAAATTAACAAAAAAACCGCAGGACGTTTGACGTTTGTTAAGTTTATTTAAGTTTTATGAAGCAAAACTTGAAGTGTATTCTACCATTTAACTTATTAGAAACATACTCACATATCATTGATTTGATGAAATTGACTGCCTAATTTGTCTTAGAAGGCAAACCGGCCCTGAATGGCTAATTCGGCCCTGGGTATGAGTACTCAACTTTTCAATATCCAGCCTTTTTCGAAATAAGAATTTTAATTTTCAATTAAATTTGATTTGATACTGCTTAAAGCATCATAAGCAGCTAAAAATATTTCAAACAATCCGTAAATCCAAAACTCTTTTTGAGATAATTTGAATATGTATAACTAGCCCCAACCATATTTATTGAAAGCAAAAAAATAAATAGTCAGATTATCACTGGATTTAATTGAATTCGTAATATTGCAGACTTATCATCATATCGTCTGTATAATTTCATTACACAATTTAGCTGAAACATCCAACATCACTTTTCATCTTCGACTATATGATTTTCTTTTAGACAAATAAATTTTTCGACTACGCAAAGCAAGTGACTAGGATGTAATGTCGGGCGTTATTGCATTTTAATAGTGACTATTACATGAAAGCTTTTTGGTAAAATTAAATAATATTTCTTTTTCTAACTTCACAACAGGCTGGAAGTGATTTCAGGAAATCAATTCAAGTCAATGTTTGATAATTTAGTGATGAACATTTTTAACATGTTCATTCTAGGCGGAAAGTCTTAAATTAACTTCGAGGTAGTGCAGAGAGTTGAAGTAATATCAACACTTGAATGTACATCTGGATTTGTTGCAATGTTTTATTTAATTTTGCACCAATAAAAGCAATAACCCTTCCATGGATTGAAATTTTCAACAAGCTGCTTATTGTATTCGCTGAAAATATGTACAATCACTGTTCGGAAATTCGTAATAAAGGAAAAAAACTCGTTGATTTGTTTTGCGGTTTCAGTAAAAGATTGAGTTAGATACGCTTGTGAAAGTCATTTAAATCGTTTCAGGACTCCCTTTTCAAGATTGAATTGCCAATAGATTTCAATAGTCGATTAAAAATTTCTAAAATTTTGAAAATATTTAAAATAAATAAATGTTTGAACACTTGGAAAGATATTAAAAGTCTACTTAAAATATAAACACAGACCTTAAAAAAATGCTTCGAGCTTAGAAACGAGGTAGACCTTGGAAATGTCACAAATCTATGATCCTCTTACCGATACTAATTTGTTTATGCAAGATCAGAGTTTCTAAAAATTAGCTATTTTCTTTTGAAAATGATATATTTTTAGCTCCTAAACTGTAACTGTTATCGTAGAGACATACCAGGTGTGCAACCTTAAAACGGCCGTTTTCTAATAGATGGCAGTACGCGCGCATGAGGCGTGAGTCAACCTTGCCCGCCATTTTTTCTCATTGCTTTGATCTTTGTCATTGGTAAACAAAAGACAAAGTCAGCAGTTTCGAACAATAACGTGTTCTTTGATCTCGATAAACATGTCGAAAGACCGACAGATGGAACGACGCCAGAACACGTGCGAAACCTTGCTTGATCGGCACAACAAAAAATCATTTTTGCATCGAATCGTAACTGGCGATGAAAAATGGATCTTCTTTGAAAACCCTAAGCGCAATAAATCGTGGGTGGGCCCCGGCGAACCCTCAACATCGTCTGCTAGGCCAAATCGATTCGGGGAAAAAGACAATGCTGTGTGTTTGGTGAGACCAGAAGGGGTGGTTTACTACGAACTGTTGAAACCTGGTGAAACGATCAATACTCAACGCTACCAACAACGAATAGGATCGTGAATTGTGCAAAAAAAGACCGGAATACGCGGATCGGCATGAGGGTATCATTTTCCAGCATGACAACGCACCATCACACACTGCAAGATTGGTCCGGGATACGTTGGATGCACTTGGCTGGGAGTTGCTAACCCCACCCACCCTACTCTCCAGATCTGGCCCCTTCCGACTACCATTTGTTTGCGTCGATGGGATTTATTTAAAAAAAAATCAATTTTTTTGAAATCCTGCAAGTCAGAAACTGAAGCATATAAAAGTATGAAATTTTTGGCACATATAGTAAATTACGTAACCTATCAAATGCAAAAATACAAATAAAAACCCGATTATTAGGGCGGCCACAGGATTTTTTGCTAAACTTGGTAATAATCTCTAAAACATTGCTGAGCGGCTGCGGATTCAGTCGTTGGTGCCTAACTTTTTCTGCAAAACTCCGTGTGCCCGTTTTCAACAGCCAAATGTGGTCAAAGCTTTACAGATCCAACCTGGTCTAATATGCAAATTGTTGATTTTCTTGGGTCCGTGCGACTTTTGATATATAATTTACAATGATATTGTATGCATCCGCCCGAATTTTCAACTCCACCGAATTCTTTTTGAGATTTAATGTATATTTTGACTGAACTTTAAACCTATTCAGTGCCAAAAAAACTTGATAAAGTTGGTGGAGAAATAGAAAATTAATTCATTGTCATATCAAATACTAGCAAAGATTTTTCAAGCTCTGATGCTTTACCAAAAAAATCGATTACCATTCCATTTATTCTTCTTTGTGTTAACAAAATTGTTACGAGTCTTTCAAAACCCCAAATTCTATGCGTGGCTGCAGCCACACATGAAACTTGTATCAATTTTTTCCACATTTTGTCGTCTCAAAACGAAAGTACCTGTTCAAAAATGTTGGACATATCAATTAATGCAAAACAATTGAGTCAATAACCATTGATCCAAATGTTAATGCACTTAATGATATAACTGGGCTCTCATTCCAATAATGGTTGCGACTAATCGGACTCGCCGCACTCCACCAAAATGGAAATGTTGCAAATATTTGCATAATACTTTGCAAATATCGATTTCCGCGTGAAATACATAAATCAATCGGATTGAAAAAGATATCGCCACCAATAAATAGAATTTGAAATCATAAGACAAATATTAATATTGACGATGCGAAACCGCGCCCGTTAAGAAAACTCACCAGTATTGACTCAAGAAAAGCGAAACGACCCGAATTGGTGGTTAATGCTCGTCTTCAACCCAGAAAAAAACGTGAAAAATTGAAAAGAAGGTGAAAACTTGCCAAATATTTCTTCGTTTTGTCCGAATGGAATTTGTAGATTTGTATCTTTTCTGCGTTTTGCTTGAGTTGATGCCAATAATTGCAGATTGGTCTAATGGAAGTGGTGGACTGGACACAAGACAGTGATGGAGTCACGATCTGTGTTCTTAAGCTAAACCACAATCTCTTGTGGAATTGTTGAGTTTGGTAAAAAAAAGTTGATTTGTGCGTTTATCCAATTCAACGGGTAAAGTAAGTCGCGCACTTGTTACGCTATGCCTTCGGAATGCGGTGCGGTGCGTTGGATTAACACTTGGAGTGCCAGCGCCAAAAACGTTACATTGTATGGACCACAATCACTTATTGGTTTTAAAGTCTTCTCAATAGTCAGTTAAAATATTATTTGATAATCGAACTGATGATTTGGGAATTTCAATCAATGGAGAACAAATCTATTTTGCACTTACTTCTTTTTATAATAATTTCATGGCATTTCGCCATATGAGCTGTATCACAGATTTATCATATTTCAAGAAGTTGAATGATGGATTCATTCAAAACTTCTTGCAAATATCCACATTCGATGGAAGGAAAGTTTTTGAATTTTTTTTAAACCATACACTAACAGTTTTTTGATAATTTAACACGTTTTGAGGGTAAAATAAATCACAAGCTTTTGTAACGACAAAATACGAGAGTTTGAATAACGAATGAACATTTATTTTTGGCATCGATTTTCAACACTGATTTACATGCATAGCCGAAAAATTGAAAAAAGGCATACAATTTAATTGAAAAATTTTCATGAAAAGAACAAACCGAATTTTATGTGACTTTCGGGGGAAAAATATTTTTTCATAAGTTATTTATTATTTTTATTAAAAGTTTTGGTGAATAAAACGCATCTTTACGAAATAGATAGTGATTTTTGGATCTAGAATTCATAATTTCTTGAATTATGAATAGTATCAAAATTGTTTGCAATAATAATAATTAATTTTAAATTCTTATTAGTAAATTTTTAGATAATAGCCACCACCCTCGAAAGGGATGGGAGTAAAGGGGATCGAAAGAGGGGGACTCTCGTACTACTATGGCATGAAAAGTTCGCGGCGGTCACGGTCCCATGAGAAGTTTTGGGGGTTCCCCACTAAAACAACGGTTATTTTGCCTATTTTTAGAAATCATATAAAACCGTAAATTGATCTGAAAAGTGATTTTTTTACTTCGAGAAAATTAAAAACCAAAGGATTGTTTTTGCAAAAAAAAGAAACAAAAAACAAATAATAAATACAACAATAATAATATGTATTTAATAAATTTGATGAATGTCCCCTTACCCTCCCGCGCGGGTGGGTGAAGGGGCCCGAGGTGGTGAGATTATTAATTAAAGCGCTACCCCAATTTATATTACATTTACGATAAAAATGACATTTATTAAGTTTTTTATATTTTTTTTTATTTGATTTTTATTTTTTATTTTTTTACAAAAAAAAATCTTGCAAATATCGACATTCGGTGATAGAATTTTTTTTGAGTTTTTTCAAACCATACACTAACAATGTTTTTGAAGGTACCAATAAATCAAAAGCCATTGTAACGACAAAATACGTGAGTTTGAATAACAAATGGACATTTAATTTTGCCATCGATTTTCAAAAAGACTGATTATATGCGCATCCAAAAAATTGAAGCATAAAATTTAAGAAATAAAAGATAATATGTTTATTTCAAAGGAATTTATTTTAGTATGGTATTGTTTATTAAATAATATTAACTTTATTCGAAATACCTCCTTTTGCTTTTATGCAAGCTTTTAAACGTTTTGGCCACTGGTCTATAGCGGCATGCACGGTATTCAACGACATTTCATTTGCTGCTTTCACCAAAGATTTTTTCAGACTGTCCAAATTACGGTGGGGAGTTCTACAGGCCTTGTTCTCTAACTCTGTCCACAAAGCATAATCCAGCGGATTTAAATCTGGGCTCCCGGATGGCCAATCTTCTTGTGCAATAAAAGCAGGAATGTTATTGCGTAGCCACTCCTGTGTGCTCTTTGCTTTGTAAGCAGGAGCAGAGTCTTGCTGGAAGACCCAATGTTGTCCACCGAAAAGAGTGAACGATAAAGGTTTCACAACACCTTCTAGCACATTGGTTTGATACACCGCCGCACCATTTTTGACTCCCTTTTCGCAAAAATGGAGTGTTGTGACACTTTTATGGGATACACCCCACCAAACCATTACAGAAGCTGGATGGTGGCCTCGTTGCACTCTGGGAACCGTTTTTTAGCTGCTTCTGATGATGTTGAATAAACCTTATCATTTTGTTTATTAAAAACTTCCTCCACAACATTTTTTTTTTCATCGGTAAAGAGGATGTTCTCATGCCCCGGGGCCTCTCGGGGCCTATGACATGCAAAGCATATCCCGTGCAATAGTCTCTTCCGTGAATTTTCTCAGCTACAATTTTCATTGAGCAATTGATCAATTTTTCTCTTAAAATAGGTATCAATGTAAGTACTTGAGCAGTGGTAATCTTACACTGCTCTCAGCCACATAATATTCAATATTAAAATTTAGAAAATGACGGGTTAAAATTTCGAAACTTTTTGAAAAGTGTTTAAAAAAATTTGCGAAAAAATTGGTCTTTCAGATAAGCTTTTTTGATTCAAACAAAAATCAATTTTTTTCGATCAGTAGAACTTATTGGAGAGGATGCATCTCGCATTATCACTGAATTGTTTACCTAAATTACTTATAAGTTTCTAATATATATAAAAACGGTATAGAAATTGGCTATTTTAGTAAATTTCATATGGTTGGACTGTTTTTTTTATATTTATTACATTACTATTTATAATATCCCAAGCATGTCCAAATTTGACAGATCATATTTAATATGAAAATGTTTCAAAAATTGGTTTTACTAACTAAAGCAAATACCACTGATAAGGAGGAGGCACGACTTCGTCCTCTCAGATCTGGATGAAATTTGGCTGATAAGTAGAAGATGTTAAGGATATTCAACATCTAAAATATTAAACCGCACCCCCACCCCCTCTCCTTCTATTTTGAGAAAAAAAAAAAAACTTTTAACATTCCTTATGGATTAGTAAGTTTTTACTGCAGGCGGAAGTGGTGAAGTATAGGTAGCAGCGGCCCTGGCTCGCAATCATGAGGTCGTGTGTTCGATTCCCAATCGATGTTGGTGTTTTTTTTTGAAAAAAGTGAATGAAATTAGTTTTAAGATAAATCAATAATTTCCAACTACAAATAATTTTAATCTTCAGAAATCAGCTAACCATTCGTGCATTTGATATGTAAATTATTTTGGAGTGGGGGAGGGAGTTGTTGACGACTAGTATTCATCCAGATCTGACAGGACGAAGTCGTGATTCTTCCTTGTGAGACAATTCAAAACAGGTCAATTTTCTAGTGGATTATTGAAAGTACGAATGGGACTCGAAGATATTTGAAATATGCTTGGACGGAATATGTATTTTTGGTTGTATATATTTTTATTCAAAATTCTAAGGTCTAAGCAGCATTCAACTTCACTCATTCATACCGCAGTCATTTGCCTGTAAGCTACCTACAAAACGATGGCATTGAAAGTGTTAAAACGGCCGAGCCTATGGCTATCGAGATTTTCATGAAATCTGTGCCAATGCACTTTACACAAAAGGTAAATCGCGAAAGGCGGTCCAGCGCTCAACTCGCGCCATTCGTGGCGATCAAACGCGGAAAATATATTCAGCCGCGACGGTACGAGTTTCTTCTTTGGCTCGCTTACCAGTCTAGGTCACAAAGGTGGTAGCCACCTGGAGCTGAAGCTGAAGCTGCAGCCGAGCCGCCACGGCTCGCAAGGTGCTTGTCGGAGGAGGAGCGGCCCCAACATGCCTTGCCACCAGGCACAGTCAGCAAGCGAAACGCTTGGTTAAATATAAGTTACAATATTATGGTCATAAATACAACAAACAAACAAGTTGTTTGGGAAACATCCAACGAAATTGTTGGAATTCTTCAACCATCAATAACGTAGCGAAAGTCCAGTGACAACTTGCATAGCTCCAAGCTTGAGTGAGATTCAGATAACAGAATCTGTTACATTGGTCAGGCATGGCGTTTTTATAGCCTTTAATTAGCTGCAGCTCGGCAAAAGAAGTTGATGGTGGTCTAACAGTCGGATGGAAATTTTACTTTCGTTGAAAGCCTGGCCAAAACAGCCAATAGTGCTATTGAACTCAGCAGAGCTGAGCGCTCGTGAATTTATGGATGAAAGTTATTAATACATCCATATTTTATAAGAGATACATTTTTTTTAAACAAAAATTCACAATCAGTTAGAGACTGAGTTATGAATTAAATTATGGATCACTCATTCATTGTTGCTGATTACATACGGACGGATAATAATTTGTTGTGTTGTTTTCGCCTTGGCATTGATGGAATGTATTAATTTATGAAAATCGCAATAATGAAATGGAATTTTTCTTGTTTTTGGTAAGCGTCTTAATTAAGAGTGCTAATCAATGGAACACTGGTTGTGTGGAACTGTAGGATTAGAAATTATTTGAATATTTTACCGAGGATAAATTGATTGCGGAAAAATGTGGCTGATCAACATTTTGCAAGCAAATTATTATATTATTTTCTAAGATTTTCACAGCCCAAAAAATGCTTTTGATTGCAACTACTTTTGTCTGAATGTTCATCAAAAATCATAAGATTTTATCGATAAACTTGATAGCTTACACTATTTGACCTCGAGAATCCTTTCAACTTTACATTAAACCTAAATTATAAATTTTATTTTGAATTTCTAATTATTTTCAACAAATCACTTTGTTACAAAATTCTATTATGAAAAAAATACTAACGATTTTACGTGGAAAATTATTTTTTAAATCATCAAAGGCTGCACAATACTAAATCAAAAACTCAGTATTTATATACTAAAAAATAGAGCAAAAAGTAAGTAGTGCAATGTGAAAGACAATTGTTGCCATTTTAAGAACAGCGAAAAAAACAGTTTACAATTTTCAACCGCAAACATACGCTCATTGTTGCGAAAAATCAATTTTCTTTTGGCATTTACAAATAGTACGCTGGCTTGCGTGCCAGATAAAATTGCACTTTTCAATTATCTATCTCTCGATCCGTGTTTGCAGATACTCCAAATCAAACAGTTCTCAATGATGGTGATGGCAATGATGATGATTGCTTTGCGAAAAAAAAATCCAAACCATCAACGACAAATGAAGACCTCTTTGATTCGTTGGTGGTGTGGCTGGCTTGGCGTTGTGCTGCTTTTGACCGAGCCCAATGCGGAATCGTTGGTTTCCTTTGTGGTCCCAAGGGAAAGTATTTATTCAACGGTTGTCCATCCATGCACCATCATCGTCATCATCGTCAGCAACCTCATCAGATCTTTGCCAAAGTGCATAATGAAAAGCTGAAGTTGCCAACAGGGAAAAGTATGTAAAACAAACAAATGGAGCTGATGGTGGATCTCTAGACTCTAGAGTAATGCTGTCTAATTTTTCTGCTAATTGGTTCCTGATATGAATACCTCTTATGTCCCATTACGAAGATTGTTATATAGATAAAGGCTTAGCTTTGTTTATGTTTGTTGGTCTGACCAGAGAATTGTAAGTGCTAGTAAAACTATTACATGAGCAAAATTAAGTGAAAAGAAGTGTAAACATCATTAAAAGAAACCAATATTTGTATCTATTGGCAGCAGGATGCAAATCATATAGCTATGTTAAAATCACGTTTAAAAAAACAAATAAAAAAACATTAAAAAATGTCCTGAATCCTCTGAATTAGAGCCCTATGGCAAAAATGTAAATTTGTAATTTTAATGATATTGAATATTAAGTGCTCACTTGCTACAGAAATTTAACTGCTTCAAGAGTTTTTAAATTTTAATTTTTTTTTAATTTTTTTCCGAATGGAGTGGAAAAAATATTTTGGTGAACTGAAGATAAAATAAATAAAAAAATAATAAAAATTTGGACGAATTTAAATTTGGCTTCATGCGTATTTAAATTTTTTCTCATTTTTCTTAAAGCATAAAATGCTTCTAGAAAAACGAGAAAAAATTTTAATACGCATACATTAAAATTTAAATAGCCTTAAATTTTTTTTGGGTTTTTATTCATGTTTATTTTTACGATAGTTCAACAAAATATTTTTTAATATAATTAAGAATGAAACATAAAGTTTTCTCAGTTTTCTGCAAGATTTGTTTGCTGAAAGAAAATTGAGATTGCTGGACTCCTATAAAATTAAAAAAAATCATGCATGGAAGAGGAACAAGAAGTTGATCGGCAAAAACCTGGCATGAACTAATCGATAAGTTGTATCCTTATGTTTCAAAAAAGAAACTGTTTTTAAGAGATTAAACGAAACTGGTATTTGAAATTTTCGTGCTCGATTGCGTATTTGGTATTATTGTTTGACTGTATTAGTTTTCTATATTTCAAAACGAATAAACTAGTGAACGTTCAGTAACAGAAGAGTAATTTAAAGACTTTAAACTACTAATTTCCTAGATTTTTTTTACAAAATAAGCTAATAGTAAATTTTGAAATGGACTATGTGTATATGACGACTGTGTTATAGGCATTTCTTTCATTTGCGTTAATCATTTACAAAACGAAATAATTTTTTAAAAAAATTCGACCCTATTTTGTGGTCAGAAATTTTGTGTAAAATGTTTTTCGTTTCAACTCATTTCTTTTGTTTTTTTTTCATACATACATTGAAGACATATTTTTTGCTTAAGAAGACCCCTTAGGTTACAATTTTTCAAAAAATCCCAAAATTTTTTTTTTACTCATTCTGTTGGTAAATTTCATCAAGAATACGATTTAAAAGGATTTATAATGATATTTTAATTTTTACAGTATTTTCAAACAGAATTTTTGACGCTCCGCTGTGTTTCGATATTCTCGACTCTTCTCTCCTCAATTACGAAAGTGTAAGCATGGTCTATCTCTTGATCAAGAAGCTCAGGAAATTTTTAAGCCAACATACGACGATTTAATTTCTAATGATTTGTTAGAAAGGTGCTTCCCTCTGAGAACATTTTGTACCACCGATAAACGTTACTTTGGTCCAAGGTAGCTTCACCATATGCTACAGTCAACATTCGGAATGCGTCCGCGCACTTAGAGTTGTTTTTTACACAAAATTTAATGCAGATTCTTTGATTCATTTTTTGGAATAGACAAAAATCGACGACAAGCCAAAACACGTCCAAGCAAAATAGCTGTCAAAAATTAACTGAAGATTCAAAATGGTCGAATTTGTCAGCATAAGTGAGAGACACAAGTACCAACATAACGCCATTTAAATAAAATCGAATACACGTACCCCGCGGAAAATCAAAATTCCCAAAACTTTTTGAACAGACCTCGTATATGTTTAGGGCTTAACATGAATGTTTTGGATGTGCTTATTGTTCTTATTTTATGATTTCTTATGTTTGTGCAGATACAATTATCATTCACTTTGAACCTTATATTAATTGACTGATAGTCATTAAATTATAATATCGCTGTTAGGTAATTTTTCTTTTTTAACTCAATCTTATCTTTTAGTAATTTGTGAAATATCTATAGTCAGCGCAACCCATATCAGACAATAACATCTTCAAAAGCTATCACCAATAACTAACACGTAAGTAACCACGACAAATCATAAACAAATCAGTTCTCGTGATCAACTAAAGATGCCCATTATTATTTTTATGGGTGTCTTTTTCATAGACCCAAAACGCTCGCCAAACCATTCGTTCCATTGTTGGCACTTTTTACAGCTCCTTAACAACAGTAGCCTTCGATTGAAGTTTTCGCCACACACTTTAGTACAAACTGTTCAAGCATTGAAAATCTTTATGGCTCTTTCGAAAATATTATGGCACAACATGCATATTGAGTGCTTGAGTGCGATTAAGAAGAATTGTGCAGACCATTTTGTCGCTGAAGTTGCATTGTTGCTAAACATGGAGTTGAGCGCCGTTGTTGATTGGATTTGTCCAAGACGCAATCGAAGTCCATTCAAGTGTGTAATCCAAGAGTATTGAAAATGGTGCCATTGATTTTCTTGCCTTAACAATAGAGAATGGTATCCCATGGTGGAAGCAGCTCTGGCTGACCTCAAGATTTTCCCATAGCGAGTCAAGTGTTTTACTTGTTCACTTGTGGAAGGGAAAGGTGCCATTGCGATGATTAGTGAGTGATTACTGCTTGGCTAGTGGGTATCTGCATAGATGCAAGCCACCGTCTTATTGGGCAACTGAAGAAAGCCTAAACAGTTTGGATGCAAGAAAATAATGCAACATCTTGACCAACTATAATGAATAATTGCGATCCGTGTTTATTCAAATGAGATGTGCAGACACTAGTTGGTAGAAGCATCTTTTCTTGGTATGTTGATGATCTTTTTGGTTATGATGAGTGCTTGGTATTATCTTTGAATTATTTTATTTTATTTACCAATCGTTAAAGCCTTCTGACCCTGATAGATTTAAATTTAAAACTGCCTGAGTAGAAGTGGTTAAAGCTTGAGATACACAATGAGCAAGGCTAGGTTTATTGAATCCATTTCTACTAAGCAGTATGATTAGTTGTAAATGTTTATTAGCCTCCTCATAATCTTGATTTTAGTCCCCAGTTTTACTATATTGCGCTCGAGATTGCATTCTTTCTAAATTCACTTATTGGCTTTAAAAATTTCGAATGATGAAACTACCTAGAAATTTATTTGCTAACGTTTATATTTTCATCTTCAGATTTATGTACAACAAAATGACCAACGAGCATCGATTATCCGATTCACCCACATCCACAGCGGATTCAACAGAATCGACTACGATAAGCGTAGAAACAATAGTCGATTGCAATCCAACACATGATCCACAAACCATTGAAAAGCAAACGGTGGCGTTGGCCAACAGCACAAACACCACAAACAATTACAACAAAAACAGTCTCACCAACTCACAAATCTCAATGATTTCGTCCAACGATCAAAAGGACACGAGTCCCATTTACCACAGTCCCGAGCTCCTGCTGCCTGATTCCAAGCTCAAACCAATCCTGAATAACAACCACAATAATATAGGGGATGAACAAATGGTGTCGAAGGCTCCGCGGTTGCCTCAAAAGCTGGCCGGACAGATACCGCCCAAACGCCGGAAGAGTAACAACTTTCCGAGGCACATCCTTTTCGGGATAGTTCAATTCGCGTTGAGTATAGCCTTGGTTGCACTCGGTGGATTGCTTCTGGTGCGCGGCGCTTCGCTAGCAACCACTGGTTGCGGGATTTGGTCAGGAGCCATAGCTGCTATTGCGGGAGCCTTGAGTGTGATCAATATGAAAAGTGCACAAACAGGATTTCTGGCGGTCAGTTTGATTTGTGTGGCGTCCGGAACATTGGCGCTAGCACTGGCAGGCAGTGGACTTGTCCGGGACATAAATCGGTTGGAACAGGAAGATGTAAGTAGTTATTGTTCTAACGAATGTCTTACATCCTTTACGTAATTATTTATTATCATAAATTGTAGCGTGTATCTAATACAAAATTTTCCCCAACTTAATTTCAAAAAGTGCAAATTTTTAACGGTCTGAATGTTCATTTTAACTATTGTTGAAGTTATCAAGAAATTAAAGAATAAAATGTATGAAATATGCACATCTTTCACACTGAACTTTCTCTGGCTTCGGCACTGAAACAACGATAATTTAATTTCTTACTCAGCTTATCCTTAAAAAATTGACGGAAGTAAATGTTAAATTGTTGTGCTTAGATGTGGAGTTAGTAAAGTATATATAATCTAAGTAAATGAAAAATATGTTCAGCACTTAAAGGGTTCGTCAAGAGTTTCAAAGTGCATATGTAAGCAGTTTTGATGTATGGAATAATTTCTCTGAGAAACATTCTATTTTAGTATGACAAAAGGCGTTTGGAGTGAAATTTGTTATTGCCTCATCTACAAAACGAAAATCAGTTAGGACATAAAATGTAGTCTTTTATTCTTTGGCTAGCTACCAAATTAGCAATGTCATCTTTCTATTTAATTTGAGTTATTTTACTTTAAAATTATCTATTATCTATTTTATTAGTACAAGCACTCTTTAAAAATTGAAAAACTGGATAAAAGCAATTTGTACATCACATTTTAATGTAACTAAACCTAGGCGAGTTTGTGTCTGCCAGCAGATACAAACCCGCATGTACTTAAACTTAACATACATTACAGACTGAGTGTGAGCCCATGTCTGCCAGCAGACATAGACCCACTTTGTATTTACAATTAATTCTTATTATAATATGTCCATAGACTAACATAAGAATCTTAAGAATAATAAGTACACATATCATTTAAGGCCTGAACCATGTCGGACTCTAATATCACTCATCAAACCACCAATATCGAAAACGGTCGTGGTCATTTCGATTAACGATAAAATTCGTGAATAAGTATCGCCACAGCTCGCTCGATCTGCTCGAAACCATTTCCGCGACGTATTCAATCTTCTTGTCGGTTGCCCACCTATATACATGGTATATAATCGAACATCCAAGAGAATCCAGAATGTATTCATATCCATCCAGATACACGAACGTTTCAGAAGGAATGACGACCGTAGTGAGACAATGCTCGAAATATAAGTCGCTTGGCTGCCAAACCCAAGGGTTCGCACGCAAGGATGCGGATCTCGACGTGATTCCGAATCAATCTTACGATTACTGTGTCGACTCTTCGTACCTCAGCGATGTCGTAAATCTCCTGGTTGGAGACGTGGTGTAAGTAGCCTGTTTCAGCTTTCCGGTACATTCCAATGCAAGCGCGAAGAATCCTACTCTCGAAAACTCTTAGCTTCTCCACAATGAATGGACTCTGGTTAAACTAAATCGAACATCCATATGTCAAAATTGGTCTGACCAGAGTCTTAAAGCACGTCAGCTTGACATTAGCGTCAATGTGCTTGGAGCAGAAGAGCCGTCGCAGACACATGATCGCTGTGTGTGTATGTACGTAAAATGTGCGTTCGGAATTATTTTTCGTCTCGATTATCTCGAGAACCAAAGATGATATTGACGTGAGAGTGGTTTCATTCGACGCGTAACTTAAAATTGAATGAGTTTTTAGCAAAATCGGTTTAGCCGTTTTTATTGAAGGCTATGGCTAGATACGAAAAATAATATTAAACATAATAAAGATAATTAAAATAATTGAGAATACTAATTATTAATGATAGTAATTATTAATAAACACAAATCATAGTTTTTTAGTCACCTCACTGGAAGCTAGTCATGTGGGCTTTAAGGGTCGCACCTAGACCACATTTTTTCTACATTTATTTATTTTATTTCTATTCCATTTTATTTTCTGTAGATATTTTTTGCTATGAAAAATGTCCCTTGTTGTATTTGCAGTTTGTTTCTTTAGGACAATTATTCGTGGCATATAAAAATCACCCAAAAAATCTCTTTCTAGTTCCTAATTAATAATTAAGTCAGTTTGTATGGAACATCTGTAAGTCTATCTTTTTTCTTGCTACTGTTTAACTGAAATTTCTGTTCAAAAGTATTAACGAAGGGCGGATCTGTTGTCAGTTGGCTGTTGCGGGGAGAGCATACTGATTTTTGCAGAAAAAGTTGTGGAATACCTCGTATAAATTGATTCATTCTCCCTCTCAAAAAAGTTGGAAACAAATTGTGTGGGAATAAAAGTCGCCTAATTTAATTTTCTATGAGATATGACTGGTTAAAAATTTAAAAAAAAATTTTATCTTGCCTCAAAATATCAATGATAATGAAAAAAAATGGAGAAAAAAGCTCCTTTTTCATTTTCTACCACTTATAATGCACTTCGGACTTTCATAATTCACCTAGAAATTTTTATAATATAATAAAAAAACATACAAATTTTCATCAAAATCGATTCTGTAGATTGCGCATAATAATTTAGCAATCTAAATTTATTTAAAAAAAATCAAATTTTTTGAAATCTTGCAAGTCAGAAACTTAAACTTATAGAAGTTTGAAATTTTTCACATATAGAAGAGCACATCACCTATCAAATACATTTTATAAAATTAAAATCGGATTATTATGGCTCCAGGAGTTTTTGCTAAACTTGGTAATCAACTCTAAAACAGTGCTGGGCAGCTGGGGATTCAGTCGTTGGAGCCATGCTTCCATCTATAGGTGATGTGCTCTTCTACATGCCAAATGTAGTCGTTTTTACACATCGGCCCTGGTCTAAAACAATATTTGTAAATATTCAATGACAATTTAGAACATATGTAGCGTTAGCTTCAGTTCTTACAAATTATAAAAAATAATTAATTTAAACTATTGACAACACTACCAACAAATTTTGCGATGTTTCAACGAATTCTATGCTTCCAAATTTTCCCGCTAGAAATGATTTTGCACTAGTTACCAAGTGGCGCCAGAAAAACAACATCACGAACTCTCCAAACTAGATTTCGATTTCATTGAACTTTAGCAAATACGAAACGTTAACGATCGCAGCGAAACTCGAAAACTCCGATTTGTACTTTAATTTCTGCATTATTTTCATTGTCCATTTCACAAAGTTAGTGCGCGCAGTTTTACTTGCATGCATGAATCCGCTGCTCCCTCCACCCACCCCCCTTCGGCTGCTGGTCTAGGCCCAGGATCAGCTCCGAGCACTCCCAATTCCATTGGATGTGCACCTCAATTAAATCTGCAATTGCAAACTTATACTTTGATTGCTTGCGCTTTCACTTTAGATATTCCAATCACACATTCGCACACAGTCACGTGCATGTGTGATAGATTGCAGCCCAGTTAAATGGAAATTCCAGGTAAAATTCAGAATATTGATGGAATCGAATAAATCTCATGGGTTTTCGGGTTGAGCCGCAGCACCATCGGCAACGATTTGCGGTGGACTATTTATGTCGCGGCCTAATGGAAAGCCATTGCAAATAATTCGGCCCAACGGATTTGCGCACTGGTAATCGCTTCGAAAAGCGGTTCGGTTCAAGCGGAAAATTCAATTGATTGATGGCAATCAATCAGATTTGGATAAGCGAAAGTGTTGATGCCGATTCGGCGTTCAGCGTTTCAATATTCGTACCAGCGCCGGCTAATTTGACCACCACCGTCGCGATCTCGTCACGTAAAATCGCATGTGCAAGTTATTGAATTATTGCGCGATCAAAAGGGATTGCAGGCGTTGCGTAACGATGGCTCTTAATGAGCCGACGAATACAACTGGCCGCGAAGATTGCGTTAATTGATTTCGCACTAAATTTCAAATGCAGCATTATGAAATCGAACTAATAAAATAAATTGAGGACGTGATAAGACTATTAATGATGGTTGCAATATGACTTTCTTATGTTGACATTTTTCCTCGCTAGAGCGATTAAAATCTGGAAGCGTATAATTTTACATACGAAATAAATGTCGGTTAGCATCGATGACAGCATCAAAATGTCGATCAGCATAATATTACAACTAGTTTGCAAATTCATGGCGTTTTAAATTTAACCACCGCATGAAAAAATAGTGTTCCTTAGGCCCATATAGGCAATATTCCCTCAAATAAACGTGTTCTTATTTAAAAACATTGCTATTTTCTAAATTATCAACATTTCAATTTGTTATTCCGACTTTAAAAACACATTTTTCAATTAGATTGATAGAACTTTTAATTGTCGCCGCTGCAGCTGCCGCCATGTTTGCTAATGCATTGTCAAAGCCATGTGACATTTATACGACAGTACTAGGTGACAAATTTCCGTGAGTGTACAATCATGCAATATATTAAACAACTGAAATATATTTTCAAGTTTTTTTTATTGACTTAGAGTAACTTCTTTTGGAAACAGAGTAAATCAAACACGTCTTCAATTTTTCACTTTTAATAATTTTTCGTCTTTTTATTCGACTGTGCTGAGATTCTTTTAAATGATTAAAGGACGAATTTTAAATAATTTTTAAATGAATTAAAATGATCCACGTAAACTAAGATGTTTACTTTAGAACACATAAAAATCTATCTGCATAAAAATATTGTCCTAGCAAAATCGCACATTGAAAGCTAACTTACACCTTATTTGCAATTATTTTTTCTTCTTCATCTAATATTGGACAGTTTGTAAAGTCTCCAATATTAATTTATGAATAAGCATCTATTAAGTGTAAGCATTCCTTAAAAGAGGAATAGTCAGAAAGTGCAAGAAAAATTTTTAAAGATGGAACCTCGTCAAGGTAGAGTCGGCGTTGTTGCAGAATACAGTTATTAAAAGGGCACGCTGGGAATATAAATCCATAAAAAAATGCGGACGAAAAAATTTGCGTTGAACCGATTCAATCATGGCTGGATGCCATTTTGTGAGAGGAGACCAATAGGAAAATTCGACCAAATTATTTATAAAAAATTAAAAGGATGAATATTTGTTTCTGCTTCTTTCAAAGTATTCGAGTCTCATGACAAACATACATAGAGCATAGATGCATTCAACGTGGCGATGTGCTAGTCGAATTTTAATTTAATATTAAAAACCCCTCCCCAGTTACAAAAATGATCGACTACCGTGGCAGAAGTATATATATATATATACAAGTTATAGTGACAAAATATTGAAGGACTATTTAATTTTTCATTGGAGAATTATAGGCATTTTCAATATAGCTAGGTTATTTCGGGCACACCATAATTTAAATACGCTAAGTTCATGATTAAATAGTTGTTAACAGAGTACAGAGTACAACAGATGAGATTTTTTTTATTCAATTTGGTCCTTTGCAATTTATTTTCACTACCTTTTGAATACAACATCAATTAAGTGGCCGCCTTTATTAGCCAAAACAAAATGTGCCCTTTTTGCTGCATTTTCCATTACCTTTTCGAGCATCTCGGCCGTTATAGCGATGATTTCGGCACTAATGTTTGTCTTGAAATCGGTCATGCTCTGAGACTTGCTGGCGTACACTTTGCTTATCAAATACTTCCCCAAAAAGAAGTCCAAAGGGGTCAAATCTGGAGATCTGGGTGGCCACTGAATGTCGCCTCTTTTTGACATCAGGCGTCCATGGAATTTTCGTTGCAAAAACTGAATTGTTTGATTTGCAGTGTGGCATGGCGCACCGTTGAAACCAGTAACCGTCAAGTCATTTTTCACCCATTCACGGGCAGACATAATGGGCCAACATCCACCAATATCTGTTTCCATCAACTGTCTCGTTTTCTTTGAAGAAATACGGTCCAATGATGGTTTTGGCGCGAACGCCGGCCCAAATAGTCACTTTTTGGTCATGCAATGGCGTTTTATGGATTTCGTGAGGATTCTTCGTTCCCCAAATCCGGCAATTTTGCTGATTAACGCTGCCACATAGTGTGAAATTGGCTTCATCGGTCATCAGAATTTTTTTCGATTGAGTTGAGTTAAAACATGTACATGATGTACATCGTCACTATTCCGGCACCTTGTTTCGGTGTGAAGTGATTCATGGTTCAAATTGTACTGAATTGCCGTTTCAAAAACATGTCTTATCGAATCAATCGGTTTGACAAATGGCAAAGTTAGTAAGTGTTTACATACCGACACAAAAGATGCCGCACCCTGTAGATACTTCTAAAGATTTTGAAATCTTCAACACATAGAAGACAAAGAGACTCAATACATACGGGCAATTATATATAATTATATAATTTATAAAGAGTAAAAATTGAAAAGGAGCCTTGGAGAATACTAGAAGATTGAGTAACGAGTTCGGAAACTTATTTAAGAATTTAAGAAGAAGCTCATACTGAAAATGCCTATCACTTTTATTTATTCGTGAGGAAATGATACTTGTGACTTGACTTCATTCTATTATTTGTATTGAATCATTGTTAATTGTAAAGTTCAGCATATTTTTTATGACCCACAAATTCAATGACAAATTTTATTTGAAGCGGTCCAGAATAAAAGGCAATGAATCCATTCCAACTAATTTTTCGATGATTGGGGGAAATCGTTTAAATCCACGGACTTTTTTACGCCCTGATGAATTTGTTTAATGAGAAATATTCCTTAAACTTTGAAGAATACTGCTTTTTACTATACACACATTTCACAATAGGTTAACTGACAATTTTTCCGCCCAGGAAAATCAAAACTATCCTACATTTTGCTATGGACGCCCTCAATTAATGTATTTACCTTCTCAAAAATTTCACTTCAAGAACATTGATATTTTGTGTAGTCGTACAATTATTTACTCTTATTGGGGATGCCACCATCAGGTTACCCTCCTTTCCTTTTTAAAATAAGTTTGGACCGGCTTTGTCCTCAACAATGTTTTTGAAGTCAATCTATTCGAATTGCTTCTCTTTTCCGAAAGATATACTCTCCAATCCAAAAAATTTATAACTGATTTCATAAGAATTCGTCTCATTAAATCATTTGTCTACTCTGCATCTAATCTACATCTTGAATGTACACTGAGCTCAAAAAAAATTACTTTGCTTACCAGCCGACATTTTTAAATTTTATGAGGCAATTAAGTGGCTTGAAATTTTTTTCAAGTCGTTCAACCTATTTCACAGTGTTTCTTGTACCACTTTCGTTAACCTACGCAATACAGCGAATATAATTCGCTATTCTCCACACGTTTCAATTGGCGACATTCAGTCAAGCGCCAAGACTTCATCGCGTTTTCAGAAAACAACTTCTTTTTCAGTGATTTACCACTTTGTTGTGACTCACAATGGGTGGCGAGCATCAACAATAAAAGAAAGTTTTAACAAATGGAATTGTTCGTGGAGGATAATTTCATAGTAAATTGGTTACAGATTGTAACCAATTTAATTATTAATTACAAATTTTCTTATGTATGCTGGTTTTTTTGACTACCCAAAAATACTTAAGAAAGCGATCTTGTTTTTCGTGCTTCTAAATAGCATCGATAATGCTTTAACTCCGAAAGTCGTTACTATTCGCTACACCATCTGGACTTTTCAAAATTTAATCATTGCAAATGATACTCCTTTCTATCCGAACATAAAATCTCATTTTGGTAAGCCAATTGAATCATGTATGGATGATCTGTACCAAAAAAGATTCAACAAATTTGGCATTGCCAAAACGATTTCCGTGCATCCCTAAAAGAAAAATTTCATGCATTTAATTTACATTTTAAATCACATTGACTACAAGACTGGACTTTAACTTGAAGTCTCCACATAATCAATTTCGAATTAAAGCTAATTAATCAAACGAAGACGATCAAAACCGTTATATTTCCAAGAAAAAAGATCGATCGATTTTAATGAGTTTTTTTCACCAACCACATAATTGAAATTAGCAATAATTGGATTGAATTTTGCCGCAATTAATCGAAAAGCTTTTTCAGCACGATATTTTTCCGTGTGAGAGCACGAAGGATCAATTTCGAGCTCGAAATAAATACATACACATCCACCTTGAATTAAATCAGCATCAATTATTCATGGAATTCCGGTGAAAAGGTCCAAAATCATGATTTGATTCATCTCTATTTATTGTAAAGCCATCAAAGTCACCAAATTATACAATGGTGTCGAAAAATTAAATATCGATTTGATTGATCATATTGTTGATAGGTTCAAGGTTGTCATGTAAATGATTTCTATTCAGTAGAATTTAATTTATCGTATAAAAGGAATTAGAGCATATGAAAATATCAAACTCAAGCCACCCTGACATGAAACAGTTTTTATTATTAATTATTTTCTTTGAAATTGGACCAATCTTGTATAGAATCAAAATAGTTTCAATGTCAATTGCAATGCATGTATTTTTAAACATTTAATTTAAAATAATTACAGAATGAAAACACTTTTTTATGGTATGTTTACAGATAATTGCATAAAAATATTTTGACTCTTGAATACATACCAGGTGATCTGTTAAATCATTGCTTTAATCAATTAAAATCTTCTTAATCTAACCACTTTGTCATCCAGAAGAATGATCGCGTGCTGCTGCTTCACCTTAGATGTCATTCAGGGTAGGATTCATGCAGAGTTTCTATCAAAGCAATTTATATTTAACGATATAGTTAGACAAACGAGACACACCCGTTTGCTCAAAGAAACTCAGCACAGCACTACCTATGCAGAAAATGAGCCCATCAACAGATGCTGCAAGTTATTTAACAGTATGGGTAGACATTATATATCCAACATCACTAAGGCCTCTTACAAATTCAACCTGATAAGGGCCCTTCTGAAACTCCCTCCACTTTCCAACTCACCTTCCTTAGTTTTATAATTACTTTTAACTATTTTTAACTTTTGACTGTACGTATTAAACTGTACTATATTTATGCCTTGCTTTGGCTTTAAAAAAAATCGAAATTTATCAACGCTATCATCATTAATGACATCCTAACCCAAATGATACCTTCACCTGCTTAAAACATTGTCTCCAGCTGTTTTCGTCTAATAGATTTTAATGAAATTGTCTGACACGATCCACTTTCCAATGACCTTATGCAAATTTGTGTAAATGCAATTTCTGCATCAATATATTCCAGAATATTGCGTCAATCTTCTGTAAATGATTTTCCTTGTTTTTTGGGCCTGCCATGAGTGGTGCTGGTATTGATTTCACGATTTGACGATGCCTAGTGAAATGCTATCGATTTTGCTCAGCGGAATCCATTGATGATGTTCAGCGCGCTGAATTATCATATGACAGATGACTTGCCGTGATGTGATGTGATTAAAAATCATTGAATAAGCATGCGATTTTGGCTTTACTAGTTATTTTTCTGGCTATTTAACATGAGAAGGAATTACAAAGTTATTTGCAAAAGAGCATGTAATTATGAATGTAATCCGATTGCTCAAACAAAAACAAATTTAGCAAGTAAGTTCGAAAAAGAAAGTGAAATTGTTTTCGAGATTCTACTTTCCTCTCTAAACATCAAAAGGAAAGATAGCGCCAGGTTTTTTTCCCATTTTATGCGGAATAAAAAGAGCAAAATCTTGACAAAAGAAATAAAATATGTTTTATGAGAAAGACTTAACAGTAATTGGTATATTTTATTTATAATTTTAACGATGACTTTAATAATTTACCATTTTGTTCAGTTTTAAGTTATTTTACCCAATCAAGCCAAAGAAGTTAAATTTAAAAAAGGCCCTTTGTTGTTTTCATTCTGATGTTTGTAGAATGTTGCAGATCCTTACACTAGTGAAGAATTAATAAAAATTAGGCTAATTATTTAATACTTAACACTGAAGATAAAGACATACAAAAATATGTTCTGTGGCAAAATACGTGTTCAAAAAAAGCAAACAACACAAATCATAGTTAAAATAAAATTTATTTTCGCATCGAAATACAACTTACTAAAAATTTAGTTGAAAATAGGAACAATGCGCAAATTTTTTTTCATAATTTTACGTCCCATTAATATGTATTGACTTTAAACATTACGGATTTTGCGGTATTCAAAATCATGAAATTGTCATGCTTAATGGCTGCCAGCGTTACTTCAATCCAAATATTCTGGGTTCATTATATCATTGGCTCATCTGAGTGTGCTAAATTGGGCTTAGAAGTCGTAGATTTTAGTCCGCATGGGATACGAGATCGTTTAATAGCACACAAAATAGCACAGTTAAAAGAATTTAACATATTATGTACCTATCACAAAGTAGGGACATTAGTATGTTTATAGTGCGATTAATACATGCATTTTTGTAATAGTTTTCAGTTTCAGTTTGTTGAAAATCGTACCTATGGGTAGCTCTCCTCTAGTTCAGATCTTGGCTACACTTACGGTGGGCCATGTGATTTTCTTCTAGCTACTTAAAAATCTCCAAACTTCTAGTATGGGAATCATACATGCTTAGTTAAAAATGAAAGCAAATTTAACAATTTCACATAACACTAATTAAATCATCGGAAAACTTTCAAGATCTAGGAAATAAAACCTCTTAAAAACCATATTGCCCTCTATTACCACCTATACATTGAATCACACCTCTAGCATCAACCAGCCAATATTGAAAATATTATATCTTCATCTTTCTATTGTATTCAAAAATATCAATCTGGATTGCCATCATCTTATGTCCGGATTCGATTTCATGCTCGACACGTGATTTTTTTTTCTATTACGTTAACAATTTTCGCCTTTCATTCCGTAGCAAGTTCACAACACTTTTCATTGAAGATAATTTACCGGATTACATTATTTCGATTGAATCGTCCGTCGAAATGATATCGGAACGTGGATCGTTTCGCGAAATCGTTTATTACGCGTGCTTTCACTTTTCGGCTACAAGTTCAAATGCACATAGAACTGTTAAACGAAAATTTCAGATTAAAGATACTTATCGTTTGGGGTGGCTGCAAAACTAATCTGAAGTAGCTGATGAATGAATGGATGAAAGTAAGTATGGAAGCCAGATGCATTTTTTTCTGTTTTTCTTCTTCTTCTCTCTAATGTTGAAATTGAAAAGTACAAGAAGAAATCATGATTAAGACTTGAGTTACGATCATGAAAGTGCAAAGTTCAGTATCAATTCATAAATTGCAATTTCAATCGTGATTGGAAGATATTTGAATTAAATTTCATATTGTTGTGAGATATTTTTGAATACAAAAAAAAATAAAAATCAATGGCTAAGGTGTATTACGTTGTTTTTATAGTCAAAACACATCAAAAAGCCAAAGATAGAGAATTTATTTAGTCATGCATATTTGAAGAGCTGCCAACTCATCTAAGCTTATTCTTGCGTAATATTATTGCAAAGCGGCATAAGATAAAATATTTACTCATTGAAGATGAAGATGTGGCTATTATCCAAATAAAAATACCATCAACTCTCATCCGACTGTACCGTTACTATTTACAAGTTACGCGCACATATTTAAATACTCTTCACCCGGAAAATGTATTTCATATTCCAGTTGTAGTGCTGGTTTTTAATCAAATCATTACAAAATCTGAATATCACCTTCAAATTAGGTAGTAATAATCTCATGCGCGTCCAAAATGTTAACTTTTCGAACACAATTTAACCATTTTTCACATAATATTAAATTATCAAGTTACTCGCTTAAGTCTTTCGTTTTGAATGAAGTGTTATCTTTACCTTGCGTGAACAAGACGATCTTCAAATTAACTCGGAAACGGCTCATGCAAGGAGCACTAGACGCCAATGTAAACACTTAAATTAGCTTCAAATGTCTTCTGTGGAGTAAGGATTATGTAAGGCTATCACTCACGTTCTTGGTGGTATAACAGCGAAAGTAAGGAAGTAATAGTTATGCTACGAGTACATCTTTCTATGTGTCATGCTGGTAAAGTTTATTGACTATCGATTCATGTAATAACTTGCTATATGTTTAACGAATGTGTTAAAGGATGGGAAAACAATAGTCATTCATTTTGATTGCATATTATTTGGTTTGTAGATCTCGAAAGCATTCAAATCGAGTATCTGATTCTACACAATTGAATGTTTTAATGTATCCCAAACTAATGAGCTTTGTATTGATTTATTTGTGAATGTCCAAAATGATGGCATATACATAGTTTATATAAATATTCGTCATCTTCTTAAGAAATAAGAAACACATATTTATAATTTTTCAGTAAAAAGTTTACAACTGCAAGAACACAACTGCAGTCGTTTAAGAAATTTAAAGTTGACCTACGAGGGTTATTCAATAAGTAACGAGACAAATTGATGTAGGTCAAAAATTGTTTTTTAATTCAATACGAAACTTTTAGGATTTCAAGTTGGTATCCTTGTTATTACTTCTGGTCAGCTGTTTGGTAAGATTTTGTAAACATAACCTATAATTCAGTTAGTTCAAAATGTCAAATCCGATCCGATCCGCACCGCTGTGATTAGATTTTCAATAGCAGAAGGTGTTAAAGGTAGTAAGATCCATGCAAAGATGTTAAAATTGTATGGAAACAATTGTTTAAACCATTCGAACATTTACAAGTGGACGGAACATACGGCACAGATAACTCAGGAATGCATTTAAAAACTGAGCTGAAAGATTCTTTCACACCCTCATTATAGCCCAGATATTGCTCCATCAGATTTCCATATGTTTGGTCGTCTTAAAGAGGCACTACGTGGCATTTTTTTTTATCTCTAACGAAGAACTCAAGGTTCACGTGCAAACTTGGCTTCAACAGCTACCAAAAGAATTTTATGCGAGTGGCATAAGAAAGTTAGAGGAACAATGGGACAAGTGTATACCTGGGGGGTAGAGGATTTATGTTGAAAAGTAGCCAAAATTTCGTACTGATTGTATAAACGGTTTCTAAACCACTCGTACATATAATTCAATCTTTTTGCCAGCATTAAAAACAGAAATACACACGAAAATAACACAAACATTTTTCTCACTTTTATTTCACAGTCAAACCACGAAGCCATCAAATCCGCCATATCGGCCAGCAGCGGTCTAATCTTTGCGCTGTCCTTACATATTGTCATCAGCATTGCGTCCGTGTATCATTCGGCAATCAAACTGTGCTCCAGGTAAGTTAATGCGTGATTGAATGGTGTTTTTTTTAATTAGGAATATGAAAAAAATATGCTATGCCCTTGGAATGTATCTCTGAAATGTTACCAACACAAGATGTAAACAAAAATTTAGTGTCTTCATGTTGAGTTTCGCAACCGCATACCAATTTTTAACATCAAATGTGACCGAAAAGGTCATTAAGAGTCACGGCATTTTGCCTATCGTAATCGTCGTTCGAATGTTGTTGGTGAACGATTGAAGAGGAACCAAAAAACAAATTTGGTAATATGATTGAAATGATTTTACCCTTGAATTGAGTGGTTTTTGCAAGCATGTGAGGAGGATCATGGATTTGTAATTAGAAATATGTATGTAGGGTTTGAAATGGAATTAGCAAATGTGTTACAGAGATCATCAGCATCATTGAAGTGTTTAATGGCTAAGATTAATAAACACTCGGGTTCATAATGACTTGAAATTTAATGGAATAGAAATTAATAAAATCAGAAATTATTTGATAAAAAATTCACCCTTAGAAACAACAATAGGTAACATTTAAAGCTTTGTTTGGAGTGGAGTAACATGAAAATAAGTACACAAATGTTTGAAAAGGTATTCAAATGAAATAACGATATCAAAAATCCTAGAAGCAAATTTTGCCCTTTGAGTGTGTTTTGCAATTCGATTGAAAGCTCTAAATCTCTGGCATGAGGGGAGTTACGGCCACTCCACCATGTTATGAAGGGATGGACCAACGCCAGGAGAGTTGACCTCACTTCTCCGATTCTCTGCTTCCATCACAGTTTCAAGTCAGTCATCGTTAGCAGAGATGACTGGATTATGGAAAGAAGTAAGATGCAGGAATCGGTCGACATCTACACTGATGGATCAAAAATGGATGGAAAAGTTGACTGGCATTTTCTCCGAACAGCTAAGCCTGAAACTATTTTCCCGGTTACCAGATCACTGCAATGTTTTTCAGGCAGAGGTCATTGCAGTGCACAAGGCAGTAGACTGGTTGAGAAATCAGAAAATCCCCATAAGAAATCTCAACATTTTCTCCGACAATCAAGCTGCTATCCAACCACTATCCAATGTGTGTAGCTTATCCAAAATTGCAATGGAATGTCGTACACAACTGAACGCTATGTCACTTGACTGTGAAGTGATCCTTTGCTGGGTGCCGGGTTATAGTGATCCACTGGCCTCTGTTAAGCTAAGTTTCAAGCAGCATTACATAGAGACTGCAAACAGGGCCTGGCTGCTGGAAGAAACCGGCAGGATAAGTAGGCAAACTTGGCACGCACTGAGCTTAAAGCGCACCAAGCAGCTCCTCAACACGAGCCGTGAAACATTAAGTTTCATCATATCCGCACTGACGGGCATTGCAAACATGCAGAAAGATTGGGTGCCCCTTACCACGATTTCTGCCGCAACTGCAAATTGGAGGAGGAGGAGGAAACGATCCAACACTTCCTGTGTGAATGCCCAGCATTATCCAGGAAATGCATGCAAACTTTAGGCTCGCTTTTCCTGGACAACCTCATGGAAGTAGCCAGTTTAAATATTGGCTACATAGCCGGCTTCATACGAGAATCTAAATGGTTCTCGTCATCCCACAGGCTCTAGTGCCACTCTTTTCTGCAAGCTCCATAATTCCATCGGTGTAGAACTTCTGTTGTTTATCGGCGAACAACTTGGCTAAATGATTTTCAGCGGCTCTTTTGTCGGCCATTTTTCGCAATCAATTTCAACATCAATAATCGTCAGACGATGCTAGGTCCGAAGTAAACGGTGGATGCATCAAAACTTCCCAACCAAGTTGCGTCAATTTGTTCCGAGTCATCATGATGGAACACAACTCTTTTTCTGTTGAGCAATTCTGGACGCTCTTTCTTGATGGCTTTGTTCAAACGGTCCAGTTGTGCACAGTACAGGACCAAATTGACCGTTTCGTCAGGTTGAAGCAGCTCATAACGGACAATTCTCTTCCAGTCCCAATAAGCACTCAACATAACCTTGTTTGCCGTCAATCCAGGCTTTGAAGTCGCTTGTGGAGGGTCACTGGTCTTTGATCATGTTTTTTTTTCATTTAATATTCTCTCATATTTAATTCACTTTTTATTGCACGTAATGAGTCGCTTCCAAAATGGTTCAATTTCGTTGCGTTTCACTGATGGTAATTTGGTCAATCAAACTTCTTTGTGTTAATTCATGTGGCACCCAAACATCGAGTGTTGTTGAGTAGCCAGCCTTTTTTAAATGATTCCAAACTGTCATGTGGTTGATGCTAGTCTTGCTCCACCAGTTGCAAAATTTCATCGACTTTTTTCAGTGACTGGCCGACCAGAGAGAGCTGCATCTTTGACATCAAACTTTCCTTAAAGGAACTTACTGTACACCACAAATTTTTCGGCATGTTTTGTCAGCATTTTTACCCTTTTCTTGTTAAAACGCATGACATAGCATATTTTAACACTTATTTCACTCATTTTCAAATCAATATAATTTTTTACACGAACGACGAACTATAGAACTGTCTTCACAAAAATGTAGCCTGAAATGTCATCCTTCAAACACGTTCGTCTGACACAATTGAAATAGTGTTGGCCGATGTATATAGGCATCAAGACCATCTAGTGACAAAAACCGCGGAGACTTTTTGTATGACCAGCTGTAATCACAGAGTACTATTCGATTTTGAGCAAATTGCTAAAAAATTACATATAGGCAAAAATGTAATCCTATAAACTTTATGGTCTAAAACAGAGTTCACTTGCACAAATCACATTTAAATGGTCCAAAAACACTTGATGTTGAATTTCATTTAGTAAACGATGAACTGTAAAAATCGTACAACTCATTCGATGAGAAATTGGGTGGCTGGTAGGATTTCGAATCGGTTAACCAAATGCTGAAAGAACTCTAATCCTATCAATACCAATAGAGAAAAACAAGACATATCCATTCAAATAGTTTGGCTAGCTCATCACTGTCAAAAAAGTGCAGAAACTATGTATTCATATTTTTCAACAAAATGGAACATTAGTTATTAATTTTGTTGAAAGTATGAATAGGTACATAGCAAAGCTTTTTGGAATGGATATATGAATAACTAATAGTCCATTATTAATGCTTTTTTTGTCATAAGCATAAACACGCATAAACTACTCTAGATGCCTATTGATGTTGCAGACAATCAAGTTGCTCGCTTAAGTCTTTTATTTTGCTGATTCACTTTTTGCTTGCGTTCCTGGAAAATACTCAAATAACTATCCAAGTTTTGGTTTTCAAATTTACATTATATAGTTCGGATAATTAACTACAATCTCTAACAAATAATAAAGCCATCAAATTGTTCAAGTCCAAATCACATTTAGACTAATCTCTTAATCTAAATAATTTTCTTTTCTTGAAGTGCTCAACCACTTGCATCGTAAATTGGTTCTAAGAGACAACCGTCCCGCAAGCACTTTCAAAATTGCTGTTATTTCATATCCAATTCAATTTTAACTACTTTTTCACAAATTGTCCATCAACATTTCCGCAAATATGCATATTATGGAGGTATCAATTCGGAAAAAAATCTAGAGCGCGTTTCGACAGCACGAAGACATTCTCAAGATACTTCAAGAGCCACTCGATGGTACTTCAGTGCCTCTCCAGCAATCAAAGGAATCTATCCATTATTTGAAATATTCGGCATCATGCTAAGCGTGGAGCCTCTCAAAAAAGATTGAATAACTTTGTAATCTTTATCACCATTTATCAGGCGGCGAGAGGGTGAAGGTGGGCATGTCCACGTAATGGAAAGTAATTGAATCAAGCATAAAAAGTGCACGCGATGATCTATGAAAGATTGCACAACTGAATGATGATGTAGTCGCCCCCGAATTGCATAAAATCTTATCGGTTTGCAAGGATATCAGTCAAACGAATCTGGTTTTTGATTGCTTCATTGCGGACTCGGATGGAACTTGACGATGGACACGAAAGCATGAGAGAATTCAAGTGAGCTCGCAGACTTGAGAAAGTGAACAACCTTCTTCAGATGTGTTAATCGTTCGCCACATTTCAAACTAAACACACATTTTTTATTCGCTGTCTTTAATCTATCCAAATAAAACATTGTAACATAGTCGCACTACAAAAAGGTTTTTAACTGGCCAATTGCCTCGTTCTTCACATCAACGACACCACCATGCATCATTGAGCACTGGAAAAGCATGCAAGCGCCATGGGAAACTTGTGTGTGCCGGCTCAAGTGTGTAATTTTGACTAAAAGTGAACACACTTTTGATGCTATTTGTAATTAAGGGTTATTAACCAAAAGAAGAAGTGTTTCATATGGAATTACATGGTCAATTTAGCTGTTGGGCTCACGATAGTGGAGTCATCTTGCCGATGTGTTAAAATTGTGTATAGACATTAGATGTTACATTGTGAATAGACATTTAGACAATTTGACTTGGCTGAATTATGACAGTTTCTTGTTCAATATACTCTCTCTTTTCATTAGCTTAATCGAGTATAGACGTGTTTTATTTCTCGGCTCAGAATATTTCATTCCACAGCGTTACTCACATTCTCGCCTCAATTCTAACAGGTTATGGCCTTAACGCAAAAATATTTGAGCCCGCGTCTATTACTACAAGTGAATATAATTCATTGAAGAGGTTTTTATCGACCGATCGCATTTCATTTTATGTGATTTTTTCCGATCTGTGTGAAACACGTGTGCACGTACGTATCAAATCGTAGCCGAACAAAAAATTCTGTGTTAATCGTGTGAAGTAAAATCGATTTAACAATGTCGGCAAACGCGAATGGAAATTTAAGCATAGAAAAATTACGCGGTCGCGAAAATTTTGAAATCTGGAGAAGACAAGTCAAATCGTACTTAATCATCAAAAGCTTATGGATTGCCATAAAAGAAGAGGGAGCTTCAAAGGCAACAGCAGCAGAAAAAGAATTGGATGAAAAAGCATTGGCTGAAATTACTCTATTAATAGAGCCGTATAACTTTTGTCATATCGCAGATGCGAAAACTGCAAACGAAGCTTGGAAAAATTTAGAAAGTGCATTTCAAGCGAAAGGTTTAACAAGAAAAGTAGACCTACTAAAAACATTAACACAAATGAAAATGACAGACTTTGAAAATATGAAAGATTACGTAAATTCATTTACAGAAACTGCATTTTTGTGCGCTAGTGTCGGTTTTGAATTAGCAGACGATTTGAAAGCATCTCTTTTGTTAGCCGGCCTACCGTCTGAATGTGATTCGCTTGTGCTCGCATTGGAAAACCAAAAGGACACATTGTCTTTAGACTCTGTGAAAAATACCCTTTTACAAGATAAAAAGTTCGATAAGGAATGTAACAGTGGCAATGCATTATATACGAAAAATGAAAAAAAAAGTAAATTTCGTTGCCATCTTTGCAACAAGGTAGGTCACATTGCCAAATTCTGTTTTTCAAAGAATAAGAAAAAAAACGAGAATAAAAAAAAAGAACAGTCGAAAAATATGTCAGATACAGCACTGTATGCGGCCTTGATGACGTCGACAAAGCAAGAGAGTGAGTGGTGTGTCGACTCCGGTGCAACCGCACACATGAACAACGACAAAAGTACATTTAATAGTATTGCATCAAATGTATCAGGTAACATTACCATTGCCAACAACAGCAAACTAAATGTTGAGTGCGTTGGCGACGTTTCATTGACACTCGACGGCAATAACGCGAATCAAACTGTAACAATTCATGATGTGAAATGTGTGCCTGAACTCAGTATAAATTTACTCTCTGTAAGTCAAATGACAAAAAGAGGCAAACGAATTGTTTTTGAAGAGAATATTTGCCACATTTTCGATAAAAATAGAAACTTGATCGCGGAAGCTAAGAAGAAAAATGATTTGTACGTATTAAAAGGTATTGTAAATGAGAATCCACATAAAAGTGATATTGCTTTGGCAACGACAACGAACAGTGACATTTGGCATCGTAGAATGGGCCATATTTGTAAAAATTATCTGATAAACTTAAAAAATTCGACGACTGGTGTTATCTTTAATCCGTCCAATTTGATTTCGAAATGCAAAGTGTGCGCAATGGGAAAACATTCTAGAACTCCGTTCAAAGACAGTGGAACGCGTGCTAAGGCTTTACTAGACATTATACATTCCGATGTGTGTGGCCCATTGCCTGTTAAATCGAAATCCGGTACAAAGTACTTTGTTACATTTACAGACGATTATAGTAGATTTATTTTTGCAATACCGATAAAAGAAAAAACACAAGTGTTTTCGGAATTCGTGAAATTTAAAAATTTGGTAGAAAACCAAACTGGAAAAACGATTAAAATTTTTAGAACAGACAACGGAACAGAGTTCGATAATAAATTTTTCGATCGAATGTGTGAAAAACACGGAGTGATCCATCAAAAAAGTGTACGGTATGTAAAAGAGCAAAATGGTGTAGCGGAGCGTATGAATCGTACATTAATGGAGCGTGTCCGCTGCATGATTTATGATTCGGGCGTACACAAGAGTTTTTGGGCCGAAGCTTTAGTAACTGCAGCATATTTATTAAACCGTACGCCGTGCAGAAATCAAAAAACAATTACACCGTTTGAATTATGGACAGGCAAAAAACCAAACCTGTCTCATATTCGAGTGTTTGGTTCAACTGCTATGGTACATTTGCCAAAGGAAATAAGAACGAAACTCGACAAAAAATCAGTCGAGTGTACCTTTCTTGGCTACAGCAATGAATCGAAGGCATATCGCCTAATCAACAACGAAACACAGAAAATTGTTTTGAGTCGTGATGTCATTTTCTTTGAAACTGAAAATGGGGTAATTGAAAAAGATGATAACCTTTTTAGAAATTCTTTTTTACAAATAGACGACAACGATGGTTATTTGAAAAGCGAAGCAGATGATGACTCTGACAACGAATTTGCCGATTCAGGGAGTGATGTTACTGTGATTGAAACGGCCGATTCACCAGCAAACTCAACACCCGCACAGGCTGATTCAGACAATCAACCAGCTGATAACCTTTCAGTCGTCAGTTCATCTATTATATCCAACACTAGCGATGAGTCATTGTACGACATAACCGATGATGAAGACCTTGATGCATCGCTTGACCAGACCATCACAACTCAAACAACACCGAGACGCTCCGAACGAACGGCTGGACGACCAAAGCCGAGCTATGTCGTTCCAAAATACAGTTTTAATGTAGTCGCTCACACAACAAGTAGTGTTCCGATTTCGCCGGAAGAGGCGTTATCCAGCCAAGATGCACATCTGTGGCGAAAAGCCATGGAAGAAGAAATGAATGCCCACAAAGTCAATGGCACCTGGACATTGACTGATTTGCCCGTTGACAAAAAGGCAATTCCAAACAAATGGGTATTCAAAATCAAGCGTGACAGCGATGGAAATGCAACCAACTACAAAGCGCGTTTAGTTATAAAAGGATGTTCACAGCGACAAGGCATTGATTATAAAGAAACGTTCGCTCCTGTAATCAGGTACAACACACTACGATTTTTGATTGCATTGGCAGCCAAACACAATTTGGAAATTCGTCAACTCGATGCTGTTACCGCCTTTTTGAATGGTAAACTTAAAGAGAACATATATATGCATCAACCGATTGAGTTCAGTGACGGCACGAAACAAGTATGTAAATTGCATAAATCTCTATACGGTCTAAAGCAGGCGAGCCGTGTATGGAATGAAACACTTAACAATGTACTGGTTAAATTTGGACTGAAAAGAAACGATGCTGATCAATGTGTTTACCATCGAATTGAGGGCCAATCCATAATAATTGTAGCAGTGTATGTGGATGACGTGGTGATTTTTAGCAACCAAAAGAAATGGGAAAATGACCTTTGCACTACTCTGTCTAGCAATTTTCAAATGAAGGATCTCGGCGAAGCAAAGCAATTGCTTGGGATGCACATCACACGTGACCGAAAGTCAGATACTATTTTTCTTGACCAAACTCAATATTTGCTCGATGTTTTAGATCGTTTCAGAATGAGTGATTGTAACCCGGTTTCAACTCCATTAGATTTGAATCAAAAGATATCACTCAAATTTTGCCCAAAGAGTGGCGACGAAAGACAAGAGATGTCAAAAATTCCGTATGAGCAACTGATTGGCTGTCTTCAGTATGCTGCTCAAGTCACACGACCAGATATTTGTTTTGCGGTGAATTTACTAAGCCGATACAAGTCTAATCCAGGGAAAGTACATTGGGGCGCCGCAAAACGTATACTTCGTTATCTCAAAGGCACAATCAACAAGCGATTGATTTATACAAGTACACCAACTCAAATTCAAGCCTACTGTGATGCTGATTATGCCAGTGACTTGGACGAAAGAAAATCAACCACTGGCTATGTGTTTATCTTCCAAGGAGGTGCAATTTCATGGAATTCAAAGCGCCAAAAAACAATTGCATTATCATCCACCGAATCCGAATACATGTCGGTAGTAGCAGCGATCAAAGAAGCAGTGTGGCTGAGGCGTCTATGGTATGGCATTTTTTTAATCAAATTAAATAGTATGACTTTGCATTGCGACAACAAAAGTGCGAAAGATATAGCAACAAACAACTCATACTCTGATCGAACCAAGCACGTGGATGTGAAGGCATCGTTCATCAATCAAAAGATCAACATGGGCATCATAAAAATGGTATACTTACCTACAGATCAAATGTTAGCAGACTTCTTGACAAAAGGAATTACCAGCATTAAGCATAACATATTTTGCAATGATATCGGTCTTAAGGATTGATGTACGTTATGTGTAATTCATTTTTTTCATTTGAATCAAAAGCCATTTCTTTTACATATTATATAAAGAAAAAATAATTGTCAAATATCTGTTCAAGGGAAAGTGTTAAAATTGTGTATAGACATTAGATGTTACATTGTGAATAGACATTTAGACAATTTGACTTGGCTGAATTATGACAGTTTCTTGTTCAATATACTCTCTCTTTTCATTAGCTTAATCGAGTATAGACGTGTTTTATTTCTCGGCTCAGAATATTTCATTCCACAGCGTTACTCACATTCTCGCCTCAATTCTAACACGATGGATAAGTTAGTGTCAAGGATGCAGCCTACCTTCCCCCACCATCAATGATTGGTGGTGCTGACCATTCAAAAGAAATAATTAATTATTCATTAGAGAATAATACAATACAATCAATACAAGGTGAAGAAATCAAGTGTTCGGAGTGATCAATCGATATTCAGAAGCATTGCTCAGTCTGAGGGATTTCTCATGAATTCCATAATCACCATTGTGGCAATTAAATCGATATTACCTACGTGGCTATGAATCCTATACCCATTGTGAGAGTAAGGAAAAGAATTTGGTTGAGCTAATAATATGATCGTAGCTCCTCAAAAATATGAACACATTATTCAGACATTTTTTCATGCATGTCTCAGGCAATGTGCTACAAGATAATCTTCACATAAAAGGCCCACAGCATGAATTACGAAGCTTTGTCTATGATCAGGGTTTTCTTTTATGTTTTAAAGGTTTTATATCTTGGTTTTTATTTATCCAAAAAACTACATTTTAGAGTTACGGAATATTCGTCGCTAATTACTCGATTGACAATAATATCAAAAGTGACAAATGTCACAAACGCACAAAATGCGCTCACATCAGCACACAGGAGCAGCGTTCTCTACAGTGTCTGTGATTGGCTAACAGAGGGAAGCGCGCAAATATTCAAACTTGGAATATACAAAAATGCAAATACAACAGAAGATTTGTTAAGTATTCTGTCCAAACGTAGTATGAACTTCCTACTTTCGTGCCTTAAGCTTAATTTTCAATAGCTGCAGACATTATACACTCATTGATACTATGGAAGATAACTATCTTGCTAAAGTGCGAATAAAGTCACTCTTGTCTGCAATCATGTGCAGCATTCATTCGAAACTAGTTTTCAACTAATTAGGTTTTTTGCAGTCAATATAAAGCAATTAATAAATAATATTGTTCTACATACAAACCACATTTTTAGAATGCTTTTCATAGTTGACATGCAAGGACACCACCATCAACTTGTGCTCATGGCACCCATGCTGACCTAACATGCTACGAACAACAGCCTTCGTCACCTGTTTCATTATCCATTTAATTAAACATTAATCAAGTGCTCAGTTTTGAAGAACACTTCACTGGAGAGGTTGAATTCATAATAAGCTGCACCACAATGGGAAAATGTTGACTGTATGATTTCCTGAAAACTTAGCGGAACGCTGTTGGCAGCAACAACGGTGGTGGATTATAAATAATTCGCATTCCGATGTCAAGCTCCAATCTAAACTTGTTTGCAAAGCCTAAATGCCAGACTGCACACCTTTGCCCGCAATAACAGTACACAATCACTTTCGTTACCTTTAATCAAACGCAAGTAAAGACAAACTAAAAGAAGTTCAAATACAGGAGTTGCTTACCATTATGGGAGGAAACGTGCCTGAAAGGCAGCATAACGAGAATATTCTCTTTGTTGGATTGCCAAAAGATCGAAGGTCGATTATAGTTAAAATGTGTTTTTTTTTCGCAATTCGAAAATAACATTTGTACAAGAGCATACATACATTCTCGGTACGGGTAAAATTTTGTAAGATTGAGACTAAAATACTAACACGCACTGAAGATCATATTATATTTGGTTAGATTATGACGTTGGCAAGGTCACGCTCCATTTTATTTGGTAAAACTAAATGCCTTTGCCTACAAAAGCTGGGTTCTAAATAATATTGAAAGCTGTTGGATTAGCTACAAGTCTGCAAAACAATGCGACAAAATAAGGTGCACTTATTTTCATTTTAAATATAATTATTCAGACGACATTCATATTTTGCACATCCAAAATAAAACTGCAATAAATTCTTGCTGACAAAAATACTCGATACAAACCAAAGCAGTGCGGAATTTTAGAATATTATAACCAAGCAATATGATAAAATGACAAAGCAATTGATTGAGTCAAATATAAATGCAGCAAATTCATTTCCTTTGATTTTAACAATGAGAGAACCACTCAACTATATCAAATGCATTGAAATAAAAAAGTGTCTCAAACTGTCAACTTAATCTTATGTCAAATTTCTTAGGGCTTGTGCAGGGCCGTCTTAAACTTTGCTGGGGCCCTTGGGCACACAAGAATTTGGGACCGTTTTGGAAAGTAAAGAAAGCAACTCATACTAACATGTTTCTACTATGATCATTTATTATAGGTAATCAAATATATTATATAATATGTCATTAATGATATCAGTATGCTGCTGTTTTTAAGGTTACGATTACAATAATGGTTTCTTTCGGGGTTTCTGTTGATGAGAATCTCTATTACATCCTCAAAGTCAATTTTTGGAAGGTTATCACTTTCTATGCACATAAATGACAAATTCCTTAGTTGTTCTTGTAATATTGTTGTTCGCAATTCATTTTTTATTCTCTTAAGCTGCGAAAATAGCCGCTCTCCACTACAATTGGTAACCATTAGGCAAAGGAATTTTCTTGCAGCAACTTCAACGTTTGGAAAAGTTTCTTCTAATTTACCCGACTTTATTAGGTTATGTAAGGTTGAAATATTTAAATCATCTGATTGCTTTGCTGTATTTTTAAATGAAAACATTCTGTTTTGAGCTCATATGCAATAATGTTTTCATGATAAAATTCTGCAAGTTCTTTGCATTTTTTGGTCAACTCGCCAGATTCGATTGATGTCAACTGACAAAGAAAACTAAATCGATTATAAATTTCTTGGTATGCTGTCGAACGTTGTTTTAAATGTGTATTTAATGTGTCAATTATGAGAATGAAAGTATCTGCAGGAAACTTTTCCTTGCCTCTCAACTGTGCAGTTTCTGATGATCCTTCAAAAAAAAGTGATGCGTGTGCTGCGATTTCTTTTTCTTTCAAATTTATCTTTGAATTAGGAATTATTATTATAAGGAATTCTTTCGATTATTTCATATTGAGCTGTATTTTTTTTTGTGAAAAAAGTGTAATGTGCCCGACAAAAATGTTTTGAGAATAAATGTGTGAGAGAAATAATTGTCGGTCCTTCCGCGCCCGTTGAGGATGGGGGCCCCGTGTGCCCTTATAGTAAAGACGGTATTGGGCTTGGGTCATTATGCCTTGCATTTATTATGACGGACAATGCATAAACTCGAAATGATTTCAATTTCGATTCGTTATTTTTTGCTCAACCAACAAAATAACACTTGTAGTCAAAAATAACTGTGTTTCGGTAATTTATGAATTATATTTGGTCAAACAGTCACATCAACAGTTGAGGGACATTTTTCAATTCAAAGGAATTTCTTGACTCACTTCAGTGGTCATAATTTTCGTTCAAGGTAAAAAAACATTTTAAAAATTGGAATATACTATTGTAATTCAGACTCGCTAAAAACATGTCGCGTCTTCCAAAAAGCTATAGTCAATATCCTCTGTAATAGAAGAAAATTGCATAAAAATTAATATTAACAATTCGCAAACAGTTTGCTACGATTTATTGCATCCAACAAATTTTACATTATTCTAATTTTCCATCGCACTTATTATGAGAATGCGTTATCGCGACAGCCTGTCAACAACGTATCATTTGTTAAGTCATTTTATATGTAACTTTGTACACATATGTGTAGTATGAACTAGCCATGCTGATAGCATGCAAGTTATTCCATTTATAACACACAATAAAACTGTGTCACAATGAAAAATGATAACATACGCTCAATGTCCTCTACGCGGAAAGAAAGGAAATGCTTTTTGTTTTTAATTACAAATTAGTGATTGTATGCAAATCAACGGTTTTACGACAAGAATCCGTAGGCGATCTTGGAGTATTTTACAGAGTTTTATTAACCCTAATTGAAAGGATTCTTTTAAAAAGGTTCTATCTAACATTTTGGCGACTTATCAGGAACAAGGGAAAACGGCCTACAGATTAGCCGAATGAAATTTTTTCAAAAGGCTTTGGTCAAACTTTTCTGAAAATCGAATAGAAGAGAACACCACGGAATAGACTAGGCCGGAAAGATTTTAGTAGCACAAAAAGTTGTCATATTCAATGGTTTTACATGGGACAATTTTTAGAGGGAGCCCTTCAACATCGAGAAATCATACCGGATAACATCTTAACATCATCTTCGATGTAAACGTGAGATTCGATTCCAAATAATAACAATTGTTTTTTTGTTGAATTTCATATACATATATTTCAAAGTTTTCATCCTCATTGTTTCAAATAGTAGCTTTGCTTTGTTCGAAAAATTAAATTATAAGTTAATAAAAATTATATATGCTATTCTCGCTCTGATCTATATTAACCGATCATTAATATATTATTGTTTTAATATTGTTTTGTTTATTTAGTTAATTTTAACTTTACATATTGTCTAACGCCTAAGCTCCACTACTGCCATCCGACGAAGTAACCTTCTTTTCAGTAGTAACAATTGCCTTTGCCTCCTCATCATCAGTCGTTGATGTAATCGTATCACAATTCGACTGGCGACCATCATTATCATCAGCATGATTGGCTCCATCCTCGTGGACATCCTCCTGCGCTTCCTCGGCACTGAGATCCCCATTCGTGGCCTGGATTGTGTCCGACAAAGATATCTGCTTCTTGATTTCAGCGTCCAGTCGGCATTGTCGCTCCCACTCTACATATTCCTTATAATACTGATAGACGGGTATCACAATCACCGAGATATCGTCAACGGTTGCGGCCGCCTTGCTGTCCGCGAGACGCCAATGTCCGGAATCGTTGATGCGTCCCCGGGATTTGGCCACGAGTTCCTGCGCCACCATTGTGTATCGATGCTTCTCGGTCGGATACTTTGAGAGGGTTGTAAAAACAGTTTTGCTGACCGACTCGCTGTCCACGACGTCCCACAATCCGTCGGTGGCCATCACCAGGATGCCATAGTCGCCATCCTCATTGTTCTCCTCGGGAATCGAAATAACTTTGGTCAGGTCACGATAGTTCACCTCCGGATGCGGAGATAGGAATGGTTTGATTGGGAGACCGCTACCAATGGCACGCAGATCGTGATCGCCAAAACCTCGTGTCACGCCAATCGTTCCCATCAATCTGCTTCGTTTGCCTGGAATAGACAAAAAAAACCTATAGAAACGAAGAATGATGGGGGTTAATAAATTATTGGCTGCGTGGAATCGCAAGAAAAAGTGAATCGTGATGCTCGTTTTTTTTGGGTCTATAAAATTCTAGCCAGCTTTTTTGGTTTCACTTGTAATTAGTTTCTTTTCGGTAGAGTTTTGACAATGAGTATGGTATGAAGACATTGTTATTCGTTCATAAAGGTTCCGGCATGAATGAGAATTTTCTGATTAAATTCCAATATCAACAGTGTACCCTAATAAAGTGTAAAAAAAACATAAAAGTTTTCTAGTCCGTAATCTAGTAACAGATTAAATGGATCTGATAGTTGGTCTTGCCTTTCCGTACTCACAATGTGTGAAACAATCAGAAAGAATTTTGTACTTATCCATTTAGCTGGTTTTGAAAATATTATTAAGTGTTACATGGGGAGGGAGGAGTTCAAATACTCTAAAAATTGCGTTACGTAATATATGGATGGCCCCTACGAATAATATAGCAATCAATTTTCATAGCGGCCATGTTTGCTGACAAACTGACAGACCCATGTGACATTTGCATTAAGAATCATTTGAGAAGTCATCGCGGAGAGAAGAACAATGTTTTCAAAAGTTGTGATTGTTTTTTATACAATTTAATCAATTTTTCTTGAGCTTCGCTTGATTTATGATGCACATCCTCAAATGTCACTTGTGAATGGATGGTTTTGTCAATAAGCACAATTCTCAATTCAATTCAATTTCTAAAACCGTTTATTATTGTGTCCGAAGCTACTAGCCACCAACATCATTTTTCAATCTTTGATGATTTCAGAGCTATGATTTTTGGAGGGAAACTTTTAAGCGTAATTCCATTTATCCGAAGTCAAGGATAAAGCATTTTCGGTAATGCAATTAAAAGTACAGATGAATTATGCTCGTTGTATTATACAGATGTCAATAACTAAACGAAATAACCAAAAAAAACTAACGCTGCATCACATATTGCCCTTTTCTACGCTGTGCTCATATGCGGCCTTCTATTGTGCGTTAGAAAACACACGAAATGTTGAAGATGCGAGTTAAATTTTCGGTGTAGTTAACAGTGTTTTGCAATTATCCGTGTTGCTATTATAAATTCATCGAATAGAAAAAAATATTAAAAGATTAGCGGCTAAAAAAATGAATGCATTTAAGAGAAGTTTGCAGCCAAAATTATTGCATTTATGTGTGTGCTACTGTATCTGAATTATTATTGAATCCCTCATCACTTTTCAATGCAGACCGTAATAGTCTATTTACATTGCCCTGAAAATATGTATGTATGATTAACGCATTGCGAAATATCTCTGATCGTTTACATTGCGTTATGTGTCAGATACACATGTTTAACAGTTTCGATCGCAAAATATGAATGCCTAAATATTTATAAAAGCTGTTATGAATAAAGATAATCTCAGAAATGTCATTTTGCCACTTGGAAACCAAAGGAACAGTTGATGAAAATATTTGTGAACCAGTTCTTTGCATTCGTGCCAGTTTAAATTCAATTTGTTTTTCTACAGTACAGAAAGTCCTGTTAGGAGCACTGTATTTGCTTGACACATTGTGTCAAACAGAGTGGTGAATATAAAAATTTCAACCACCGACATCTATTGCATATGCCAACATCGATTGATGGCTTGTTTTGTTCGGTTATTTTGTCGATATTACGTTCCGAAGGTAGCTTGGAAATGTATGGAAAAATGCGTGTTTTTGAACTCGATAGTGGTCAAAATCACGAATGTGGTAGTCTCGTGGCAGTGTTAATAGGTATGAGCAAAATCTATACGGTTAGCTAAAGTTGCTCAGTACTTCTCATGAGCTGACCATTCGTTGTTTCGACGAGCACATTTATTTTTAATGGTTGAGTCTATTTGTGCAGATGTTTCTCTAGAAACGAATTAGAGGTTCAGGAAGAAACGTTATTTAATAGAAAAAGATTAATAATCGCGTGAGAACTTAGGCAACACACTCATTTCATTACAAGACGAGAGATGAATTACATTTAGTGTTTGTCGCTTTCTAGGGTTAAATGTTTTATTAATTGACGATACAATAATTAACTTATCACAAAACCTGGATTTACAAAAACATGATAATTTATTAATCACCCTTGTGTTTGTTTTGCGTGTGGAAAATTGAAAGTCTGATCATTATCAATGTTCAACGTATCAATTCTAGTGCAACACATGAATATGATAACGAAGTTCGAATGCACGACGTACACAGCCATACATTTGACTATATATTTGCTCATTTTCGTGATCTACTCTTCTTGCCGGTTGGGGTTATTGATCTTCGATTATTTTATTGTCAGGCGGACTGGAAATCGGTTTGCTTCTGTTCAAATTTACTTCAGAAAATTAAATTAAATTGTTTGGAATAAATATGTTTTGACTTTATATTGTTCTAGTTGAGTGGTGTTGCATTTAAATTATGAAAAAATACAAAACATCTCCTTTAATATTTAGCTTAATTTATACTTTAAACTTAACATGCATGCAATCCGTTTTTCATAACTTTCAATTAACTAATTGATATATAGATAAAGGGTTTGGAGAGCCTCTGTGTAGGTGCTCCAAACTCTGAAGTTTTCAAGGTTCTGACACTATTTCAATTCGGACAATCAGGCCTAAGCATTGATTACATTTGGAGCAGAAACGGTCTAGATTAGGATCGTCATATTTCACTTGTCAGGCTAATGCGAACTAGCCGACCGAAAAAGCTTTCGCGCAGACATTAGCTCAATTTTAAAAGAAGTGAAGAAAAATCCAAAAATAAGTGCTCCAGATTTGGCGAAATAACCGGCTGCGGCAAGGAAAAAGGATGTCCATGCAAGAACAATTACGAGAGCATTAAATTCTAATGGGTTTCAAAGCAGAACTCCACGTAAAAAACCATTAATATCCGCAAAAAACCGACTTCTGCGCCTAGAGTTCGCCAAGGTGCATATCAACAAGGACAATGATTTTTTGGAATCGAGTCCTTTTTACCGATAAGTCGAAATGCAAAAGTTCGGGTGTGATGGCCACAGTAAAATATGGAGAAAAAGGAATAAAGGGATGTTATGGTTTGGGGAGCCATAGCTACATCTGGGGTCGGCAGATTGGCTTTTGTTGAAATTACTATCGACCGCTATGGTTACAAGAACCTGTTGGAACAACATTTAAGGCCATCAGTTGAGACGTTGTGCCTTGGAGGGAGCTGGATTTTCAAACTGGACAATGAAGCACACAGCACTTTTCGTCAAAAACTGGTTGTTGTACTACGCTTCCAGGCAGCTGAATCGCCTCCCGAAAGCACGAATTTAAACCCAATAGAACATGTATGTGAGCTTCTGAAGCTGAAAAATTCGGAAATGTTGCATAAAAAATAACAATTTGTTGAAGGAAGCGCTCATTGCAGAATGGGTATATTTGTGGTAGGTCTGACTTAAAAACAAACCTTTTTTCATGTGTATTAGGAGTAGTAGTCAAGCACATATTTCTTAAAGATTATAGTGGAAAATTGCCCCAATAAAGAGCAGAAAATTTAGAAAGCGCAACAGCACGTTTCCAGCGCCGCAGCAGACACTAGATGACAATGAGTTGAGATCCCAAAAAAAGGGAGTCTACTCAAAAATGCAGGAGGATTTCGAAAACAAATCGACGTTATGTCATACATATCTTGTTAATGATTAGCCCTCGGTTATTTCTTTCGTCCGGATTATTTAGGGCCTACGGTTACGCGAGATCGTTGGTCAGACGAGTCAACAGTAATTGCGCGAATCCAGCATAAGGGCCTTTGCCCGGTCTCGAATTTGAAAATATTGATTCCGATTCTTGTGAGTGTTTAAAATATAATCTCAGAAGGATTTTTCGAAACACGCTGCCTTTTTATAGTTGAGAAACAGAAAGCCAACGAAGAATGTGCGGTGTAGAACGTGAATGTAAAACACTTTTAATGCACACAATACTTAATGGAGGAAATCAGTTTGGGAGGCCGAAATTTCGGTGTTTTTCGTAATTTTTTTTTTAATAGGGAAGGAATAATCAAAATTTGTTTAAACTTGGAGGATATTTTATTCATGTTTTGAAGTCCACTGTAATTTTCTCAAGTCATTTCCGCCGGAAATAGTGGAGCTAGAAGCTGGTGACGATCGCCATCCGAGTTTTTTGCTGGTAGGCATACCTGAATTCACCATTTTTACCTGTAATCATTTTAAATTCTTTTTTTCGTTAACAACATATTTTCTAAGAATATGAACCTAATTGTGATCAAAAAGTTGAAAATGGCATGTTTTTGAGGTGTTTGAACATCATGTCATGTTTTTATTGAAAATAAATGTAGGGAAAACGAGAAATTCAAGGCAGTAATTAACCCATTAACGCCCAAGCCCTTCCTGCCAAAGATATGGTTAAACTCATTGTGGTTAGAGACGTTTTTGGGATTCGCTGATTACGAATCTGAGCTCAGAATTCAGAAATTCAGGTAGCTGAATAAGGGACTACCTGAGCGACCGCTCCATTTAACTACAGAGCGCTTCGGTGCCGAACCGACGGACGGTCATTTAAGTGCTCATCCGGTTTCATCGGGACTAATCGGAATTTTGCTTTTAAATTTTGGCTATGTACTCTTGAATAGTTTTACTAACAATTTATGAGATAGAAAATGTCGATTGTTTACACATCTAAACTGGTTTCCCCCCTCAATTGGGACCTTGCTCAAATTATAAACAAAAATGCATTTGCGGACGGGACGCAACGGCACAACAGATGCCTTCAACACACTTTTAACCTCAGTACTGTATCGGAATGTAGTTGGAATTCTTGAATGTGATTTTAGTACAGTCAAATGGTAATTTGACCGTGCATTTTGGGTAGGCAGAATTTTTTTTAATGCAATGCGTGGGCAATGGTATAGATAGCTTAAGTTCAAGTTTCTGGGGTCGCAGTTCCTGTCCTTTGGGCTCCATCTTCAAAACAAAAAAAGTTGGGGCACCCTCATATCTCCGAGACCATGGCTCCCACAAGAAAGTTGTGTTCGGGCGCTTTGACTGTACTATTTAGAAGACAGTTTTAGTACTCACCTTCGCCGATCACAATCGGCATCTTCAGGTCGTCCCTCGTTAACGTCTTGTACGCCCACCCTTTCATGGTGCCTTGCCGGTACAGAATCCGCTGCCCCAGATCCTTGACTGCCGGCCGCTTCGCGTACTCCATGGCAACGTACTCGCCGCCCATCAGTCCCGGATTCAACTTCGCCGTCGACATCAGCCTGGGTCGCTCCGTGTCCGGCGTGTGGTCGTGCGAAAACGGAATCGGGAAAATGTGCATATGCTTCTTGTCGTCCCACTTCGAGTCGCCCGAGTCGCATTCGTCCTTGCTGCTGCTCGTCAAGCTCGACGAAATGTTGGACGTGTGCGACTTAAGTACTTCGTTGGACATTCGCTGGCAGAGGACGGAGCGGCTGTCCCCGGCGTTCGACACAAACATCTTACCGAGGATGAAGAGCGCGACGAGGGCCGTGCAGCCGCCCGCGTTTCGGTACTTGTCGCGATCCTCGGCCAGGAGCGCGTCCATTTCGATGAAGGCGCTCTCCAAGGCACCGATTATCAACTCGTCCTTCGAGACGGAGCGATGGAACGCCAGCGGACTGGGGAGCACGTCGGGCTTGGGTGGCCCGGTGTCCTGTCGAGGCATCAGCATGTCGATCACGTCGACGAGCTTCTCGTGGAGGATGTGGTGGAACTGGTGCGAGGCAGCCAGCGCGGCACCGTATCCCGCGTGCCCGTCGAATATCCCGAAGTACGTGTAGGGCAGATCCGAGTGCTGCTTGCTGGGGTGCGTGAGGACTTGCCGGCAGAACGCCGCCTGATCCTCGTTCCACTCGGACTTGCCGGAGTTCACGCACTCCGCGTAGCCCGTGCTCCACGGAAATATGGAGATATCGCGGGGCACAATGATGGGGCGCACATTGTGGTCCGCAGACGCCTTCAGCTCGTCGTAAGTCAGCAGCTGCAGGAACGCAGGCCGGGCGTATGTGAACTTATCGGGCAATGACCTGTTGTGCGCCCTCCCGTGCGGCAGCTCGGGCAGCGCCGGCATGTCTGGGGCCACGACGGTCAGCACGCTTTTCTTCAGTCGGGCGAACATCTTGTGTTCTGCAGCAACAACACTTTTTCGTGGTTTTGTCGAGATCGCGGTTGAAACTTACATTAAACTACTGCAAAATCTTAAATTACAACTGATCTTCGAACAAGTCGGATTTCGCTCGCATATCGCGGCAACGAAATGGGGGGAAAACAACCGACAACTATTCAATTTTCCACGTATACAAATTGTTTATCACAACTGGCATCGGCGGTCGCGGTTTTTCATCGATTTATTCACGGTTTGAGTCACTCCACTTTCTGTGGAAATAAGTCTTCCGATCCAACACGGGCATGTTTTCATAGCATTTCGTCGGTTATTCGAAAAGTTTGCCTTCTACACTACCGCTTGTGCGTAGGCGCCTGCGTGTAAAGTGTTTTTAAGGCATTTAAATGGCTTCAAAACTTTGTTTTTGCACAAAACAAATTCAACAACTGTACCACTTCTCCCGAAAATACTTGCGGACGTCGTTGACAAGAAACAATTCACCCGTTGAACGTCACATTGGCACGTCAAGTGAACTCAACATTGTGCTTCAAAGGGTGGTGAACAATCTGCAGCATTGCCATGTTAAAGTCGGTTGGTGGATGGTGACTTTAATATGGATTGGTTGCCGGGCTAAGTTGCACCGTGTAACAGTTGGAATGAAGTGAATAGTCTTGATCAAAATGCCCAGTAAATGTTTGAATTAGTTTAAATGGTAAAAATCTAACTCATATATTTCAACTAGTGGGAGTGGTCAAACAATGCTGTATAATAAAAAAAGTATAATAGTATAAGAGTAATAATATAAGATTTAATTACATTTGCACAATATTGGCAACTTATTGTAATAATAATTTGTTCATTTTTGCTCATATGTCGCTCAATAATTGTTCCAAACTATTTAGTGAAAATTTAAAATTCGCCAATTGTTTTTAAAGAACACAACTAATCAGGATTGTAATCTTGAATAATGTTTCAATTGATAATCTGCTTTTTGTGTAAAAGAAAGAATTTATCGATGCTAATTAAATAAAGTAATGACTTTCAAACCCTTAAAAATCACTTGTTCCCTAATAATATTTCAGGATGATGCATAGATTTATTGCTGCGACTTTAGCGTATTTTGATAATTTAATGTTATAGTAGTACTGATTTCCAATTTTTGGTTGAAATTCAACTGAAAAGCTGATAGGAACGAGAAGTAATTTCAATAAATAAAATGTTCCAAATCTAATATTTCTAATCGCTGAATGTAAGTAAATAATATAATCGGTGAGTCAGGGAGCTCTGGAGGCAAAGCCGTAGTCTTAGCTCTTCTTATCAGTAAAAGAATTCACTTCTACGTATGTATACGTGAATACCTTCATTTACCGATGCATTAATGTGTCGGACTATGAATTAAAATTAATTGAAATATCCACTGATAACGAAGCATATATTCAGCCCCATAACGCTTTCGATTAGGTGTCATATCTTTATTTTTGTGATAAATTTTGGACGAATATTTTCACCATAACAGAATGGATATTTTCGTTGAAATTTTATCGTTGATAATGCATTGATAAGAAATGATTTTAGTCATCGAGCGCATACATTGACAACAGAACGTGAATGTAACTTTTTAACAAGTTATTAAAGCAATATTTTAGTATTGATAATGCTTTGAAAATCGGATTGATTTTTAAAATGCCTGCACTCTTCAAACTGCAAAAAAAAACATGTTAGGAAGCTCGTTAAAAGAAGTTGAGCACCAAATATTGTCATGAAATCTGCACCGCTTTCCAAAGGGTTAAATACGACCAGTCAATTATATGATTCCTGATCTTGGAGCTCTTTGAATCGTCCCAAGTCCAGCCAAGCTTTCTTGAAGATTAGGATTCGAAGAAACCTTCCTGCATAGTTCTACAACATTCAAGACATTGCAAGAGTTTCTGTCGAAATCATGAATATTCGATATATTCACAACCACCCTGTAAAATGCGAATGGGCTCACAGGTGAGAACAAGTGAGAATTGAGTTTAGACTGAGGAAAGCTGTTCGAGGTTTAACACCGTGAACACAGTGGATTCAAAATTGCAACGAAGAGTAACTAAAAGCTCTGGGATCACGGGTAGAGTGAAAACAATCGTGAATAATTAAGGATGGCTAATATAGTGATAGTGTACCGTGTAAGTGTAATAACAATTAGAAATAAGGTCGTTATCTTAAGGCCTTACACCACAGTACATACAGAAAATTTAACGCTTTTTTGCGATTTTTTTAAGTGGAAGGAAAAGTTAAAGGGTCACTCAGTTTAAATTTTTAAAAAAATGTTTATTAAAAAATATGACAAAATGGCGGCCTAACAGCTGTTTCTGTGGGACGCTTTTTTGGAGGGGCTGTGCGGCACGCAGTAGAAGTGTACTAAAAATTAATCTGAAACAAGAAAAAATATTTTAAACTACATTAGTATAACTATAGAAATGTGTAGGATATTTTGAAAATATTAATTTCTGTTAAATTGGCGAGCATTTGAAAAAAAAGTTCATTTCACTACCAAAAAACGGACACTTATTTATACCTAAAAATCGAAATATTAACTTATCAATAATGGGTTACGTATTTCTGTGCGGAATGATGTTTTAGAGATGTGGTATCAATTCGGAATGAAAAAATAGAAATATGTTTGAGCTATGCTGTGTGACGATTTGAAAAAACCTGTTTCGAGAAAAACGCGTTTGAAGTTTTGACATTACTGTACTTTACGTTTTCTCTCAACATCGAAGGACGCTGTACTAAAATACTTTGTGTTCAACATCCTTGAAAATGTTTCTAACAACATCTATTAGTGTATTAGAGAAGTTGGAGATCGAATGGAAAGACATAATGCTGCACCCGACGAGCAGGTGTCGTATTTACCGCAGGTAGTCCTTTCGGAGCAGTTGGGGGGGGGGAGGGCGAGAAAGAGCTCGAAATTTCAATGAAAACGATTTCTGGCAGATATAAAACCATTTGTCTCATATTCTAGATGGTTCAATGGATTTTGAGGCCAATAAAAATAAAATAGATTTTTTGAAATTTCTACTGTGTGTAATGCCTTAAATTCAAAAAATCCCTACCGAGCCCGCAATGCCTCGGGAACTTACATCAACATGTTTGAATTTCGTTCCAACATTGTTATCCTGGCAAAAAGGTTACGTTTCTTTTGAATATTTTTGTTTTTGTTTTTCAATAATAATTTTCTCTCGAAAAAACGTGGGAGTTCGTAAAGAATTCCTCAATTTATAGTACAGTTAAAATTTATCGATGCCTTCTTTCTTTCTTTTCAAAGCAAGCGAAAAATTATCTAAATATTCACTCTAAATTTTTCCAGAGGAACTTCGTCACAAATGCTTGATAATGCAATCACCGCTAACAATGCCACAATGGCCAGCGAACAAAAAGCTGAAGAATACTTCAATTCATTGGCTCGTCCACATAATGGCAAGGGAAAGGTAAGTGTAATATTTTTTTTTAAATTACCATTATTGTTGTTTTACGCATTGAAAGGTCTAATATTTTCTAATATTTTTTAAATAAATGCAATAATTTCACTTTACGTCGCAGGTAATGCCGCCCGAAAATGCTGACAAATTGATGGCTTTGTGGATGTACACCGCAAAACATGGCGCCCATCATCATCATCATCACCAACATCAACATCATTCCGTCAAAGCTGGAATGGCACAAACATCATCGCGTCCCATTATGTTGGTGCCAGCTGGAAATGGAGTAAATATACCACAAATTTTTTTTCTGTTAAAAAAAACGAACTATTTCTTTTTATTCCTTGTTTTATATATTCAAAAACAATTGTCCATTTTGATCATGACTTGCAGACTTCAGGGTGTTTATGTGCAATCTTTTCCATCCTCTTAACTGAATTCCTCAAAAGAAGTCCAAAATACAATACATAATTTTTATTTTACGACTGCTGAACGTTAAATCAACAATTTTGGTTCCATGGCATTGATGAGGGGTTTTTGTTCATAGTACATGTTGTAATTGACATCTGTCATGTGTGACAATGCAAAGTTTGCTAATTGTGATCTACAAGAGTGAAGGATGATGAGTCTCAACTAGAAAATGAATGAAAATTCATGATGTTGTTGTGTTTATATTCGACTCCAATGGCATAACCGAAATGAAGACTTATTCAAAATAGTTTGCTATGTGTAAACATGAAATTGGTTAAAATTTCGTTAAGAATGTTTGCAAGGAACAGATAATTTTATTGAGTCTTAATAGTGTAACATATGACTTTCAGATCTTATGAACCAACGAGAATACACTAGAGTCAAATTATGCGCTCATAAAATATGCAAATCGCAAAAATTACTACCATGCGCACCATTAAGTCATACTCCAAATGATTCGGATAAATACTCATTTCGATGCAATAAACTGCTATTTGAAAAGCGGACTCAAATCTCAGATCCATTTCAATATGACACGTAACTCGAGTATGCAAATCTCGGTGATTTTACAAGCGCCAACTCTGACTTCAGCTGTGGCGCTCCAGCCGCAAGGGTTTTTCGCTACACTTCGACCAGCGGAACCAGACTGCAACTGTCCATCGAATCAGGATCGGTTGCAGTGGCCACAACAAATGGAGCCTATGATCGCCTGAAAATGTTGCTCGGTGGAAACCGCTTCCTACATAACCAGCTTAATGTTAGTACGAAGCTAGATTTCCTTTCACTCGACTGGCAGACGGACGGACAGATAGTAGTTACCTTGTTAGCTTCACGTGTTGCTGGCGATAAGCCGTTGCCCGTGGGGGGTGATGGAACCCAGCATTGCAGAATGAACTTATGCTGAACTGGTTGGCCATCGGTTTTTCTGTCTGATCTAGTTGCAAGAGAATGAAATCGAATCGGATAATTAATTTCCAGTCAGAAGAGTCATGTGGAGAGGAGCTCAATTAATTCGATTTATCATCGACTTTTGCTAATCATTTTACAATCGCCCGCGCTGCGTTTTGTCCGGTAATAATTGAATGAGTATCGCGTGATCAAGTGTCCTTGAAGATTCAATTTTGGGTCGATATTTTGAAATTGAAAGTGCTTGGCTGTTTCTTATGACACTGAAAATCTATTGTGAATAGTTCGCCACGATGTTTTTGGACTTTAACTAACAAGCCTCAACTATGAGCTAATCACACATTTTATTTCTAATGGTTGTTGCATTAACACGGTACACTTTACACGATCATTAGTCTAATCATGCTTATTTATTCACGATCCATCTTCAAAACACAACGTGCTAATTAGTCGATGCAAATTCACACACTCTCAGAGTTTTTAGTCACTGTGTCGCTGGTCTTAGGCTCGTCTATCCTGCTTTACCTTCAACGATTATTCCAAACGCTTTCCTCAGTCGAGGCTCAATTATCACTGCACTTAACTTGCTAGAAGCTTTTCCTCATATATAGTTTGAGTGAATATCTCGAAAAGTACGCCATCTCGATTACTGTAGAACTTTGTAGGTTTATATCTTCGCAGCTTCCAGAATCCTCGAGTTGGCATGGAAAATTTCGAAAGGCTTCTAGAACGTAATGACGTTATAATTGGTTGCTCCTGTTCAACCCTTTTGAAGACGTCGAAATCTTTATGACAATAACAACGTGTAGCAAACCCTTTTCGTGCTTTCAAAAGTGCGAATCATAATCACGTGGTTTAGACGGTATTAAATAAGACATAAGAAAAGAGAGAATACATGAACTGATTTGGCTTGCAAATATCAGCTCAGCCGGGCTTTTGTTGTGATATTCAGTGGCGGACATAACTATAAGTTCATTCACAAAATTGCACTTAAAATGTGGATGCAAGTTTGAATGCTTTTTTATTTTGTGCGTACTGTAAAATACATTTCCAAGAAATACTGTTATGTCATAACCTTGATTTCTTCTGCTTATAATTTACTCAGTCAGAACATTTCAAGCGGACATATTTATACGTTCAGTAAATTAGAAAGTTCTGTTTGTGAAATTTGGAGGAATTAACTGGAAATTTTTGAAGTAAGTGAATTAATTACACTGAGAGAAACTCGTTTTTTTACATAAATTAAATTTACCGTTTTCATAGAAAAATGCCACGAGGAATGGTATTATCGATGGAGGAAAGGGCAAAAATTAATTCCTACAAAGAAAACTGTTTCTCCAAGCGGGAAATTGCAACAAGGCTTAATAGATCTGTATGTGTAATTAATAATTATTTAAAATTGAAAGAAAGGTACAACGCTTCGAGACGAACAGGCAGAAAACCTACCAAAAGTGAACGCCAAAAACGGCTCATACGGCAGAAAGCCATAAACAAAAGTATGAATGCGTCTCAAGTTCGAGCAGATTTAGACTTGTCTGTAACGGTGCGGCACGTAAAAAGAATCCTGAGTAGCAGTGACAATTTAATATGGACAAAAAGGATGCCTAAACCACAATTAAAGGAGAGACATAAAAGTGCAAGATTACTGTTTGCGGAAACCTACATGTCTTACAAAGATGAGTGGAAAACGGCTCTTTTCAGTGATGAAAAGAAGTTTAATTTAGACGGGCCGGATGGATTTCAACACTACTGGCACGACCTAAGAAGAGATAAGGAATTACGACTCTCGCGTAATTTCGGTGGCGGTTCGGTTATGGTTTGGGGATGCTTCTGTTACCATGGGCAGCTTCCTTTGGCCACAATATCCACAAGAATGAATTCGAAAAAATATGTTAAACTTCTCAAAGACTTGCTTATTGATCACGCAGAGTCAATTGTTGGACCAGATTCTGTCTTTCAACAAGACAATGCTGCCATACATGTATCCCGAGAGACAAAAGCTTGGTTCAACTCAAAGGATATACCAGTTTTAGAATGGCCAGCTTGTAGTCCTGACTTGAACCCCATAAAAAATCCATGGGGAATAATATCGAGAAGAGTATATGAAAATAGAAGGCAATTTTTGAACCCAAGAGAGCTAAGGGAGCAAATAATAAGAGCGTGGGATGAAATACCAGTTACAATATTACAAACCTTGGTGAATTCAATGCCAAAACGTGTATTTGAAGTAATTAAATCCAAAGGAAGCCACACGAAGTATTAATCTTATCATTTTATTAATAAATATGTGCCCCATTTCTGGTGAACTTATAATTATGTCCCCTAATTTATGTGAAAAAAATTGAATTTTAATTTTTAAAATTTTGTTTACGGTTGAAATAATTTAATTTCATTTTAATTTTGTTACATATATTATTAAGTTTTTCTTGACATCTGTGAATGAATTAGATTTGAATTTTATTTGAATTTTTTTGTGAACTTATAATTATGTCCTCCACTGTATTGTTATCAACTTGAAGAAATTGTTTTTTTCTAGAAATAAGTTTTCTATTCATTTTTAACGTCTTAACGTCCTTATTTTCAGATCTTCCCTCACCATGGCTATCGTCACTCTCCTGCCGTAATGCTAACACCCGGAATGATGCCAGGTTCCATGTCACTTCCATACGGAGGCCTTGCCGTACCAGTTCTACCCAACACTGCTCCATTACACCCCGAGGAAATCAAGGCTCTATACAAATTACGGTCGGCTCAAAAACCCAATTCGGAACTCGGCAAACATTGTCACCACCAAACCCAGCAACGTCGCCGTACCGGCAAAAGTGAGGCCAGCAAGCGGCAAAGACGTCGCTCCGAATCGGATGTTGCGGCGAATAAGAAAGCCTTCACGTATACCGGTCTGGACCGGGACATTGCTGATAACTTCTTGAAGCAACAGGAGCAATCAAATGGTAGCCACGTAAGCTATTCATCGGGCGAATCCGTTAAAGGTGGTCATCAAGAGGTTTCTGTATAGACATTGGTTCGAGTCGATCCAATTAATGGTAATATAACATTTCTTGTAAATATTATATAGGCTTTATTACTCATTTGTTTTTTGACACGAACCAATTATTACCGTTTCACTATTTGTAAATTATACGTACAAAAAATATTAATGTTAATATTCAATAAATTTTATTATGTTATGTGCGTTTGTATTTCATGTAGCATCGCAGCCACACATAAATTACCAAAAATATCTTTGGTTACGATCATCTATTCCTTAGTTCCATCTTTGTCGTACTTACCAATTCAGGGGTAATTTGTCTCAAACAAACATTTGTCTGTTTCGATGGGCTTAGTAAGTCAAAAATCATTCCACACCGGCATCCTTTGGAAAGAAAACTAAAACTAAAACTAAACGCGAAAAATGTCAGCGAAACAAAAACAATTCTGGCAGCCCAACCTTCTCGCGTTTGTTTTTGATGTGTTTGCTGCTGTGCTGTCAGCTTTCACGTTGCATTTAAATGTCACTGTTGGAACATTTGATTATTGCTTGGCTCAGTGGTGTATCTGAATATGCCAGATTTGGGTGGGGTGATTAATTGAAATTTTCTTATGTGCATGATATATAAAATGTAATAAAGCTAAAATGTTTCTTAATGTATATTTCAATTTTTCCACAAATGTTAATTTCTCTCAATAGTGGCATTGGAAATTTTTTGTTTCATTCTGCAGAAAGATGCTAGGAAAAAATCGTTACAATGAGAGCTTTTTTGACAAAATTTTCTTTTGAGTTTCTTTTGCTGTCTTTCTAGCTACTAATCTAAAATAACAAAACAGGTACAAACACTATGGGTAAGATGGTTAAACATAAAGAAGCAGATTTTTGCCAGGCATTTTTGACAGCATTGATAATTGCAATGCACTCAAAGTCAAAATTAACCCCAAATTCCAATATTTATTTGTTTATCCATTGTTACAATTAATTTTAACAGTGATATTCGATTTTAGAAGGTGACTGAATGTTTCATATTTTACAAATCATTCAAGAATATTGTATGGTTTGGAACATATAGACAATATGTTCAGAAAACCTATTAAGAAATGGTGTAAATCTGAATCAAACTATATTTGCACTTTAAATGTCGACACACGCTTTCTTGTAGAGATCGGCTATTCTTAGTACTTGACCAATGACACCATACGTTATGCTAATGTCTTCCGCCTTGCAGGGAAACTGAAATGAATTGCATTTCAGTATAGTTTGAATTATGAAATTTTCTATAAGCGAAGCCACGGCTACTCCAAAGTGGAGATTTCGAAATGAAGAAATAAGTTCAAAGGGACTAACATTGTTAGGTCAGAACACTGATGGTTAAATATACCCTGGCTTATCGGGCGGATCCGTTATTGATTAAAACTGAATTTATTATTTTTTTTCAATCGTTTAGAAGAATCAAGAAAGTTCAGGTTGATACTATCGTGGGATATTTACTGATTGCTTCAATAAAGCTATTATCATTTTCTCCTCCGCTGCCCTGTCCGAAGAACTGTTTCCACTTTCAGATGAATCCTCTGACCCCATGTCTCCAGAGCTGTTGGCACTTTCGGTTGAGTTTTCTACACTTCCGGGTGTGCTGTTCTCGTTTTGGGAAGAACTATCCCCACTTTCCGATGAAGTAACATTATTCGTTGGCGATGACCCAATTTCCCCAGAGCTGCTCTCACTTGTCGATGAGGCTTCTACACTTCCGGGGGTGCTGTTCTCGTTTTGGGAAGAACTATCCCCACTTTCCGATGAAGTAACATTATTCGTTGGCGATGACCCAATTTCCCCAGAGCTGCTCTCACTTGTCGATGAGGCTTCTACACTTCCGGGGGTGCTGTTCTCGTTTTGGGATGAACTATCCCCACTTTCCGATGAAGTAACATTACTCGTTGGCGATGACCCTATGTCTCCAGAGCTGTTTTCGTTATCATTGTCTGAAGTAGTAGCGTTTCCTGATCCATTTTCAGGAGCGGATGATCTACCAGTCTGGCTTTCAGATGAACTGCTGTCGCTTTCGGATGAATCGTTCTCACTTTCGGATGAACTGCTCTCGGGTTTAAAGGAGATACTTTCCCTTTGCGAACTGTTCTCGTTCTCATATATCTGGAGAATGATATGAGATAAGCTTCTATCATCAGCCTGTGAGCTGAACTGTGAATACACATATTGGACATGTATCACTGTGAGCAGGGAAAATAAGGATACTTTGGTGAGCCACATTTTAGCCGCTGTCGAAAATATAGCGTGAAATCAGTGATTCGTATATACTGCACAATCCTAGCTGGTTCCGGTCTTTATAAGGATCTGTGGTCTTGCATAAAACGACCTTTATTGTGAAAATAATAAAATTTAATTTTCAAAGAGACAATAAAATAATATACATTTATTGTTCAAATTAACGCCAGTCTCGTCGTAATGATACTAAATTGGCACACAACTTGCAAGGTTAAATATAATGCAATGTATTATATGGTTTCGAAAATGTGAGTACACAAGACTTTTTCAAATAATTTCTGAACAGGAAAAATCATTGCAATTCGTTACTAACGACACAATTGAAACACGTGGCATTCAACGTGTGAAGAAACAGTGACATTCAAACGAAAATTTTATTGGTCAATGTCGAGCGGAATAGAAAATTTTCCAACCCGATTTTAGATTTGTTTGATCAACTCAAAATTGTTAAATTTTTTATAGATATTAGGCACGGTGCACACGACCGGCAATCTGTTTGCCTGTAAAAAAAATCTCAAAATTGAAAATAAAAAAGCTTAAAAGAATATTCGCATTTTTTTAATTTTCACTATTAATGTCGGTTTATTGTATTTAAATATATGTTTTTGTTTTGTAATTTGAAAAATGCTATGATTTTTTTTGGTTGTCAGAAGTGCGAATCAGGCCGAAAAATTAATTATTTTTGACAAAAAAATTTATTTCTTTGCAATGTTTTAATAAAATTAACAAACGACTACGATGGCTGTCTAAAAAGTTTCCGACCTAACAAATAAACAAGGCATTTTTTCTTAAAATTTATTTTTATTTTTCAACACAGTCTCCTTTTATACCTAGAGTAATAACCCTCTTGTAAATACATTTGAAGATAACCGTACGCCTTAGAGGCGCACGATGCTCGATGCATACTTGTAAAGGTTTATATTATTTTAAACAAATTTTTTCTACTTAATAATAAAAATTGTTTCTTAATTTATAAATTAAACAAAGTTTTTTCATTTATAATTTTTTTTTCTTTTTGGAAGTTATGATCACTTTTTTATTAATATCTAATAAAAGCGGCAGTGTTAATACGTTTCTTCGGTTTCTTTGCAATGTGGGTTACACCCTAGGGTTAAGTCAATACATTTTTTCAACGATGCTCTAACTTTTTTAATCTTTCCAAATAAAAGTTTCCGTCTTTCTCTGCAAAGAAAGCGTTTCCGGATCCTATCACTTCCTTGTTCGATGAATATCTCTGTCCTCCAAACCAAATTTTTAGGTTAGGAAACAGAAAGAAGTTACTGAGGCCAGATATGGAGAATACAGTGCATGGTGCACCATTTCAAAGTGTAACCCGTGAATTTTAGCCATGGCGATGTGAGCAGGCGCGTTGTCCTGATTGAAAAGCACTTTTTTTCCTTTTCAAATGCGATCGTTTTTTGCAAATTCTTTCTTAAGCTTATCAAGTAATAATGCGTAAAAGACTCCTGTTATTGTTTCATTTTTTTGAAGATAATCAATGAGCAAAATTCCGAGGCTATTCCAAAAAAACAGTCGCCATCACTTTCCCGGCCGTTCTTCCTTTACAACTCACTGCTTTAACTGTTCTTTCATCTAAGAACTGTAGTGGTGGATGTGAAGTTCCACCTACAGTTATAAATCGATGCAAAAAAGTGGACTCGTTTTGCTTCAACGAGCTCCAAAAGAGCTTTGAAAATGTTCATTCGAATGCGATTTTGATCCAAAGTGAGCAAATGTGCCACCCAACGCGCGGATAGCTTACGCATGCTTTATTCTTTATGACAAACCCTATAACCTTAATTCGACGATCATCCAGAATTTTTTCGAAGTTATCGCTGGTTGTCACAATTTTTAACCTTCCTGAACGCTCATCATCAGTCAAGCTGGCGCGACCACGTTTAAACTCAGCTACCTAAAATTTCACGGTCGTAAATGATGGTACAAAGTCTTTATATACAGCGCCCAACTCATCTTTGATTTCCGTGGGCGTGTTGCCTCTCAAAAACAAATATTTAATATCAGCTCGGTACTCATTGTTTCCCGTTTTTGTGAAAACCATCTTAACGACTTACTCAAGTGATTGTCAAACAACAACTGACCATGCAAAATGGCCGAAACTTCAATGAGTATTTTTCAACACATTCTTCAACTTTAGTTGAAAAGTTCTGCCATCTGCCATTCTATGCCTCAACTGTACCCTGAGCATGCAACTGCCAGACGGCGGCACTTTTATTTATAGTCCCAATAAGTTACTGCCTAAAAATTGACTGTAAAGTAAGATTTGGGCTACTAAATATTGTACATTCGAGATACAAACAATATTTTTAATGAAAATATAATGAAATACACCACAAAGCAAATCTACTTCAAAATTTAGATCAAAAGCATCTAGAATTTGTATAAAGAAACTGACGAACATTACCACAGCAATAGGAGGTCCTTAAACATAGTTTGCTACAAGATGGCACTTGTACTCATTCTTCAATAATGACTGATTTCAACCTGGACCTAGGCATAGTTTAATCAACCGCGTGCCATTATCCACCTATCCCCTACAATTTATCTACTCCAAAAAAGACTTCAGTTTCGTCTCAAGTGAAATATATTTTTGTTGAAACTTAAATACATTTGAAAATTGTTCTAATAATATTTCTCTATTGTTATTAATCAATTTAAAATGTTTGAATTATTCAATTCAATTGGTCAATCGGCATTTTCAGACGATGCTGCAAACTTTCCTGAAAAGGTTCGTTATTCCAAGAAAACGACCGAAGACATCATAAATTATCTTCAACTGCTCCCTAGTGCAGGGTATCTGCAAAGATATTAAATCTATTTAATTCACCAACATTGTTTCACGAAAAAAAATTATAAAAAAGTAATGAAGGATTTCAACAGTTAAGTGTTTGTTTTTCTGAGGAGTAGAAAATGACAGAACTATCCCTTTGTTAGATACAATATGAACACATCTGTTTTAAAAAGCGTCGATTCTTCAATGAGTTCTGTTATGATTCTTCAATAAAGAAAGGTTTTGGAGAATACTCACTGCTAACTTCGTCAAAGCCATTATAATGTTGTCCGTGCCTCTCCAGCTGCCTACTTCCTCAGAGCTTCCGCTCTTGCTAGAGCCACTGCTTGCTTCTTGCCCTTCAGCTATCTTTTCACCTAAAGTCTCTCCAGATTTAACGTTTTCTTGCGATCCAGAGCTCCGTCTTTCAGATGAACCACCTTCACCCCCGGAAGAGTTTCTCTCGTCTTCAGTTGAGCCAGTCTCACTTTTGGAGGAGCTGTCATTGTTTTCTGATGAGGTCATAGCGCCAGGACTGCTCTCATTTCCGGGTGAACTGGTATTCTTCTCGGATGAACTCGACTGGTTGGAATCGTTCCCGTCTTCAGATGAATCCATGCCTCCTGAGGTGCTCGCGCTTTCGGTTGAGCCACCCTCACTTTTGGATGAGTTGTCATTGTTTTCTGATGAGGTCATAGCGCCAGGACTGCTCTCATTTCCGGGTGAACTGGTATCCTTCTCGGATGAACTCGACTGGTTGGAATCGTTCCCGTCTTCAGATGAATCCATGCCTCCTGAAGCGTTCGCGCTTTCGGTTGAGCCACCCTCACTTTTGGAGGAGCTGTCATTGTTTTCTGATGAGGTCATAGCGCCAGGACTGCTCTCATTTCCGGGTGAACTGGTAACCTTCTCGGATGAACTCGACTGGTTGGAATCGTTCCCGTCTTCAGATGAATCCATGCCTCCTGAAGTGTTCGCGCTTTCGGTTGAGCCACCCTCACTTTTGGAGGAGCTGTCATTGTTTTCTGATGAGGTCATAGCACCAGGACTGCTCCCATTTCCGGGTGAACTGGTATTCTTCTCGGATGAACTCGACTGGTTGGAATCGTTCCCGTCTACAGATGACTCCATGCCTCCTGAAGTGTTCGCGCTTTCGGTTGAGCCACCCTCACTTTTGGAGGAGCTGTCATTGTTTTCTGATGAGGTCATAGCGCCAGGACTGCTCTCATTTTCGGGTGAACTGGTATTCTTCTCGGATGAACTCGACTGGTTGGAATCGTTCCCGTCTTCAGATGAATCCATGCCTCCTGAAGCGTTCGCGCTTTTGGCTGAGCCACCCTCACTTTTGGAGGAGCTGTCATTGTTTTCTGATGAGGTCATAGCGCCAGGACTGCTCTCATTTCCGGGTGAACTGGTATTCTTCTCGGATGAACTCGACTGGTTGGAATCGTTCCCGTCTTCAGATGAATCCATGCCTCCTGAAGCGTTCGCGCTTTCGGTTGAGCCACCCTCACTTTTGGAGGAGCTGTCATTGTTTTCTGATGAGGTCATAGCGCCAGGACTGCTCTCATTTCCGGGTGAACTGGTATTCTTCTCGGATGAACTCGACTGGTTGGAATCGTTCCCGTCTTCAGATGAATCCATGCCTCCTGAAGCGTTCGCGCTTTCGGTTGAGCCACCCTCACTTTTGGAGGAGCTGTCATTGTTTTCTGTTGAGGTCATAGCGCCAGGACTGCTCTCATTTCCGGGTGAACTGGTATCCTTCTCGGATGAACTCGACTGGTTGGAATCGTTCCCGTCTTCAGATGAATCCATGCCTCCTGAGGTGCTCGCGCTTTCGGTTGAGCCACCCTCACTTTTGGATGAGCTGTCATTGTTTTCTGATGAGGTCATAGCGCCAGAACTGCTCTCATTTCCGGGTGGACTGGTAACCTTCTCGGATGAACTCGACTGGTTGGATTCGTTCCCGTCTTCAGATGACTCCATGCCTCCTGAAGAGTTTGCGCTTTCGGATGAGCCACTCTCACTTTTGGAGGAGCTGTCGTTACTTTCTGACGAGGTCGTATCGCCGGAACTGCTCATATTTTCGGATGAATTGTCTTCACTTCCAGAAGAGCTATTTTCTTTTTGAGAGGAGCTGCTCTCGCTTTCCGATAAACTCTGTTTGCTTATAAAGCGGTTACTCTTATTATGGTCTCCGAATGTGATTTGAGAGATATCTCGCGAGTATACACATTGAACATGTACCACCGTGATCAGAGCAAACAAGGATAACTTTGTAAGCAGCATGACAACGGCTCGGTAGAATAAAACACTGAAATCAATGAGAGCTTGAAGTCTTGGACAATCCTAGATACACTCCATATTTATAGTCTTTTTCATCCCTCGCTTGAAGCAGCCTTTTGTGTGGCAATAATAAAATTTGAGAGTCAATAAAGTAATTTATTTTTATTGTAGAAATTAAATCCAGTTGCGTTTTTTCGGTGCGTACTTGACACATAACCTTCGAGGTGACGAGATATCATAATATTTTTTATTTAATGTAACGCGTGATACAGTTTTCGTAGCTATCAAACGGCTAAGTCTTCTTTACAGAAACAAATATTGATGGCCGCGAAGGATACTACCCTAAGTCAAAAATTTAGACTAAGAGAGTAGAATGGAAAAGTGTCAATTGTACATTAAAATTTAAGTTAGGTTCCTTTTAACACCCTTCATAGAGCTAATGAAGTTATATATTCATATTTAGATTTTTAGTTGTGATTCTAACAAATATAGCGTTTCCTTTTTACATCTTTCCCATTTTCCTACTATAACTGATTTTCGATAAAATACCGATTGAGAATTTTGCTGTTTATGCAGTTAGCACAACAACTGAGCGGAGACTTGATTGTTCTAAGATTTTATCATGCGAAGAACATAAAATCTTCAATAGTGCACAATATTTGTTTGGCTGACTAAAAACTGTTGAAGATTTGAATGTATTGCGGCTAAGTTTGTAGATGCGTGAATGACTAAGTGCCTCTTTCACCATTAACACACTTACCGTTATAATGATTGTAAGCGTCATTATGATGGGGAAATACTGTGGATCCTGACAGTCCGAAATTGATGGTCCTGGACCATCATTTGGCTTGTAATGAAGGTCGTAGACATTTATGGGAAAATTGCACAATTTGTTCTGCTGGTATGTCTGCACTTCAATTGAATTTTGTCGACGGATTTTCACTATTCAGTCGAATTTACCGAAAATCCCTTTCAGCCTGCAAATTCAATGACGCTCGGATGATGTGTCATATCATCATTATCTCTCTTTCCCTCAACATGACTCTCACCATAATTACATCGTTATCATTATAATGCTGACACACTAGAGCTCACTATGTGGTACGGTGTACTGAGATATTAGGGACGTCAAACGTCAAAAACACGAGAAAAGAGAAACGTCAAAAAGGTGGTCAAGTCGCACACGTATAAATGACAAATAGCAATTTGGATCATTTCTAATGTCAACAGGCAAGAAGTCCCAGCTTCAGTAAACAATTTAAAATTTACTGAATATTATTCTAGCTATTTAAATCAAATAACAATATTGCCGCTCTTTAATGAATGAGTAGAAAGCAGCAGGAGGAGTTATAAACTTACCAGCTGCAATACGGTGCTCCAAAGCTACGCTTGGTTGTCGGGAAAGCTTAGCAATGCCTCAAAAAAAAATTCTGTCCCGCATCGTTCAGTTGACATTTCTAGTATTCAGATGAGTCATTGTGCTGCCAAAAATTACCGCGTTTGATGCTCAATGTCCGCCGAGTTTTCCTGCCATACCAGACACGGACAACCTTACTTAGTGCTTAGGCTACTGGAATTCACAATTTAATTAGAAAACATAAGACAAACAACTACGAATGCTGCACAACTAATTTATTTCAAAAGGAACAAATGATTTATAGTGCCTAGTCTACAAAGAAAGCCTTCAGTGTTTGGCGAAGATAAAATACATTTTAATGAATGTTGAAACACATTAAAAGTGATGTTCAGCGAGTTGGAAATTTCAAATCCTCTTCAATATATTGCAAAGTTTCGTATATAGGTGTGTTATCCCGAATATATTACCGATGGTATCGAACATAATGTTTTCTTCCTCCGTAGTGCAGGGTATCTGAAATGATATTAAAATGATTCAAATAAAAGCCATGCATATAGTTGACGAAAGGATTTTCATAACGATATTGACGATCGTAGTAGTGAACGGTTAGTTTTTATGTAGTGCAGGAATTATGGCGTTGGTCATCCAAATATTTAAGGATGGCCTAACTACATGATCATGTAATAATGTCTTTCTTTTTGAGTGGATACTCTAAGGTACCTTCAATGATTTAGTGAAAATGGTTCGGAAGAATACTTACTGCTAGCTTCGTTAAGGCCACCAAATAGCCGTCAGTGCCTCTCCAGGTGCCTCCTTTCTCGCTTGGCGGTTCTTCCTCAGAAGAACTGCTCCCACTCTCCGATGAGCTGCTCTGCGAGTACACGTACTGAACATGTACCAGCGCAACCAAGGCGAATATGGCTAACTTTGTCAACAGCATCACAACGGCTAGCTTCAGACGTGGTCCTGGAATCGACCAATTTCAGCTTTCCACTTTTATTTAAAGGCTTACGTGGTTATGTCTGAAGCAACCTTTTTCATGGTTGTAATAAAGTTTCATTGCCTGCCAGGCAGTAAAGCAATTTAGTTGAGTTGTTGAGTTTAGTGCGAATATTGTTTGACATTCTACCCATTTTTCGCAGGCAGTTTTCGAATAGAGTTGAAACATAAAGCAATAAATACTTATTTAGATTGAAATTTTCGCATATGAAATTTCTCCACAAAAAATCAAAAACATATTAGCAGCGACAAAATGACGAAAACTTTAGTCGAATTTTATGCTTTTTACACAAAAACTAACGCATAGAGACTTTTGCGTAATTGATTACCAATTTTGTATCAAATATTTCAAAAATCATAATGGCGGGAAATGGACAAAGATGTTTTCCGCGATCGCTTAAGACAAATGTAAAAAAAACGTATATATAGAACAACCACCATCGTATTTTTTTGCGGAGATATCCTGAAACAAGTCGCAACTTTCGATAGATTATTCAAATTAAGCATGACAATAGCATCATAAAATCCCTAAACATGTCAAAATTACAACATATGTATGTCTTTCCCATTATTGTTCCGAGCATGTGTCATAATCACTATCATTACGTGTATTCCATTCGGAAATGTGTCGAATTAGTTCAACGAAATGTGGAAGTAAATGACCATAGCATAAAAAATACATAGCACGGACACTAGAGTCAAATGGTCGCAATTCTGTTAGACAATTCACCACGGGGAATGGTGCACGCGTATTAGTCTTCTAATTTACATCGGTACACATGTTATTCGCACATTACTTCGGTCGCGGCGTGTATACGTACACAAATTGCTGGCACACAATTGCAACGGCGCCATAATACATTTGCCTAGTCCCGCTTGGAGAAATTTCGCTCTGCGCTTTCACCCGTTCTTTTGCGCGAGTTATGTTATTAATTTTACACAACGATAAAAAAATAATTAAGCTTCTAACGCGAAACTTAAAATCAAAACACTTTGTATTTTTTTTTGAAAATACTTTATTTTAATTTTACGTTGTCTGCAATGGACATGTAGGACTTTCATTATCTATTACGAAATTTTTTTCAGGGTTTGGTTTAACACCGTCGATCATTAATACGTGTTCTCGATATTCTGTATGTTTCGCAAAGAGATTACACTAACCTATTTGAATTTTCATGCGTATTTTTGCAGGATATCGAATACTTCCCTTATATTTACTCCCGTTCCTTGGAGTGATGTAGCGAAAATTAGTATGTCGTCAAAGTATACTACACATATTTTATTAATATGTTCATGAAGAACTCCTTGGAATGCGGGAGGTGCATTTTTTAAGCCAAAGGGCATACGATTAAACTCGTAATGTCCTTGGGGGGGGGGTAGAAAAGGCGGTTTTGTGTCGGTCATGTTTACTGATCTCGATCTGATGAAAACCTTTTGCTAGATCCGAAAATGTAAAATATTGTGCTCTTCCTAACTTAACGAAGATCGAGTCAAAATATGGAATTGGAAACTTATCGTCAACTGTTTCTTCGTTCAGTTTGCGATGATCAATTACGAAGATTTATACTCTGGCAAAACAGATTTAAATTTATTGAGAACTAATTGCTTGTTTCTTATTGTATTGAATTCACTGTGTAAACTACGTTGTGAATCTTGTAAGTACTTACTACGAGGTGCGTCCAAAAAGTAATAGTACTGGTGGCCTTCTCTTTTTTTCAAGGTTGGCAACACTGAATAGTAGCGGGGATTCTTCTGAACAGAATGAGCACAGGCGAGACCTTGATAGTATAAAAACTCGCTTCGTAATGTCTACTTGTGTCAAATATGTTGATAAAAAATACCGCCAAGGTCGAGGTGCGCGCTGTCATACGATTTCTTCTCGCTGAAGGTAAAACAGCAACCGAAATTTGTTCACGTGTCAAAACTGTTTATGGCGAAGGTGTTATGAACTAAACGAACGTGTTCAAGTTGTGTCGTGAGTTTAATGAAGGCAGATTGAATTTTCATAACGATCAGAGATGTGGAAGACCTTCAATTTTGAACGATGAGTTGGTGCAGAAAATTGAGAAAACTGTCCGTGAAGACCGGCGATTGACACTGGATGAAATTTCAGCGATGTTTCCACAACTCTCCAGAACTCTCTCTCTTACACGAAACAATTACAGAAATGCTTAGATTCTGAAAGTTATGCGCAAGATGGGTCCCAAAACAACTGACAGAACAGCACAAATTGAATCGGGTCGCTAGCGCTTGTGATGTGGCGCAGCCGCTGGGTTGGCCACCACTGCACCATGCCGCCTCATGGGCAACCTGTGATACCGGTTAGAGTCGAGGCAGGCCCCGAAAAAAGAAGGATCCCGCTAGGACGAGACTGGATCACGGGAAGTCGTTTTTTGGAACTCGAGCGGTTCAGAGGTACTAGGGAGGAAAGCAAGTCCGCGTGGTGTTAAGCGGTTGGTGTTGGAGAAATTCGGGAGAGTGTGGCGTTCACAAGTGTAATTAAATAAACTAAACTGTATGAGAATCGCTAGTCGCGCAAGCGCTGGGTCGAGGTAGGGTGGGACCAGGCAGACACATCTGCGCCTGGTGAGCTCCGCTGAAGTTCGGCTTCTAAGCGGGAGTGACACTGCCGCCCGAGAGAATTGTTTGCTCGTGCCGTGGTAGGGTTTTTTTTCTCTCGTCTATCGCCGGATCGATGACGCGAATCGCGATTAAAGTAGCTTATATGTTTACTCTCTCGGGTAGGTTTTGGATCGCGGTATTCGGGTTCTCGGTGCGCGCGGGATTTTGTGGAACATTTTTTAGAGTAAAGTAGGAGGTATAGCCTCAACTTAGAGAATGATGATTGTTTGGATTTTTTTTTGATATTTATTGGATAAAACTTTCGTAATCGGGCAGTTGGATGGCTGAATCTTTGTAAATGTGATTCGGGACCTGCTAGAGAAACGTACCCACGACGTGACGCGCCGAACTGAGCTGGCCTGCCAGCAGCCATCGAATCTCTAGCCAGGTAGAGGCCGGACCCGAATTCGTCAAAAGGGTTCGTTGCTTCGTCCCGGGGACTTCACGTCCGTCAGTTCAACAGGTACAAACCTGTTTGCCCTGAGTTTTCGTAGCGATACCGTTCGCCAAAAAGTTCTTTTACATCATTTCATTACACGCTCGCGATTTGAATTGGAAGGTGAGGATTTTCTAACCTCGATTGTAGCTGGAGATGAAACCTGAGTAGCTCATTACACTCCTGAGACAAAAATACAGTCATCACAGTGGCGGCACACCAGTTCCCCATCTGCCAAAATATTTCGAAACTTCAATTTTGGGCAAAAAAATCATGGCCACTATATTTTAGGACCGGAAAGTAACTTTGTTTTGAATACAATTTTTTTTAATTAGAAAAATACTCTTACTTTCTGGACGTGCCTCGTATTAAGTTTATTTAGGAGTTTATTTAAACTATGATACATGTCATCAATATTACTATGACTTATTCTGTGAATTCTATTTACTAATGTACCTGTCGGCTTCGTGCACACCAAATGTTGTGATGAGGATGTGTTTCACGTTTTCCCACGTTGGTATTTTCTGGTATTTTCTGGACTGTTTTCTTTGCTCCTCCTTGTAGTTTGTGAAGAATTCTGCGAAACAGGTACGATTTTTGGTTTCCAGGTTGTGTCAGATTTGAGACTGTGCTAGCTTCTTATAACCATGACGTTAGTGCACATTTTCTGTTGTTACCTGTGGTGATAGGTAACTTTCTCGTTTCCCTCAGGATTTCTTCAAAGGTGAAAGCCAATGATGTATTGCTGGATTCCGTCATTATGAATTTTTTTTCGTGTAATTGATGTCGCTGTTTTATTTTATTTCACCATTTAAGGCTCTCTGGCGTTCGCACCAAAGTAGTTTAGGTACGTTTAAGCCTTGATTATTCATACTCCCTTAAACTTTTTGTTTTATGTTATGTAGGTCTTGCCGTCTTCTTATTTTCAACTAAAATGTCTTTAGCTTACTTATTTGTTGAGGATTCAGCTTTTCGTTTTAAATCAACTAGAATATTTGTGGTTGATTGTTTTCATTAGTATTTTACTAATAGAGTCACTATTTTTTGAATACTTTAAAAAAAATTGTGGTTCGGTTACGACAAAGGGGATCCTCCTACCTTTGACGAACGACTGTGGCAATTATGTTATTAATTTTACACAACGATAAAAAAATAATGGAGCTTCTAACGCGAAACTTCTAATTAAAACACTTTGTAATATTTTGAAAATACTTTTTTGGAAGTTTAGTTTCCTTTACGGAAGTTCTCACGAAAAGTGAGCGAGAAGGGTGAGCCCCAAAAAAGCGTACCGAACGAAAAAGCGAACGGAAGTTTGTCTTAAAATTCAAAGTGAACACAATACATAGCGATGATGTGCAAATATAAGAGTAGAGCGGCTGGTTCAGTGAGTAGACCGCCCGACTCTTGCTATCGAGGTATAGGGTTCAAATCACCGCTCTCTCTGTTTTGTTTACTTAAAGTTACTTTGTGTGAATTAAATCAATAAAAAAATTTCATATTTTCTCATATTATATGCATGCTAGATTTTTGAATTTGTCAAAATAATTCTTGAATTTTTCCTGCATTTATCTACTATATATGTACAACTTTTTAAATTTCACATAATCATTTGAAAAACAAAGCTAAACTTCCCACCAGACACTCCCAGAGTGCGTCATCGCTGTTTTTTTTAAAACGTAATCAGAAAGACCCCTTAAGTCATATAATGATATTGATACAACGTCATATAACGATTCATTGCATTAATGAATGAACAAAAAGCAGCAGCAGCAGCAGCAGCAATTTTTATGAACAAAGACAACGAGGATAGAACAGAAGTTGTGAGACACCAAAGAATACCGAAAAGATACTAAATCAGCTAGGAAATTAAATTGTGAGTGTAACAGTTTTTTGAATAGCCTCGCCTGACTATATTTTAGAACATTTGCTGTATTTTCAATGACCTAAAGAAAAATAGAAGCAGTAATAAACATATCAGCTGCAATGCGGTGTTCCCAATTTGATAAGCTGGACTTCTCGCCATCAAAGATTCTTTCTGTCCAGCGTCGTTCAGTTGGCATTTCTAGTATTCAGATGAGTCATTGTGTTGCCAAAAATTACAACGTTTGATGCTCAATGTCCTAGTTTTCTTGCAATACCCGACACGGACAACCTAAATGAGTGCTTAAGCACAATTTAATTAGAAGAAATAAGACAAACAACTACGAATGCTGCACAATAAGTTTATTTCGAAAGGAACAAATGATTTATAGTGCCTAGTCTACAAAGAAAACCTTCGGTGTTTGGCGAAGGTAAAATAAATTTAATAAATGCTGAAACACATTACAAGTAATGCTCAGCGAAATTAGAAATTTCAAATCTTTTTCAATATATTGCAAAGTTTTGCGTAAAAGTTAGATACCCCAAATATGTTACCGATGGCATCGAACAACGCGTTTTCTTCCTCCATAGTGCAGGGTACCTGAAATGATATTAAAATTATATTAAAATGATTCGAATAAAAGCCACGCACGAAAGGGTGAAAGGAATTGCGTAACGTTATTGACGATTCTAGTAGTGAACGGTTAGTTTTTATGTAATATAGGAATTATGGCGTTGGTCATCCAAATATTTAAGGATGGCCTAACTACATGATCATATAACAATGTCTTTCTTTTTGAGTGGATACGCTTAGGTAGCTTCAATGATTTAGTGAAAATGGTTCGGAAGAATACTTACTGCTAGCTTCGTTATGGCCACCAAAAAGCCGTCAGTGCCTCTCCAGGTGCCTCCTTTCTCGCTTGGCGGTTCTTCAGCAGAAGAGCTGCTCCCACTTTCCGATGAGCTGCTCTGTGAGTACACGTACTGAACATGTACCAGCGCAACCAAGGCGAATATGGTTAACTTTGTCAACAGCATCTCAACGGCTAGCTTCAGACGTGATCCTGGAATCGGCCAATTCAGGCCTTCCACTTTTATATAAAGGTTCACGCGGTTATGTGTGAAGCGACCTTTTTCATGGCTGCAATAAAGTTCCATTGCCTGCCAGACAATAAAGCAATTTAGATTAGTTGTTGAGTTTAGTGCGAATATTATTTGACATTCTCCCCATTTTTTCGCAGGCAGTTTTCGAATAGAATTCGAACATGAAACAACAAACTTTTATTTATGTAGAAATGAAATAATCTCTAAGTTCCATCAGAACTTTAGCAAAAACATGCAAATAAAAGATTATACATTGAATTTATGTTACATGTGCATAACCTTCAGCTCTTGAGTATGATCAACGAAAAGTCACTTTTACTTCGGCAACGAAAATCGCCTCATTGGATCTTGTCTATCTGAAGAATGTCAACATGGTCGATATTACCCAGCCGTCAATTATGCTCTCCGCACATCATTTGACAGTTGATATTAAACTCGAAGATTTTGACAGCCAAACGCATAGCATAAAGAATATATAGCCCGGACACTCTGAGCTACCAAAAATAACCGGAGGCAAAATATGCGAAAACTACCCCTCCTTCAGAGAGAGCCGTCTGGTTTTCGTTTCTAGGCTCGCATGCGAAAGAACAAGTGAAACCGCACAACGAAATTCCTCCATGTGGAATTGGGTAACTGTACGAGACCGTAGTGTTAGCAATTCGTTTAAGTATACACACAGCGACCGAATTAATGTGCGAAAACATTTGTACCGATGCAAATTAGAGCACTAATACGCGAGCAAAATTTCGCACGCCGAGTTGTATAACAGTGTTGAGACAGTTTGGCTCTAGTGTCCGTGCTATGCATTCTTTATATTATGGGTAAACATAAATTCGATTGCCATTCTCAATCAACCGATGTCGTTGGGTATTTCATTATAAGAAAGTTGTTTTCATTAACTTCCCAGTTCCCAGTAAAAAGTTATTGTAATGGGGCCAATTTTGCGAATCCCCAATTTTGACATATCTCCACGTAATCACGTAACTTGAAACTGAATGAATTTTCAGTAAAACCGGTTCAGCTCTTTTTTTTATTGAGGATGAAAAAAACTGATAAAAAGACAAAAAATTGCTTAATTTTAAGGCTGTTGAAATACACCTTTAATTCGTGCAGATCCCAAATACCTTCATAGTAATATTATTATTATTGTGTGTTTGAGCAAAAATTTTATCAATGTTGTAAAAAATGTTCAATCAAAATTAATTTATAAAATTCCAAACTTATATTATCAGGTTTTGGAGAATGGCAGTAGTGATGCTAATGCAGTTAATAATTGGATATTGTTATAAATAATTTAATATTGTTAATAGCAAACAAATATTGTTGGTTGTTATTTGATATTGTAAATATAAAGTCAATTATATTTCTTCAGTAACGATCAAACATTCTTAATAACGAGTGATTATTATCAATAATTAAATAACCTCAACAATAGTTGTGGATTCCGGGGCCGAGGTGAAGGATGACGAGGAAGAGGAGGTCAACGAGAAGGAGGACCAGGTTGCCGAGGGTTTGGTAGAAGACGACCAAATGGTGGAGGCGTCTTCCTCTATCAAAGCTTTTATGGCTAGATAAAGAAATAATAAAAACAATGAAAGTAATTATAATAATTAAGAATAATAATTATACATAATAGTAATTAATAATAATAGTAACTGATAATAAAAACAAATTATAGCTATTTTATTCACCCCACTGGGATGTTAGTCGTGTGGGCCTCAAGGGTCGCACTTAGACCACATTTATTTTAAATTGTTTACATTGATGCAGAGAGAGTGTACGTGAAATTATTTAGCTGTCATAAGTTTTTATTTCATTTGTATCTTAATTGAGATTTACTATCTGCGTCAATCAATAGCCTATTTACACTGCCACGAAACTACATAGTTTTTAGTTTCGTGATTTATCAGATTCAAAAACACGTATTTCTCCATACTTTTCGAAATTATCTCCGGAAAGTATCTGGGGCAAAATCACGGATCGAAACAAGCTTGTAATCGATGTTTTCATATGCAAAAGATGTCTTTTGTTGATGTTTTCAAGTTCACCACTGTGTTTGACACAATATGTCAAAATCATGCAGTGCTCCTAACAAGAGTTTGTCCATTGCAATAAAAATAAATCAAATTCGAACAGGCACGCAAATACGGCAGTGATTCAACATTTAAAATCATACATATTCGGGTGTACCAAATATGTATGTAAATGGCTACGTATGCTTAATATACGAAACTTGACAATCGTTATACTTCGTGGATACAAATAATAAATATAGTTGAAGTATAATGAGCTTAATCCATCAATAAGCCTAACCGTGGTCGTGCTGTCTGGTGGCGGATGGTAAATGACAGCACCTGAAGAGGATGCCGTCCGTCACCCCGAAACCACACTTTGCCATTTAATTTAAGATCAATTTAAGAATCTAATAAGCCTTGGTAACAGTTTTATTGATGGACTATTGATTCAACTCAAGCAAATTTTGTGTTGAATATTGCACAAAAAAACAATTAGGAGTTTTTTTAAACCCCAACATTTCAAAAGTCTTCATCACTGAGATTATTTTTCGGTGCTGATTTTGGAGAAACAGTTCGAGTTAGCTTCGACAGACTGATATCATCGTCCGAGTTGAGACCATCTGAAAAGGAGCATCAGTTCGCTAAAATACGAATACTACCCCATAAACGACTCACAAGCATTTCCTCCCAATTCCAACTCGCTTCCGGAGTTCCCACTGTCCAAGCTGCTATCCAATATATCGTCATCCGGCTCGCCAAGCATGCTTCCGACTATTTTATGGCGGCCAACAGTTGATCCAGTCGATGGCTTCTTCCGACCAGTGGTGGGCCTCACCCTCGGTGGTTCTCGTTTCTCGTCAGCTTTAACTACAACCCCGCTATCCCTGGGTCTGAGTCGTACCTCCTGTCGATCGACAATTCCCTCAAACGTCCCCATGTCGTCGTGGTCTATTTCATCCAAGTCGTCGACCTCCTCATCGTCGTCATCATCATCATCGATCAGACCCTCGGGGATGAAGGTTATTGAGCTATCCGTGGCTTTTATCAAGGGCGTAGCGATTGGAGTGGGGATTTTCATTCGAGCGTTCAGTTGAGCCTTGAGCGCGTCGCGGCATCGAATCCTCAAAAAGTATTGCTGAAAGACCTCGCGCAGCTCCTCCTCTAGCTCCTCGTACTCCTTCATGTGGGCCGGTCGAATCTTTTGGAGCGCGTCCAAGCGTTGGCTGGAACGCTCGAGCTCCGCCTTTTTGCGTTGCAGTTTGGAGCTGGCTGCCTGCTTCTCGACTTTGGAGCTCTCCAGCTGACCCTTCGCCGCCTGGAGTTTAAGCTGCGCCGCGGAAATGGCGTTTTTCAAGGCTTTTTCGACAGTCGATATTTCCATTATTCGAGAAGATTGAGCGCTTCGTGTTTCCTTGGAGAATCCCAGGATGAGAGTTAACATCGAGGACGCTTACATCTAGAAGTGCGTGCTTACCTTATTGACCACCATCTCCTTCGACAGCAAATCGTACAGCGCCGCACCTCGATTAGTCAGCTGGGACGACAGCTCCCTGGCGCGGCGCAACTCGTCGATCTTGTCGCAAATATCGATCGGAACCAAGCTCCCGAAGCCCTCGTCATTCTGCTCATCGCCAGGAGCAGGATTCGTCATGAGGAGGCTGGTCAGCTTTTGCAGCTCATTGGCCGCTACAGACGAGCTGGCGTACAGTTTCCTTGGGTTGACCTTAACACCTGTCTTAGTCACAAAGAACTCCACGGCCGAGCGAATCAACAGGACACGTTCGGATTCGCTTTTCGTGCTTCCTGGCAGGATGGTGCCTGGTTCCAGGCGGCCAACCAACCACTGAAGAATGTCTGCCACCACTTTGAAACTGTTGAGGCCGCCATAGTTTGTGTAGAGCAAGGACAGAGGGAAAGTGTTGGGATAGCCGAGCACCTTGAGGTGATCTAAAAGATCTACAAAAGGAAGAGTTAGTAAAAATTGGACTGTTTTCTGTTTGACTGTAAATTCACGCAAGCAGTCAAATAATGAAGAATAAAATCGCAGCAATCAAAAGAAGACTTTGGTATGAATATGAGGTCTACCGGGAAGATCTGTCTTTTTGCGAAGGAAGAACATAACATGAGGGGAGATAGTTGAAATTTCTATCCAGTTGAAAAGATCACGTAGTGCAAATAGGAGTGTTTGTGTAGTTTCGACCTGAAACTAGGTTAATTAATTGTAGGGGCAGCCCCTTTATCAAAAGAAGGCTCATTTAGGCCAAGATAGGCCCATTGTGATATGTACCACAAAAGATTAGGACGGCACTTGCACCTACGGTATGGCGAGAACCAATTAGATTCTCGTTTGAAGCTGGCTATGCGGCTTATGTGTAAACTGGCTACTTCCGTGAGGTTATCTAGGAAGGGCGAACCTAGAGTTTGCATGCATTTCCTGGATAGTGCTGGGCATCCGCACTCCTCCTCCTCCTAACTGCAGCTTCGACAGAAATCGTTGAAAGGAACACCCAATCTTTCTGCATGTCTGCCAATGAGGTAATACCCCGTCAGGACGGGAAATGATGAAACTTAATGTTTCACGGCTCGTGTTTAGAAGCTGCTTGGTGCGCTGTTAAATGACGTAATTTTGTGTTTTTTTTTTATTGGAACTGATAAATAAGATCTCAAACATAAATATTTTGTACATTTTTTAAATGGAATTTTCGTATTCTAACAGTTCTTTAGCATTTTCCTCGTATTAAGTACATACTTACACCATTTAAGCCGTGACCGATTGTATTTTGAAATCAGGTTTGCATTTTACAGGCTTTCTTCATATCTGAACAATAATCCATTTTTTTCAAGGAAACCCGGGAAACTAGCAACGCTAAATAATGACGAATTAAATTTCGTTTCATCCCCATCCCAACATTATTTATCGCACATCCACGTCTTAAAGACTTTAGTATATTTTCCCGATATTTTGAACAAATCCTACTCACTCGAATTTAATTGATTTAAGGTAAATGAAATTCTAGGGAAACTCACCTCTCACATCTTTAAAAGACATTTTTCTTGGCCCAAAAAAAAAACTGATCTCTACACTTTCAAAATGCCGGAATCAACACCAAACAATGTTGCCTAGCAACCAGGCGCTATGCGACCAGCTGGCAAAGCTTCTGGGAATTTCCCAAACAAATTTTTCCCACCTTCCAGCAAAGAGACTGCGCGCGGCCGAATCCGTGTTAGGCTACCCATAGACGCAAAAACCTTAGCATGAGAGAAGTTTTTTTTAGATTTATAATTAAATTTAGTTGTTTCGACTTATGGATAACGGTGTAATTTTGAATATAAGTATCCCATAACATCAGAAATATTCAGACAATCTACAGAGTTGGAATTAATTGAGAAAATATAGAACATTTAGTTGTAATTTTCGGAGGAAGCTGACTGACATGTCATGAAGATGATAATTGTTTTGTTACTGAATAAACCGTTGAACAAAAATCTGTAATTACTTACATCTTTTAAACAACCAATTTTGTTTGTATTGTAAGTAATAGACTAGTTATTAATTTCTAATAATTACAGCATGGCAGCTCTTCTGTAGCATCGAAAAATTCTCCTATTCAAAGCTATCAGCTGGGAAAAATTTCCCTCACGCTTGACAGAAAGCAAGGAATTCTTTGTGCGCAGGACGTCGCTTAGGCACTGCCAGTTGTGCAGAAGATAAATAAGTTTGGCAGTTTTTTGAAAAGTTGTAGCTTGAGAACAAATTAGAAGAAAATACTAAGTCCACAATTGGAAATTCTTTTGAATATGAATCGTGCAACATAATCCACAGTTTTATGATGCAAATGAACAAGGAAACTTCAGACTCCATTGGTTTATAAGAGAATGAATTCAAGCTACAGTTGAAAACATCTGTTCTATACAAAGCAAATAAGACTATTGTTGATGTAACTTGTGAGGAAAGAATGCCGGAAAATACACAGTATAATCATTCAAAATCGATAGAAGATGGTCACATCATATTGATTTCAATTGTTGGCTGCTTCAAAAACCTATTTTCCGCAAATATTATGAGGGAATGGATTGGGTTTTTGCAATTCGGAAAACTATTATAGTGCAAGCTCACAAAAGCTATGATTTACGAGTCATTTTCAACAACGAACTCATTATAAATTTATAATTATTCATGCTACGCAAACTTACAATTTTTAATTTTCGAACATTTAATTCAAATATTTTCAGTTCACTGCCAGAATTTTGTGTGATTTATGTTAATACGAATTTAATTTATTTATTTTTAAATTGAAAAGAGAACTAATTCAATGTCGACATATTATGGTGCCAAGCCTGCAACTACAGTTCCAACGTATTTTTCTACACGCACAACGGGAAACACATCACACACATTCATCAGCTCTGGCAATGACTCGACCCGGAAACCAGCTCGTCATCTGGTAATTGACAGGAATCATATGGGGTTTTATCCGTCTACGAGACAAAAACAACCCCATTGACAGCTGTCTGCAAGGATGGAAAACAGAAATGGCGGCAGGAGACGACAACCGGCCTCGTGCAGAAAAGCTTGGGTGGTGAGGCGCTGCTGCCCTATTGTACCTGCTTCGCAGATGCTGTTTTCAGGCGGCGACAGCAGATTTCTGCGAGTGCGGCCGCAGTTGACTTTCCGACGTCGACGTGTTTGGCCGCAAACTAAGAATATTCGATAGCCATCCTCGACGGTTGGTTTTCTGCGAGGTCCTTGCTCGCGCTGTCCGCGTTGTTTTGTTGTTGTTGTTGGTGGGAGGCCAGAAGTGTTGGGTGCAGTTCTTGTTCCGCGTTGCCAAGGCCGACCAGTGCACGCGGTCTCGCTTGTCGGGCGGTTTTGGTCGTGCAAAAGTTCTAGGCGTCGCGTGTCCTGTTTGCGTGCCAGAACGAGCCCGAGTGGCGCATTCCGGTCTGCATACTGCATGGCGCGTTTTGCGGCAGATCGCGATTAAACAATCGGAACGAACGTATCGCAAGAAGTCTGCAAAGGTGGTAGCCGACGTCGCGTCGCGGCGGTCGATGCTCGCTGCTGCACCACTTGCGGCGCCCCCTCAGCTGCAGCGTTGATTGCGTGCCGCCGTGTCTAGGAGGCCGCCAGTCAGCCGGCGCCTCCGGGGCTTGAGTGTGTGTGTGTGTGTTTGCGTGGGTCAACAGCGTTCGCGCCTGCATCGGCGGGTCGGCCGGAGCGGGACGGCCTTCAGCCCGCACCACCCCGCCGGGAAGCACCTGTGTGACCTGTTGTGGCCGCAACCGCGGCCTTGCGCGTGGAAAACAGTTCAGCGTGTGTTGTTTACGTTTTCCGCCGTGCCTGCTCGTGGAAATTGGGACTTTTGGCGTTGTTTTCCCGAGATGAGTGTGGTTTTCCCAGGATTATTGTGTCGTAGTTGTTTTTTCCTCGACTCGATCCGGTCGAGAGTTTTCCGGGAAACCTTGAGGCAGCGCTAGTGTAAATTATACTCTGAGGTGTAGTGCAGTGACGAAGAAACGTTCTGGAAAGCCAACGAGAAAAATTAAAGAAAAACGTGCAGTTCCAATGTGGACCTACGCAGGACTAATTTTTGGGTAGGTGCCTCTCTGCCTACTTATAATAGTGCAGTACTTAACTGCAGCAGAAATGGTATAAATAAAAAGAATTTAATTTTAATAACATTTCCTTATTTAGTATTTACAAAACGTGGGACCAAAGTGTTCCCCCTATTTATATTACATTTATGGTAAAAATGACATTCATCAACTTTTTTATATATTTTTAAAATGTTTTTATACATTTTATTTATTTTATTCATTTTTATTTTTCACAAATTTTTTAAAAATATTTTCCACTTCTAAACAAGTGTAGACACTTCCCAAATCAATTTTACGGTTTCATTTGATCTCTGGAAATATTCGAAATAACCATTTTTCTGTGGGGGAACCTCCATAACTTCTTATGGGGTCGTGACCGACGCGAATTTTTTATGCCATAGTAGTAGAGGAATCCTCCTTTTTCGATCCCTTCCTACTCCCATAATTTTACCTTTAACCCAAATTTGTAACCAACAAGATTATTCAAAATGTTTTCCATTGCCTTCTCAATCAAACCCCAAATATCCCCGAAAACTTTTATGTGCTGGTAAAATAACATCGTTGGGATCAACCAATAATTTGTGCCTAGCGTTTATTTGACTAAATACATCACATCACATCATATCCTCCATCTTCAGAATAAGAATAAGAAAAAAGGGATTACGGGGTCTTTTAGGTTACGATTTTCCAAAAAAAAACTAACCATTTTTTTCAATAGAAAGAAGAGAGATATCATTTTGAAATTTTGCACATATGTTAATTGGCACTTTGGGTGTACAAAAATATTTTTATATATATTTTTTTATTGTTATTTTACCCATAACAATTTTTTTTAAAAAGAAAAATTACGCCGGACGTGATTTCACTTGACTGGATCATCTGGAAACAAAAACAAAACGCCAAATTAATCCTTGTTTAAGTGCCTGTGTCGGATACCGGAATAATTTTTTTTCATTGAAAAATAACAAAATGGCCTTTTTTTTAAAAAAAAAATATTTTTAGGGTGAAAAATTGAGTGAAAATCGGAAAATTTGATACCGATCATAATGGTTCCGCTAACGGCTATAGCCATTTATGTGTACAACAACATATTAAAAAATTCAGAGTATGTATGTATGTATGTATTTGAACACAACTATCCAAAATGGTCACCCCGCGACAAAATCTCTTCAGTGGGCGGGGGGACAAAAACTGCATTCATTTTTGCTAGCGCTCTTTTGTCCTTCAAGCATCGATATGAAAATAAAAAATAACCTAGAAAAGGCTTTGTAACCTGTCCCCTTTCCGATTGATCCGCATGAATATTCAATCAACACCCCATCCACCAAAATCCTTACGTAATCAATGGACGCTCCTGTAGATGATACGATTGATATTAAGTCGTTCCAATTACTGTGATGAGAGGTACGAGTACATTATTATTATTTAAAGTAGTATTACTTTCATAATTATTATAGTGTTTTATATATTGGGTCTACAACTTAAAAACCGGTCACCGACGTTAGATGGCATCACTTGCTTATGCTTATTGTATGTCATGAGTTATATGTCATTTGAAAGAGGGAGTCATAAGCTGTCAAAATCAGTCAACAGTGTTTGGTTTGTTTACGCACATCATAATTTTGTTTACTATGTAAAATTTTCCAAATTGGCGAAAAAAGCAGCATTTGCGGGAAGTTTTGCTAAGCTAATTTTTTGCAAAGAAAACTGCACGTGGGAAAAATCGTATGTCAAGCGTGGCCAACCGGCCAAATCGACGTCAAAGCGAAATATTCACGTTTCGAAGGTTATGTTCTCTATTTGGTGGGACCAGAAGGGAGTGGTGTAATGGGAGTTGCTTCCAAGTGGTCAAACAATCGAAGGACCCCTCTACCGAACACAATTGATACGTTTGAAGCGAGTGCTGAAGGAAAAACGCCCAGAATGGGAGACCACACACGAGTCATTGATTTTCCACCATGACAATGCCCGGCCACATATTGAAGCATCGGTCAAAACCTACTTGGAAAATAGCGGATGGGCAATTTTACCTCACCCGCCTTATAGCACAGACCTTGCTCCTTTCGACTACCACTTATTTCGACCGATACAGAACGCTCTTACCGGCATACGGTTATTTCGTTCGAAGGAATCAAAAATTGGCTCGATTCATTTTTTGCCTCAAAAGACGAACAAGTTTTTTGGAACGGAATTCACAAATTGCCAGATTTGTGGGTGAAAAGTTGAATGACATGTTCTTCAAATAATTTATCTGAATAAAGCATTTCTTTTCAATAAAAATGACCGGTTTTTAAGTTGTAGACCCAATATTTAATATTAATGTAGATATTACTGGGAAGTTGACCGTGTGGACCTCGAGGGTCGCACCTCGCGGCTTGTTTTATTAACTTCCCAGTATATGGGAAGTTCTTGTAATCGCCTCGAAAATCGAAATTGAAATTTTCAACATTTCTTTACGTTTTGAGGTCTAAAGAGTATATATTAAGTGTTTTTAGAAAGAAGTATGTGTGTGTGTGTATGTACGTACGTACGTACGTATGTACGTTCGGGGACACTTTTTTCTACGAGCATAACTCACGTAAACAAAGTCCGATCGACTTCGTTAAGGTGTTAATCGAAGCGTCTTTGCAATCTTAATGATTGGTTTTTGGGAAACTTCGGTCGGGGGGGTTTGTTGTTTTGTCCGTTTGAAGGTCATTTCTGTCATGCGTTATATCTCGCAAACCAAACATACGATTTGCAGCGCTTGTGTGTCAATGAACGCGTATTAACATTTTTGTGTATCTGTTGAATTTTTAAAAAAATCGTTGGAGCCGTTTTTTAATTTAAGAAAAGAAGTGCAAAAAATTAGTTTTTTTTTCAGAAACTATAAATTTTTAACCTGATTTGCGAAATATAGTAATCAATGTTTATAAAATTTATATACTCCAAACAATGTTTGTAGAAACACCATCAAAACCTTTTCTCATGAATGCGTAAAAATTAAATTAAAAATCATTATCATTAAAAGTCATCATGATTTTCAAGGTCATTTTTATCATTCACTATATCTCACGAACCAGATATAATATTTGCATCATTCAGGTGTCAATTGACGTGTATTAACATCTTTGTGAAGTTTTTACCATTATAAAAATTCGTTTCAGCCGTTTTTTTAATGTAATAGAAGAAAATGCGAAAAATTAGTATTTTTTTCATAGAAAATATTTTTTTTTACCTGATTTGCACAGCACAGTGATACCAGCTTATAAAATTTATACGTTCTTATCAGTTTTTGAAAAGAAACCAGCAAATGATTATGAAAAAAACTCAACTAAAAATAAAAAATCATTCAAAGTTACCATGTAAAGAGGGTTCAGACGAATGATATTACTTTATATCTTTTACTCTAAAAAAATTGTTGTAAATTCAATCAAAGTTTTAAGGTATTTGCATAGTTTGAGCAGATTTTTTATAGTTTTTATAGTCTTTTAATTAAAAAAATTGCTTAAATTTTGAAAACCAACAAAATTTGAATGGTAAAATGTTTTGTAGTCAATACTTTGCAAAATCGAATAAAAAAATGTAGTTTTTAGTAGATTAATTCTTTAGTAATCTTAAGATTTCAATAACCATCATCATGTGTAATACATTTTACTTTTAACATGCAATTGAACCTATTTTTGACAGCATATATAAAATTTTTCATGACGAAAAAGGCCCCCACCGATTGATCCGTGTAAATATTCAATCTGTCCTCATCGACCAAAAACCTTACGTAATCAATGTATCCTCCCGTAGACGATATGATTCACATTAACTCATTTCTGTTACTACTATGAATACCTCTCATTATTATTACTTAAAGTAGTAGTATTTCCAAAATTATTATTGTGTTTAATGTTGCTGATGTTTATGTAGATATTACTGGGAAGTTGACCGTGTGGATCTGAAGGGTCGCACCTCGCGGCTTGTTTATTTTTTTGCATTCTCTCTCTTTTTCAATAGTACAGCTTTTCAAGAGTATTCAGTTAAAATTTGAGATAGATCGAAGCAAAATTGACGGAGAAACAGCCATTTTAAATCTATGCTTTCCAACCAATTTTGCTATTATTATCAATTTTTAACCGCGTTTTTCTTGGATTTAGTTTTTCAAAGTCGGTGATCACTGTAACTCAAAAACTTCTTATCCGACCCTTCCAAATTTTGCACCCTTACTTTATACATAAATTACGGGGGGGGGGGGGGCTATAATTTACTTAAAAACAACAAATTCGCCGTTTTGCATCAATAAATTTTCATATATAGATATATCTCTAAACATTAGCTAGACGAGCTGAGAATTCTTTTATTTTTTTGCTTTTTTTAATTGAAAAATCCGCCCCGATGAACGACAGAATGGATCAGATACCGCACCAGCTGCATATCTGTCGTACATTTTAAAATTCAAGCTCATGTTTACTTTTCTATAAATTGATGCAGTGCGCAAGTAAAGTCAATGCCTGTTTACATTGCAAACAGAAGACAATGTAATCAGAACGGGATTAGACTGTCTGCCCTTGAAGATAAGATTATCGCTCGCTAGAAGCCTTCTTCAATTTACTTCAAAACAATGTGAAGTATCATCTAAAAGTCTCGACTTCATTGCACGCGTCTATGCAGGGACCAAAAGGGCAACACGTTCACAACTTGCAAAAGAGGCCTATTTGAAAGCAGGAGGCATAACATATGTGTATGCACGTACACCCCACGTATGTGCGTTCATCCCCGAAGCGAACGCCCAGCTGGCTGGCTGAAAATTTGGGTCACTAGAACCTAAAATTAAACGCGTTTACAATTTGCCTCCAACGATTTTATGCATATGCTCGGCACGCAGAGCACGAAAAGCCAAAAAAGGAAAACTGCAGGAAGTGGAAATTTGATGGAAACTCATGGCGCGGCGGGGGCAAGGTGAGGTGAGGATTGAGGCACGAATTCGATGCTGCGAAACAACTTGTTGGCCGATATTTCCTCAAATTGGATGTCCAACAGCAAAACAGTATGGAAATGAGGAAAGCAATATTAATGCATGTGATTAGGAGGGAAGGGGTGGACGTGTTCTATTTGTAAGCGCTTTGGTATGCTCCAGAGCTATTTGGAGAATTCTCGGCGGGCGAAGTTGGTTTTATTGGCCATGAATTCGGCCGTAAAAGCTGGGAAATAAAATGAAACACAATTCCAATCAACAAATTCTTTCACCAGATGAATGCGAAAGTTCCAAACGAACTATTACAAAGCGAAAAAATGCAATGCCAATTTGTTTCGGATCATAAATTTAAACGATTTCTATTAAAACAGTTCAAAATGACTCAATAATGAGCGTGACATGCATCAATTTTGGCGTTTGAACAATAAATTTGCAAACATTTATGTCAAGAAACGATATCAAGGTAGCTTCTATTTCTCCACAAAAATATTTTCCACGAATTTTTACAAAGAGTCCTCTGGAAAAACGAGAAATGTGCTGTATAAAATTTTGATGTACCTTCTTTTGAAAACAAAAACACATTTTCTTTGTGAATAGTTCTTCCTGTCAAACCTTCAAAATTGTTCACGGAAGGTTATAATTTTTGAAGCGCAACTTATACGTTAAAGAACTTATGGCGTGAATTGTCTAAGAAGGTATAAACGAACGGACGTTTAATGAAAAACAAACAAAAATTTAATTTGGTAAAGGTTAACACCCCCGAAGGGGTGTGGGAGTAGAGGGCACTGAAGAAGGGGGTTCCCCCCTACTACTTTGGCATAAAAAGTTCGCGGCGGTCACGGCCCCACGAGAAGTTATGGAGGCTCCCCGCACCAAAAAATGATTATTTTCTCCATTTTTAGAGATCATATGAAACCGTAAAATTGATCTGGGAAGTAATTTTCAGATATTTTTGGAAGTCGAAAAAATTAAAAAAATTAAAGGTTTTTTTGACAAAAAATAAACAAGCCGCGAGGTGCGACCCTTGAGGTCCACACGGTCAACTTCCCAGTAATATCTACATAAACATCAACAACATTACAACAATGAGAGGTAATAGTAACAGGAATGAGTTAATATGAATCATATCGTCTACGGGAGGGTCCATTGGTTATGTAAGGTTTTTTGTCGATGAGGACAGATTGAATATTCACGCGGATCAATCGGTGGGGGCCTTTTTGGTGTTGAAAATTTTTGTTGGTTTTCAAAATTTAAGCAATTTTTTTTAATTAAAAGACTATAAAAACTATTAAAAATCTGCTCAAATTATGCAAATACCTTAAAACTTTGATTGAATTTACAATTTTTTTAGAATAAAAGATAAAAAGTAATAGCACTCGTATGAACCCTCTTTAAATGGTAACTTTGAATGATTTTTTATTTTTAATTCAATTTTTTTCACAATCATGGAATAAAATTTTGCCGGTTTCTCTCCAAAAACTGATAAGAATGTATAAATTTTATAAACTGGATCACTGTGCTGTGCAAATCAAGTTAAAAAATATTTTTTATGAAAAAAAACATAATTTTTCGCATTTTCTTCTATTAAATTAAAAAGACGACTAAAACGAATTTTTATAATGCTAAAAACTTCTCACAGATGTTAATACACGTCAACTGACACCTTAATGATGCAAATATTATATCTGGTGCGTGAGATATAGTGAATGATAAAAATGACCTTAAAAATCATGATGACTTTCAATGATTTTTTATTTTTAATTTACTTTTTTACGTAATCATGAGAAAAAGTTTTGATGACATTTTTACTAGCATTGTTTGGAATACATAAATTTTATTAACATTGGTTACTAAGACTTGACAATAAGGTTAAAAATTTATTGTTTTTGAAAAAAACCCTAATTTTTTGCACTTTTTTTTTAAAAAAATTTGAAAACCGCTCCAAGATTTTTTTTAAAAAAATTTGATAGAATCACGCAAACGTCAATACGCGTCGATTGACACCTAGTTTAAAAAAATCGTATGTTTGGTTCGCGAGATATAGCGCATGACAGAAATGACCTTCAAACGGACAAAACAGCAAACCCCCCCGACCGAAGTTTCCCAAAAACTAATCAGCTCTTAAAATTGCAAAGACGCTTCGATTGACACCTCAACGAAGTTGATACGACTTTGTTTACGTGAGTTATCGTCGTAGAAAAAAGTGTCCCCGAACGTACATACGTACGTACGTACATACACACACACACACACACACACACACACATACATCTCCCTTTCTAAAAACACTTTATATATACTCTATAGACCTCAAAACGTAAAGAAATGTTGAAAATTTCAATTTCGATTTTCGAGGCGATTACAAGAACTTCCCATATACTGGGAAGTTAAAAAAAAGATGAATGCCTTTTTTACCGTAAATGTAATAGAAATAGAGGTAACGCTTTGGGGACACGTGTTGCACTCCGTCCCCCACTCCGGTCCACTCACCCTCCCGCGTGGGTGGATGAGTGGCCGGGGGTCAAAACGAAGAATACACTTTTTGTAAAATTTTCTTTTCAAAATATTTAAAACAAATTTTAAAAAATTTCCAATAAGTGAAAATCATAGATCAGCGGCATCTGCAACTTTTCCATTTCATATCGATTAAGCGTGAATATTTTTCCCACATATTATTCGTGGACTTTTCATTAATTAGCTTATTTTTGGAAGTTTAGCTTCCTTAACGGAGTTCTAACGAAAAGTAAGCGTGAGCCCAGAAAAAGCGTACCGAACGAAAAAAACGAACGGAAATTTGTCTTAAAGCAATGATCTGCAAATATGAGAGTGAGTAGAGCGGCTGGTTCAGTGAGCAAAGCGCCCGACTCTTGCTCTCGAAGTAATGGGTTCAAATCCCCGCTCCCTCTGTTTGTTTTTACTTTACGCTGCTTTGTGTGAATAAAAGCAATAAAAAATTTCATATTTTGTCATATTATATGCATCCTAGATTTTTGAATTTGTCACATTAATTCCTGAGTTTTTCCTGTATTTATCTATATAAAACTTTTTAAAATTTATATAATCATTTGCAAAACGCAGCTAAACTTTCCACCGGACGCTCTCAGAGCGCCTCACTGATTTTTTTTGTTCAAATCATTTTCAAAACTTCTTTTTGCTAAGATTTCTCAGAAAATATCGTAGTCATAGAAGCTAACACTGCTGGTTCTGTGTTACAACATAATTTCAATGGATATTTTTTGAAATTTTTTAAAATAGTTTAATACAGTAAGATTTTTTTTCATCCAGTTAATAATTAAACTTTATAGAAAAAATTAAGCTGAAAAATTATTTTCAAACGATCTTCAAATACTGGAAAGGATGACAGTTCAAATATAAGGTGCCTTTGGTCAAAACAATAAGGAACTGCCTGTTGTTCGGTTCGCCACACATTTCTGGTGGCTTAGAGACAAAAAAATTAAGCCTTGAATAATTTTCACCCGAAGAGAAAATTACTCAAAGCTAAATGAAACTAAACCGAGAAGCATATCTATCTGTTAGTCACCATTTATAATTGAGTAAATTTACATATATATGTCGATATACAACATTGTTATGTATGTACTTTACTCCTGAAATGTAGTGGGATTGTTTATTTGTAGACATTTAAAAATCCGCCAAATCAAATATCATACAATTTTTCATAATTGCAAGACATTTAATATTAATTTCAAAATTTAATGTTGTGTATGAGATGTGACGAAGCAATCGTCAATAAATTAAAATGTAATCCCAACCAAACGTTCTTCCCATTCAATTCACCAAAAGTCACTTGAAGCTAAGGTTCAAACGAATAGAAAGATAGCTTCAAATAACTCCCGATTATGTCGCTGCCACCCCCAGCAACATCAACTTTAATCCAGTACTCGACGATTGCACACCAAAGTCCAATGCGCCTGAATGCATAATCCACCCCACAAGTTGTGTTGCGGCCATGAAAACCATCGAATATTCTTTAATGTGTAATCTGTATTCGGGCGGCTGACCTTGACATCTCGTGCAAGTCTAACCAACCCTCAACCACGAACCATTCCAGCGCAATCCGCAGCAAATTGGCCCACATCCAGGCGAGTGCCATTAGTCCATTGCCCGTTTTCCACCAACTGCCATTCGAAAGAAAGAAAGAAAGAAATGGAAAATTGAATCCGCGTGAATTGTTCGCCGTGCATTCTTAATCAAATTTCCACAGATGATTTGCTTCATCCGAGTCCTTGAAGTCGCTCGTTAGGATGTTTGGGGGAACGTCTTCTCTTTTTTGAGGATTTAAAGACAAGAAACAGGAGGAGGGAGGCTCCAAAATTGATGGCGTAATTGGGGGATTTTGGCAAACGTAGGCGGAAGAGGTCTTATCAGCGAGCGTAATTCCGTGTGGAATGGTAGCAATTAATGTTTGTTGGCGGTCGCCGATAAGAAGTTACTTAATATGTTGATTTTCGGCATAAGATTGTGGTTTAGGCGTTTTCAATTGAAACTGGTAATCGATATGAAATTGGGTTTTCCAGCTGAGTAACGCGGAAGACGTGGTAGAATTCGTGTTTACTGATTTTTCCTAATTGAACCAATTGACGTTGTTCACGTTAGGTTCGACTCAAACTTTCAATGGGAAATCTTTGAAACACATGATTTCTTGCATTAAAAATTAAGCAAATTGTAGTCTAGAGGAATTCAATTTTGATGCTTTCGATATGCTTGCGACATGTTATTCCTCTTTCCTCCGAAACGAGAAGTTCTGACGACCAACTAGCCACATCATACCATCCACGACTGATGCGTTAATTAACTTGATTCTGAATAAGATTGTCGATTTAATTACGCAAATCTGTGTGGTCTTCACCGCATGAACTGTTTCGGCGTAGAGAATATCTCTTTGAAATCAGAAACCGTAATCCAATTTCCATTAATGTTGGTGAATTTCTCCACATGACCTTATCTCCACATTAATTCCCATTAACATGCGTCCTTGAAATCCAAACCATCTATCATGCTAAGTAATTAACGGACTAAACCAACATCATCACCACAACATCCTTTTTGACTCTTTGACCTCAGCTCCAGCGATAATGACTAAATTGTTGACTTGTGATTTCATGCGAACATCGCGCATAATGAAGAGTCATCTTTCAAAAGGACTTGGTAAATTGGTGTAAGGACCTTAGGTCCTGTCTAGGCTACATGACTTTGAAGTTTCCGGAAGGGAGACCACTGCAAAAAAAAAGTTAACATAAAGCATTCCTAGTGGAGGATTGACATCCAATTAGTGCATATTAAAATTCACTCGAAATGTTTTTGTTTTTGTAAAACAAACATTCACTTGTAAAGTGCCAGCCTTGAACGCAAGTCCTACCACCTACTACCGCCTACTTACCAAGTCCTCGTGTAATTTGAAGCGGGCGTTGATATTCAGGGTCAACACAATTTTTGGAATCCTGTTTTAATTAAAATTCAAAATGAATTGGAATAATTTAGAAACGAAAAGTTAGGGAAGCATGCATGATAAATGGATTAGGACGTTTCACACGAAGATAACATGCGTGCTGGCTAGGATGTGGACGTAAATTGGATGAAAATATCTAAACTTTGTGCTTGGATACCGTTTGGAATGAAAATTGGGTGAGGAAGTAAAAAAATAGATGTTTCGACCCTGGGACTATGTAAGCTAGTTGAAAGGAACTTGAAAAAATTGTTTGTAATGTAAATTTAAGGTCATGCTCGGGTCTATCATTGATAGATTTCCAAGAAAGGTCGAAGGTAGTCTTTGCAATTCGATTTCCTATTCAGGCGAAACGTTTTGGATGGACATCAGTCCATCGTGAAGACACTTTTAGCATTGCTATCTAGAAAAAAGATTGATCTGTGTTCGTAGTTTCCTTCAATATCCCGAACGGGTCATATCAACTAGTTGCCAATCGTGAGTCATTCACATCACTCTTAATTTATTTCCTTACTCTGGGTAAAATGACATGCCATATATCCTTCAACAATGTTTTAACATCCCGGAGAGCCGAAGGGTACAACATAGGCAGTTTTCACGGTGACACCTTGTAGTGGACTGGAACTATCATTAAACGACAATGTATAGCATCGCACTATCTCTTCTCGCATGTCCTGTGTGTATACTATTTCCTATAGTTGAAACATTACTGGGCAATAAATTGAGGCTACTGTAGAGATAACGGTGAAGTTTCCATTGTAGCGACAACAGCGATAAATCTAAATAGTCCTTTCATATTGCGAAATTGAATGGATGTGAAAAGTTTGACCTAGCTTTATTGAATTACGGCTACACGGATGGGAACATGACGAGGGTTAGCTGATATTTAGGACTACTAAAGGAAGAAACTATCTTTTTGAATAAGAATATTGTATTGTCGTATGTTGGGTGCCAAAAGATATGAGTCAAATAAATAAAAATGTTTTCGGAAAAGTTTGGTAAATGTTGGGTTGTAGATCTCGTACAAAATTGAAGGACGCTGGGATCCGAAGCAAAGAAAACCAGAACGAACTGAGCAGCTATCAAGGCTATGGTCTCGAATCACGCACGATAAATAGGCCTTCTCAAAACTTGTTTCAAATAGTAGCAAAAGACAAAAATCATGAAAATAGTGAAAATCGTGACATCAGTGCAAATGATCTGAAAGGGGGAAATCACATAAGACCGTTAAAAAAATCGATTTTTTTTATTGCAGAAATCGAAAGTTCAGCTATTCACGAGTACGTATAGATAATACGAAAAATTTGCTTGGATTGCTTTCACATTAAAATTGTGGACTCCAGCATGCACGGCAATGAGAGACTCGTACAACGGACCTTCATGCAGAACAGCTTCTAACTTTTCGAATTTTGATGATAATCACTTGAAAAAATTATGAGACGAAGTTCAAAGCATGAGCAAAATAGCCTATTAATTTCATTTGGTTCTAATCATTTCTTCTCCTTGAAAAAAAATCAAGAAATAAGTCTCAAATAGGCCTCCTTATGTGATTTCGCCCGTTTTGACCAGTTTGGTATTTATGTTTCCTAGCAATTCGATCCCATTACTTTGGCAAAGAAAAATATGTCACTTGCAATGAACCCAAAGCAAAGACTACTTCGATCATAACTTTCACTGGGAAATTGAAAAGGCAGTCACCAATAACAGTTAGTCGCAGTGGACACTGGTGTCGAAGAATGCGGGAAAGTTGATCGCTGGGAGTCAGAATATTGACATCGAATGGGGGGGCGGGCCTAACTATGCATATTATGCGGTATCTTACGTTTTTTTATTCGTTTTTTCTTTCTATTTTTGATGTAGTAGATATATTGTAAAAAAAATTTCCGTTCTAGTCATTTTTTGGTGATGTTTAGATTTACTTGCGTAAAAAAACGCGTTCGGATCAAGTTAAAGTTGCAGCCTAGAATTGTGAAAAAGATTGTCTTTGACTCGTTTCACTTCTGGTTTTGATAATTTTCCATATTGAAATTTTCGAATGCCCACAGCGCGCCCGCACGGTTACATTCCGAGTGGTCTGCAACACTGAAGTGAAAAAGCAATCAGATCAAACGAAACAGCGAATAAAATGTTTGTGGAAATAATAGTACAATATCTCGTTTGAAGCGAGGAAGCCACTTTTGAGGAGGCATCTTAACTCCGGTCGGAATCTATTTGTTGTGTGAAGGCGTCGTTATCGAGGATTAAACCTCAGGATGATGTGTTGGAATTGGAAACCAATCGCTCCAACTTGATCATTCATTCAGACAGTTGATAAACGAAAGGTCGTAGGACACACCTAAACTACGTGATGAAATTCTCGTCCAAAATCCGTCGGAGAGTATCAACACAATTACAATAATGTGAGCTTCAAAGAATACTTTGAAATGTTTTGGCTGTTTGTCTGCAATGTGTCGGCATATCATTTAGCCATCATATCCGCGTTGCGGACGTAGTAGAGAAAATCACAGGTTGATTGACATAAACGAAATGTGATGCGGACTTTAAGGAAAATTATATTCCAGTGCGGATGCGGTGGAAACTTGCTGTGGCATAACATTTTGTCTTGGGTGTACTGGGAACGTATATTTCCGATCTAAAAATTTCGACTCGGGTTCTCGTAGTGGGTTTTGTGGTAGTTGAATTTTTTTTGGAAATGGTCAACTGCAAAGACTTGGACTCCAACTAATGTTCAAGAAGTCAAAAAAATCGTCAAAATGACAAAGTTCATTGAAATCAATAGAAATTCACAACAAATTGTGTCTCAATTTTTTTAAAGGGGTCTACCCTTTCTTTGCAGTGTAAAAACGGGTTATTTTTAAGAACTTTTTTAGACAGGTTTAAATTATAAATATTGATAGAGGGGTTACACTCAATGAAATTTTTTTAATTCATTTATGTGAGTTTTTATCAATGAAAATGCTGGTTGAAAAAATTTCCAAAAACGAGAGCGATGTGCGCCGTTGATGAAATTTTCGAGATGGTTGGTCTGAAGCAAAAAAATCAAATAGTTTTAGGTTCAGTATGTTAATAGCTATAGCGCGAATACGGTGATTTTTGATTTTTGCAAAATTGACAAAATGGCGGACATTTTTCGAAAAATTACGAGAGAAACATGCTTTTTTCCATTGTTTTCGGCCAAAAAAATATTTCAAATCAAAATTTTTCTAAAGCCCTCTATTCGCTATAGGTGTAGTCCTAAAGAATGTCTGGTAAAAATTTGGTGAAAATCCGGACAGTAGTTCACGAGATTTCATCAACGCGGCGTCGAAAAACGTTGTTTCGCGAAAAACGCGTTTTTTTAATGAAAAATCGCGCTCGGGTAATAAAGTGAAAGTTGCCCCAAAATACAGTCAGACTGCTCCGATCTTTATAAAATTTTAATATGATATTTCTGTATATATATACTTTCCAAAAATGCAATCGATTTTTTGAAAATTATAAAGAGGGTAGACCCCAGCTTCTAGAAATTAAGTCCAAGGCTCGAAAAAATCTCAATTCGGCACTAGTGTCTCGTTAGGAATAGGGGTTACATAGGAGTTCAGTTTAGTGGTTTTCGTAACGATTTATTGTACTTGTTCGTCCACGAGCTCCTTGGAAGTGCTTTGGGATTTGTGCGAAACCAAGTCGTGAAAGTCAATTGTGACCACCAACCAGAAAAAAGAAGTTAGGAATGGTTTTTTGCTCAGAAAGTGCTTGGTACGGATTCGATTTAGTTATAAGAGTAAAAATATCAACACATATCGCTTGAAGAACGAAAAGGCTCAACTCTAAACGTAATACCTCAAACAAAGACAATGTCGGACGGTCATCGAAGTAAATAGGACACAGCTTAATTCTGGTTAACAAAACCTACGATTGGGTCAAAAAAAATTTATTCTGTTTGGTGAAAACTTATTTGCTGTTACTGATCCAGCTGGCATATCCTGTGTTCTGAGATTCTATAAAAGTTAGGCTCATTTTCCATTTGTCTGACCATTAGCGAACATTTTTGACTCCCTGGTAAAAAATCTGCCAAAAACTTGCCAACTCTTCTGCTAGTAAGTCCGTGGTCACTGTCTGCAGAGTTCCTCGAATTCGCACTAAAATTCGTCTGCTGATCTGCCCACATCGCTCATAAGTTAGCCCTGATATACTATACTTCGAATTTGCCGAGTCCTACACAAGCCCACCTCCAGTTGTTGTTTTGCGAGTCCTTCCGCTTGATAAATCAATCTTTTTATTGGTGCAATGGTGCATTCCGCACACAATTTATTGGAATGTGTTGGCAATTTCCAAGCTTGACAAACAAGTTGTTTGTTGCGAAGCCGCCGGCAAACATGTTGGCTGACCAGTGGCCACGTAACACGAACCACGAACAACATTCACATTATTAACGTGTGTATGACTAAAGCCAGCAAAAGTCACTGTTATTGCAAAAGATACAAGCATACATATATGGGAGATGTGTGATGTGTGACGTGAGCACATGGAGTCAGTAGTGCGGAGACCTCTTAATTCACGGAAGGTCCCAGTCACACAGCGACACCATGGGGAGTTGTGGGTGGGCTTTGATCATTTTCTTGTGGTGTTTGTTGTGCTTTCAGGCCATCGTCAGTGATTTGTTTGCATGTTTCATGTTTTTCGGGTCTGGTTTTCAATTTTTGCAGACCATTTCCAGCATGTTTTGCTTTTATTTTTATTGCTGGCCGAGCCAGTTTCCATTTGGCGGCATCCTCTTTGCGCAGCAGGCAGTGCTGGTCATGCAACAATTTTAATTATTCGCCCCGAATGCGATGCGAGTCTTGTGCTATCGCTAAACGTGTGTAATTATTTGCATGGGGGCAAAAGACGCCGCTGACTCAACCACCTCCCCGTTTAATCTCAATTAATTCAATGAAAGCCACTATCGCGTTTGGTGGCAATGGAATCACGACTGGACGTCAGTGTTGTCGAAATTATTTATTTGGAGCTTATGTGGCATTAAGTTACTACCTCAAATAGATTATAATGTTTGCATAAGGTACCCTTCTGAATTTGATAAAAAATAAACTAGCGCACGTTTAGAGATGCAGATTCTCTGGAAACAGATCTGAAGTCAAAGCGTTTCCTTTTGGGCTTCTTTCCTATCGACGAGGAATAATTAATTCCAACTCTTGTTGGGACATCAACAGAAAAGCTGATATTATCGAGGACCTTTCCATGGATTTATGTATGCTATCTCGAATGAGGAGGTTTCATAGTTAACTGAAATCATATTCATAACAAGTTGGAAAATGATGACCATTAAAGTATGGTTGGCTGAAAATTGAACTAACCAGCAATCAAACCACACTTAAGAACATCATTAGGTCGCATTGAATCCAAATAAAATATACAGTAGCCGCTCGATTATATCTTCTAATTGATGTTAGCATTGGACGATGTAATTGAAGCGTATGTACATATATACAACCGAAGCTTACATTTTTTTCTTGATAATCCAATAAAAAACATACATAAATGAATGCAGACTTGCCGAGGCTTTAGTGAAATGAGTTGTGGTTAATTACATACGCTCATACGCTTCTAGTGTATTATTATTTACAGATTATTCACAATTAATTCGTTTTCGGCGCTCATTTGTTTTACGATATTATAGTATCAAATATTACTTTTTCTCTCTGATATTTCGCTAAACATTTATTTGTTGAATAGGAAAATTATTGTATGGTTCGTATTCTAGAAGAGTAGTTACTGCAACGATGGCATCTCTTTTAAAAACTGGTACTTTCGAGAGAGACTCCTCTGATCGAATGAACAAAAATCGTTAACTTTGATTGAAGTGGCTTCATCAATGTCCTCAGTAAGCTGTTACCAAAATAAGTAGCTTACCAATTTATCACACACCTTTAAACAGAAATATTTGATGTAATTTTGTGATCTTTATTCAATATACTCGAAAATTACCCTGTTCAAAATACTCTGCTTCATAGAAATGGATATTCGTTCAGCTGCAGTGAATTGCCAATTTGCTAAATGTCTCCTGACTCGCGCTAGCGGCATATCATCTTCATTAGAAAATTTCTCCACAACATTTCTTAATATTAAGTTTTTTCAGCCGCTCGCAATTGTGGTAACTTCCACTTTTCTCCAAGCTTCTACCAAAATACTCATTGCATTTTTCGTAGTAATTGTCCTTAATTCAGTAGTAGGACTTAATTTCTGTATCGCGAATCGAGCGGAACCTGGGCGTAGGATGTGGAGAGCCTTCCGAAGGGATTGATATTTTTTCCAGTCCAATCCTGTATCTCATTAATTTCTTCTTTTTCTTTCTTCAAAAATAATATTTTACTTCGAAGCTACTAAGGAATGAACTATGGTTATTCGTATTTTGTTTTGATCCTTAGGCTCTATTAACACAGTTACATTTAAAGGAAGAAACGTTCTCTTTATATTGTCATCGTCGCTTGTTAGCTCTTCTGCTGAACGATGACTTGGCGCGTTATCAAGCAGAAGTGAATCTCTTTGAGGATACCCCTAGCTTTGAAGATGATTTTCGTCTTATATATATGTTCTACGATTCATTAAAAATTAGTTATGTTTACACTTAACCCTGAAGGGCTATTTATATTTTTCAGTGTAGAGGCTATCGATCAGTCAATTTGACTAACATAAATAAAAATTTAAAAACTAAGGTTTTTGTCTCAAAATCAGATCATTTGCACATTTTTAAGAATTATGATCCTTACTTTATGCTATAAAATAAAAAAACCGTACTTGAATTCAATATTTTTATGAAAAGTCACAAAAAAACGGTTGCTTCATATTTTTTAATCTGTTTTTCCCTTTGCTTGACGTTTAGGGCTTTCGATTTATAGACAATGTTTATTGCTGCAGTTCTATGTGTGAAAGTTTTGTTTGAAGACCAGCCAGGGTTATTTTTGCCACGCAAAATTGCTTGACGACATGAAATAATGGAAGAACGACCTGACTGTTGTGGAATATCCTGTTGGATGCTTTGAGTACTTCTTAGAGTAGTTGGCACACAGGAGGTTGAAGAAAAACCATCATATTGATTTGGGTTTTCCGACAATAAGTCCTTATCGGTTTCGCTGCTTTCTGCCACCTCTAAACAATCTTCGCCTTCATTGCACATTGAGTCCTCGTCACTATCAGTCTGGTTGTCTTCTTCATTTAAAACATGTTCAATCATTTCTTCTGTGCATGTCTCAATTTCGTATGATTACTTTCTAGACATTTTTACACCTAAAACCAAAAATAATTACTTTCAAGTGTAATATCACAACTCAGAGTTCTTAGAAAAGGACGTTATGGCTATATATTAGTCAATGTGACAAACAAGAACTTTATACATAAAAAATTATTACACTTATCCGCACGACGCAAGCGTTCCTTGAAACTGCACATTGACGACTGAGTTGGCACAAAGTATCAAAGCGCTACCTCCACTACTAAGAAGACTACAGCAAAAAAAAAGTTCACCATGTTAGTCGAAAAGACGAACTTTAGCCGTCTAGGGTTAACGCTTAAATAATATTTACCTGTGGAACAAATTTTTGTGTAACCATTCTTTGCAAGTGGTTCTATTCATCCACGCAGATTTCGGATGATAATTATCATCAATTGTTGCAAACTCTTTGCATTATTTAATAAACCTAAGACTTTTTTATTTGAATTTCCAGTTGCGTTCGCCCACGTGAAAAAGGTTGTTCTTTGTTCGGAAATTTTTCGTCTTCGTGCTGTCTTTTCCGATGCAGTAACAAAAGTTTTATCAGGAATGAGTTTACAGAAGCGGCAGGTGGCCACAATTTTGTTAGATTTAGTTATATTCCTCTTCCACAATGTTCAAATCTTCTACCGCACGGTTGTCAAATTTGACGTTTTTACTTCATCTTCTGCCATGACAAATGTCGCCAGTTATACCAATCACTTCTCCGAGACATTACTTTTTCTGATCTAATACCACCGGGCATTGCCTACAGATAAATCTACTACATAGTAAAATCCGGATTCGATGGTATTGCCCAACTGCTCCTGTTTGATTTCCAGATGTTGGATCAGCTGTCGGCCGCGTACCGTCTCTTTCGTTCTCTTTCCTTCACTAAGATACCGGTTTCCCCTTTATACATTATATTTGCGGCTTTTTTACCTGTGCTTAGTGCTAATTTAGACTTCTACATATCAATTGTGTGTTTTTGAAAAATGTTTATTTTTCATTTAAAAAAAAAAATCTCAGCAAAATGGAACAAAAACTTAAAACACGTTTTTCGCAAAACAACGTTTCTTAACATGGCAGAGAGATAATCTCCGGATCTACGGAACCGATTTTTGAAAACTTTGATGCGTTTTATTTGTTAGAGTATATTACACCGTAATCCACCAGGATATGAGGAAAAAATTGAAAAAAAATTTGGCGTTAAAACAACTACGAAAGAGGGTCAATTTTTGAAATTTTTTTTCACAAGTCCGTCATTTTTTTCTAAACTGTTTTTTTTAGAAATGATGGTGGATTACGGTTAAAGAGACCTATCTTTTTAAAGTGCCGTTAATTTTTTTTGTTTCAGATCTATCAATCCATAGATTCCCTGCCGTAGAGTAACGATTTTTTCAGAGCTTAATTTCAACCCCCTCCATAAAAGAGAATAATAAATAAAAAATAAAAGTTATATTTTTTTGTATTACTCAAATATGAAATAATACTATAAGAAAAGATTCATGCCAATATATAATAAAGTTTCTGAGAAACAAATGCTTGAAAATGGTCTTTTTTGCCTTCTAAAGTGGACTGGTACCTTAAGTAGAAACGTTAGAGATATGTATGTATCTATCGTCAAACTAGTGATGAGTTCTTTGGAATTTAGGATGCAGTTGCTGGACCAATGATTTAATAGGAACCAAATCAAGGAATTCTAAGGGTCAAATCGATTTGCAGCGTTGAATACATCTGAACGTAGTTTGGAATAGTTTTTCATTGCTGATTGTGCACTAGACTGAAGACTAGACTAGTAGCAACACTGCTCATGATATATTTGTAAGTGCTGCCAAATACAGATATGAATTTTAATACTAATGCATTCGTTTGTCATTTAAACGGATGCACATTTGTTAGGTCAATGTGTGAGCAGCTCCTTCATAAAAAATCAATATTTTCAAGCGGATTAAATGACCCCGTTCCTTCAATACTTGCTCCGATTGGGCAGCCTTTTTTTAGGCCAAGTCGACCGTGTGGAAACCCCAAATAGATGGAGCTCTGAATCACGGCAAAGTGACGATACCACGCAATTGTATTGAAACCTGGACAAGATTTCAAGAGAAAGTCCATAAATTGGGACCCACTTTACGAGCTATCGCGCCCAATTCGTCATCAAGGTCGTTGTACCGATCCCGCGAGCAGGTGTGCGATGTCTTTGACTTGGGTTGGCGCGCTGCGTTATATTTCACGTAACCAGATCGGCGTGTAAATGTTATGGCCCCGAGCAAGTTATTGTGTAACATTTTAGCAAATTAATGACACCACATGCCCAAAGCAAAGCGATTAATGGAAACTGCTGTAGAGATTAAAATCGGGAGAAGATACAAGAAATGATGGCGGCCAGAGGAGAGATTGGCCAAGGAAGATGGTTAGAGGAATGTTCAAAGAACAAAATCAGGGTAGTAATCTTGTTAGCAAGCATTTATATAAATCATCAACAGAAATTGAATTATTTTTTGAAGATTCGTGTTGGAAAAAATCTTACAAGCAGATTAAGGACTACTTTGAAATAGGCAGGTCCATAAAATCAATTTTTCGAAATTTTTATTTTTCATTTGTAGAAACTTTCAAATAGATTTTCTGAAATTTTTTTCATAAATATTTGAAGTTTCGGGTATAGACCAGGGCGGATCTGTAAAAAATGACCACATTTTGGCCGTTAAGATTTTTGCGGCTGCGGATTTTGTTGATGGAAGCATGGCTCCTACGACTGAATGCGCAGTCGCTCAGCACAGTTTTAGAGTTTTTTTACCAAGTTTAGCAAAAACTGCTGAGGCCGCCATAATAATCCGATTTTAATTTTCTAAAGTGCATGTGATAGGTTAAGAGTTGTTTTATATGTGAAAAAAATTCAAACTTCTTTAAGCATAAGTTTCTGACTTGCAAGATTTCAAAAATTTTGATTTTTTTTAAATAAATTTTGATTGCACATTTATTATGGGCAATCTACTGTATCGAATTCGAAAAAAATTTGTTTTCTGTTTTATTATATTATAAAGATTTTTTAGGCGAATTATGAAGGCCCTAAATGCATTCTAAGTGGTAAAAAAATTAAATAAAAAAAAGGTTTTTTCCCTTATAAATAATAATAAATGCTATTTTCAGTAAAGGCAAAATGTTTTTTTTTTAATTTTTAACCAATCATATCTTATAGAAAATTTTGTTACGCAATTTTTATTTTCACTCAACTTTGCTCTAAAATGCATCGTTTTAAAGTTCGAAGTGACTTTTTTGAGAGGGAGGATATGTCAATTATTGTTATACAAGTTATTCCACAATTTTTTCTGCAAAAATCAGTGTGCATATATACAAATGTTGTCAGTTAAAAAATATTCGTGAAAAAAATGTCAATCTCGACTATATCTCTCATTTGTGTATGTGGCCTCTTAATGGTTTATATAAGTTTTTGAAAACTTAGTCTCCTTTACGGATGTTCTACCGAACACTGAGCGAGAAGAGTGAGCCCAGAAAACGCGTACCGAACGAAAAAGCGAACGGTCTAAAAATTCAAAGTGAGCACAATACATAGCAATGATGTGCAAATATAAAGGTAGAGCGGCTGGTTCAGTGAGTACAGCGCCCGACTCTTGCTCTCGAGGTAGGGAGTTCAAATCCTCGCTCCCTCTGTTTTTTTTTACTTTAAGTTAAGTTTGGTGAATAAAAGCAATAAAAAAATTAATTAAATTAATTCCTGAATTTTTCCTGCATTTACTTGTATCTATATACAACTTTTTTAACTTTACATAATCATTTGCAAAACGTAGCTAAACTTCCCACCGGACACTCCCTGAGTGCCTCACTGCTTTTTATATCATAGGCTATCAAATGAATCCCAACTTTGATTCAGAATATATATGGATACATACTACGATGATCCTCAAATTTGACCCAGATAAGAATTCCTCAATTCAAGGCGGTCATTTCCATTCAGGACACACATACATATTTTAAGCCTAGACCAGTGAATTCACTGCGCAGAACCCGATAAATCCATTGAATTTTCAAGAATATCTTTAATTGATCAATGTCTATAAGTGGATCCAATAATCAATACCTCATACATCATCTCATAGATTCCTATAAAATATTCAAACAATATCCAGGGACCTGTTCAACCGACTACTATAGACCTACTTAGTATTCTCATAAACTATTTCGTTGTCAATAAATTCGATAGGTATTAATAATCGATTAGCAGAATTTATCGTGACATGAGTAATTAAAAGGAACAACCGAAGCAGCCGAGATACAACATCCTTAATTCTCTAGGTTGTTTTGTATACCGTCAGAGCAGCAAGGATGACTGTTTTGTTAGGCTTGTTGACCTACATATTAAATTCATCCTTGAAGAAAATTGGTGTGAATATTTTCTCGAGATCCAAAGAGTTTGGCGTACTATGGAACGGAAAGTAGGTAAGTGGTCGGGATCAATAAATTAATTTGGAAACTCTAAATTGGGACAAAACATCCACAATTTCCAGGTTGCATAGGTGCATTTCGATATCGGAGAAACTGTTTTGAATTAGTGCACGTTAGTGTTTCTAGTGAGGAAAATGGAAGAAATCGTTAAATAATTTCCTTTTGGTAGCAATGGAACCAAATATGCAATAAAAACTCAAAAAATAGGAGCCATGCTTCTACAGTCTGGGTTTGTAACGAGAATAAATATTCTTGGTAGAGATATAAAATCGTATCATCCATTAAGTCCATTCCACGTAATCCTAATTAAAAATTAACTGGCTCGTGCATTTTTATGGCTAGTCGCGATGGATAATCCTTTTTAACTTCCCAGTATATGGGAAGTTCTTGTAATCGCCTCGAAAATCGAAATTGAAATTTTCAACATTTCTTTACGTTTTGAGGTCTATAGAGTATATATAAAGTGTTTTTAGAAAGGGAGATGTATGTGTGTGTGTGTGTGTGTGTGTGTACGTACGTACGTACGTACGTTCGTGGACACTTTTTTCTACGAGCATAACTCACGTAAACAAAGTCGTATCAACTTCGTTAAGGTGTCAATCGAAGCGTCTTTGCAATCTTAAGAGCTGATTAGTTTTTGGGATACTTCGGTCGGGGGGGTTTGCTGTTTTGACCCTTTGAAGGTCATTTCTGTCATGCGTTATATCTCGCCAACCAAACATACGATTTGCATCATAGAGGTGTCAATCGACGCGTATCAACATTTGTGTGAATCTGTCAAATTTTTAAAAAAATCGTTGTAGCCGTTTTTTAATTTAAGAAAAAAAAGTGCCAAAAATGAGGGTTTTTTTCATAAACAATAAATTTTTAACCTGATTTGCGTAAATAAGTAGACAATGTTTATAAAATTTATATACTCCAAACAATGTTTGTAAAAACAACATCAAAACATTTTGTCATATTACGTAAAAAATTCAATTAAAAATAAAAAACTATTAAAAGTCATCATGATTTTCAAGGTCATTTTTATCATTCTCTTTATCTCACGAACCAGATATAATATTTGCATCATTAAGGTGTCAGTTGACGTGTATTAATATCTTTGTGAAGTTTATACATTATAAAAACTCGTTTCAGCTTTTTTTTAATTTAATAGAAGAAAATGCAAAAAATTATAGTTATTTTCATAAAAAATATTTTTTAACCTGATTTGCACAGCACAGTAATAAATGTTTATAAAATGTATACATTCTTATCAGGTTTTGAAGAGAAACCGGCAAAATTTTCTTCCTTGATTATAAAAATAAATAAATGAAAAATAAAAAATCATTCAAAGTTACAATTTAAAGAGGGTTCATACGAATGCTTTTACTTTATTTTTTTTATTCTAAAAAATTGTTGTAAATTCAATCAAAGTTTTAAAATATTTGCATAATTTGAGCAGATTTTAAATAGTTTTTATAGTCTTTTAATTAAAAAAAATGCTTAAATTTTTAAAACCAACAAAAATTTTCAAGACCGAAAAGGCACCCCACTGATGGATCCGCGTGAATATTGAATCTGTCCTCATCGACTAAAAACCTTACGTAATCAATGGACCCTCCCGTAGACGATATGATTCATATTAACTCATTCCTGTTACTGCTATGAATACCTCTTCTTGTTGTAATGTTGTTGATGTTTATGTAGATATTACTGGGAAGTTGACCGTGTGGACCTCAAGGGTCGCACCTCGCGGCTTGTTATTTATTGCTCTTTACCCATGTCGGCACCGAGGCGAGGAGAAGTCCCGGGGTTGATTCTAAGAACAAGGAATAGTCCAAGCAAGGATTTCGCTTGGGTCACAACCCTTTAAATCTAAAAAATGTCAACTATCGTTCGATATACTGAGATATATTCTAATATTTTCCAATAATATCATATTTCCAAGCTTGACAAACTTGGAGTTGTGTTTTTTAATTTATTTTAAATATCTCTATTAGTGTTTTTTCCCCGAATTTTATTATAAAAAAAGCTGTTAAAACAACGCATTGCATCCGACATTCATACTTAGGAAGTGAATTAATTTTCCTAAGTACATTTCCGTGTTATTGATTCGACGTCAAACTGCGAAAATCACTACAGCTTGTGCCGAAGCATTAAGGCTAATAACTCCAGAAGGATAACTCGTCAAAATCATTCGAGTGTATCTGAATTTGATCCGAAAGCAAAAGATAAATGCAAACAATAGTCATGTTCGATCTTTTCTTGTTAAGTTCAAATGACGTAACCGCATCCACAACAAAACTGCGATGTGTGGGGGCACTAAAGAAAAGCGTGGAAACTTAAATGCGTTTAAAAGGAAAGTATGTGCCTGCATATTGGAAACTGGCATCACAGAGGAAAGTTCAAGGGCGCATTACGCCTGCTTTCTTCTCGTTCATGATGTAAATGAAGGCAGAGTTGGAAATTTGCATTTTTCATTCTATTAGAAATGGTCGTGTTTGCCAAGGGATGATGTTTAAAACGAATGAAATGGATTGCAGGAGCAATTTGAACAATGAAAATGTGTGTTTGCTGAGAAATGGAAATCGGAATATTTGAATTTAAAGCTGGATTGAGAAAATCAATAGTGGCAGAGATGAAATACTTTAATGATATCCTTTAAATTGGCGATGCAAGATTTCGGTGGGTTACTTTTAAAAGTATGAATATTCAAATGAATAAACATCCATCTCAATAAGAGAAGAATCATATTCACCTTATATTTGTTATACAGCTCTAGAAATTAGATGGATCAAATTGTAATCTTTGCGACGTAATCCTATCCAGTATTTCCCAATTGGTTTTCACCTCTTCCCAATCGATTTGAACTTTTTCCCAAATAGATTCAACCTTTTTGTAAATGGTTTGTACTTTCACCCCCACTTGAATTAAATCTTGTCTCAAATGGTTAGGACTTTATGCCAATTGAATTAGCCATTTTCCCACAACATTTGGACCTTATGCCAAACGGTTTGTATTTTTTTCTGAAAACTTATACATTTTTGCCCAGCAGATTTAAGCTGACGACTTACCAACATATTGACAGACCCTTTGGCAAAAGATTCAAATGTTTTTGGGAAAAAGTCGAAATCAATTGAGAAAATGTCCAAATTTTACGGGAACGGTTTAAACCAATTGGGAAATGAAATATACAGATTCCGTTATAGAATTGATTATGACACGTAATCGCACTATATTATTTGTCACTTCGGTATGCTTTTTTAAATGTTTGGTTAGGAAAGACCTTATCTGATAAAAATGACACGGAACTATATACAAATCTGTACGTTTTAAAGTCTTTGGAGAAATTTCGCAAGCATTTTTGGAAGAAAATCTGTATCTGTGTGTACACACACATACATATATATATATATATATACATTTGTTGAGGTGTCGATCAAGGCGTACTTATGGAAAGGCGAGCTGCTTAAACTTTTAGTACACTTCGTTTCGGTAGTCCATGTGTTTTGACACATCCAAGGTCATTTCTGTCACGCACGATATCTCACGAACGAAACGTATTAACGTTGATAAGATGACAATTGATGTGTAATAACATTTGTATGATAATTTCAATGATTTTAGTACCGCCATTTTCTAAAAATAAACTGCAGAAAATTTAATTTTGAACTTATTTGTTCGATGATATGAATAAATGTCCGAATACTTTCTACAAAATACCCTACGAAAAGATACTTTGAAATTCCCATTTCCGTGAAGTTTTTATAACTTTATTTTGAGTAAAAAAAATCTTCGAATAATTTCGCATAATATTTTGTAAATCTTTTTTTGAAAAGTAAACATATTCAACACGTAACGTTTGCCGAATAATTGAGCGATTTATTTTATTTTAATCATACAGAAATTCTGTCAAAAAGTTTCGAAAAATTTATTAAAATATTTTTTTTATTCAATAATCTTTTTTCTAAGAATTTGTGTAATATATAATAAAATTTTCCCGTAAGACGAGAGGTAGAGTTCTTATTTGAGAAAAAATGCTGAATGTAATCGAGACCAGCAATAATTTCCGAAATGAATTTTAGTTTGTATAACACAATCAAAATATTTATTGTTGGCTGCCACATTAAAAATTTAAAAATATCGATTTATTTTTTTTTTGGCATTTTTCAACTCCTCGCACCTTTGAAAATAACCTTTTAAAATATGTATTTTGAAAAATTCGAACGTTACACTAGTGTATCCCCTTTTTCTAAAATATCGGTTTTTTCTAGTATGTCGTCTTCTTACACGTTTCAGTATTTATTCTGACGTTAAGTTTACTCGTGTGTCGACAAAATGGGTCCTTACAGAAAAGGTACTAAAAAACGAAGCCAAACTTTAAACACGATTTTCTCGGAATGACGTTTTTTTAACTGGCCGCTAGTTAATCTCCGGACCCATTCAACCGATTTTAATAAATTTTAGTGCGTTTTATTTATTAACATATTCCGCAAGACAAATCAACTCAATTAGACCAAAAAATTGGAAAATGAAAATTTGGCGTGCAGAAAACGACTAAGAGAGTTGATTTTTCAAAAAAAAAAAAATCAAAGCTCCGCAACATTTTTTTAAATCAATTTTTTAAATCCGGTGTTGAATTATCACGTAAGGGACCTTAGTCCTTAAAACCCCTTTTGAGTTTTCTGTTTCAGACTTGCAAGTTTTGTGATTAACTGTCGGCCATGCGATGGGTTGCTTTTCGAGGTGTCACCTTTGGCGCCCTCTATGAAATAGTTTTATTATGAAAAATTAAAAAAAATATTTTTTATGCTCTCAAAAGATGTATTGTTGAAAAAAATGCGTCTTCATATTTAATGAAGAAGCTGAGAAACAAATTCATAAAAATTCGCTAATGTGTACTAGTACCTTGAACAAAAATTACAGAATCTTTGTCTCAGTGGGATTCATATTTTTTAAAATTAAGTTTCAATTTAAAAATGATTTTATAGATGTAAGTTTTACATTTTTTCAAAGAAATACTTTTTTGAATTTAGTTTAAAATTATTTTAGAACTCTTTATGAATTCATTGTAATCCATTCTCATCCCTATTTACTTTCAGAACAGATGCATGTGACATTTTTCATCGTTATCCATTTCACAGTGCAATCGTTTAATTCCAGGCAAGTGCCTCGAAGGAATGGAATAAAACGATAATGATGGCGATTACCACCAGAATTTTCCGTCACCATGTGAGTGATGATAATTTGAACTGCTTAGCGCGACATTCGCGCTTTTTGTGTGTGATTCCCGACATGTTCGTCCCGCGAGAGTCTGGCATAGTTGTGCAGAAGATAAATGATCGTCACCATTGTCATCTGCAGCATCAACATCATCTCTTCGTCCGCCTTCTTGCCAACAGTAACGACCAAAGACATATTGCACCGACAGCAATTGCTCAATTATGCGAATTCACGAACATCACTCGTCTCCTCCATAAATTGCCGCAGTACAAATTGCGATAAATTGAAATTGAGAAGTGAAAAATTGGAAATTGCATTGCACGAGCGGTACTTGCGCGCAACCGCAACAGTACGTTCGCACGCGAACTATCTTTCGGCGGAAGATGCTTCCCACCCCGCGATCAGACCAAGATCGCAGTCAAGGTGAACGATTTCACGGTCTTAATACTCTTAATCATGCCAATTGCCATTCATGCGATCGAGACGGACTGTGAAAAAATCGCAAATTGTGGAAATAGGACTTAACTGATCGCGCCGACAAAGCTCTTAATCCCGCCAAGATCCACCGGCCAAAGTATCTTTTCTTGGGCGCGCGGGAAAGCGATCTTAGGAGCGGTTTTCGGAAAACTATAACTCAAGATAATGGGAATGACATGATCGGCGATCGCGAGCCCCCAATGCTGGAGATCAGCTCGACTGGAAGGCGAAACACGAGCAAAGGTCATTCATCGGCGTCGCCTGCACCGGCCCAGCACCACCCAACCGACGACGACGGAACTACAGACACACTTTTGACACGAATGCATTTATAATGTTCTATTCGAAATAGATACAAGGCTGCGAGGTCTCGAAAGTGAAGTGGTTGAGTTACGGCGTTATCGCGTGCACCCGTCGCACACGCCAGTGTATGTGAAAAAAAAAACAAACATTCCCGACCGTATTCAAATGTATATGCATACTTCAAATGCACAAGGAGCTTAGCAACTAGAATTATTCACCCTTGTCACTAGCCAAAGGGAAAATTATTGACGACTCCGCGGAAAAATAAGCAACAGACAGCGCCCAACATGTCAGAGGTAAGTGCTTGTCCGTTGAATAAAAGATACTTTACGAGCTTAGAATCTTGAACAATTGAAGGTTTTATTAGATTCCTTCGAATTGGTAGCATGTAGAGTGTGTAAAATGCTACGGAAGCCTTTTGTTTAAACTTTCCTCTTTCGAACAACTATCACCTCAAAATTAAACCTTATATTTTCATAGTTCTAGTTCGGTTTCAAGTCCTCGCTCCAAGAAGGTAATATTTCAAAAGACTACTAACTCTGCAGCTGGTTGAAATCGGTCAACTTTATGGCCTGACATTCTATCTATTTATCCTGCTTTTAGCTTCAATTGCCTCCCTTAATTTGAATTATTTATGTAATTTCGCCAAAGCAAGGCAATCACATGTTAACATATAACAAACACAAGAAATACTTAACCCTAAAATACTTGCTACCCTCAACATAAGTTCACACTGTTGTAAGCACGTCACAAGTTTAGGGATGGATAATGAAGTCTAAAATCAGAGGGCTTTTTATATGCAGGTTTTAAAATTGAACTTGGAGATGGTAGGGGAGTAGTGGTTGCTCAAAGTGTTAAAGATCTTACAGCACCTATTAACAAGTTCATTATCTGCATACCTAGTAAGATGCTGATATTCAGTTAGTAAACGTGTGTTACGTGTACTTCTTGCAGGCAGCTTAAGCGTTATTTTATTATTCAGATACTCCACATTAATGTGGCCCCTAATCACGTCAAAGACGAAACACGAGGACAAAACTGTTCTTTTGGCCTTAGGACAAATTCAGAAGCTTCAATCTAACTACATAAGAAGGCAAGATTTGATAGTCATCAGGGCTATAGAGGTCTCTCAAAGCAAACAACAAGAATTATTTTTGGATTGATTTTATTCTAGCATCATTGTTACGTCCTGTTCCATTCCGCAACACATTTTTAAAGATTCACCAAGTCTGGAATCATTTACCGTTCACTAAATTCGTAAAGCTTGTTTTCACTCTTCAAGATATATCATTTGGTTCACAATAATTGATGTTACGAAAGAACCCAGTAATCTTCAAATTCAACAGTACAAAAATTTCTTCAAATGTTTAGGAAGGTTTATTATTTTTCAGACGTAAAACCCAAATTCCGGAAATTCCAAATGACTGGAAATTTCCTCATAGTTTTATGACAGTCCTTTTGACCTCGCGTCCCTTCATTTATTACAGTCCCACGTAAGGCAGGCAAAATAATACTGTCCTTTCCTATTCGCTAAAAACTTCGAGTTCGCCTCACCAATCCCCGCCTTTTGTCTCTTCCAAATTTTCTTCCTGACAAACTCCTCAAAATTTTGAAATCAGTTTTGTTCGATCCTCCGACGCGAACACATTTTAACAGAACGAATATCTTGCTTTAAGAATCCTCTTGAGTATACTTCATTATAATTATTTTCATCTCACTTGGTTAACATAAAAAGGTGCAATGTTATATTTGTTTTCTGTTTTCATTCTTGTATAAATAAAGACATTAATGTGTGTACATGAATAAACATTTTCGCTTAACAGACATTGGTTTAATTTGTTATAAACAATCTTTATCATCTTCATGAACCTATAACCAACTAATCAAGTGCTGTGTAATTTTAATTAATACGCAACAATCATGAACTCCAAAAATTGAGTTTCATACATTACTGGCATATTCTAGTAATGAGCGAACCAGTGAGATAAATAATTTTTTTTAACTCTTTGGCACGTCTTTTAATAAAGCCAAGCTGTTTATTACCTTACCTGTGTCACGCCTAGTGCTTTTGCGAGCTCATCTTGCGTTTGGCACGAGTCTTCACTGAGGATGGTCTCTAATTCTTCGTCTTCAAATTTTCTCTCTTGACTAAGGCGCTCTTTGTCCTTGATGTCGAAATCCCCACTTTCGAAGCGTTTGAACCACTCAATTCACTGTGTTATATAAAGAGAATCGTCGCCATAAACATGACGTTCGGCAAACATTTTCATGGTAAAAAAGTATCCCAACGATACTTCCCGCTGTTTTTTTCGCCAATTTTCGAAGTTTTCCATGAGGGTAAAAAGCTTATGCGCCACAATGTTAGCAAATTGTCTTTGTAGCTTTGACAGCTGACCGATGGTACTTCAAAATGACATATACTATACATATGTCATTGGAGTGTTACAGCGCATATGTTAGTGGGGCCATCTGTTGTAAAAGTTCGGTTTTCAATGCATACACCCAATATCTTCAAATCGTCAGCATAAAGAAGATGTGATACGTCCGAGAGTTTTTCGGATAAATCTGATATAAAAATATTAACAAGCCGCGAGGTGCGACCCTTGAGGTCCACACGGTCAACTTCCCAGTAATATCTACATAAACATCAAAAACATTAAACACAATAATAATTTTGAAAATAATACTTCTTGAAATAATAATAATGAGAGGTATTCATAGCAGTAACAGGAATGAGTTAATATTAATCATATCATCTACGGAAGGTTTTTTTGGAATTCCAACATTTAAGCAGTTTTTTTGTTAACACTAAAACACTGTTAAAACTATTAGAAATCTGCTCAAATTATGCAAATACTATAAAACTTGGATTGAATTTACAACAATTTCCTTAAAATAAAAGATATAAATTAATGTCATTCGAATGAACCCTCTGTACATAATAACTTTGAATGATTTTTTATTTTTAATTTAGTTTTTTTTTTTAATTAAGGAATATGGGTTTGCTGGTTTCTCTTCAAAGACTGATAGGAATGTATAAATTTTATAAACATTTATTACTGTGCTGTGCAAATCAGGTTAAAAAATTATATTTTATGAAAATACCCTAAAACCCTAAAAGCCTAATTTTTTGCATTTTCTTTTATTAAATTAAAAAGCGGCTGTAACAATTTTTCTATAACGTTAAAGAAATCGCAATGTTAATACATGTCTATTGACACCTTAATGATGCAAATATTATATCTGGTTCGTGAGATATAGTGAATGATAAAAATGACCTTGAAAATCATGATGACTTTTAATGATTTTTTATTTTTAATTTAATTTTTTACGTAATCATGAGAAAAAGTTTGGATAGCGTTTTTACAAACATTGTTTGGAGTATATAAATTTTATAAACATTGATTACTGGGTTTCGTAAATCAGGTTAAAAATTTATTGTTTATGAAAAAATACCTAATTTTTGCACTTTTTTCCTTAAATTAAAAAACGGCTCCAAAAATTTTTTTCAAAATTTGATTGATACTTACAAATGTTGATACACGTCGATTGACACCTTAATGATGCAAATCGTATGTTGGGTTCGCGAGATATAACGCACGACAGAAATGACCTTCAAACGGGCAAAACAGCAAACCCCCCTGACCGAAGTGTCCCAAAAACTAATCAGCTCTTAAGATTGCAAAGACGCTTCGATTAACACCTCAACAAAGTCGATACAAGGTTATTTGCGTGAGTTATGCTCGTAGAAAAAACTGTCCACAAACGCACGTACGTACGTACACACACGCACACACACATACATACTCCTTTCTAAAAACACTTTATATATACTCTATAGACTTCAAAACATAAAGAAAATTTGAAAATTTCAATTTCGATTTTCGAGGCGATTACAAGAACTTCCCATATACTGGGAAGTTAAAAAGAAGAGTGCCGAGATGACTGCCTTGAGGTACACCAGAATGTACGAGAATTGGCTTGGACAAATATCCCTGAAATCTTACTAATTGACTTCAGGTCGCATCAGTAGGAACTGAGCCATTCGAGCATAGATCCAGTGATACCTATTTTCTGCAATTTGGAAATCAGTATGGAGTTATCGACTCGGTCAAATGCTTTACTAAAATCTGTGTAGATTGCGTCAATTTGGTAACCCATCTTCATTTTACATAGGAAATCAGAATCTAAAACCATGAGATTGGTTATAGTTGATCAGCCCTTGCGGAATCCATGTTTTTGCTCATTTAGGCGAGGCTCAATAATAGCTGAGAGTTTTTAGCCAACGATTTGTTCGAATAATTTAGGGATTATAGGTAGTATGGCAATACCTCTATAGTTCAGAACAGAGCGTTTGTCACCACTTTTAATTTGTTTTCATCTTAGGTCGCGATAAGTAGGACTTTCTTAATTTGCCTTGAAATCTAAATCTTTTGACGTAACAATCATAATCGATGCCACAACAGCCCACATTGGGCCAAGGCCACTTGACCAACACTGAGAGGACAACACGCTCGTCCGTGATTATTATTCTGATTTTGACACAGGTACTCATTTCCAGCCGAGTGAACTGATAGTCCGGCATCAGGACAGATTTTCTCAGTGATTTAGAATTCAGAGTAATGGCTATGAATATCAGAGTTTTACTCACCCTTCTTTATTGCCACGTTATTTGTACGAAGAACTCCTGAATTGTGCTAATTACACTTAATCTCAATGTTTATCAATCTGCAAGGGATGTAAAGTTAGGTGTCAGATTTTGTTTCAGATAGCAACAAATACTATTGGATATCTTTCTTCATAATTGCTTTAGACGTTGTTCAATTTGGGAAATGTTAAAGCAACCACAAACAATCGTGATTATTTGCGAAAAAAATTTGCTCTTGAGGAAATAGTCCTTTCCAAAAGGTGATCTGTTCTTTTCGAATGCTACTTTTACTTCACGTTTGTTGTAAAGCTACCATCGCAGCATCTGTTGTAATGAAACTGAATCCATAATAATAATTATTCAAGAATCGACCAAAAAATTAATAATAATTAATGTGAATTAAACATTGCATTGTACCAGCATACAAACAATTTATTGAATGCTGAAACATGGTTTGTATGCTGTCGTTTTTGAATTGATGTACCAATTTGCAATTAATATACGCTAAATGTATTCATATGATAATTTTTTTTGAGTTAACACGTTTTTAAGTAAATGATTTTGGCAAAAAACGCATTGAATTCCTCTTGAAAACTCTATTTATGATTTTATGAAATCATTTTAGTACAGATTTTTTAAAGCTATGTCAACAGAAACTTCAAGAAATTTAATCAAAAATGTCAAGATGTAAATTTAAAAAAAAAACATTAAAAATTTCATATTGATTTTGAAGATGGAATTTTTCAAAAACATTCTAAAAATAAATTTAATCAAAAAGGGGTAATATCAACAAAACATGCAACAGCTTCTTCAGGAAAATAATTTCTCGATCAAAAAAAATCACTTTTAGCGGAAAATATTTCGATTAAAATTCAAAGAAAAATACATAGAATCGAACTTATGAAAATACTTTTGAAAACAAAACTAATGCATGAATGTTTTCCTCCAGCACTTTGACAATTACTGAAAAATATTTTTGAAAACAATATGTTTAGAATAGGATTCCAAAGAAAATCATTTGCAAACAAAATTTGGAACTAGAATTTCGCAATCAAGTTTTTATTTTAAAAATTAATGCGTGAAAATTCAGCAAATAATGTCACTTCAATTATTTTTTGAATATAACGCAATCAAAAATATCACAAGGTAAAATTTCTTCAAATAGTCCTCAAAAATTATCCTAGAAAAAATTGAAACAAATTTTTGTAGAGAAATTTCTCAATGAATTGTCTTTTGCGCATAAATAATTATTTTTCCTCAAAGACGAGATGTGAAAATAATTTCGAAACACTTTTATGAAAAATTTAACTAGTATTTCATTCAATTTGTTCGAAAGTTTAAAATATTTCAACATGTTTTTCAAAAATAAATCTGCGAAACAATATGCTGTAAAAAAGCCACTAATATTTCATTTCTATAAGTTATCTTTATAAAAAAATTTCAACGAAAAACTTAAACTGTATACGAAATAATCAAGTAATAAAATTTTAAAATTTGCAAAATATTTTTTTAAAATTAATGACAAATTTGTTTTTATTAATTTCACATTTTGATTATTTTAAAATTGAGCATTTTTCAAAGAATATCAAATAAATTGAAAAAAATTTCCAAAACCGTTGGAAATTTCTTGAATATTTTCATGAATCAGTCTGTATTCACTACTGTATATTTATATCGAAATTTTAAGGATTTTAAATAGAAATAAGGCTAAAAAGATATTGAAAACTGGGTTTAAATACAGAAAGCAAAATTTCAGTTTTGAAGGAAGGATAGGAATAACTTCTGGTCTCTTGTTCAAAAAAACAATAACAATTTCACATTCTCTTCGGTTCCTCCTCTTTGGATGATCCTCTTGTACATGATGACAATGTCAACAGTCAATTGCTCGACTGGTCAATTGGTTACAATCATCCAAAAAATTGTTGTGAAGAATTTAGAAAAAATATACATATGCTTGCATAAATGACTACGAACGTCTAGTCTCCATATTACTTATTGTTGCTAAAAATAGGCACCGACTGGCACCATTCATTATTGATAGCATCAACAAATGATAGCAATGATACTTGAAACCTTCAAGACCTGGCTCATCCACTCCGCGCCCCATTATCATATTCCGGCCATGCATTATTCTATTCTGTTCTGATTTCATCAGACTGTGATTGATGTTTGCGTCCTTATCCAATTGTGTGCAAAGCCCTAGACCCACACGTCATCAACTTGAACTAACATCCTAACTGGGCCGCAATGTGTTGGCTTTGGAGAATCGGCAAACAAAGAGCCTACCACCACTCGAAGGAGACTCTTTTGTTGGGAAGACGTCTGGCTTATCGTCGTCGGGATTGCGTTCAGTCAGGCCTATTGTCGTTGGCACAAACGCTATTCGGTCAATTTGCTACCCCCGACAAAAGAAAAATCCAACCAACATATTATTGTTGTTGATGGAAGCAAATTGTTGATGTTGCTGGTGCTGGTGCTGGTGCTGTTTGCTTGCTGACTGTTGGACATCTTTTCTAATTACTTAGCAAACAGTACGCTGGTGGCAATATGTTTAGCCATAATTGACTAGCGTCATGCTGAACCATGTATGCGCCTACCTATCTAGGTGTTTTGTTGTGAAAATGTCCTAAGGAAATTAATTATAGCAAATAAAGCATTGATGAATTGGAATAAAAAGACGACATAAACTTCGTTGAAAGGTGACTTTAATTCAAGTGCTTTTTGGAAAACTCTAGGAAAATTCTGATAAGGCGAGAAAATCATAAGGATGACAAGTTATCTTCACTCGGTTCGCCAAAGGTTAAGAAAAACTTCTTCATGGAATCAAATGATCATCCACCACCTTCATTGGAAAAGGACGTTTAATGTGCAGCATCTTTTTGTGTTTGAAAATGAATGCATCTGAAAGTTGAAAATACTATAGACACATTTTTTTTCGACAAGGAATATCCGAAAGAAAAAGGATCACGCAAAAAATGTGACCGCAAAATTTTAATTTCATTTTGAAAGTTTTATATGCCGGTCACCGGCGTTATTGGAAAAGTAAAATTCTGATAGTCGGTGACCCTCATGGGAACTAATCTGTTAATTATTTACTTAAAAATTCAAATTCGTAATGACGAAAGAGAAAACACAAGAAATGGACCAAATAAATTCATGTAGTTTTGGAAGGCCCCCAAAAAAAGGCGACGGAAAAAAATATATTTTGGACTTATTATTGAAGAATCTGCTCTGAAAATCTAGGTTGCGACGGTTTCTTTCCCATTTATGTCATCTCGAAAGCGTATTTCGCTGAAACTTTTGCAGAGTTCGATGAATTTTCGCCTTTTATAAAATATTCTCTCATTTAACAATACAAACCAAGCAAGCTGAACCCTGTCGTAGATATTCATATCTTCATTGTGAACTTTTTCATACAATTTCCTTGCAAAATATTTGAGCTTATAATTAATTTGATCCAACAAAAGTACAAAACAAATATGCATCGATTTGTTTCATAATTGACTGAAATATTGACTATATTTGTTCTAAATATCTTTCCAACAAGACTTTGAAGAAGAATTCGTCGTAGAACAATGATTGATCACGTCGAGGCTGTATAGTATGCGTTGTTAGCTCTTCATATACAGGGTGTCCCAAAAGAATGTTTTTTTATGAATAGGTCTAATTTGCTCAAAAAAATATCCAAAATAACACGATCCCGTGGTCAGAAAATTCCCAAAAATCGTGGAAAGCCGGAATAGCCGTTATATAGGTAAAATTTTGATAAATTCATAGTAAAAATTACATCTGGGGAAAAATTATTTAACACGAGTCAAAAGTTGCAAAATACACTATACTTCAAAATAAAATAATTTGTTTATTGGTTATTTTAACATCCACGCCATCTACAGCGATCTACAGTACGAAAAATCTTTTAAAAAATCGATTTTCGGATTTAGAATCCTCGCACAATCATACATAGGAAATGCCATTTTGAACATTTTTCTCACCTGTTTGAACACCCTGTACATCAAACATGATGCGTGAGCTATAAAAAGCTCTATAAAATGAAAATTTTGTAAAATTAAGCACCCTGTATTGTACAATTAACCTCCTTCCTCTGCCTTCCAAATATTCTTAAGTTACTTGATGCCATACCCTTCCCATGGCCTGTTGGCGTGGAACGGTGTGCAATTTTACGCGCAACGGGAAGTCGATACTTAAAAATAAAGATAATGATCTTGAAGTAGTTTGCACGGTAGCATCGTTAGCTGTTCTGTTAAAAGCTTTGTTATGAATTCAATCAGAAACCTTACGGCATATTTCAGAATCATTTTAGAAGCTGTCGAAAGAATACAATCATTTTGGTTCAGATTTCAAGTCTTTCGTGAGTTCAACTTGCATTTACGTCCCTGATCGTTGTTTTGTGATATTCTCAACGCCATTTGTTTTTATTTATTACGTCATTTTTATTTTAAAGCTAATTTTTTGTGTTTTTTAATCAATTTACACTTTGTGATCCTCAAACCAATATCGTGAATATTCAAGTGATGAAGCTCGATGATGTGGAAAACAAACTGTTGCTCACAGATTTTCGGAATATTCCATTAAAACCCAAAATTTCTGGATATTCTTCATGAGTTGTCAGGAAAATACATAGAGAAAAAAAATTGAAAAAAATTAAAGTTAAAATTTTAATACTGAGTTGTTCAAAAAGTCATTACGTTTTTTCCCGATAGTTGTCGTCATCAGCGTTTGTCTGTTTCATAGTGTCACATGTACGTCAATATTTGCGCGCGTTTTAGTGTTTACACTTGAATGAAAAGTTAAAAGCATTTTAACGTCATTCGGTCGAAATTCGTGTTTAAAAGTTAAATTTTGCAGGGCATATTCGCCATATTTTGCTCTTTTATTTCAAAAAAGGGAAGGCAGCAACTGAGGCAAGAAAAAAGTTTTGCAATGTGTATGGTAAAGATGTCATTAAAAGCCAGAATTGGTTCGCCCGTTCCCGTGATGGAAATTGTTCGGTTCAAGACGCTGATTGCTCTGGTAGGCCATCCGAGATCCACGACGATTAAATCAAGACGTTAGTGCAGGCAAATAAGCACTCAAGCATTCAAAAGCTTGTTAGCGTTCAAAACGTATCCATTGGAAGCGTCCATGGCCATCTGAAATCAGCTGGCTTCGTAAAAAAGCTCGTTGTTTGGGTGTCGCATGAGTTAAAGGATATTCATAAGGTGAATCGCATATCTACTACAAGCTGCTCCCAGCGAACAGAACAATCAATTCCGAAGTCTACTATGAGCAGCTACGAAAATTGAATGATGCCATCGAACAGAAACGTCCTGAACTGGTCAATCGGAAGAGCGTGGTTTTTGACCACGACAACGCAAGGCCCCATACAAGTTTGGTCACTCGGCAAAAATAGTTGCAGCTTAGATGGGATGGGTCTTACCACATCCACCGTATAGCCCAGACCACAGTATATGTAAGAACCAGTATGTCATCGGTCATATAAAAACACACTATCAAGTGCGGCCCGCGGTTCTACGGAACAAAATCATATGTTATCCTTCATTCATCATATGTTTGTTGTCATTTATCATATGTTTTCTGTCATTTATGACAAAATGGCAGCTAGCTACTGGTCGGGGCACTGCCGGACCTCGTATATGCACTTTTCATGTTACGCGTGAAAAAAAAAACCATAAACTTCGGTTCATTGAATTACATAGGTGGAACGTCTTTGCTGACACAAATTTCTGTTCGAGTTTTTTGGTAAATTGGTTTAATAATAATAAAAGTCGTAACTTTTTCTTTTACCAAATTTAATTTTTGATTTTTTAAATATATATTTCGGCTACTAATTGTAGCCTTCCTCAGTGATATGTTCACGACTTTGGTAAAAGAAAAAGTCACGAATTTTATTATTCTTAAGCACATGGCGCCATTTCTTGGAAGAAAATTTCCTGTTTGAAGGCCTCGATTGCATACTGGGTCTTACATATACTGTGGCCCAGACCTTCCGCCATCGGACTTTCATTGTTTCGTTCATTACAGAACTCATTGAATGGTGAAACGTTTGCTAACGAAAACGTCATCAAACAGCACCTTGACAAATTCTACGAGCGTGGTATCATGGAGCTTTCCACAAGATGGAAAACGGTGGTTGAACAAAACGGGCAATACATAATTGATTAATGTTCATTCTTTATATAAAATAAAATATATAGTAAAAACAGCAATGACTTTTTGAACAACCCAATAATTGCCAGTCAAAGTTGGCAATTTATAAAAAAAATGACTAAACGACTAACTTCCCAGTGGGGTGAATAAAATGCTATAATTTGCTTTTATTATTAATTACTATTATTAATAATTACTATTATTAAACATTATTATTCTAAATTAATATAATTACTTTTATTATTTTTATCAATTTTTTATCTAACCATAAAAGCTTTGGTAGAGGAAGATGTCTCCACCACCTGGTCATCCTCTACCAAAGCCTCGGCAAACTCGTCCTCTTCGTTCTCGCCATCCTTCTTGTCCTCCACTTCGTTCTCAGCCTCGTTCTTCATTTCGGCTTCGGAATGCACAACTATTATTGAGGATATTTAATTATTATTTACAATAATCATTCATTATTAAGAATGTTTGATCGTTACTGAATAATTATAATTGACTTTATATATGCAATATCAAATTATAACTAATATTATTTGATTGTTATCAACAATATTAAATTATTTATAACAATATCCAATTATTAACTGCATTAGCGTCTCTACTCCCATTCACCCAAACCTGATAATATAAGTTTGCGATTTTATAAATTAATATTTTTTTTTTTAAATAACATGTTTTACAAATTTGATCACAAATTTGTTTAAACGCACAATAATAACAACATTACTATGAAGGTATTTGGTATCTGCACAAATTAAAAGTGCGTATCAACAGTTTAAAAATAAGCAATTTTTAGTCGTTTTTTCAGTTTTTTCGTCCTAAATGAAAAACGGCTAAACCGATTTTGCTGAAAAGTCATTCAGTTCTAAGTTACGTAATTACGCGTCAAATGAAACCGGTCCCACGTCAATCCGATCTTTGGTTCTCGAGATAATCGAGACGAAAAATAATTCCGAACGCACATATGTACATCCGTACATCCGTACATACGTACATCCGTACATACGTACATACGCACATACACACATACGTACATACACACTCACAGACATCTCTCTAAAAACGATGGATTTGGATTCTAGAGACCTTAAAACGTGGAGATATGTCAAAATTTGGGATTCGCAAAATCGACCCCATTACAATAACTTCCCATAGGAAACTGGGAAGTTAAAAATACCTTTACTAGTTTCCTGGCAAACGGAACCTTTTTGCTGAACCATGGAGTCGTTCATTTTTACTGAGTACTGAATGTGAAACATAACATAACACCCAGTAATATAATCTTTGATTAAATTGAATATATATATTTCGATAAGATATCGACAAATAAAACACTAGACTGGATGACGTCATTTTCACAGGCACATGCCTTAAAGTTTTACTGAAGAATTGGCCATTCCTTCTTAACCGCCTTGAAGTCACTTTATAGTTTTATAGTCAACACTGCAACATGGAAAGAGTATACAATGCAACCTCCTCATAGCTTCCATCATAGCTAAATTGGTTGTATATTCAGTAATTAAATTCACCATTTTTATAGCACACCTTAATTACAGTTGTATGCATCGTTCGCGGAAACTGTTCACATAGTCTGCTAGCTTTGAAACTAGCTCCCGTCAAAGGACGAATCAAGTAGGACTTTCATTGGTGCTCATAAAAAGTTGTACAAGCGAAGAAAGCACATATCAGGCACACATTCCAGTGTGGTATGCAATTCACATGATATGCGCTCTACAGGTTGATTGAATGACATGATTATTCCACTCAACCCATTATCCTTAAGCTAATCCGCAATACGCTTTGCAACTTTCCATGAAAGTACCCGTCATTCTCCCCATGCAGTTGTATTGTCGCTATTCGCAGGATTCGACCTCATCCTGATGCAAAGAACTAGGATGGGGTGGAAAAGTTCGCTACCACATGCTATGCCAGCAGTAGTGCTAGATTGGCACTACATATCGATTGTCTGCCTTGCTCTGGATTTCGCAGAAAACGGTTTGGTCATGGCCACAGGATGTTGTAATATACTTCCATATCGCAACGTAATGACTTGCCGTCGTCGTCCTGTTTGCTTCCTCAGCCACGCCGTTGTGAAGTGTGGTTTGGAGAAAGTAAACTTGCTATAATGCGATATGTTGTATTCAAAAAGGACATAAACACATTAGTTTTTATTCAATGTATTCTAATATTTATTAATGCTGATAAGCAGACTTTTCGAAATTGCTTGTACAATATAAGGCAGCGCCATCCAGTCATGAAGCTTGTCCTCAATTAATTTAATGAATCTACTTCTGCAATTGACTCCATTTCAGATGATGAAGATGAGTGAATGTTCGCTCCAATTCCCAGACATAAAACATTATAAATTGATTACGTTAAGCAATACAAAAGATTCTCCTACGTCGATTTATCTCTTCCAGGAATTAATATTCTCGTCTGACAATTTTCCCAACAAATCGAATACTTTTCGAGATTCCAGCGGAAAATTCTATTCATCAAAGTACATCCGAACAAGCGCCATTAAATCTTTTATAAGACAAAAGATAAAAGACTTGCCAGCAATATTTGTTAGAGTTGCTGTCATGTCTGGACGGACATCCAGTTCTCTAATAATGCATCCTTTTATCATGCGACCTATGACCTTTATAATGGCTATAATATCGTATGTGTGTATTGTTATTTCACCGTCATCAAATAACAACGAGATGAGACACAATGGAGAGAATGTGATGCAACAAATGACATTCAAACTTGGCTTCTGGGTTTGAGAAAAAGGACATGCTGTCAGCTCATGTTTTGCCTCGTGGAACGAGCGCTTAACGCTTCTGCATATGTACGTTCGTGTAGAAGACTCGAGGAAATCTCTGTCTCTGGCACAATATGAGTATCTAAATTAATTTTCACATATATTCTGTTGAAAGATTAAGCTCATGTAGTTTTGATGTCACTGAATTGGTCCTTGGACATGTCAGATATTCCGTTCCGTTTGACAATTAAACAGAATGGGATTAGGTTGATGGTATCAAATCGCAACAGATTTAGAAGAACTGTGTCCTTGTTAAAGAAAAGGAAATGTCTGTTCTGACTGGAACCTAAGCAAGAATCCATTGCGTCTATTTTGCTGACTTCAGTCATAATTATTTCTATTGTAGGACACAACCACTTATTGTAAGTTCCTTTTTATTCAATTTATCAAAGGGTCAGCGTAAATGAACAATAGCATATCACGATACTGTATCCTTTCCCACAACAATATTATCGATTGCTTGGGAAATTCCACTGTCCAATTACATAATTCTTCCGCAGAGACAATAGGAATGGACAAACCGCTTTATATCAGGCCAAATACAACCCCTTCCCACCCCTTTCCCTCTTGCACGCGCTATTGGTAAAAATAATTCCTTTTCGTTTGTCGTCCCTGGCAAGTTTATTGTTTCATCAATGTCCAATAAATATCAGAAAATTTCCAAGGAATTATCGGCTTCGTAGTTTTTACTCCGTGGTCGGATGGACGCCGACCAGTTTGTTGGAGCCAAGTAAGCATTATTTGCCACCCTCGGCTGGTCCCGGCGCTCCTGAAGTCTGAACAAAGGACATGGATACCCACATGACAACACATATGTATTGTATATTCTGGATATAAATCACTTTTCGATTCAATCTCAATTGCTTTGATTGACCTGAATCGATTTGCCTGGCAACATTTTCAGCTTGGAAACAATATCGAAATTTTGTGCGGTGGCGATCAATCAGGTATTGGAGGTGGTGAAAATGATTCTGGGGGTGGGGGGAAGTAAATTATTCAATGAGTGGATTCTATCTTTTAAGATGTGATATCTTTAAAAGGTTACCGCAAAAATGGCTTCTTCTCTGAGTTTGTTGGTTACTCCAAGAAGGGCGTCAAAAAATTTGCTTTTCATTTTGGCTAAGTGCATCATTTTTCCAATTACGATTAAGTGCGAAAGACTTTGTCCTTAAAATGTTTTTAACTCATTTTCTTTTTGGCTGTAGTGTCGATAATGTGCATGTGCCACCTTTCGGTTGTACACTTCTGAAATATTGTTGTCTTCTGCATGAAAAACTGCACAGGTTGCACTTGCAATTTCTTGCTGAGTAAAATGTCAAAGAAAATTTTCTTTGCAATTTGTGTACATTAAAGGAAATCATATAAGGCAGACTTGTATGTGGAAATTTCAGTGCGATCCCATTTACGAACTAAGTAACTTGTCGTTAAAAAATATAATTTGTCTTTCAAATCAGTTGAGATTGCGAATTGCATTTAGGAGTGATGCTTTTGAAGGAGGGAGAAACTCACTTTAGTTAATTTGTATTGAGATCCTATTGCCAATATTTTCCGAATAGTTTAGCAGTTCTCACCTATTAAATTTAGGAGGTAGTTTTTATGTGAAATTAATGTCGGCACTGACTTTCACTACCAAAACTTGTTAACTCTATTTCTAAGGATCCGTATGAAGAAGTGGTGTTTTGCCGCGGAAATAACAGCGAGAAAATGTAAACCATATTCTAGCTGTTCCAAACTTTTCTACCGGTACTTGAGGGGGCAATCTGTGTCTATTTGTTCAAAATAATCGATTATCTAAAAATATGACAATATGAAGTTTAGCTTCCTTTACGGAGGTTCTAACAAAAATTGTGAACGAGAAGAGTGAGCCCGAAAAAAGCGTACCGAACGAAAAAGCGAACGGAAGTTTGTCTGAAAATTCAAAGTGAGTACAATACACAGCAATGATGTGCAAATATAAGAGTAGAGCGGCTGGTTCAGTGAGCAGAGCACCCGACTCTTACTCTCGAGGTAGAGGGTTCAAATTCCCGCTCCCTCTGTTTTCTTACGTCAAGTTACTTTGTGTGAATAAAACAATAAATATTATCATATTATATGCATCCTAGATTTTTGAATTTGTCACATTATTTCCTGAATTTTTCCTGTATTCATCTATATACAACATTTTAACCTTTACATAATCATTTGCAAAACGTAGCTAAACTTCCCATCGGGCACTCCCAGAGTGCCTCACTGCTTTTTTGTACAAACTCTCATTTTGGTCGACGACGCTCAGAAATATATATACAGCGATACAATACAGCTTGTGTGAGCGCGCGCAGAGCGAGGTGTATCAGCTTTAAACACGTTTTTCTCAAAACAACGTGTTTTGACCTGGTTGACATGATTTTGAAAAATCGGGCTGATTTTTTTACTGAGTATTCAGCATGTATAGCTTCAGCTCCTACCAGATTAAATTTTTTTTTTAATTTTTATTAAAAAATTTTGTTGCAAAAAAAAGAGGTCGAAAATTGACAAGGTCGCCATTTTGTTTTTCCGACCAAAATGTTTAATTTTGGTACGAGCTATAGTCAATCAGTTATATTTAAACATGCCATTTGGATTTTTTGTTCCAGATGTTCATGTCCTGAGATATGTCAGCCAAATTTTTGTTTGTTTCCACTGTAGCCATTTTTTCAATAAGAATGATCAATCAAAAAATTATTGTTTCCAAAAAATTCAATGTTTTTTCTTTAATGTACAAAAGTTTTATGATATTTAAATAAATACTTCTATTTAAAAAAACATTGTTGACATTTCATGCAAAACACCCAGACTGTCCCCTTAAAATCAAAATAAAATTTTTCTATTCGATATCTGAGCACAACATTGTCAGTTACTTTCCCTTTCCTGTAAATATCTATAGAGTTTTCTGAATTTTGTACCAATCATCTCTCTTTCTCGTTATTTGGTTATGATTTTTATATGATCAAATAAAATTCACATGACAATTATTTAATGTCGCATCTACCTGTATACCATCGATTCTGTAATGGTTGTATAGTGGTGTCAAATAGTGACTCGTGCCGTGCTAAAATATTCAAATTCAATGAAGCGATATATTATTTGATGCCGCGAAATGTTAATGTACCTATATATGCATTTCGTTGTGTCACAGATGTAATTTAGTAAACATGTGTATGAGTACATAATTTTTAATTTTTTTTTTAAATCGATCCTGCCCAGAAGAGCTTAACTTCACGATCCTTTTCGAAAATGAGTTCTTGCAATGCAAAAACCAACACATTTTCATACACTGACGGCAGTGCTAGTCTTCTCTGAGTGCGGGCTGAAGAATACATACTTACTGATGAAAACAAGATGCATACAAGACTTCTGCTGATCTTTGGGTAACAGCAGCTCAATGTTGAATTCCCGAAGTTTCATCTGAAGTCTTCGTACTCAACAATATGACGACGATTATCAATTCTGCATAGAACCTGAAACTCCCCAACGAAACGTGCCAAATACGATCCGATTTGCATGAAAATTGGAATTTATCATTACTAACCTCTACACAGCTATTGTGAACTATATTTTCAATTTTATCACTGTAAGTACTAATGCGAAAATTGTTGGATGATCCATGGTTTTCCACAGAAATCTTTCGAAAGTTATCGATTCCTTCCAACATACATTTACTAAAGCTGACATCAAGTCATCAAACCGAAAAAAATTGCATGTCACACGAGAAAAAAACGAGTGTCTATCCTTGAAATCACAAAACTATCTGCAATTGAAAATCCTTCTCTAAATCCACAACTTTGGCATTGATTTCCCAACTGCGTGTGGCAGCAGTTGCCAAATGTGTGGACAGAAAGCTGGATGGCTCGCAAACAGTCACTCGAATCCTCTTCAAAATTTATCGTTACCGTCGAAACGATGCATGCATCTGAATCTGACTCTCAGGCGACGTTGTAAGGTCCTTTTGTGGGAGCATGTGTGTGTGATGATTGAGTGCATTTCAATGCCGGTAAAACCTGCAACATCCTTTCATCATTGGTTTTAACGATTTTCTTTTATTCTGCCCTAGAACGAGTGGAAGTCATTCAATGGTGATGATCGATAATTGTCCTTTTACGTGAACAATGACCCATTTGTGGGTCTAATTGTTTGGACCATGGAACGGATGAATGATGGATGTGAATTTTATGAATGATTGTAAATTAATTGCAAGCAATTGCGAGAAAATGAATGCTATTTGAATTCATGTTGAATAGTGCATTCGCATTTCTTTCAAGTTTCCTCCATTTCGTCCTGAATTCAAGCAAAGTCTAGTAGAAGCGTAGCGAAATAAAGTTTCAACTAATCATTCTTTTCAAAATCAAAAAGTTCACTTTGCGTACAAATCCTTCAAACTTTCATGATAAAATACGAACAGTTTTAACAGCAGCGCAAAATCTTCTCTGAAAATCAAAGTTGACAATTTTGCGTTAGCAAAAATATTGACCGCACTACGTAACTCAATTTCTTTGAAATCATGTCATATTTTGCAGAAACTTTATCATATTAATAAAATTCGACATTCAAATCCACTTCAAAATATCCTCACGAGAGCTGATGCCTTCTCTTTTTCTTGGTATAAAGTCTTTTGGACAACGTCGTAGAAATTTTTTTGAAGGATGCGTCTAGCAACATTAGATGGTCTAGCATGGACAGCACTAGAAGAAAGTTTCTGGAAATTTTGTAATATTTGAAAAGTTGCACGAGTTTGGTTGAGTTACATGTGCTCGTTTGGACATGTATTTGTTTGGACATGTGAATGTGAACACTCCAGAGAAAGTTAGTTTGTTGTTTCTTGTTTAGAAGTGACCTTTGATTTATATTCGCATGATGTTTGGCGCATTGAAAAAAGTTTAATAAATACTTATGATTCATTTAGTTTCTTAGAAAGTTTGAATAACTTTTTAAGTTAACTTAACTTGCTGTTGATTTCGTTTAAGCTCGTCAAATAAATGAGAAAAAAATTATATAAAATACTCGATGGACCGTTGTAAACCTCACTTCATGCTTTTCCAAAAAACCAAACAGATTTAAAAACAATGAAAATATGAACTTCAAATTAAAAACATTAGCATTTAATAAAAATGGTCAAGCAAAATATTCCCGAAAAGATGTGAAGATTTATTGCCCATTTTCGCCTGATTTCAAATAGATTTATTAAAAATCAACAAAAAACGTGAAAAATATGCAAATTGTTTCGTAGAAAGAACGGCAAAATCACCGTCAGAAAAAAGACAATCTCGAATTTTAACAAAAGAAAAACCATGTAACATTTCATGCTTTCCTTGTTTTCTTTTTCTTTTTTCATTTAATCAATTTCTCATCACTGTGTAAGAAGTTCTACTTAAATAACAAAAAACCAAAACTCCATGACTTAATAAAAATATTGGCAATATTTCAATGGCAATGCGAATGTTTTAAGGACAAGGCTCCTTGAAAATTAATTCCAGAATTGTAGGCACTGCAGCAATAGTAAGCATGTGTTATTTGTCACTTAATTGCTGGCAAATTACAAATTGCAATCTTTACCACCATTGTCTTTGACAGACGAATGATCCATTGATCACATTTACAATTTAAAAATATTTTAATTCCGAATGTAAAAGTCAATTTTGTCATCCCAGCTTCTGCACTTTATCTTCACAATGACTAATTGCTGATTAATTAAGGTGCTAGCAAATTATTTACTTTCTTGTTTGTTATATCTGACCCAAGTGTCTGATGTCAGCGTCAGACGAGATTCCCAAACTCACCATAAGTAAAAAGGGCGCGTCCAAATAGAATGGCTTGGAGCGAAATCACATATGATCAAAATTCAAAGTGCAACCACCTCTAATTAAATTATAATAGCGGGAAGAGAGAGAAGACATCTTAACCTCTAAAAGTAGCAGATGACGTGAATCGGTATGATGAGAAAGATCATTCTTTTTATTTTATCTATCTGCCCTTTTGACTGGTTTACTACGACTGCAGAATTGGTGGAAGCCTTCGTGGGAATAGGATGACTTTGAGACTACGACAACAAATAAAAATGGAATTTAAGGGAGAAACGCATAGGACTGAATCAGCTGACTGACCATGTTTTCCAGGAGTCCGGAAATCGCCACCTCCCTTCGAGAATCAGTTCGGTAGTTCGGAAAAAAGTGCGCACAGTCAGTAATGCTCTCCTCTTGAAACGACCTAAGACTAGTAAATAATTAATGGATCACTAGTTAAGTTTCTTTTTTTTCAAATTTTATTTTGAAGCTTACGAGATGTTTTTGTTTATTTATATTTTTTATATTTTGGTACGCCATTACTTTAGAATAATTTGGGTTTAACTGGAGGCACGGGTCATTTATCGTTTCGAGATTCGTTGCCAGGACACTATTAGTGCAGAAACTAGTAGCATATTTTACCTTCTATTTCCCTCGTCGGTAGTAAGACAGACACTTTCATACAAAATTCCTCGGGAGGAAGGGAGGAAGGAAGGGAGTACATGTGCCCCTACACATGCTTAAAGTGTGTCACCTCGGCGAGCTGCCCGACACGAAAGTATATTATAGCACACACTCGCAAACAGCAAGCCGATCAGGCTCAAACCCAGATCTCTATATAAAAATATATCGATCCACTAATATGAGTACTTTCGATGGACGAAAGATTTTTTTTGGACGAGGAAATTTTTTCTTACAGTCGAAAATGCCAGTCAAAATTTGGTCGAATTAACAATTTTGAATTTCAACATCTGCGACTTTTCAAAAAATCAAAATTTTTCAAATCCTTCCATCCGGAGCACTATGTCATTTTCTAATGATTCCTTTTTTTTTGAATTCAAGTGATCCAATGACGAACTGCAATGATCACGGCAAAACCTTTATTGTTTCTCAATATTTAGTCTTGAATAAGTTATAATATTTTCTTCCAATATATATTTCCCATGAAAAAAATGGGCATTTTTAATTATTTTAAAATTCGGCTTATTTAGACACCCCTACTAGGTCTGCCCACTTTATACATGATTTCAATTTATAACGTATATTTCGTACTTAGTTTTTTTTGGCGATGATTTTTTGAGAGCATTAGATGCAAAATCATGTTAAGATTTTATCCCTCGCAGCGCTCCTAAACATTTGGTACCCATATTCGATCTTATGGCAGAAAAGACTTCGATATAGTCATCGCCAGTGGCGGCTCTACCTTTGGGGCTAGTGTGGCTCAGCCCCACCACTGATTGATGAGCCTATATTGGTGCAAATGTAATAAAATATCATTATAGATTTCAATATAGTTTTCATAATTTAATTTCATTTCAAAATATAATGTAGCATTTTTTTCGCCCATGCTGTAGTTTACTTTCACATAGTCTTCTTGCCACGCACTGTAGAACAATTTGTTTTTCTCTTCGACTTGCTTCGTTGTGCCTGCACCGAGTAAAATCTGAGAGTAGAATTCAAACTTATTTTCTCTTTGACAATTTTCTACTTTTACTACAAGGAAGGGGCTACATGGATTTTGTCCCGAAAAAGAGTATTTCGATTTGAATGACTGCGTGAATTCTATGCTGAAGCGGCGGGAGTGTGCGTGTTTGAAATAACATATGTATACATCGTGGACGAGCTAATCATATGCAGCCCGTTCCGTGCTTCGACAACGTTTAGTCTTGGCATGGTCTGGATAATAATTTTGAGCAGGCATGAGCAACATTACGACGGGCCGAAGGGGGTGAAGGTGATGACTGTTAATGCAAAAGTCTCATCAGTGTAGTGCATGGTATTAGTACTTAGTGAGCCTTCGTAGTGTTTGTATTGTTTGGTATTTTTTAAAGTTTTGTAGTGCTTAAAGTTTGTTTCAGAAAAGGGTTCTTCAGGTTCAGGTTCAAACTCACATACGAACTTATATTGGTGATAGAAAAATTCGTACCAGTAGCCCCACCATACTTAACTCCCACGAGCCGCCACTGGTCATCACTTCAAAGAGCACTAAAAAATGAAGAAGAAAACAGTATCAAAACATAATCTAAACTTATTACAAAGTTACTTTACAAGGACTTCTCAAACTATTCAAAACAAGTGCTCCCTATACATCATCCCCACCACTTACCAGAAGCATAGTTCACCCTCAACATTAAAGAGCGCCTGCTCATTATGACTATGTCGCTTTCAAACGAAATTTTAGTTAAACGACAACCCCTATTATCCCGTAAGGAGTATTAAATACACCACTTGATGTTGTTCAGCCAAGAAAACATTACGAGCATAAGTAACTTTTTGACTCTGAATAGTTACACTTTGCTGAGTAACAGATGGAATGAACTTCACACAAAACGCCGGGTTAAGACATTCAAAGAACCCTCTCGACTTTCATGACTGCTTGAATACTACCCAATGAGCAACATTTCCAGCCACCTGTTTTCTATGCGCGATATTTTACTAAGGAATCTGCAGAAAGGATATAGTTTACAATCAACATATTTCACGCAATGTTGTAGAGTTTGCATTTAAAATCCAGTAAATTTCACTTGAGCTTAACGGTTGTGTTTGCTCAAAGGGGATTCAAGGTTGTTTTTAATTACAAGAGGTTTCAAGAAAGTCTTTTCAGGAATATCTGACACAAATACGATATAGGGCTTTTTGATTATTAATACACATCGCGCCAATTTGTTTTGCGAATCCTTTTTCAGTTAGCCAGAATTTATCACGCCTTTTCCGAAATATTTTCTGATGGAAAATACCCATTTCATTTGCAGCCAACCTACCCTTACCTCAACCATTTCTCATTCAATCATGAAAAATTCATATATCATATTTACCCGAGCACAAAACATACATATAGAATGAAAGAAGCATCCAACGTATCCTTATTCTTGCAAGCAGTCAAAATCATCAACTCAACTTTGGCATACATGGCACAAACAGTAAGGACTAAATATTTCATAGTTCATTATTTGAACAGCAACACAAAGTTTCTGAAGCTCATAAATTGCGACCAAGTGCAGATTTCAGAGAGCCATTCTTCCACTCTTCAAGGGATGAATAATAAATGGTGGTACGGTTGCAGGCTCATTAGGACGAGCAGCGAAAAATGGGAATCATATTTACGCCCTACGTGTATAAATGAAAATGGATTTCCTTCCTGGTCGCAATGCGTAGGTACTGCATGAACTAGCTGCGAAAGGAAGAACATTAGTGGTAATGATTCCGACAAGAAATCCTGTGAGTGTACATTAGAAGTAATTACATATGTCGTACGATTTTTGGAAAATGAAAATGATGGGCTTGAAGCAGTGTTGGGCGATGTTTGATTGGCAAGGGTTGTCTTCTCGAGATTCATTTGTAGATTTTCTGATTTTACTTTTATTGCTGTGATCTGGAATGTTATAGATACCCTACTGTAACGTCTTCTGCTCAGAATACCTTATCATTTTTTTCGTTAAGGACAATGAAGGTACCTGCAATTTCGCGGCGGTTTTGTGTGATACTCTACAAAATTCGTTTCTTCGTCTTTTATTGTTTTCAGCACAAACCTTCGGTTGAAAGATGAAAAAACGTAGTTTATTTAATTGAAAAAGAACAAAATTTTGGCATTTCTCACAGTAGAATCCGATCCTTCTATTGCTGAAAAAATAGTTTGCAATATTCAAAGAAAAAGTTCCAAATAATTCAGTCATGGAAACTTGAATAAATGGTTTGTATTGAATCTTTTTTTTCTTATTTCCACGCAATTTAAGAATTTGTTCATAAATCCATTTGGATTTTTCCTTAGGGGCTCCTGAAATGACCTTTCAAAATGTTGTTTTATTTAAACAAATTGATTTGTGACATTGAATTGGAGCTTGAAGAATCTTCAAAGATACACAGAATCATCAGGACATTTCTTATGGAACCTATTAAATTATGTATGTTCTTCTCTGAAGTACGTGAGAATGCGATGAATTTTGGCTGTCCAATTCGACAAAAAAATGGCTAAAGAAAAATTTATCATAGGCCAATGGGATATTAGTACAAATTTAAAAAAGTCCCAGAAAGACTCGTAGAATCAGTGAAGTTTTCGATTAAAATCATATATGAAATCACTTTCAAGTATTTTCGAAATTTTTATTAATTTCTTAATAACGTCATGACTTTTGGATTAAAAAAAATTGAAATATATTTTTCTAAAGAATCTTACAAACCCTAAATAATTTCCTATATAAAGTATTGCTGAAACCTTTTCACGTCCAAAAAGTTATTGGCAACAAAATCGATTAGACTTAAATAAAAATGCGGTTTTTATTGATGTCAGCCATCTTGGATGCAGTTGGGCAGAATAAATGTAAGATGTTTGACGTTGTTTTCCCAGCATTGTACTTTAAAAGGTATTTTCTCAATATTTCAAACCAATAAATGCATTTCCATCATGGTGAACGATTGATGCACACAGGGTCTGTCCGAAAAGTAATGTCACCGATTTGATTAAAAAAAAATATTACTCAGATCCTTTTACGACATAAAAAATACTCTCCTCTCGCATTGATACAGCGCCTCCAGCGACATTTCCAGGCATCGAAGGTGTCACGGAAGGCCTCTTTCGGAATCTTCTTTAGAGCCTTGGTGCAAGCCTCTTTGATCTTCTCAACTATCCCGAAACGATAACCTTTCAAAAGAGGGAACAGAAAAAAGTCCGGGGAAGCCAGGTCCGGACTGTAGGGTGGTTGGGGAATCGTTGGTAACTTTGAATCGGCCAAGCAGCTGGTCACGAAGAAAGCGGTGTGAGCTGGCGCGTTGTCATGATCGAGTTTCCAATTGGTTGCGATGTCAGGCCGGAAGCGATGAACCCGTCGTTTGAGTCTTGTGAGCACTTCCACGTAGAATTTAGCATTGGAAGTTGTACCATGTGATACAAACTCGTGGTGGACGATTCCCCTACTATCAAAGAACACAATGAGCATCGTCTTGACCTTCGATTTGCTCATTCTGACCTTCTTGGGGCGAGGGGATGCCAAGCTGTGCCATTCAGCACTTTGTCTTATTGTATCGGGATCATATTCGAACACCCAAGACTCATCACCTGTGACATTCTCCAAAAAGTGGGGATCGTTGTCACACAAATCCACAAGCTCCTGGCACGTTTCAACTCGGCGCGATTTTTGGTCGTCCCACAACACTTTCGGCACCATCCTTGCGCACACTTTTCGCATTTGCAAATTGTTCGTTATGATGTCGTGAACGGTACTTTTCGCGATGTTGAATGACTAATGACAGCTGCTTTAAATACATTTTTCCACCGCAACTGCGCGCCGGCGCTTAAAGGCTGCGTTCAGTATAAATTATTTCCGTTCAGTAACAGCTGCGCGCACTGAAATGGCGTCGCCGTGCAGTTTTTTTAAAACTATAATTGTGTATAAGGATGAATAAAGTTTGACGAATCTTTTGTTGATATGATATAATAATAATAATAATATGTCATTTCATTTTCTTAAATACCCCTAAATAAAGTTGCTAACAATTGTATGATAAACATTTAGATCAATACATTATTAATCAATCTTAATCGCAACACAAAAAATTCTCAACGGAATACACTCAACGCAATTTATGACACCATGTCTAAAACGTATTAAATTGAATTTCATTCAGTAAATTTTGTTAAACCTTTAAAGAAAAAACTCTTTTTGAAAACCAGTCAAGAGTAAAAAATACATAATATTAAAATAATGATGCCCATAACATCGACATTCACGAAAATGATTTATCATAAAATTTTCGATAAAAAATTGACGCTGAAAATCAATTTAAAAAAAAATATTCCGAATTTTTTTTCACAATGGGCTTGCACAAAAACTTGAATGATAATAGCTCCAAAAATGCCCCCGGAGAAGTTTTACTACAAATTCGTTCTTGAGAATTAACATTTTTTTTCGATTTCATTCTAATTTTTTCCCAGGAGTAAAGTTTCATCAAAATCAACTTTCAAGAAACAGATGTCGTACAAGCGACTGAAGTATCGCCAAAATCTCTCGTCAGCGGAATGTAATTGTATCAACGGAATAATAATTACTTCGACGTAATTAAACACGCTTAAGCATTAGGTAGACGTTATTAAGACCCGGAAGGCTTCAAAACTTCCGCGCAAAGTCCAATTGAGAATAGAAAACGATCTAAAAAGAAGCTCTGAATAATTGTTTTAATATGCCCATAAATCAGACTATGAAAATGTTAACTTTCAATCCCTGAGGCTTGTCTTTCAAAGGCTTTTACTTAAGAGAAATGTTAAGGACCATCAACTGCTCAAGTATTAAATGATGTTCAAGAATCAGTTAACTTGAATGTTGAAGAATTCTGTTCAGATCATACCGATGGGATGTTTAATAGACTTTCTTTTGATGTCTCGTCCTGCTGAAAAGGACGTGTAGAATCAAATTTTCAGCTGATTATTAATTATGTAAACTGGCTGTCACCACTCTGGTAAGTTTGAGTTGCACCTTTGATACATGATAGCATCTTTAAAGGATTTATTTTACACCAATTCAAAAACATCTGATCCACTTCAACATTTAAACTCAAACCCTTTTCAACAACAGCTCAAAGAACTTCACAGATTCTTTCGAAAATCGATTTCAACCGGATCCAACCTTGAAAAAGCACTCTCCAATGAAAGGGACGTCTTCCACACCACCTACTCCAGACAGGACGTTCCAACCCCTAATCAACAGTGTCGCCTTATCCCCCGAACCATCATCAAAAAGCCAACAAAACATGGTAGTTACGACTCAATTGAAATTCACGCCGATGCTACGCAATCAATTTGCTTCACCGTAATATCGTCGTAAAGTCAACTGTTGCAAACAGAATAATCGAATATAAGGACATCATTCAAGCATGGCTCGCTGTATCAAATGACGTACTTTCACGGACAAGATATCATCTCAATTGCTTAGATACGTTGCCTTGCCATCCGATTCCGTCTCCCCTTTCTATCTGTTTCAGCACGACAACGAGTCCTGGTCTTAGTCCTTGTCCTCGTCAAAGTGCCCGAGATGGTTAGCATTTAATTGGACGTGGATTTATTTATGCCAGCAATATGATAAAATGTAACAAACGAGATTGTTGTTAGAAATTGTCGTTACAGACGTAACTGCAGTGTAGTTGAGAGGGTGGAAAGTCCCCTTGACCTTGCTGTGATTTTAGGGAGGGTGGGGGCGGCAGCAAATTTAATTAGGTTAATTGAACTCGTTTTGTATGAATTTACGCCGGGAAATTGAACATGATATGATCAGTGTTGAAAATATCGACGCAAATTTAGATGAGATCGTCGAGAATTTATCTCAAAAATAACAGGATGAGGTCATTGTCACAATTTAGATGGATTTTAAAACACTTTGCTCCAAATTCTTCGAAACATACAATTTTGTAGGTACTCGCAACTATTTCAAACCTTCTCTACGTACGCTCGTCAAATCTATTTCTGAATCCCCCAGAATACCATAAACATATTAAGAAGGATGTTTTAAGCAAGTATGGATCGATTTGGTTGAAGTTCGTTATATAGGAATTAGAAAAAGTAAAACATTTATCCTAGGATGAAATTTTTATACAATTTTCTTCGAATCATTCTAATTTAGTTCACTCTTGATGTTTATCACAAATCGTAATACTTTTGAATTGCGTTAATGAAAAAACGCAAGAAAATATGTCTCCTTGCGTAGCAATTGTGCGGATATTCCAAATCTGCAAATAAACTAAGTATACTTGATATGTCGATGTTTATTGGTTCGTTGGCCCGTGGTTGCCTGACCAGTTGGTCGTAACACCACGGGCTTCTTAGGCCGCGGATTACGATAAGCTCGCACCAACAGCCCCCATAAACGTACTAGTCAATAACCCATAACAAGTATCGGTACCAGTCTTATCCAGACCTTGCATGGACTCTTTCATTATCCCTGGTACAGATTCGGACCTATCAGCATCCCTACCGCTCTTTGGAAAGCGGCACCCCTGTTAATAACGCAACAGCACGCCAATGCACCACAATACAGAAGAGTTGCCGAATTAGTCCGGTCCCAAACTGTATTAAAAATGAAAGTACCCGCTATTGGGTGTACAACCACAGCCCCAAGTTTCAACCTCCACAGGTTCCTCACCGACACCGGCAGGGACAAGTCCCTGGGGCCCCAAATCCCTTGGTACCAGTATATCCCTGGTAAGGTTTCGAGGAAATGCGTGCAGAACCTCTTCGTTCAGTCTCATAGCAAAACTTCGGATCGATCGCCCTAGTTTAGGGTTATCATCCTTTAAATCAATATATGATAGACCCTGTTATTCGTCATATCTTTACCTCAACATCCTGTTGAAGAGTATTGCTCTGAGGATTGGTCGGAATCCCTCCTCCTTTGCACTGGCTTGAGACAATTCTCCTGGCTGCTTAGGCGAGTATTAAACATCTGCTGGCCGACACCCCCGGGTACTCTTTCCGCAAGGTACTAGTTCGGCTATGCGACTTTCCCCAGGCAAACTCGAGGCGGGTTGTGCCTTCCCCAGTTCCTCCCCGACCACAACGTCGGAAAGCGTAGTTAAAACTGTAAGTACAGAATGTCTCAGTGGGCTTAACGTAACTACCTATAAGGTGATTTAAAGTCAAGGGCCTCATCGGCCGCTGGTTTGTTTTGAGTGACAACCAAGCACCCTCCCACAACCACTTGGGAGTACCAGTTTGCCTACTGAGTGCAGGCTCAGTGACCTTACTGATGAAAACGAGGCTTATCTAATCCTCTGCCGATATCTCGGTCTCGTCTCCGGGTTACCTCGTAACTCCATGCCGAGCCCCACAAAATGCTGCAGAAGTCCCCGTGCTCGGAAGCACGAAGACTTCAAAGCGCATTTAAGTGAGCTCTACCCGCATATTGGTCTTAATCACAGCCACCACGATCGCACTCCCCTATAGGTGGGGCCCATCGCGACCGGAGGGAGGATTTACCTCCCTGTGTCCCGGTCCCCGTGGTAACAGATTGACCCCTGGTAAGGCTTCGTTGATTTGGGCCCCTCCCAAGCCCATTTCGGTTGTGTCCGACAACTGAAAGTAAAATAAGATGACGCGCTCCAACATTCATTCTAATCTTCAGTCCTTCCAACAGTGCTACGAAGTGTTATCCAATGTAGCTCGAAATTTATATACGAAATAAAGTTTACGGTTATTGTAAACTTCTTTGAAATGGCTTCATAAGTGTTAAAACTACCTCCGCTCGTCTTCATAGAAAACGTTACAGTTTACGATTAGGTGAAGAACCTTTACCTTCAATCGTTTGCAGGCTACATCCTTCCGGGAGTAACGCCAACTCACCATTAAATGTCTCACTTGCCACTTAACAGATAATTTCTGTATTTACAATTGCTTAACCCAAGTAGCACTCCAGTCTCTTAACCAAATCTACAAACATTCGTCTGATTTAGTCCTTTGGCAGTTATTTTACATTCAGCTACAAACATCCTTTCCATCAGCAAGAAATGGCATTATACTTGACACGATGACTAGGACGAGGACGACTTACTCCCCATGTCATGCAAGGATACACATAGCATGTTCGACATTTTGCTATTCATAACTTCTTATTTCCTTTATTTCGCTTGCTAGGAAGTATCGCAGCTCCATCTGCGACATCCTTTCGTCATCGTCCTTAACCATATTTCCTTCACGCTTCGTCGTAGTCAAGAAATTTCGAATTCAAGATGTATTTACAGATACCCGGCGAGCATGTGGAATAAATTTTTGGTCCTTTCAATTATGCAAGTGACGCCGTAAGGGACTTTTGGCAAACGGCAACATCATCACCAAGTCAAATTTAATTTTCATTGCACGTATCATGTGTCAAAGGTTCTATCCTTTTGTCCTGTTGTTAGTTTTTTCATCTACCGACGCAGAGGGAATGATGAACAGACTGGGTCTTTCGGTTTGTTAAACATGACTATTGACTGTTTACTGTTTTCAAATGCAAAAAGGATATGCTGAAGATTCATTCGGTGTTGCTAGAAGTGAATCGTAGTCACGTTTGTTTGTTTGGTAAGTGCAAATTATTATTTGATAAAGGACTTTCTTTCTTGTGTAAATAGTCTTGATTTTTCAAAGAGTTCTTTCAATTTGGAGATAAAGAACTCGATGATTGGTCTGAAAGGATATTTTTTCGGGTAGAATATTGAAGCTTTTGCATTTTGATTGCACATTCCTTCGATCCAATCCAATTTGTATGGTCTTCTTTATGTTGTTCTCGTTGTGCTTTCAATTGACAACAAGATTTTTGTGATCCTTTAATGAAGCAGGGTTTTTCTTGATCGTTTCGAACTGGAATCATGTGAAGAAATAACTTCGGCTCGCTTCGTAGTGCCTCTATAAAACTAATTTAGAAGTTGACATCCTTTCCGGTGAATATCAGTCTAATCGTGGAATTGCATTGTCGGCAATACACCTACAAAGTTTCAAACAAATCGGCGCATATTTGCTGTATTAATCGAACATTGAGTCTGACTACTAGAGCATGAGATAATTTTGTACGCTGAAGCTGGAATGAATAGAAAATCTTGGTTGGTGTTCCATTTATCGTAACTCCTGCATAGTTGAACGAAGAATAAATGAAGCAGCTCAAATGTTCTTTTAGTGATTGAACAATTATCTTAGAACTGGCCAAACAGACCATAATGATCATTTAGTGCATTGATGATTTTTTTGTTTCTGTTTGTATACTTCAATCAATTATATTTTCTATTTTTAATCCTAGAACAGCACTGATGATGAAGTATCTATTTAATTAAGCATGACGACCAATTTTACCACAGAACCACGTTAAAATATAGCTGACTAAGAAGCAAGCATTCCGAAATAAATTCCATGAACTTCTCTTGAATTTTTATTGCTGTCTTAACTTGTCTTTCTTCGCCGTTCTTCTATTTTTAAATCGGACAAAAGCATTTAATGCCCTAAATATAAAAACGCGTAAATTTGCTATAAATATCGATTGAAAAGACCTAACAAACTGTTCATCGCCCACCCACTTTGTCTGGCGCTGGAAGCTATCAAATCGATACATTGACTTCGAGTTGAGGTTATTTCTTAAATACCTGCCCACCCATGTCCACGTTTAGCATCATAAAATTGTGTTAAAAATAGTATCAACCACAGGATACACGAAAAGATGGACTTCATAATCATGCATGATGATGATGAAGTTTGCAAACATTTTCCTATTAGCCTAATATCATTCACGGCGAGCGTCCTGAATTATTAAAACCCAGGAACCATTTCTGAAGAGTCCTTTCCGTTTCGTTAATTCACTCCCGATGGTGGCATTCAATCAACAGTAAACAGCCTCTTAGGGGGTGATGTATGAAAGTATCGATTATGTACATTTATTTTGGATTACTCGTGTATTTACCAGAAAGGACCACGCATCATCTATTACTGTCTCGAACTAATTTCGTGAAAACGCCATGCATAAATTACATGAACCATTAACAACCTACGGTCGGAAGGACCCTCTAATTAATTGCATATGCGGTGACTACTGATCACATGCTGGTTAGACGTTATGCAGAGTACAAATGTACGGTTTTGTGGAAATACCACAACATTTTAATATAGTCGTTGTTAGGATGAGAACATGAAATAAAGGACCCCGTGTTAACATGATGGATTATCAGCCACAAAGGAAGAAAATCGAAAGACTGAAAAATCCAGTTGAAATCAACCTTTCGGAGAACGTAAATAACAGTCTTGAGTAATAATAAGAGCGAAAAAACTAGCCATGAATTAATGCTCGGTGTTTGGACATAATGTTAAAAATTCAAAACGAACATTACCAAAAAAAATGCATAAATAAAATAGAATAAAACCTTTTTTTTTAAAAAAGAAAGATGCTAATGTATCGCGCGATTTCCATCAACACCATAAAATTGTTCGAAAAAAAATCTGCTAATATGCTGTGACTTGTTTGACACTTTGACCGGAAAAAAGCGGATTTAATCCCGAAAAGAAACGATCAAATTCAATAAAAATATTTACGTGCGAGCAAAAAATTATTCAGACGTGTCTATTGCGGGACGGCGACCGTCAGCACAGCTCGCCATGCATGGCTTGCTTGGGGTCCGCCCGATCACGGCGTACCGCGTGCAATCTCGCATTATTAGCGCGTAGATGTTCACCTTTTACGTACCTTAGCCAAGTCTGTTCTAGCACCTATAAATTAAGTAGAGAAAAAAAGAGGCAATGAGAGACTCTCCGGTTTTTTATTTTGATTCCAAAATTTATTTATTTCTGAATCAAATTCCATGAAAAGTAAGTACGCATGTTATCAATCACCACGATATCTTTGAATTTTGAAAACGTATAGAACAATCGTAGGACTGAATCAGATTTCATATTAGGCATCCATCATAATAATAAAATTTGTCAACAAAAACAATTCTTTTTCGAAGCATTAATCTAAATTTGTCATTATTTTAGTAGTAATTTGCAAAACGACTTCAGATATTTAAGAAGTCTAGATTTATAGTAATTTGCCTTGGACTTACTAAATATTGCTTCCCAAGTCGTTTAACGAAATAATTGTAAAATGATATCGTATATCGTAAATGTGTAAAAAAAATTGAAACAAAAATATTGATTATTAAAAATTTCACAGCAATTTAACTACACTGGAATCCAAAATACCCCCCGCGGCAGTTGCGTAATTATTTTGAAGTGTGCCAGTTAAGTGTGAAATTACCCTGAAAAAACGACTTCGGGCATGATTTTGGGTGACTGAATGATCTGAAGAAAAAATTAAAAATCGCAAGTTATTTCTTGCTGAAATGACTATCGCATGAAAAAGAATATTTTTTTATCAAAAAATATCAAAATGGCGGTGAAAATCTGATTTTTAAAAGTGAAAAATCAGGTTAAAATCGGAAAAAAATTTACCAATCAGAACGATTCTAGTTCATGCGATACATGTGTATAAAAATATATTTAAAAATCGAAGCAATTGGTCAAGTAGTTTTTCTTAAATCGTGCCCGCAATCCTGAAAAACGTGGTTTCGAACAAAATCGTGTTTAAAGACTAACACGTCGTGTAATACCGAGTTATATGTATTTTGTAAAAAGAAATCCTAACGGTATTTTCAACCTCCCTACTTATTTAGATAGATGTATATTATAATATAATACCTCACAGTGTATAAAGCGAATCAGATAGAAGCAGATGTTAAAAACAGGTGGAGAGCCGAGAATACCGAAACACAGCGAAGCGTCAAAATATGCTCTCTCACAGTGTCTCACTAAATACGAATTAAGATATCGCTCTCAAATCTTTTTTATCATGTTTTTGAAGATTTTTTTTTGATAATTTGTAACCGCAAAGACCCCTTAAGAGGGCGGTACTCTGTTAAAACGGCGAAAATGGATTTTTTTAAAAATATACAGTGGTGGTCACGTAAATAGAACACTATCCTCGCAGGCTGTTCAATTTAAATTTCCTGTAAACAAGCAGCCAGGAATCGAATGTTTACATTTCTTATCGCATGCTCACATATGTTAGAACTAGTTTTGAGCATCGTCATAAAATACGCAATGTATCTTCCCATTGCATTGCGTCTTTCAGTGTAAAAGGAAGTGTTTTTATCTGGTCACTTAAATAGTACACGCTTAGTTTTAGTGAGTCGAAGTGAATTGTCTTCACTATTGATAAATTTATTTGAAAGTAAGTACAGTTAACACTAGTTTTTAAGACAGTTAAATATAAAGAAATATTTTTCAAGATGGGAAGAGGGCCACATGGCTCCGAAGAAAAGTGTGAGATCATCTGCAACATGAAAGACAGAGGTTCAACAATTACGGAAATATCCAAGCACCTGCAGTGTTCACGCATGGTAGTTTACAATGCTTTACGTCATAAGGACCTCTATGGCAGTGCCAAAAAAATTTCCGAGAGCTAAAAGGCCAAGAAAAACAACGAAAAAAGAGGTTAATGTTATATACAGAGCAAGTGTCGCCGACCCCTTTTCGAGCTCCAAAGCAATAAAAAGCAGTATTCTGAAAGAAAACAATATTTCCGTGTCAGAGACTACAATTAGAAGGCGTCTGCAAGAAAAACATCTGAGAGGATGCATCGCTCAAAAAAAAAACACTTGTGACAAACAAGAACTTAAAAATGAGGAAATCGTTTGCAAAGGAACATCTAAACAAACCGATAAGCTTCTGGAAAAATGTGCTGTGGAGTGATGAATCCAAGTTTTGCAGGTTCGGATCAGATGGGAAAAGGTATGTTTGGCGTCCACCTAACCAACAACACAATCCCAAATACACACAGAAAACTGTTAAACATGGTGGCGGAAATGTGATGGTGTGGGCTGCTTTTTCCTGGCATGGGGTGGGACCAATAATCAAGATAGACACGAAAATGGATCAACACGTCTACAAACGAATTCTTGAGAACCACATGATCCCCTTTGCAGAAGAAAATATGCCACTGATATGGCGTTTTATGCACGACAATGATCCTAAGCACACTTCTCGTCTTGTGAAGGGTTACCTTAGTGATCAAAATGTCACCGTTTTACAATGGCCCGCCCAGTCTCCTGATCTAAATCCGATCGAGAACCTGTGGAATGATGTCGAAACTCACATCAACAGGGTGAAACCTGGAAATGTCGCTGAATTGTGGGACCAAATTCAGATCGCCTGGAGATCTATTCCTAACGAACGCTGTCAAACTTTAGTGAAGAGTCTACCAAGGCGATGTTTAGCTGTGCTTAAGAACAAAGGATTTCCAACAAAATGTTAATTTATACGGTTGCTTAAAAATATTTTTTTAAAACTTTACTGCAATGCAAATTAATGTACTATTTATGTGGCCACGCATATTTTAATTAGTGTGTTTATATTTTTTTACTTACAAACAAATACAGTCATCATTTCACATTTTAAATAAGCTTTTATAATTTCAATAAATAATACATAATTACAAAATCAGCTGTTTCATTAAAAACTGAAAAAATGCCCTTTTATTGATAGAACTGCAAGTGTTCTATTTAGGTGACCACCACTGTATACAGTACTGGGCAAAAAAAATTTACTCACCAATAATTTATGTTTAAACTTTTGTGACTTAATTTTTTTTTAATTTTTTTTTTACTGAAAACTGTTAATAACTAAAATAAAATTAACTGTTATAATAAATTTAAATAGTATTTGTCCAAAAATATTTCAATTTTGTTTAACAATCAAAAAATGGAAAAAGACAAAAACTATTATTTTTTGATAAAAGTGATTTTATTTTTTATTAAAATTCAAAAAAGCAGTAATGATAATAATATTAAAAAAATTTTATTTGAAATTTATGTACAGTTGACATTTTTTTAAATATTTAGTTACCCTCCTTCCCGCCGTATTACTTCTGTGCATCTCTTGGGCATAGATGCAATAATTTTTTGTAATGTCTCCCATGATATCGTCTCCCAGGTGTCTTTAATCAGATTTTTTAACGCTTCTTTGGTGCTTGGCCTTTCCTTTATTACTTTTAATTTAATTATAGCCCAGAGATTTTCGATTGGATTTAGAACTGGGCTATGTGGCGGCCAATTCATAGCGGAGATATTAATTTCCCGGAAGTAGTCTCTGATCTAAGAATGGTAACAAAAAAACAAAAAAGAAGTGATTTAAAATTTTCCGAAAAATTTAACATTAAACTAGGCAAGATAATCTTTAGAATGAAACATTTTTTTACCTTTTTTGTTTTGTGGCATGGCGCATTATCCTGTTGAAATATGAAATCGCACGTTTCCCCGAAAAGCTTTAGCACACTAGGTTCCAGGTGATGGTTCAAAACATTTAAATACACATCTGCGTTCATATTTCTTTCCACAAATGCTAATTTCGCAAGCTCATCTCCAGAAAAACAGCCCCAGACCAGTATACCTTCCGATTTGGGAGGTAGTGCCTGCATGCACTGGTCACTGAGCCTTTCTCCCGGTCTTTGACATACGCAGATCCTTCCATCGCCGATATGCAGTTTATATTTGGATTCATCGGAGAAGTCCAATTTTGATGTTCCTGCGCCCCAATCCTGCGAGCTCGTTTGGCCGAAACACTAAGAAACGGCTTTTTAGCACAGCGTCGTCTCCTCAAACCGGGTTTTATGAGCCTTCTTCTCACTGTGCTTGAAGAAATTGTTTTGCCTGTAGCATTGACTAAATCGCTCCTTCAGTCCGAAGATGTTTTAAAATGATTCCGTAGATTTTGGACCTTGAAAAAACGGAAGTGGTCTTCCTAGGCCTTCCAGAACCGCTTTTTCTTTTCGTTGTGCCTGTCTCGCGATATTTTTTCAATATCCAGGCCACCGTACGTTGGGAACAACCCACTCGAGCTACGATAGCTCGAGTTGATAACTTATCCTTAGACATCAACAATATATTGCTTTTTATATCAGCACTAACTTTTCCCATTTTGTGCACTTGTAGCTTCAAGTAACAACCTTAACTAAACTAAAAAAAATCGTCTAAGACCTCAGCTATTTATAGACTCTTAAAGGACCTAGGTAACGCCAGAAAGCAATTAAAGGTCATTGCTTTCTTGGAATTTGTCAAAATATGGGCATTTCCAAAAATTGGTAGGGTGAGCAAAATTTTTTGTACAGTATTGTATAAAAAATAAACTGCTAAAGATATCGACTTGAAATTTGAAATGTAGTTTATGTACGTATATATAAAGTTCAGATTTACATCATTGAAATAAATTAAAAATCGAAATGGCGGCCGTTTCGACCAAGCTCTTGAGCAGTGACAAACAGAAAAGCGGTTCGCACTCGTAAAATCCTGAGAAAAATGTGACCATATACTAAAAAAATCTATTAGTCTTTAGTAGAAACTACTGCACGGGCCTAAATTTAGAGCAATAAGGAAGTTTTTCGCGATTTGGTGCACGTTTGAATATACGTGTAAAGATTTTTCACTTTTTTTTTGATTGAAAAAAGGGTTCTTGAATCGTCCATTATTTTGCTCTAATTTTAGGCTTGTGCAGTAGTTAAATAGTTGATAAGTATGCGTTTAAAATTTAAAGTAAATCGGATGAGTAGTTTTTTTCACAAATCTACGACGCGCACGCAAAAAATATGTTTTGAGAAAAACGCGTTTAAAGTTTCTTTAGTTTACGAGAATTAGGTCGTCTTGAAAGCATGTTCAATCAAAATTTTTGATGTGTACACTGTAAAATTCGAATATGCACTAACTTAGACTATGCAATATAACTTGTATGTATTGTATTAGAGAGTATAATAATTGAATAGTTACATAGCGGCATATATTCGTGCACTTGAAGGCCGCTTGCGCTTCAAAAAGTATAACAGGACGGAGTATAATAGTAGAGGACCAGTTTAGATATCGATATAACAGGTATACAGGTATTTTTAAGATACTTTTCTAATAATAAAAAAATTTGAATTTTTTAACAGAGTGCTGCCCCCTTAATGAAGAATATTTCGGTAAAAAGTCTGGAATGGATAGAAGCCACTTTGTTTTAATTTATTATATAAGGGAAGTGAAACATTAATTTTTTGAACAAATGCGTGTTCCATGAATTTCAGAATTTGGTTTATACAAAATTGGCGAATGCAACCCCCTTAATATCAGTTGCATCGCATCTTCTGCATGATTTATGTTGTCCCTATCTCCAAGTGCTCCTTTTATGACATTCATCTGAGCCATATTCTCACAGCCTCTAGATTTTCTAGATCTAGTCTACTAGCAATTATGAAAAGTGTTACAAGTTCGCGCGCGACCTTGCCTCCCGAACGCACCCCCAGGCCCAGACTGTGCAATAACATCACATGATAATGCGCTGCGCATACATCACTGCCGTGCTATTAGGCATTATCATTAGCTCGGCGCGGCGACATCTCATGATGCACGACTCCGATAAAAAAAATCCGGCAACGATAAAAAGTCCAAGACGATAAGATAAAGATAAAATATCCGCGAACCGTTGACCACATTTGTGCACCCGCGCGGCACATACCCATTAACTCGCAGGTGACACGCCGGGATGATGATTTCGCGCTACCCCCAGATTCTGAGCTAATTAAGAGGTGCGATTCGGTGGGCACCCCTGCCTGGCACTGCGGGCGGAAAAGTGCTTGAGGACGGGGCGGTCGCCAGTGGGCGCCAATTATTGATATTTGAACGTTATTTAATTGTGATCCACCGTCGTGGAGTCGTCTTGGAGTCGCGGCCGCGTGAAGTGTTGAGGTGCTAAGATTTTGGGTCCACACGAACGCGGAGCTGCTAATCAATCCATTTATCATGGGTAAGTCCGCACAAAGTTGTGAAGGTGTTAATTCAAGACATTGTTGTTTGTAAATAAGCGATAGGCCGTGGAATTTGTAGCGTTTCCCGAAAATCGACACCGGAAAATTGTGTTGGCTCCGACGCGGTTTGTTTTTCAGTTCGAATCGAACTTTGGCTGGCATCGATTTAATTGATTGATGTTTACACGATCGGCGGCTATCAGTTCGATCGAAGCAAAGCTGTGGAAACGCTTCGGATGACTATTAATTAGTTCGAGGAAATCTAGTGAGGAAATTGAGTTGTTTTCGGGAAGGAAGTCGTCATGTAAACTCTATAAAATTGCTGTGCAATCGCGGTCTGGGGTTTGCACTCGATAATTTATGGGGTAATTTACCGTGTTTTATTCTTCATGAAAAATGGTTCCTTACATTCGGAACATGCATCTTCCCCGGAGGTTCAGATTTTAAAATGCCCCCTTGTTTCTATTTTATATTTTGTAAATAATTGTTGAATAAAAAACAAATGCATATGTAAGTAAAAAATTGTTTAGTTTGGTTCAAAAAAACTTAAAATCGATTTTCCAAAAACATCATTTTTGCGTACCATGTATGTATATGTAGATTCAGTATTAGTATTAGAGCTCTGCAGGTGTTTTAGCTTTAAACTTCTCTTTAAGCTTCTCTGACCTAGCTGACACGATTTTGGAAAATCTATTTGACCGATTAGGCTTAAACTTTGATGAGCTATTTAATACACGCATCTGAATTTCATGGAAACAATATGAAAAGCAATCAGGACCATCCAAATCGATATTTTTTTTTCATCGGAAAATATTACATTCCTCCACTCTTCATCCCAGCTGATGTGGTTTAGAGCAAATTGCAACTGTGCTTGCTGATGTGTTTGCGTTAACGCTGGTTTTTCTTCAAACGGAGCCGTTTTATTGTTGGGCTTTCTTACCCTTCGTACTGTTCAGACATTTACAGGAGTTCCTGCTTGTTCACCAATTCTCTCACTGCGTTGGCGCCAAGACCGATTTTTTCTGCTATTTTCTTTCCTCCTTTAAAGCTTTTATTTTTCCCATTTCTTCCAGATTCAACTGATTTCTTTTTACAATTTTTTAGATGTTATGTTAACTTTATCAAAACAAATTCTCACAGAAAAATAATAGCACACTCACTGTCGGCTGTCCAAATAGAATAACATAACTAATCAGTTGCTCCGCTTTTATATACACAATCTTAGAAAAATGCATCCAGGTAAACGCTTTTTATGCATTTTGTGATTGGGATTTTCATAGGCAATAAAACCATTATCGATTTGTTTTGCTATACCTCCCCGACTTCTAGGAAACTCAAAATATTTGGATGTACCTAACCAGTTGCTCGTCAGTGTATACAGTTCCAGTTCGTACAAGAATTAGAATTTTTAAAGCAATTTTAGTTGCAAAAAAATCAAAAAATTGAAAAGTTCGCCATTTTGTTTGTTTTTATCACCCAAAATGTTTAGTTTTAACCATAGCCACCTATTTATACATATTTAAAAATGCCGTTAGATTTTTTTTTGTTTCAGACTTACCTGACTCGAGATATTATATCAACCAATTTTTAATAGGGCTCCATTGTGATCGCCATTTTGTTGCCAAAACATTTAATTTTTTTTTGTAAATTTCAAAGTCCAATTTTTATTATATAATTGTTTCAAAACATTCTAATAAATATTTCGATAAACAAAAATTGTTGAAATTTCATGCAATAAACCCAGGCTGCCCTTTGAAGAAGTGTAGAGAAAATTTCTTTTTTTTCAATGCTGGCAGGTAAGAATCTTCAATAGATACCGATCGGCTTCTACCTTTCAGAATCTAAGCTTAAATTTCAGAAAATTGTTATTCGTTCCTCTTTCTAGTAAGTAATTATGAATGAAGATTTAACACTATCAAAAAAATTCACTTGCCTGAACCTTCCATCCCTAAATTCCCGTAAGAAAAGCACATTTTTAAGATTTGTTTTGAAAATACTGTCAATATAAATTTATTTCTGAACAAAGTACATAATAATATAATTATTCAAGAGTATTCCCTAAAATGTTGGTCTAAAAATATTGATTATTGAGGTACTGATAGCAATTTTTCGTAGACACCCCAAAATGCAGACAAATTTTTCGACCTAGATTCCTATGGACGTAAACAATACTAACCAATTTTCCTCGAAGGTTTTTTTGTATTGAAATTTTTTCTATTGACATGTTAATCATTAGATTTTTATGCAACAGCAGCACTAATTCAACTTTAAAAAAATAATAAACGCGAGTTTTTCTTCTTAAATTCTGTAACAATATGTTTTCGAATTTTCTTAGTAAATAACACTTACCAAAAATTTATTTGAATAAACATGTTGAGATATTTCATAAGAAAAATTCTCACTAAGCAAAATATAATATTCATCTTATGTAGAATATTTTTGTCAATAAAAACCGGAAAAGTACTTTATTATTTATTGTGAAAATCTACAAAACAACCGTCGAAAATCTTTTCAAAACACACGAAAAAATTGTTTTACAAGAATTTAATTTAAATTTTTGGGTTCAATTGCCTAGGAGCAGTGAACTCATTAAATTTTCGGCAAAATTAAAACAAAAATAAGTGCATTTCCTAACAAACTAACATTGAAGCAGATATCATGCTGCTGATAAAAAGTTTCGATTTGAATAAAATTTAGCTAGTTTTTTCCTAATATATTTGTATTGTAAACTTGTTAGTTTTCAGTATTGTTTATGCGATAATGTGCATCAAAAAGAGTACATTTGAATCAAGTTTACAATAAGAAATTTTCATTAATCCGTGCAAGAAAAAAATCAGAACAATATCTCCAAATTTATTATAAAAACAGTGTTTCATATGTATTTTTTTTAAATATTTTTTATTTGATATCACGGTACGTTCTAGCTACATGCCTTGGCCATTTTCCATATCTAGATCTTAGCAAAATACGATCTAATTTCCACAGATTTTATAACAGAACCTAATTTTCAAGTCACGATTGATTATCATCTTAATATTTAGATTCTAAACCATTGAATTCGCATTCGTTTTGGAATGTTAATTTCGAAGCGCTTATAAATCTTCTGTAGATTATATTTGGTGAAAATATTTCTGAGACTAAAAAATCCAAGATAATCTTCAGATTTTTAGTAAAGTCCAGTATTTTTTTCCTAAAAAAAATAATACTCGTACATTTAGAATGCCTTGAACTATCACAAATTTTTCTTTGACAGACTTTTTTTGAATCTTCCTCAGTACAACGATATTTTTTAAATTTAAAAATGGCTCAAATAATTCATAGAAATTTACCACTTATTATATTTTATTATATACCACTTCAACATAAATATTTACGAAAATAAAATAATCATATATGTATTGAAAAAATTAAGATTTGTTAAATATATCTTTCGGCGGGATTTCTACTGAAATAAAAAAAATATCAAAAATTTCACACATAAAATCAAGAGAATATTAAATTACGGGGTTTTTTAGGTTGCGATTTTCAAAAACAAATTTAACTATTTTTTGAATAGTTTTTCTATTCAGAGATAAGAGATATTATTTTGAAATGTTGTACATATGTTATTTGGTATTTTGGGTGTACAAAAATATTTTTTTAGAATTTTTATGTTTTTTTACTCATAACAATTTTTTTAAAAAAACATCAAAAAATTACAGCGGACGTGTTTTTAGATGACTGGCTCATCTAGGAAAAATTGCCAAATTAAATCTTGTTCAAGTGCCTATGTCAGAAACCGGAATAATTTTTTTCATTACAAAATAACAAAATGGCGGCCATTTTTTTTAAAATGTATTTTTGAGGGTGGAAAATTGAGTGAAAATCGGAAAATTTCATACCGATCATAATGATTCCGTTACCTGCTATAGCCATATATGTCTACAACAACATATTAGAAAATCAGGGTGATCGGTAGAGTATTTTTTTAAATCGTGTTCGCCAGCTTAAAAAAGCATGAATTCGAGAAAATTGCGTTTATTTTTTTTGCGATTTTTTTCTCGAAAAACCCTTTATACCACTACTCTATTATGCCTGGGCCATACAAAATTCCTTCCTCTATTTCATACAGCTCCAGATTAGCTAATTGTGCATATCTGCAAGCTGTTCTGATATTTTGAAAAATTGTCACCTAAAAGACCCCCCAAATCAGTTAAAACTAAGTTAATTAATTTGTCCTTCTTTGATGTATTTTTTTTTGCTAAATTTGAACGTTTTCAACTTGGTCAGTATTTGGCGTAAATAATAATTCCATTTTTTTTCTTTTCTTTTCCAGGTATGTAGAAATTAAATACTAAAGGTTGCATATGAAAGTCTGTAAGTAGAAATAATATAAATTTTTGTTTCCATATCCAAAAACTATAAAACATTTTTTTTTGTGTTTTAAAAAAATATTGTAGTTCCTTCATAATTTTCTGAACATTTTTCTTCTAATGCTGATTCTTTTCTTTAAAAAAATTCTGTGCAGCAATCCCAATACAAGCATTTTGAAATTACTTTGAAACTAATTCACTGCAGTTGTTTTTTGCATCGAAATAAAACCACTCTCCTTCCCTCTGTTCGTCCTGGACAAGTAAATCAAGTCGGAACTCATTTCCCAACTTTAATTAAACTACATTTTCCTTGAGGACATTTGAAATTTGTCGTTCGCGGAAAAGCAGCGAAAAAGAATGAACGTAAAATTTCGCGGAGCTATGCTGTCGTTGTAATTTTAATGGAATAAAAATGTTCGTTTTGTGCGCGTAGTAGATACTGGGAATCTGGAAGATACGTTTTGAAATTAAATAACGAATGACATTTTATTGTGTTTTGTTGAATGGACACCAAATGGAGCTTAAGAGATTTCCGTCAAGAAGTACTTTAAGAAAATTCACAGAAGTAAATAAAATATTCATTCATATCGTGCATAAATTTGATAAATTTATGTCCTTATCGTCCTTCAGGCGTTTCAATTTAAATGCCTGCACCACAAACACTTTATTAAGTTCAGCTTTCCACGTCAGCGTTGAAACTCTTTTAGCCACGTTTCAGACAAGATTCATATCTCAGACAATAGTGTTTAAATAATCCTTCACTGCATTAGTGCGAGAAAAGTTAGTTATTCGGCGAACACGTAGGTTGTTTTGTACATCAGATTTTAGATGGAAATTAGCTTCAACTGCAGTTCAGCATAATATTGCTATAAGAACAAAACAGTGAGGAACTCTGAGAGTGTCCGGTGGGAAGTTTATCTACGTTTTGCAAATGATTATGTAAAGGTTAAAAAGTTGTATATAGATAAATGCAGGAAAAATTCAGGAGTTAATGTGACAAATTCAAAAATCTAGGACGCATATAATATGACAAAATATGAAATTTTTTTATTGCTTTTATTCACACAAAGTAACTTAAAATAAAAAAAAACAGATGAAGCGGGGATTTAAACCCGTTGCTTCGAGAGCAAGAGTCGGGCGCTCTGCTCACCGAACCAGCCGCTCTACTCTTATATTTGCATATCATTGCTATATTTTGTGCTTACTTTAAATTTTAGGACAAACTTCCGTTCGCTTTTTCGTTCGGTACGCTTTTTCTGGGCTCACTAAAGGAAGTTAAACTTCCAATAATATTTTGTAACTGATTTGTTAACAGATCATCTTTCTACCCTCAGGAGGTCCTGCTCCACTTAGAAATAGGGTGGTTTATATGAAAATATTGTGAAAAAACGGTCAGCACTGCTGTCAAAACTCAAAAATAAATAATTTTCAATTAAATAGCGTCAGATTCGTGGGACATTTTACAAATAAAAAAAGACTATATAATATGTTTTATGTCATTGTTAATTTAATTGCGAACTATAAGGTCATACTTATACAAGCCTTCAATTGATTTGCATCAGTTAGAACAAATTGATCAATCAATGTATCAATTACTCATTTATTTGAGTACACAATGCAACTACGCTTGTGCATCGTGACACAGTACGCTGCATGTTCTCTTAGGAGACTTATTTGTGACTTTCCGTCTCGTCGCTTAAAGAGAAATATGATACTTATGCATTCTTTATGCAACCGATGAATCATATGAACGGCTAAATGTTAGTTAAAATAATCGTTGAGTGAATGCTATAACGCGATATGTTTACAGCATAAAGGATGACCTTAGTATTAGTTTTATGTAAAATGCGGTAATAAACATTATATATATGCGGTCCATGGTTCGGTATTCGAAGTATAGTAAAGTAATATTCTGGAATATTTTTTTCAATACAAACTCGTCGTTGCTTCAGATTATCTCTGAAAAGCAGCTTGTGGTAAGTAATAAACTATGCTATTCAAATTTGCTTAAGCGGTCAATTAATTTATATTAACGCATATCCTTAAATACTTACGCTAAATTTACTATTCGTACAATGGCAGTTACATCATAGAGTCGAAAATCTCTCGTTATAGTTAAGAATATTTAACAGGGCTGTTGATTTAAAGTCAACGATTTATTCCATTTGTGTATTCACATTATATCTTAGGCAATTTTTCATATAGAAGTTCTAACAATCCCGTCGAGAATAGTCTGATACAAGTAGTTTATAATTGCAGACATGAATTACATTTATGCGCGTGTTAGTTCCCATCTGACCATCTTTCATGCAGGATTATCTATAAACATCTTTAATATAGTTTTTATATAATTAAATCTTTGGACTCATCCTGTGCAGCAGTGGTACTCAAAAAAATGGAATTCACAATGTCATCTTAGAATGGAAATCGCCGCTACCGTAACATGCTGCAAACGTACATTTGATTATCGCTGTATGTTTTTTTTTGTCGGCAACTTGGCACAAGTGGGAGCAATGCAACCAACTTCACTTTTGAATGCTGATGTTGTCTGCACTGAATCACTATTGACAGATGACATATGATTCCAGGCAGCGAAGTAGTATTTATATTTAATCAATCAGGATAACCTCAAATGTTGAACATGAAAGCCATGTTGTCGTAGAAAACGTTAATTGTTGAAATTTTTCAGGTCAATTGAGAATATCCTGTCCAGCAGTATCAGATACATGTCAATCATGCAGTTTTTTCGAACCTTATTGAAAATAATCGAATTATGGCTAAGAAATGTTTTATTATTTCGATCAGAGTAGCTTCAAGAACTAAACTTGTAATTGGAAGAGTATTTATTTCTTATTTGCGTCTAAGTAAAAAACAATATACGAGGGCGGTCTGATAAGTACTTAGCCTCACCGCCCTATCGTGTAGTACATTCTTGAAGACGGCTACTGTAGAAATTTCAGCCGAATCAGACTCGTAGTTTTGTTTTGACCGCGTGTGGAAGCGGGCGTGTCCGCGAATTTTAGCAAAATGGAAAACGAGCAATATCGGTCGGTGATTCGATTCTTGTTTTTGGAAGGAAAATCGCGCAACGAAACCAAAAAGCGCTTGAATGCTGTGTACGGTGACTCTTCTCCTTCGCCGAATTGCAGAAAAAACGACCCCATTTGGCGAAGAAAGTGCTCTTCCACTATGACAACGCACCGGCTCACACATCCGATCCCGTCAAGGCCAAATTGGGCTACGAACTACTGCCCCATCCACCGTATTCTCAAGATTATCCCCGTGCGCCTTCTTTTTGTTTCCAAACTTAAAAAAGTCACTCGCCGGGCAGAAATTTGAGTCGAATGAGGTCACCACAGAGGCCTAGTTTGAAGACCTCGAGGAAACGTAATTTTTAGACGGGTTAAAGAAGTTGGAGCATCACTGGATCAAGTGTATCAAACTAAAAGGAGACTATATTGAAAAATAAAATGCCACTTTTTCAAAATTTTCCATTTTCTTTTGTAGGCTTAGTACTTATCGGACCATCCTCGTACACCCGTTCAAATATTCTATTTTCTGATAAAATACAAGTTTACAAGGACTCAAAAGTTATACCAATATGAACTCAACCAAAAATATTGCTCTCGAAATCAGTTTATAACTGTGTTACTTCCTCTTTTCGTATTTGACCTCCAAGTGTAGCAAATCAAACATAATGAATTTATTTAATTTTACTCTATTCATCAACTTCAAATCTCATGAAAAAATACTTCGTTCTCAATCTGATTATCCTGAAAACCGTGTAAAAAAACCTGAACAAAATCTTCAAGCTAAGCTACTTTACAAACCTACTTTGAAACTATTTTTTCTGTTAAATTTGCATGACAATGGGAAGCTAAACATTCTACCTTTCTTTGCCTCTGTCAGCTTCAGACTCCTTTCAACGGGACGTGTGTAGCCCCCAGGAAAATACATTCTACAGAGAAATGTGGTTGATTTTATTTCAGTTTTTGGTCCAGAAACTTTTAGTATTCTCCTTTAACAGTGACTTCCGCAAAAGAACGTTAAATTCTCAAATTGACGAAAGAATAAGAAAAGTTTCGACGACAACACACAAAAAAGGATAAAAAACGAGCCAAACTAACTCGAAACGAACCAGGAAAAATTGTTTGGTGTATCGCTCGCGTGTTTGATGAAAGAACTGGGTCAGAAGGAATGAAGCCATTCGAAGAGTCCTTGTTGCGCTCCTAGGCTAGAATGTTCTAGGCGCTCTATTAGTGGTGGTATTGCCACTGATGTTATTACAAAAGGAATTTTATATGGAGAGGCACGTGAGCGTGTTTTCTGGCTGTTGGGGATTTTTGGTTAGTTCTGAATGGATTCTAGGGTCTGTCTGTTGCTTGGACGTTGTGAACGAGTTTTAGAGAAGCCATAAGCTAAATATTGTTGAGCAATACGTACAAAAGGATGCATGGATTGGGAAAGTTTTTCAGTGAAAAGATATAAATTTTTGTGTTGGGTTTTAGATCTTTTTAGGAACCAGATGAGATTAGCAAATTTCAAAATATTTTCCTCATTGACCTCTGGATGTCCTGGCAATCAGCTCTACTTTCAACACCTTAAATGCCTGCTTTTTTTATTCCACCTCGTCGGCTCTTCTTTCTTTTTGTATTTTGGCTTTTTACAAGGCTCTATCTTGGACCTTCATATTTGATTTTTTAATGATTTCTTGTTATTATTTTAGGCAAGAATACTTTCTCCAGGCTAAAGTGAATCGCAACTAAAAATCTGCAAATATTTAAATAAGTGTTGTTAAGAACTGTATGGTGGTGTATGTTTGCATGGGTTGAATATTATTCTGCTGAGCTAAAATGAATCTAAACTTCCAAATTCAAGCTAATGGCTACAATAATCTGAATAAGAGCTCCTTGTCTCCCGGAAAATCATATCTGTATCTCACAACCAAGTTCAGTTTTCTGATGAATCATGCATTAAGTAAATCTCCTGAGGAATCAATAATCCAGTTGTGGTCGTAGTTCCAATTTAACATTTCTTTAATGGACTTCAAGATAATGTACCACGCGAAAAGATCATATTCCATAGTACCTGTTTTAACATAATGCAAAAGAACAGGATATTTACTAAGTATAAGTAATTCATCCTTGATCAGGTTATATTCCTGACATGATTACCTATTTAACGAATTCTGAAAGCAACGCGTCAAGCATTTCATTTCAAAACGTAAACTTGATATTCGGTACGTCCTGATTCATCCAATAACCACAAAATCCCTTCTCAAGGATCCAATACTTATCTCATATCATTTCGCTGCCAATAATCATCAAATTCCTGGAAATAATCCTGTGCACACCGGTAACGTTTCCATTAGCCGACCTTAATTTCGACTAATGCTTTTCAGCTAAAAGTGCTCCATGTCCTGTTTGTCTGTCGGCCATTGCTTCATGTATTCGAAACAGGACAGGCGTTTTCGATTACCCAACAAGTGGACAAGGAGTTTTATGAGAAACTCCAGGCATCGCCGCTCGCGTTGGGTAATATGTTGCGAAGGAGCCAGGACCATTAGCTACTTTTTTCCTCTTTCGATGTCTGATATATGTGTGGCATTTCATTCATGTGTGTATGCATAAGTGTGTTAAGGATACCATAATATATCATCGTATCCTTAAAGCTGAGTGTTTGAACAGTTGATGTTGGAACTTATTGATGTTTATGGGTAGTAAATTCAGGAAAATGGCTCCATATATGGCAGACACAGGTTATAGCCATGAAATTGTTGCTTTTCACGACCTGAAGGAGTTGTTTATGAATAAACTCAACCCTCGCCAGTGATGTTGTGGAAAGCATACATTCGATATACATATGGGTAGAGTTGCAAGAGTACAAGGCTTTGAATTTTCTTGTAAAACTGGTAATACTTCTGAGAATCGTATCATACATTTGCTTGAAATTGAGGATTCACTGCGACTTTTATGGTCGATGCTTCATTGCGAACTGCTTTCTCCGATTACAGGATTATTCCAATCAAACAATAAATCTAAGTGCGTTTATTTAGTGCTGACGTCAAAATAGTGAACAGAAAGTGTTTTCAAATTTTTTTTGGATAATATTTCTGCGTAAAAATTGAAGATGGCGGTATCCAAATCGCTGATTTTTTTTATTCTAACGTTAGTACACGCCCTTAGTTTGAGTTTGTCAGTAACACATGTCAAGGATATTTTTTTCTTTATAGAAAAAACATTCAACAGTGCTAGGTAGTATGCCTTCTTTGGTAAGTAACTACGACGCACTAAAATTGAACAATTGTGGCAAATCTATCTAGGACTTATTTTGTTTGGGAACATTCTAGCTAAAAAATATTTTCGATTAAGCCTGTTTTTGCTACTTCATGTTAAGTACTTTAAAAGAATATAAAAAGCACTTAAAGGGGATGGCTTTAATTTTAATTTTTTCTACTGTAACATTCGGCAACTTTGAAAACGTAAAACATCACCAAACATTAAGGAATCTCGACAGCACATACAGTCACTGCTGCTGCCGCCGTGTCATAACGACATCCTTACATTTAATATAAGACAAAAAAAAAACAAATGTTCATATGCAGCCTATAGAAGCGGACAGAATTTCAAGCGAGTCAATCATTACCCCTTCCCTCACATAAATTAAAACATCCTTATCTGGAACTCAGAAATAATGAGCGAAGTTATATTCATTAAGAAAGCGTTATTTCTGTTCGCATCAACGCATCGTTATTTGTAATCTAAGAACAAGGAGCAAAAGTTTGTGGGCTGCTCGCTATAATTTAATCAATTGAGGTAGAATATTTATGGCAACTACTTAGCTTTGCGACTGAAGATTGTATGAATTATTCTGATGATTGCAGGTATTATTGGTCATTTTACTCGATGACTTCTAAGGAATCACCATAAATTACTGCTGCCTGCAGAGATGCAGAAGATCATGAACTTATTCATTCCAAAAGACGGGATGTCTGGTCACAGATTCCTGAAAGATGCCAAATGTAGTCGAGATGGTCTTGAAAACGAGTTTCGATCTGAACATCTTTGAAAACTTATGACGATTGACTCGATTTAAATAACAAATACTTTGCCTAGTCCGCTTTACATATACTTACATTGAAAATACAAAAATATTATTATTTCACTTTCTAGTATTCTTGCGAGTCCTTTTTCATTGACCCATATATTCACTGAGGCATATTCTTCATTTATTGATTCGCTGGCGGTGACTTTAGCGCTCATATTTCGTGTCGTCGCATATATTAGAAATGTTTTTGGCATACAAATGCGTAGCTTAATTTTTGCATCCTGTTTCATGCGAACAGAGCTTCAGAAAGATTTTTCTTCAATTCATAACTGCGACGAACTTATGAACTCCCAATTTGTGATTGACCTAAGGCTCCGGCTATGATTCTCTCGAAATTTTCCTCGACTCGTCTTGGAATTTCCAATTAAATCGCAGTAAATCTGCTACGTAACTATTTTCCACTGACACAATTATCTTCCATTCAACAATGTGAAAACAATTATCCAATTCTAAGCGACATCCCACCTTATCCTTACCTTCGGTAGAGCCTTTTCCACGTGGTTTCGGCCTTGGGTCATTTCTACGTCTTACCTAGTTTCGCAGCACTCAATATCGTGCGATAAGGTTGGTGACCGTAAAAGGGGATCATAAACAAAGTTGTGTCCTTGGTTGGCCGACGCACCATTAATCTTGGCCATCGTAATTACCCATCCAACAAGTGTTTCACTTTTGACTTCTTCCCACTAATTACTTACCGTGACAGCGTGCCGTTTTCCCGGAGGCCATGGTCGAATCACTCCCTCTAAGTTCGATCCTTTGTGTCCTTACCGACCCCATCGTCTTGGAATGGGGGCTGAACTCCGTCTTAAGGAAGCCAGAAATAGCATCAAAGGTACTTCTTTATAGAAATTTATCGCGAGTGGAAGGGATTCGCCACGGAAGACAAGGTCCTTGCCGAGTTATATTTAGAAGACGGCGGAGGTGATATTGACATAAGGAAGCAATCGAGAAATGGAGCCTTTCTTTTGCGTATTTTCCATCAATTGATTGCGTTCCGGGACGATGTGCGTCGGGAACATTTTTAGGTGGGTATCACTCATTCTTTGTGGTGCGGTCTTCCAAGTATTTTCGGCCTTTGCTATCGACTTTATATCTTACGGTTGTTTAAGCTAAGAATAATGTGCTTAGCGTTGTGGAAAATTATACTTTGTAACGGTTTGCTGGAGCAAAGTCAGGAAAATTGATTTAAAATGTCTCCCAGTCCTCTCGGCGGTTGGCCATTGTCTGTTCGGGGGTGAATTGAGTTTTGGAGAACCGATTTCGATTAGTTTTATGGACTCGGCGAAACAAGCAAAAAATGGTTGAAGGGAAAATAGACCAACTAGAAATATTCGGAAACATAATGAGAACAGATTATGAGGATAATTGACTCAAGGATTTTTTCAAGGCTACAGGCGATATAGAAGATAAAGTTGTTGTAGCTAAATTTGTGAAATACGCTTTTGTGAAAATTGTTGGATGTTTTTAATGCATTTTCTTGAAAGTCTTTAATGTTTAAAATATGGTTCTCACTTTAAAACTGCTCCACATTTTATTATTAATAAAATATCTTCCAAGCTACCAAAAAAATTCTACAGAATCAACAATGCACCATATCCTGCAACTGAAACGAATAAAAAATAAGGATCCCTACAAATTATGCATACCTTCTCTCCCCGAAAAAAATAGTAGCAATACAATTTCATCGCTCTCTGTTATTGTTTTATTCATTTTTCTTTTCAAAACATGAACAACATTTTTTTTCATCACAATCAATATTTGCCTGTAACACATTTCAAATTCAATTGTTGCTTTTTATTTGTTCAAACTGAAAGTGAAACAACACCAGAAGAAAAACAACCAAACAAAGACGACATGCAAATCAATCGTGTAAATGCACTGCGGTCTTGATCGCAATTGTGTTTATTGTTATCACTTTCACATGTAGCTTGTATGAAAATGAAAAAGTTGAGTGTTGCCGTTATGATTTTTTATATTTTTTTAGAAGTTATTGTAGAGAGAGAGTGTCCTATTTTCATTTGACGATGATACAAAAAAAAGTATATAAAAAAGCAGTGAGGCTCCCCGGGAGTGTCTGTGTCTGGAAAGTTTAGCTACGTTTCGTAAATGATTATGTAAAGTCTTAAAAGTTGTTTATAGATAAATGCAGGAAAAATTCAGGAATTAATGTGACAAATTCAAAAATCTAGGATGCATATAAGATGACAAAAAATTAAATTGTTTCATTGCTTTTATTCACACAAAGTAACTTAAAGTAATAAAAACAGATGGAGCGCGGATTTGAACCGACTACCTCGACAGCAAGAGTCGGGCGCTCTGCTCACTGAATCAGCCGCTCTACTCTTATATTTGCACATCATTGCTATATATTGTGCTCACTTTGAATTTAAAGAAAAACTTCCGTTCGCTTTTACGTTCGGTAAGCGTTTTCTGGACTCACTCCTCTCGTTCACTTTTCGTTAGAACCTCCGTAAAGGAAGCAAAACTTCCAAAAATATATTATTTACTGATTTAAATTAGCATATACGAACTTGTATTAATTTTTCGCCTCGTCTTCTTTTTAAGTCAGTCCCAATAAGCTACATTCTAAAGAGTATATTTGCTAGTCGAGATACACCAAGGCTCTATATTGAATCCTTTGTTTTTCGGATATTATATATATCACAATACAACAACGTTTTTCTTCTCCCTGAAAATGGAATTCATATTGTGATTATTGCTTTAAAAGTGATTAGGAATACCCAAGAATATTTTTTTCAGCTGCTTTCTATCTGCTTCTTGTCGCATTCCACATGGGCATGTCTCAACCCGATGACTGCCAGATGAAGTCCTCACCACTTTGAGCGCTATCCGCCCAAAAGTCACTGAGATTATGCAATTCGGGAAGATTGATAAAATTCAACTGTATAGTGACGGTTCTGTGTAGCACTTTCTTACACCAGCTAGATCATCGAATTGTGGGTGAGAAAAATATGCAAATAAAAATTGACTCCTACCGGAGGTCCCTTCCACCGAAAACATGTCGCCGCTCTGCAGAGGTGATCATAAAAACGCACGCTGTTCGCATCTTATGTTTTTGTTTTGTTACATTTCGGTGTTTCTTTCATTTTGAGTTTAAATTGTTGAATAACGACACAATAACTCGGATTCTAATTTATTTTTACGTTATATTAAAAAAATGCACTTATTTTGAATCTATTCAATTGATTTAAATAGTAAATAAGGGCACGGTGTACAAAATCTCTCGATATCTTTAAGACCAGCCAAAAAAGTAAGATCAGTAATAAAAGAGTCCTTTCTGACAAAACGCTGTCTGTTTACTCCGCAGAAAGGCGGATATATTTACTTATGCCAAAGAATTACTTATGATCAATGTGCCTGCCGAGTTAAGGGTATTTTGGAAACCTAAAATTATGACTGGAAGTTACTCGCAAATGCTGGATGAAGACTAAGTGTTAGCATTTAAAAGCATAGCATGGTTTTCGCAAGCTAAATTAGTCGTCGCAGATTCATTTACTTCAATGACTAGTGCAATTCTATTAAGGAGGATAGTCTTGAATATCTTGTTTGTTCCATTTAGTAAACGTTATGATTAGCATGAAGATTGAATTATATACTGTTTGATAAAACTTCTGCTATTCCTTCCAAGTGGGAAATATAGCCTCCGTCCGCATAGAAGGTCAAGGTCTTAAATGGGTTTCGATTACTACAATGCCTTGTTTTTTCATATTGTTCAGGTCAAAACTAATTCACCATCAACTTCGCATTATCATAAAAACGGTTCGTATTTGAAAACATTCCATTGAATATATTCTGGGGTGTCCTGTCCTGGGGTGTCAAAATAATAAGCAATGAAAATAATTCCATTTGTTGAATAGTCCTGAGCTGTCATTGATTGAAATCTAATTATTTTATGATCCTTTTCGTGTATTTTGTTACAGTTTTTTTCTTTTCATCGTGTTTACGCGTGGCGTTACAGAGTATCTAGTCATATCAAAAAATATCCTTATCAAAATCAAGGAACATGCCTGTAGTATGCAAACATTCAGAGTACAATAATTTTAGAATAGTGGGATCATAATTCTACTCCTTAAATTTTTGGAATATACTTATACAGTAATTAAGGACATCATCTTGCGTTCCCTCAAATCTACACCATCATTTGGCAAAAACAGTTCCGATTTCGATACCCCGAATCTTTGGAATCAAGAGACACAGAATTTATTCGAATGGTAACCCATCTTCCCTGCGTCGTTCACACTTCGCCCTTGTGCTACCGCAGCCCATATGAGCGGATATTGGTTCGAATCCCAACCACCGTGGTTCCACCACCTCCTCCTCGCCAGACATTGATTGACTACACTTTGAGCGCAATGTCTACGCTTGCACGGGACACATGAATAGCGAAAATGATACAGCGTTAACATGCTCCGGTTTCTGTGGAACTCTGCTCGGGGGGTTCTCAGGTTACCACCGGTGATGCATCCATTTTGGAAATACAATACAATTCGAGGTGTACATGACGGGTGATGTAAGTTTTATTCAATGTCATCGCAGTGTTGTGCACACTCATCGTCGTGATGAGTGTCGTATGGGTGAAATGGGTTTATTCGCTATTACTACATCACCATCATCCCTGAAACAGTTCTTCGTTGCAGAAGATGATTCTTTCGTATAAGCTCGCAGTTCAAATGACCCTAAATCAATATTCACTGGAAAATGTTGAAAATGTAACCTTAATTTTCGATGAAAAATCAAATCGTATATTCAAAAATGCATGTTCGAAACTTCAGTTTTTCAAAGTAAGAATCACAGAAAATGATTATTGGAAAAAAATGATCCTAAATGTGCATACTATTATCCAGCGTCAAATAAAACTTTCCAATAATTCACTGAATGACAATCCGTATCTTAATACGAACATTTTTCAGAATACACACAAAAATATATCAAAACTGGAGAAAGCAAAAAATCACACCGTTCATTTATAAACTAATCGTAGCCACCAAAACGCCATATCCAAATTAATGGAAAAAATAATTAATTTGATTTTTTAACGTAAACAAACGAAATAGAGACAAAAATTTTCACGTTTTCCATATTGACTTAAAATTTTATTTTGGGCAACGCTGCCCTCACAGATAAACAGCCATGAAACGTCATTGCAAATGTCAACTTAACAGACAGCGGATTGCCAATTAATTGAAAGCGAAGTATTTGATTCAATGTTTTACTGGTTATCGTTTTGACTATTTAATCTTTTTTTATATCGTACAATAATTGAACGAAAAAGCTTCCAAACTATTGTTGAGCAATGTACAGCAAGAAATTTCTTTAAAAATCAATTTGACAAACTCAACTCAAAAGGATGAAACTGTCAAACTGCGAAAAATTGGTAAAAGAATGAAAAAAAGCAATCAAAATGTCTGTTAAATCTGTTACATAAGAGCGTAATCACTGTTAAATAATAACAAAAATAGTAGCAAGTCCAATCTCCTCCAGCATCAATTATGGCCTGACACCGTCGGAGCATGCTTTCCACGAGGTTTTCGGCATATTCTTTTGGAAAAGACCTCCAAATTTTCCGAATTTGTTGAGAAAAATGATCTAAATTCCATGGCTTGCGTCTGCGAAGTTGCATTTTTATTAAAGCCCACACATTTTCTATTGGATTTGCATCCGGTGAGTGAGATGGCCAATTTAAAGTGACAATCCTATTTTGCCCTTTCCACTCGCTACACGCTCGACTCCGATGTTTTGGTTCGTTGTCCTCTGGAAGGATCCAGCTCTCATTTTTTTTTGATGAACCATTATTTGGCAGATAGTAACAAAGTCTTTTGATAGATTTTGTTCATTTTTTTGGCATTTAAATTGTCTGTAAATAAGAACAAAGTTCCGAAACCGTTTTTTGAGAAGCACCCACAAACATGGACCTTGACGGGGTGTTTAACAGTCCGTTGGAGCAGTTTACTAGTGGAGGTTGTCAAGGCGTGTTTGATGCTCGGAAATGCTCAAAAAGAAGATTCATCAGAAAAGATCACGTTGCTCCAATCGTGGTCCAAGTTTTCCTTCGTCCATGCTACACGTTTTTCAACGTGTTTTTCACTTAATATTGGCTTTTCAAAAGTACTCCGATATTTCACTTTATTTGCAAGCAAGTGCCTACGAATCGTTCGTTGACACGTTTTGCTTTCAATTTACAGCATCTTCACGTAGAGTCAAAGTTGGATCGACAGAATTTACCACTGCAAAAAATAAAGTCCTGCGATTATCTTCGATGTTTTCTCTGTATTTCCTTCACAATTTCTGATTTTGATGTCGAAATTGTGGCATCGAAGCTCACTTGTCTGCTGATACAATTCTCCTAGACATAAGTAGTGTTTTTGTTTAAGATCCTTGAAATTGAATCTGAATTCATAGGATCCTTACGGTTTAAAAACAAGACAGAACGTATGAATGTTTAATATGAAAAAGAAGGATGTTGATGCACGTTGGCAAGCCAAATTTCAAGAAATACAAGTAGATAAATCCCTTCCTACCTAAATCCACGGTTACATTGGAGATACTGAAAGAAGAAAGTTTATTAAAGAAATGAAACTGTTGTTTATGAACAAATTAACTAGCAGAGGACAAACATGATGCAAATCACTGAAAAATGAGGACAACTCTTTTAGACTGAGAACCTTGAAGACTTGATTAAACAACTCATTATTAGTTTAACAATGTGAGTAGTTCTAAGCCATTAAATTGCGAGACACAACGGCTTATTACCGCTAAAATCAGTATTGAAGGATCAAATATATGGTAAATCAGTGGAAATATTTCAAAAAAAAAGATCGATTAGTCACACAAAATGTGATAGGAATATAGGCTAAAAATGCAAGCAACAGAAACTTAAACACACACTGAAGGACGATGATCAAAACTGTATCGACGTTCTCACATGAACATTTCTATACCTTCAGCAACACCCTTATACTATGTTTTTTTTGTAGAGTGCAGTAGTCATCCTATTTCAACCATGATACGATTCTGAAAGCAAAGTCCTCATTAGTAAATTTATGTCGCAGAAAAAAATATGAAGATCAAAACATATTTTCCAATCACTTATCTGTAATTATTGTATGCAATCTGAAACTCAAATTTCCAGTAAATACATCCAATTAGCGCCAACTGACAAAGTCCTTAATAGCATTTTTCACCTGGACAACTTTTCATCACTTTATCGTCGTTTTCATTATCACGGTCGTCGTCGTCGTCGTCCTCAAGGCAATTTTGAAAACAAATAGTCAATTTGTCACCAGCTTAGAATCACTATTACATAAATCCTCTGTTCGACCCACAAAAAAAAATTACCCAGTAAAAAGATCTTTTCTGTACAGAAAAGAGGATAAATTTTCCAGCCCCCCCCCCCCAACAATAACACCTCCATTGCCACATAAGCCTCTTTACGTTCCGCGTGAGACATGCATTCATACCATTCCGTGGAGTGGGAAAAGCTGAACATTTTCATTTCATTTTCTTTCCACATTGACGCCAGGTAATGCCTGGTAAATCGGAGCTAGAGACAATTTGTTTAAGGATAAAAGCCTAGAAAAAATAAAATGTATACACGTTGAAGTCAGTACGAGTCGATTTATGAGGATGAATTTGATGGCTGCGAAGGCGCTTGAACGAGAGGGGATGGGGGAAATTGATGAACGACCTTGCTTTTGATTGCCAGTGCAAAAGTCGAATGCTTGAAAATTAAATTTAGAGTGGGTTGGAGAGCATCCTTGAATATTAGAGGTGAGCTTCTCCTTTGCAATAAATATCACGGTGAACAAAAATTACGTTTTGTGCTCAAAAGGTCCTAAAGGACTATCGAAAATTGATCACGTTTAAAGCTCACAGTGCTGTTGGTTTTTCTGAGCTGTGGGAAAATCACAATTGGAGTTTTTCACATGCTGTCTCACATGTCCAACACAAACCAAAGCCTTGGTGCACGTTTCATGCAACGCTCAGGTCCACGAATCGCTCAATTAAATGAATTTAATCTGAATTGTTTTTAATTAGGAAAATAATTGGCATCGTGTCTCTTTTCGCCATTATAACTACGAGTTGCTTCTAGCTTTGAGTCCTGCAAGGAAATCATTAAAGCAATGTAGGTACTCCGCAGTTTGAGTGTTGTTCCACGCAAATATGACTACGACCCAGTCAAATTGTGCTCCCCTATCTCTCACTCCACCAGCACTAAAACTTTCCACTTTGATGTACATAGAAGGGTGGCTGTTCGAAAATTCCCGAGAATTGTTTGAGCTTCGCAAAGAATTTAAGACCAACCCCCCAAGCCAAGTCAGAATACCTACACTCCGAAATACTGGGAATAGGCGAGCAGGACAGAAGCAACGTCCTTTCACTGTTTGGTCCCTCATAACGAACGAGAATGAGATAATTCAGAAGCATTCCTGGTGGGAAACGTGCAAACAATTCCGGGGAAATTCTTGCTGGATGCGATAATTTACATATAAATGGTGTACATTGCAATTGAGTCCGTACTTGACTTCGATTCCAACCAGGGGTTGATGGGTCAGTGGTGCAACAGTATCCGGGGCCTACTTGTGGTCGGTCCATTTTTCGTTTGTTAGAATGTGCTCTTTAATGCAAGATGTAGGTAGAGAGCAGCTTTATCCATTTAATGTGAACCACAACCAGGAAATACTACATGCAACCCCCATCGGTAGTTCTGGTCGCCTCTTGCTAACTCAGCCGCCACTAAGCCGCTCTAGCCGCTCTGACCGCGAAAAAAATTGCCATTGAATTCTGTTGACGGAAATTCAATTCCACGAGATGGTTTTCCTAGCGCTCTGCAATTATTTTTCAATTATTTTCTGGCGCGGCACGTTCCATTTTAATTGAATTATCGTGCAGTGCGTGCGAACGAACCAACGAGCCATTGAAGGCGAATCGGCTTTGCTGGGAACTCTTCAGGGCTAATGGTGGCGATGATGAACTCTCGACAACTTTGTCTAATTTTTAATTAGACTGGAGGCGAAAAGTTTGAACTAATCAGTTCAACAGTTTGCGGAAGGATTCAGAAACTGGCTGTCCATAATAATTAGTTGTGTGATCGCGGTTGTTTGAGGATGACGGGAAACACTGGACAGAAATGTTGAGATTTTTTAGAGAGAAATAATTGGGCCAAATTGTGCTGGTAAACTTTTTTTTTTGATGGTGGTACATCATAGCATAAATCCAATGGTTAGAGTTTCGCTGTCCTGATTATCATTTCAAGAAGACAGTCTTTCACGGAAGCACCAACAGCAATTCCGTTTCACGTCGTGTACTGACCTATGTATATATGTTTCTGTAAAACCAAATTGTGAGACGTTCGTTTGAAGAAAAACTAATTGCAGACTCTCAAACCACTAGATTATTTGAAAATCATTCACCGTAAACTGTCTGACTTTTGATTCTTTTAAACTACACAATTATTTTTCTTGAAAATCACTTCAGATGATGTCCTGTAAAAATTAAGTTCAGAATTTACAGGAAAGTTTTGATAAATGGTAATATTGCTCGCATTGTTTTTTTTATTGAAGAAAAATTTGCCATCAAAATTTGAGGAAAAAACACGTGTTCCAAATTTTTTTTTGCTTTAATGTCCCCTTAAAGCAAAAATGAGTATTTTGCATGAGATTTCATTAATTTTTAATTTAATTTTTAAGTATATATATAAACATTATAAAACCTTTGTACATTACAGAATAATCATTGAATATTATGAGATATTTTTTTTCATTTTTGTTGACAAAATGACTACAGCGGAGGCAAACAAAAAATTGGCTGACATGATATCTTAGAACTGGAACGTCTGACAAAAAAATCCAAATGGCATGTTGAAATATAACTAATTGACTATGAGACCAGGGCGGATCTGTTTTCAGTTGGCTGTTGAGGGGGGCAGCACACTGATTTTTGCGGCAAAAGTTGTGGAAGACCTCGTGTAACAATAATTGCCAATAATCCTAGTGTTTAAAAATTACAAACATAAAATCGATTTTTTCCTACTTTTCACATTCCTAACTTTAAAACGATTCATTTTAGAGCAAAGTTGTGTGGGGATAAAGGTTGTGTAATTAAAATTTTCGCCGTCGCCTAGCACTGTTTTTGAGTTTATTACCAAGTTTAGCAAAAATTTCTGAGGTCACCTTAATATTCCGATTGTAAGGTGCATTTGATAGGTGAAATGCTCTTTTATGTGTGGGAAAAAATCCAAACTTCTTGCAAGATTTCAAAAATTTTGAATTTTTTTAAATAAATTTCGATTGCAAAACTATTATGCGAAATCTACTGAATCGATTTTGATGAAAATTTGTATGCTGTTTTCTTATATTATAAAGATTTTCTAGGGGATCTATAAATGTCCTAAGCGCATTCTAAGGTGAAAAAAATCAAATCAAAAAAGTTTTTTTTTTACTATTTTATTTATTGCTATTTTGCGGCAGGGTAAAACGTTTTGAAATTTTCAACCTATCATATCCTAGAGAAAATTTAATTACGTTATATTTAATATCTACAACTTTGCTCTAAAATTAACCGTTTTAAAGTTAAGAGTGAGAAAAGTAGGGGGAAATCGGTTGTTTTATAATTTTTAAACATTCCGATTTTTTTATTAATGTCCCCGAAGTTTTTGAGAGGGAAGATAAATCAATTATTGTTATACAAGTTATCTCACACTTTTTTTCAAAATTCAGTGTGCCCCCTCCTCAACATCCAATTATAGTCGTTTATTTTGCAAATCCGCTCGGTCTATATAGCTCCAACCAGAATTAAACATTTTGGATAAAAAAATGGCAATTTTTCTGACCCCGAGAAATGTTTTTGGAAAATCGAATTTTTTAAAAAAATATAAATCCCTACCGCCCCCAGGGAAACTTTCTTGTTTAAGGGGTTACATAAGTCTTGAAGGAAGAAAAAAAAACCTTTTCAAAAAATTGTATTTTGAAAATCAAAAATTTATTTTATTTAAAATTCACACACATACAAGTTTAAGAAGTTGTAAAAAAATTTCAGATAAAAAGAAAACATTGAAAATTTTCAATTTTCCTGCAGTTTTCCTCGTCAAACCTTTTTTCTTGCGGTAGGTAGAATATTTCGGTGCAGGTTCATCTCAAATCAAAAATTCAAAAAAATTCTTATAGGTTATGTCCTTGGCTTGTGCTTGAACGAAGGTATTGAAAAAAATGAAATTTAAAGTGTTGAAATGGATTTGAATGAATTTTCCTCTCATATTTTTTCAGCATTTTTCCGATTCTCATCGTTTTTAAAATATGTTTTCCGTATAAAACAAAAACGAGTCGACCGAATGAAAATCCCTTCGTTCAAGCACGAGTCAATACTATAAAGAGGAACTGTGCAAAGTTTCAGCAAAATCAGTCGATTCGTTCTCGAGAAATCGTGCCTACAGCACGGAAAAACAAAGTTTCGAGAAAAACGGGCTTAAAACTTTTTTACCGCATTTTAATAAATTAAAGTAATTTTTGAGCGACTTACATCGAATTGTCGATTCCAGGTCCATACAGTAATTCGTTCGCCTCATTCGAGATGTCCAGAGCATCCTTTTGATGTTGTGATATTTGATGAAAAAGAAAGGAGCTGATTTTACGCGGTAGAACCGCGCTGCATGCGTATAATACGCTAGGTAAGGCAGAGCGCACCTACCGATCACGCGATATTCAAACCTCTATAACTCCGGTAATATTGCTCTAATTTACTTGTAATTTGGTGTGAATACTCTTGAAGCACGATACAGAACAGATGGATTTTTTGAAAATTCAAGACCTATATTAATATTAATAGAGTATTTATTTGCACCAATTAAAAATAACGAAAAAACCAAAGAAGTTTCAATATCAAATTGAATATGTTGTTTTCAATGAAACGGTTGCCATAATTGATAAAAAATAATTTTTATTTTATTTTAAATTTCGGATGAATGTTTTTAAGCAAATTTAAACTCATTGCAAGTATTTACCTGAAGTGTTTTCTTGGAAATTTTTGATGGGAATATTATCATAAAATAGTTTTTAATTAACTTTGTTTTGCTGGAATTCCTGAAAAAAAATTGGCCCAAATTCAGAAAAAAAAATCCTTTGCAAACTTTCCTGGCAAAATATTTCATAACTTAGAATTTCCCGTATGAAATCTAATAGAGTCTGAAATTTTCTTATGTATTTCTTAAATCTTTGCGTAAAATTGCCTTGTGTTTCGTTACAAGTTTTTGTGGACAAAAATGTGGACCTAAGATTTTTCGCTCATTAATTTTTTCCTGAAATATGGATTCATCCATCGAAACATTCTCGTGTTATGTTTTTGAAAATGTTTCGGTTTGATAAGGTCAGCAATTATATATGATATTTTCTGACTAGAGTCTATTTTTAACTTCCCAGTATATGGGAAGTTCTTGTAATGGCCTCGAAAATCGAAATTGAAATTTTCACGTTTTCTTTACGTTTTGAGGTCTATAGAGTATATATAAAGTGTTTTTAGAAAGAAGTATGTATGTGTGTGTGTGTATGTACGTACGTACGTATGTGCGTTCGCGGGCAGTTTTTCTACGAGCATAACTCACGTAAACAAAGTCGTATCGACTTCGTTGAGGTGTCAATCGAAGCGTCTTTGCAATCTTAAGAGCTCATTAGTTTTTGGAAAACTTCGGTCGGGGGGTTTGATGTTTTCACCCCTTGAAGGTCAACCATGTTATGCGCTATAACTCACGAACTAAACATGCGATTTTCATTGTTAAGAGGTCAATCGACGCGTATTAACAATTTTATGAATCTTTCAAATTTTCAAAAAAATCGTTGGAGCCGTTTTTTAATTTAAAAAAAAGTGCAAAAACTAGGTTTTTTTTCAAAAACACAAATTTTTTAACCTGATTTTCAAATCTAAGTGATCAATGTTTATATATTTTATATACTCCAAATAGTTCTTGTGAAAAAACCAGCAAAAGTTTTTTTCATGATTACAAAAAAAAATTAAATAAAAAATAAAAAAATCATTTAACGTTCAATGTCATTTACGTCATTCATTATATCTCGAGAACCAAATATAATCTTTCGATCATTAAGGTGTCAATCGACGCGTATCAACATCTTCATGATGTTTTTATATTTTGAAAAAATTGTTAAAGCGGTTTTTCCAATTTATTAAAAAAAATTGGAAAATATGTTTTTTCATAAAAAAATTTATTTTTAACTTGATTTGCACATCGTAATAATAAATGTTCATAGAATTTATAAACTTTTATCAATTTTTGTAGAGAAACCAGCAAAAACTTTTCTCATGATTAAAAAAAAATTAAATTAAAAATAAAAACTCATTCAAAGTCACCATGTAAAAACGGTTCATTCGAATCATTATCATTATAGATTTACTCTTATTCTAAAGACATTGTTGTATAGTCAATCAAAGTTTATAATATTTGCCAAATTTGAGGAGGTTTTCCATAGTCTTCACAGCACCATGTTTTAACTTTAATGAAAAAACTACTTTGAAACCTGCCCCCCCCCCCTCCGATTGCTCCGCGTGAATAATCAATCAAAGCAACGCACCAAAATCCTTACGTAATCAATCGACGCTCGCGTAGATGTTACGATTAATATTAAGTCATTACAATAACTTTTATGAAAGGTACATTTTTATTATTTGAAGTAGTATTATTTCCATAAGTATTATTGTGTTTAATATTTTTAATATCTATGTAGATATTACTGGGAAGTAGACCGTGTGGACCTCATGGGTCGCACCGCGCGGCTTGTTTTTCCATGAAGCAGCTGCGTTTGGTACTATCAAGCCATCAGCAATCAAGGACGTGTAACTGCACGGATTACAACACCCAAGCCGACATTCGTGCCACAGTCAATCAGTCCAACACTTTTCAATTTATTTGCAAATGAATGGAAATTTTAATTACGGCCGAGCCAAGAGAAAAGTTCTGCGAATAAAATATTCCGTGTGTTGTGCAATACTAGTCAATTAGTATGCAACTGGAATTGCTTGGCGACGATGAAATAAATGGAGATAAATTGCCACGCAGATTAATTACAAATTTGCCGCAGATACAGTGGAAAGTGCTGTAATGATGATACTGGAATCTGCAATTCAATTAAAGACGATTGGAGAGGGATTAGAGTTGAGTAGTGTCCAAAGCACTGACCTTTCTATAAGAATAATTTAAAGGGGCTAGTAACGAAAGTAAGGGAAGCTTTTAACCGGCGTACAATGGACTTTCACCGAAAAGTATTCAATTTTTAATGGCGACAGTCAAACTTAATAAATTATTCGGTTCACGTATGTAATGGATGGCTTGATGTCAAGCCATTAAAGCACTGTTCGTCCTGTGGATGAGCGTGCATTTTCATATGCTTAAACACTTTAGTACGCAATAAAACACAAATTTATGGCCCATTCCCGATCCTCCGAAATCTCTCACCAAGTAGCGTTTGCCACCCAAAAACATCCCCTTCTTGCATACATTAAGCTCTCGCTACAAAATCAAATCAATGTCACCGTCATTTCCCAAGTTTCGTCGCTCAGATATTTTACGGCATAAAATATTTTCCATATTCCCACGACGCTTTTCCATTCGATTTTCGTATGTGAGTTTGTGTTTCTTGGTGAAATGTTGAAAACAAGAGACTACACCCCCGTGACAACATGAAATCAATACAAAATCGAAGGAGAGTGGGTAGGGGGCTGGAAGCGAAAACATTCGATATTTTCTTGTTTCTTTTTTTTGTCGCTTCCCGAATGGAAACACATTTGATAAACTTGTGAAAATTCAATTTCGGCAATAGAAATTCCTGGATAAAATCATTCAAGTGTTAAGAACAATCGTTTCAGCATTAAGCGATTTATTTAAAATAATATTTTCCGGGGATGATCAATCGGATGTGATGGAGCAACAATTTAGGTTGTCGCTGCTCGTGATATTAAGAAATGTGATTCGCTTTAAGGAATCGGGATTTCGGTGGAGTATTTTTAGATTTCTTTGGGGATGTGATAATTTGTTTTTTGTATTTTGAAAGAACTTCCAGAATGGAGGTTTAAAATGGTTTATTTACGAAACATTATCACGAAAATGATTGTACATGCGTTGTCAAGAAATTGACCATCCAGTTTTATACGTGGTCAACCCACGGTCAACATAGCACTCTGTCCTTGTTCACTTTTGGGATAGTTTAAGGATTGTGTTTTAAGTAACATTAGTGAAAAATAACTCGATTCAGTGGAACTACTCAATGTTGTCATAGCGTTTGCTATAACTTTGAGTATGAGGTTTAGGGAGGGACGCTTTCAGTGCCCTGCTAAATATATGATAAGGTATGATTCCTGTATCCCTTTTTTGGCCTGCTGATCATCTTGATTTGCGAAGTTTTCTAGATTCTTGGATAGTATCCTAACCGCAGCATATCGCAAAACGTAAACATTTGAAAAAGGATATCGTTTTTAGTATTTTCGATGTGACAAGATCAAAATCTGGAGCTTCATGGAGATCCAACTGATGCATATTTCTTTTGAACAATATTTTTGTGTATTTCACTGGCTTGAATAGTGTGCAATCGTTTGAACTTGAAATGAGTTTCTTGCAAGGTTTAGTTAAACACATTTAGTATATTCTCAGCAAGGACTGTCTGCATCGCTTCTTGCCGAATGGGTGCCTCCTACTCCTTTGAACGCTTCAATTTTTTCGTTACCTTTTCAAAGCAAGTCAGTTGTTTTTTCTGCAGTTTTCCCTTTGAGACATCGCCTCACATCAGTCTCGTCCCTTCTCGTACAGTTTGCCGTAGCTTCTTTGAAGCATCTACTAGCTTCCTTCTCAGATTGGGCGATCACTTCGTATACTCCTTTTAAAAAGAAGGGTTCAATATAGTCTAAATTTTTACATTCTAAGTATTCACAGTCTTTAAATCTCAAAAAAATCGCCGTGAAGTTAAAACCTGCAAAATATCATAGATAGCTTTGAGAAAAAGATTTGAAAAGAAATTATTTCAATAAATTATTTTAGTAAATATTTTTTTCATTTTTTTCGAGCATTTCATAACAAAATTTATTATTATCGCTATTTTCATGGTCATATGTATGTCCTCAAAGTCTTGATGACTATAAAAATACAAATTTTCCGACATTAATTTTCTCTTAGAATGCTTTTGAAAACACAACCGATCAATTTCAACAAATTTAAGGGGGGAGTATTATTAATTTTACATATTTTATGCAAACTTTTAAGATTTTTTTTGAAAATACTGTAAATATAAATTTATTTCTGAACAAAGTACGTAATAAAATATTTATTCAAGAGTATTCGCTAAAATTTTGATCGAAAAATATTGATTATTCAGCCACTGACAGCAAATTTTCGTAGACACCTCAAAAAAGGAGTTTTGCGGTGTACAGCATAACTCATCACTCGATCATTTGATGGCAAAAAAAAAAATCGTTAGGTTCTGAGTTTGCCGAGGTAACCACGTCGAGATATATTTTTTAAACGACTGACTTTAAAAAGGCAAAGTGTTGGAAAAACGCGTTTAAAAAAAAAAGAAACAGCCGATTTACAGTTGATAGCGCGTCGAAGAGCAGAGTTTTGAAATCCTGTTAGCTTTGCTCCAATCGACCTAAAACTGAAAACTCTTGAAGATTTCTGTATCGAATAAAATGAAAAAAATACCATTCTGCCCCCTTAAATAATTAAATTAAAATAATTAATTAAATTCGTAGAAATTTCAACGTCGAAATATATGATATGATTCTTTTTTGTATCTCGAAACGTGCTTTGAAGATGTTTCCTGTTCTTTTTTGACATTTTATTTTCATTAAAAAAATTATGTTGTGTATAAAAATTTTGAAAAAATTCTGTCGAAAATATTTTCATATAAAAATTTTTGGGTTTCTGTTTCAAATTTCATATTTTTCCACGTTAATGTTCTATTTTTTAGATTTTTCGGGGCAAATATTCTAAAAATATGAAAAAGCTTTGCGAAAAAATTTAACAAAAATATTTTTTTTGTGTAGAAATTCGTTATTATTTAATGGCTTACCCTTAAAACAACTGTGAAGTAAACAGAATACACGAAAAATCGGTTACTGTTTGATAAATGACAATATTCAATTCGTTTTCCCAAAAAATGTAATATCATTTCTACTCAGGTTATTAAACATTCTGCAAACATACAGCATCAAGTCGCCCAAAATCTCACGCAATTTCATTTGATTATATGCCAATCACTATAGAAAATCTCAAATAAATATTACCGTCCTTATAATGTCACACGCGTCCTTTCGAAATAATGTCCCGCAACAGCCGTAACTCTTCTTCACATCTCAGAAAACTTATTTAATAAAACACCGAGCATGTGACTCAGGAATTTTTATTAACATTCCGTGGAAAATACATTTTCTCGTTGGGTTGTGCGCGACTTGTCCCAGCGGTGGTGACGAGGACGACTCCCAATTCTCAGCTCGCCGTGGCTGAACATCAAAACAAATGCGTATCGATAAGACGCATCCGTGTCGGGACGATCGATAGTCACATCACTCAGTAGCTTTCCTCCCACTGTATCCCGAATGGAAAATATATATTTTCTGGATTGTCCACACTATTAACCTAAAAACCAATGTCTATAAAACTGTATATTTCGTCTCGAGTGTTGTTCGTCTAGTTATGCTTGACGAGGAGAGATCCTTGCCGAATGGCACTAAGAACTAAGAGCCACACCAGCATCAAAAGTTTTTTCTGTTTCCAACATTTCTTGCTGCCAAGGGAATTCATTCTGGTGACTAGAGAATGTCTGACGTTGTGAAAATATGTGAGTTTAACATGAGGACGACGAGTGGAATGGACTACATTGTGACATGTCCTTTTGGAAGTGCACTAGCAAAAAATGTGAAATTCTTCTGATTTTTCGATATTGTAGATTGGTTGGCATTCTTATAGGAGAGCAATTTCGCAGAAATAATATGCTCCCCTGCCTCTTAAATCCACCCTTGTCGGATGTGAAGTAAATACCAGGATCACTAGAATAAAAGACAAGCCTAATTTTGTGGTGTAGAACTAGGGCACATTTACAAATAAGGGAATCTCTCTGAAGCATCCAGAATTTAAATGCAGTTTTGTATTTTCAATTTTTGAAATATGCCCGCTAAATCTTTTGTGTCCTTCTTGCAAAAAAACGTAATGGACTCATCCACGATCCATTGAATGTCCACTTGATGAGATAAAGCCAAAGTAGTACTCAATTTATCATCCTGACACTCACATCGCCTTAGCAGCTTTTTTTCACTACTCCATAAGAAGCTATTTCCTATTTATATTTCTTAGTTTTCCTTCTCGTCTCGGAGGACAAATAAATGAGAATACAGGACGACTCATAGCTGCGAATGCGTGAGATAATTGTAATAGAAGGAAAAATGAAATTGTGCCGCCTTACGACTTAGTGTCTTGCTGTGCTGCTTTGTATTTATTTTCTTGGGGGCAGTTTTTATTGGATTAGATGGACTGACGCCGAACACACACACACACACATCTATCAAATGGGGTTAAGTTTTCATCTAGGATTTATTTTTCAGTGAGAGAAAAATTTTCTTTTGAGACATAGCTTTTAAACAGACGTTGTTGATGAATTTAATTGTTATCCAGCTGAGTTTTGTGGAAACCAAGGATCTTTGTAATATTTTCTTGAAGGATTGAGGATAATCTTCAGATTGAAAAGGTTCACAATATAAAAGGATATTCTTATCTTGTTAAAATAAGCTCAATTTCAACATCTTTGGCATGTTGCCACCTCTTGAATGGTCGAGAGAAATGTATTGAGAGTTCTTTGAAAAAGTTTCCTTAAATGTTGTCATAATTTAATGTAGTCCTTGGCATTGTGCAATTAAGTTGCATATACATAAATGCAGGAAAAATTCAGTAATTAATGGGACAAATTCAAAATTCTAGGATGCATATAAGATGACAAAATATTAAATTTTTTTATTGCTTCTATTCACATAAAGTAACCTAAAAAAACAGAGGCAGCGGAGATTTGAACCGTCTACCTCGAGAGCAAGAGTCGGGCGCTCTGCTTACCGAACCAGCCGCTCTACTCTGATATTTTCACAGCATTACTATGTATTGCGCTGACTTTGGAATTTAAAGACAAATTTCCGTTCGCTTTTTCGTTCGGTATGCATTTTCTGGGCTCACTCCTCTCGTTCACTTTTCGTTAAAACCTCCGTAAAGGAAGCTAAACTTCGAAAAACCGATAATGTACATTTTTATATTTTTTTACGTAAGATTGGGAGGGTGTTTTTAAAAAATCCACCTTTACAAAAACCTCCCACTGTGAACTGGGAAGTTGATAAATTCTTCTAAAAAAGACTAGCTTAAACACTCATCCATCACCATTCACCGATGGCAAAAATTATTCATTCCAATATTGTCCTCCTTTTCCTCGAAAAACCCATTTAGATTTGATAATCTACTATACCTGCCCCAGGATACCGCACAGGACGAAAGTATGGTATCATCGTTTCATCAATATTTTTCCTACCATGGCTAAAATTTGCAAGTCAAAAAGGATAAAATAAAAATACCAGGAGATAAACTAATTAAGAACCCCGAATAGAATTAAACTTTTTCTACATCATTTCACTATGCTTCAAATTCACCGCAAGGACATCACCCTACGTCTTTGAAGAGATGCTAAATTCAAGACCCAAAAAAATGAATGAAAACCCAATCAAAAATTCATGAAATCCAGGTGAATGATGCTTGATGCCGCCGATTTAAAAGGAAAGTAGCTCAAGGGCTTGAGGACGTTGTCTTTTAATTAAGTTAAGGGTACTCAAGGAATGCCAGCGTTCGAGCTGAAGAGTTATGATAATCACTCTTTTATAATGCCATCCTTGCTGATGTAACCACCACCATAGTTGGTCGTTGGAGTATGCACTTTGGTTTTTACCTGAAGCTTGAAGGATTTGTTCAGCTGTGTTGGGTGTTTTTGTATTAAAATTGAAAAAGATTATTTGTGGATAAAAGTGGATAATCAGTTTCGTTCAGATTTTATTATAATGTAAGTGTCCTTGTCCGTTTTTTATTTCTTTTGTTAAGTAATAGAAGTGGCGTGCTATTAAAATTAGTAGAGTTTAAGATTTCTGATTGAATCACTTATTTTATTAATAATAAATCGGTGTTGTCACATTACGTCTACATTAAAGATTGTGAAATAACGAAAAAAAGCTTTCAAGAAAGAACAGTGACAGATCCTGAATGTTGCTGCTACCAATCAATCCTGATAAAAATTCAGATTCTTTTTCTGAATAATCGAAACGTACGACAGATTTATTGAAATCACAATCGTCCTTAGATTCTCTATATTTTCAAATTTCGCACCCCACGGCGCAATTTTTCTAAATAATTAAATTGAAAAAAAATACTTCCTGCTATTTTCATTCACCCAAAGCTCTTCCATCTGGAAACATCAGAAGAAATGTTAAAAAGTAATTTAAAATAGGTTTAAAAAAATGTCTGGAATCCAGGACATTCCTATCCACACTTCTGCATGCAACACAATGAGGAGCACGGACGAAACTATTACGTGACCGGTGCCCAACAGGTGCATGCTCATTCACCTGGAAACTATTCTGCATAGGAGCTAATCAGATTGATTGCACGTATTAGCATCAAATTACTCAGCCGCAGCACACACACATATCACAAATGTCCTTAAGAAGCCTTTCAGTGGCAATTAATTTGATTTATGTTTAAGCCGTTCATGAGATGTTTAATGAATTGTTACCTTCCGAGAAGGAAAGCATTTGATGGATTTGTTTGAGTAGAGTTTGAATGGGAATTATGATTGTAAGGATTCGGATTTCTGCCTAGTTTTCATTGGGAGCTATCTACATGTTTCATGGATTGATAAATTTAAGGAAATAAATTGTGTAGAACTTCTTTCACAACCAGAAAAAAAGGTGAACTTGATCTGACTGCAAAATATTTTCAGGAATATGTAGAAAGCATTTTTCAATCAAAATGTAGCTGATTCGTTGAAATGAGTGCTTACAGCAAAAATTAGCAATGCTGTGCGTTGAAAACTTGTCATTTCGCCTGAACATATTTCTTTTTTAAGTGATAGTTTGACAGCAAAATGTTGTGCAGGGATTAATCATTTATAATTCTAATATTTTATCTAAATAGTTGATTAAATTAATTATAAATTAATTATTATTACCTGCCTAGCTGTTTTCATCTTCGTTTTCACGACATACAATGTGTGAATCCGCATTCTGTGCGTGGTTAGGCGCGTTTGGGCGGGCTCTATCTCCGAAATTGCCATTAGATAATAGTGTCGCATATCAGAAACTCTTTGGGTATTTAATTATAATTTAGAATTGATGTAACTCGTTACTTCTGCTACTTCGGTACTACATTTAATATCGGCTCATCAGTGTTTTACGGCACAAGTCGTCCAGCAACTAGAACTCTGAATTTTCGCTTCCCAAACATCTTTTTCCGTCATTTAAGCTGACGAACGCTTACTATCTTACACTCTGATGCGTTCGATATCTCTCATTTAGATTGATTGCAAAAATAAATTAAAAAACTTTCCGTTAAGGTACCAGTCCACTTTAGAAGGCGAAAAAAGACCATTTTGCAAGAATTTGTTTCTCAGATACTTTATTATATATTGACATGAGTCGATTTTTAAAATAATATTTCATACTTCAATAATACAAAAAAAAATTATTTGTTATTCTTTTTTATAGAGGGCGCTGAAATTAAGCTCTGAAAAAATCGCTACTACACAGCAGACAGATAATCTATGAAAGCAAGGTCTCTTACACCGTAATCCACCACCATTTTAAAAAAAAAATAGTTTAAAAAAATGGCGGATTTGTGAAAAAAATGTCAAAAATCTATTCTTTTTTCGTAGTTTTTTAACGCAAAAATTTTTTTCTTCGATTTTTTTGCTCATATTTTGGTTGATTACGGTGTAATATACTCTCCCAAATAAAACGCATCAAAGTTTTTGAAAATCGGTTCGGTAGAGCCGGAAATTATCTCTATGCCATGTTAAAAAACGTTGTTTTGCGAAAAACGCGCTCAAAATTTTTGTTCTATTTTGCTGATAAATATTGTTTGAAAAATGAAAAATTAGAAAAAACACACATTTGATATGTAGAAGTCTAAATTATCACTAAGCACAGGTAAAAAAGCCACAAATATAATGTATATAGAAGAAAGCGATATTTAAGAGAAGGGGAATGAAAGAGAGGCTACGCAACCGACAGCTGATCGAACATCTGCAAAGAGCCGAAAACGCGCACACATTCAAAGTCGCTATTGATATATTAAACTTTCGAATTTCGAAAAGATATTTCTGGAGGTCATTTTAGAAGTTCTAAGGAGTCGAAAAATGCAACAAAAAACAATTTACATTTTTTTTTTGAAATTTATAAAGTGGACTAGTACCTTAAGGTACATTTTATAGCTTCTGTAAAGTAGTTAAAAATTTAGGTTACATCACTCTAAGTTTGGTCGTACTGGGAACCTGTAAAATTGCGCAGAATTGAAGTATATTATTTTATTCCAAATTCTCAAAATTTCGAAAAATTCCATACAGTCAATCTTGGAAAACATTAGCGTAGGTCACCGTTCCCGGTGTCTGATTATGCAATTTCCACCATCTAACGCAATGGGATCCAAAATGCAGCGACAATAACATCAAGCAAATGACCCGAAAACTGAACCTTGACATTCCAATGCAAGAAAAATTACCGACGTATGGTAATGCTAACTTCTAAGTCGGAAACAAGCGTCTTGGTTTGGCTGGCAGTGCGGTATGTCATGTCCGTTCTCCTTTCAGCGAATGCATAGGGTGATATGAGCCTTGCTCGCTGTTGAACTTGCGGGTTGATCCTTTTAATGCCAAGCTGCCTGTGTTTAGTCTAAAATTCGTATATGCGAAGTTAATTGGAGTGTATTTTTTATAATCTAGACACAAAAAAATCCAATTTTTTGTTGTGGACTGTAGACATTATAGAAAAAAACCTCTCCAAAATTATCTGTAAAAGAAAACGTCCAGTTACAGGTGCCGAAAACGGCCAATTTTAAGAGTCCAATTCAAATGTGGGGCTACAAAAACAATTAAAAAATCAAAATTAAAACTTTTTAGAGCCGAAAAAAGGAAGAAAAAATATTTAGGTCTATGAGAAAATTCAAATTGCGATGTTGGGCCAAAAATGACGATCATGGTTACGCTTCAGAACTATTTTTGTCGAAATTTTAGAATGATTAATGTTTTGATCAATATACGATAGTCAAACATGGATTGTTTCTTTGCCTTAAAATAATGTTCAGAATCGAAAAATGATAATAAATTAGCGAGAAAAAGCTTTCCTGAATTTCTGATAGAAGAATCTACTATGTTTAAGTTCCTTAACTGGTCTGCATAGTTCGAAACTGACCTATTCTTTTTTTTACGTGTAGTTAAGTATCTGCCAGTATCAACGATGATACTACTTCCTTTACTATTTGTTAATTATTTTGTGAGATTGTATTTCTAATCTGCCACTTACAGGAACAATTGTTTCAATTCATCATCAAAATTATGCTCCACAAAACAATACAATACTCTTCGGGCCATCCAGGATACCGCATCTTCATCATACAACTTTAAGACATCCTCACCCAAAACACTCTCCACGATGACATTCTTGCATTAATCCAATTACAACCTCAACAAATAATTTAAGGACTCTTCATTACGTTGCGTTGCCTAACTGATGCTCCAACCTCAATAATTTGTTTAGTTTAATTAGAAAACTATTATGGTCCGTTTTGTGGGCCCATTTGGTGGTGGCATCCACCACAGTCTGCTAGTTTTTGGACTTGTTACCAGCCTTTGAGGGACGAGTTGTGATGAGAATGGATGCCTGGACTAACGGTCCTTGAACACAGAAATCCTGCCTACGTAAATGTACAAGTGAACGAAACGACACCGACGACAGGACAAATTAGATCATTTATTTTGTAAGAACGATGGCAGTTTTTGTGGTTCAATGGAAGGACAAGTGTAGGATTAGAGATGAACACATCCATCTAAATGAAGAAGTATCCAAAATGATAAGTTTTAGTTGATTACCCATTCTGAAATACAAAAAAAAATGTGGTCTAAGTGCGACCCTTCAGGCCCACACGACTAACTTCCCAGTCGGGTGAATAAAGAGCTATAATTTGCTTTTATTATTAATTTCTATTATTAATAATTACTATTATTAAACATTACTATTCTGAATTAATATAATTACTTTTATTATTTTCATCATTTTTTTATCTAACCATAAAAGCTTTGGTAGAGGAAGACGTCTCCACCACCTGGTCATCCTCTACCAAAGCTTCGGCAACCTCGTTCTCTTCGTTCTCGTCATCCTTCTTGTCCTTCACTTCGTCCTCAACCTCGTTCTTCATCTCGGCTTCGGAATCCACAACTATTATTGAGGGTATTCAATTATTATTTACAATAACCATTCGTTAGTAAGAATGTTTGATCGTTACTGAATAATTATAATTGACTTTATATATACAATATCAAATTATAACTAATATTATTTGATTGTTATTAACAATATTAAATTAGTTGTAACAATATTCAATTATTAATTGCATTAGCGTCTCTACTCCCATTCACCCAAACCTGATAATATAAGTTTGGAATTTCGTAAATTAACCTTTATTTTTTTGAAATAACATTTTTTACAAATTTGATCACAATTTTGCTAAAACGCACAATAATAACAACATTACTATGAAGGTATTTGGTATCTGCACGAATTAATAGTGCGTATCAACAGTTTAACATTAAACAATTTTTAGTCGTTTTTTCAGTTTTTTCGTCCTTAATAAAAAACGGCTTAACCGATTTTGCTGAAAAGTCATTCAGTTCTAAGTTACGTAATTACGCGTCGTTTAAAACCAGTCTCACGTCAATCCGATCTTTGGTTCTCGAGATAATCGAGACGAAAAATAATTCCGAACGCACATACGTACATCCGTACATACGTACATACGTACATCCGTACATACGTACATACGCACATACACACATACGTACATACACACTCACAGACATCTCTCTAAAAACGATGGATTTGGATTCTAGAGACCTTAAAACGTGGAGATATGTCAAAATTTGGGATTCGCAAAATCGACCCCATTACAATAACTTCCCATAGGGAACTGGGAAGTTAAAAATTGAACAAATAAGATGTAGCCTATGAAGGGTACTGGATCTCATCATACGCTGACGAAATTTCAAGGTGGAATTTATTTAGTGAATATCGAAGCTACAGTTACACTTAAAGACTGAGATTATAATTTAAAGATGTGTGAAATTGCGGATGCCAATCATTGAATTCGGAAGCTGAATACAAACTAACGACAATCTCCTACCTTCCAATATTGGCGCGATTTCTAAATTTCTTGGTGCCAAAACTCACGTTTCTTTTTCTTATTTCTTAAATCCAACAAGAATGTTATAATTTTCTTATCTATAGTAAAAAATTGCCGTCATATCTATTTCGGTTTCGGGGAATATCTAAAGTAAAGAACGCCTGGAAATGTTATTTATTAATTAATCTTTTTATATGCTGATCGTTCGGCAACGTGTTGCAATTCATGTATAGAATGAATGTAGATACATATCTGGATTTAATCAAAGTGTAGCCACTCATCGTGATAGGTGATGGAAAACAGTTCTTCGTTTATAATTAAAATCAGTGAATCGGGTTTTTCCTGAATTTCCTCATCAATTTACACGAAGTTTTGTAATCATTTGTGTGATCCATTGGAATTTTTTCTTTGCTTTTTGAGAAAATGAAGCGAAATAGGTAAATATGTAGTTACAAAATTACTGAATATTTTCGTGTGATTGTTTCTTTAGTTATGCATGAACAACGTTCAATATCAATTCTAGTTTTTTTTGCACAAATAATCTAGAAATTCTTGAATATTCGGATCGGTCTGTATTGGACATTGCATTTTAATTGAACGAAAAGTGTCCGAAGATGCAACGTAAATTATATGTGCCACGATTTTTTTGAAAAATCAGTTTATAAATGGTTTATTAAATGGGAGCGGTTCTAAGCAGGCAAACATTCGATTCAATTAAAAAATGAAGCTCGCTGTTATTATCCCAACTATCAATAAATTCATTTCAGAACCTTCAATCAAGAATAGTGTACAATTAACTTAAGGCATTATTAACACAAGTTTTGTAGATATTGTTCTTTTTCTTAAAACAAACCGATTTTATAAAAAAAACTCATGTTAAATTGATATAAATCTATCGAAAAGCGATCACTCGCGCAAAATAGCAGCTCAGCCGTGCGATCGTCGTCTTCCACTCGGATGCGGAACAAGCTAAGAAAATGAGTCTAGCCAAAGTGGCAAGTGCCGTGAAGAACTTTAGATGATTGTTTTATGAGGGCTTGAGTACTTTGGTATTGCGAGCTTAAGAAAATTCTGCTGTTTAAAAATTTGTAGAATTTGAAGGGCAAAATCGAGAAGCTATAGTATTTTGGGTGAGAGTAAAATTGTAAACCACCATTTTTATCAATGTATACCCAATCGGAATATTATGCCATCAACTAAATTAATCAAGAATCAATGCTTATTTCATTGTTTGGTTACTTAAGATTATAGATATGAATTTCGTAAGACAGTTTGACCAATCTCAAAGAAAAATAGTGAACACCGAAAAACCTTTTGTCCAAGAAAGTCCTTTAGGTTCAAATACAAATATTTTTTATGAAATAATCAACCAAGCTTATAAACTACCGTACACTCTCTGTTCTTCACCCCTATATGAATCGTCACTCGAAAATATAAAAAAGGACACGGTTATGACCCTAAGAATTTCCTCTCATTTTACCACCAAATCGCTGACACTCAGAAACCTTACAATCATATAAACACTCCATATTTTTATTGCGTCCGTATTGTTTGTATATTGTTTGTCTGAACGGAAACCTCTATCGAAAGATACTTTCCCATTGAGAAGCATCTCTCGATTTGCATCTTCATCACAGTCTAGTGCCTTTATGAATAGACCGGGTGCGATGGATCCGAAAAAGGTTATCGTCTTAATCATTGGGTCAATGGCGTCCTGCTCGTAGTATGTGTCGAGCCATTCAAATATTTCGCTAGCTACCACCACCCAAGCTGTACTGCGATTGGAATCCTATAAAATCATTAGAGCTTAACATTTTCCATTTTCCCTTCAATGTGAGAATAACTTGGAGCTGCGAATGCCTCGAGTATGTTTTCATTGCTTCGACGATTTTCTGAAACTCACAGCAGGCAAAATGAATACCGGGCGCCTTTCTGTCTCATTTGGAAGCACGATGCGATTGTGTGCCGCCGAACAATGTGGATGGGAATCGTTCCACGTCGACATTCCTTCGACTCGAGTTGAGGTATTTGGTATGTACTACAAGAGTTTTTTGAACTTGCGAAAGGTAGGGTATGCAGACTGCTTCGGTATTCGAGGACAATTGCGTGCAAGGATTCGAATTGTAGTTCGCCAAAAGCGGTATCTGACGGTTGAACTGTTTGCCTGCGAATGGCTGTGTCAAAAACACTTTCCAGGAAAGTCCTTTAGATATTTGACCCCTTTATGAGGATTACTATTGAATGCTCACATAGGACTATTAAATACTTTTATTAGGGTGAAATCTGGTTAGTGAATACAATAGGATACAAGCATTTCTTAAACGAAATTTTATTTGAACCAAACGGTCGACAATGTAATAAAATTACTTGACCAAAAAAAGAAAGAGAGCCAGGGACAACTTAAACTGCAAGCAAAGCGATGCTAGTTAGTAGTGTTGAAAATCTGATGATTGCCTCACGTGTGTACGTTCCTTAATGGTAACCTTCACCAAATCTCGTCATTGACGGCCATAAAAATGAATTTGACCTCATCAAATGCTGTTGTTAGGTAGTAAGCGTGAATTTATTTGTTAAATCATTCCGAGAAAAGTGGCGTCACCCAATACCAGATTCGACATTCCATTTGTTCTGATGAAATTTGCATTCTTTTTCTATACACAATATCTTGAACGTCATCATTGGAAAGTCACTGAAGATTGGAAGAAGTTAATTTTAAATAGAACCAAATTCAGCTCACATTCAATTTTTTCCCGAAAGCCCTTCTATGCAACCTGTTCGACGCGTAGTCACTACTGACTAACTGAAGAATAGTCTCGCTGGATTAACATCTGCCAAGAGGATGCGGGTAAATTTGTTTGTCACGTGCCACCTATTATCGTAGGACGAAACTATTGTTATCGAACCGTAAACGAAAATATTCTCCACTTTGATTATCACTCACCTGTGATCGTCGTCCGCCATACAAAAAAGGGCGATTGGTTTCAACCACTCTCATTTATCGAATTCAAAATAACGTTCGTGCCTATTAAAATTTTTGGGAAGTGATTGAATTTTGAACTTCGGCTACAGGTAACCTTACCGCGATCTACTACTTCTGATTGCTCTACTCTTTCAGGTGTGATGAATTAAGCTATCTCTACTAACATTGCCAGCCTATAATTGTGGCTTCCCAAAAAAGCAGTGGCACTCTGGGAGAGTCCGGTGGGAAGTTTAGCTACGTTTTGCAAATGATTATGTAAAGGTTAAAAAGTTGTACATGTATATAGATGAATGCAGGAAAAATTCAGGAATTAATGTGACAAATTCGAAAATCTTGAATGCATATAATATGTCAAAATATAAATTTTTTCATTGCTTTTATTCACACCAAGTAACTTAAAGTAAAAAAATAGGGAGAGCGGGAATTTAAACCCTCTACCTCGAAAGCAAGTGTCGGGTGCTCTGTTCATTGAATCAGCTGCTCTACTCTTATATTTGCACATCATTGCTATGTTTTTTTTGGGCTCACTCTTCTCGTTCACTTTTCGTTAGAACCTCCGTAAAGGAAGCTAAACTTTCAAAAATCGTGAAGTGCCAAACATATTAGAAAAATATAAAATATATGTTAAATGTTTTTTGACCATTATGGAGAATAGAAATCATTGACGTCTTCGTAAATTTTATGGTAAGGCGTCTTTTTTGACAGCTATCAGCAATTCCCTCCATGTTTAATAGTTGCAACTAATTTTTTCAATGATCATCTGTACAGATTTCATAAACTAACTGACCAGATCATAGAAGTGTCGGTTTTTATATTTTTGAGATGCAATGCCACATGTGTTTCCGTAATTTACAACCACTGACTGAATATTTTGTAAATTTTGTATTTACGAAGGTCTGATACTTTAAAAATTGCGTTAACCCTCCCAAATACTCATTTGGCTATTCAGAAATTCGCGTGCACTTCATAAAACGATAAGAAATGATTATTTTTCACCATCTTCGCTATCATTTCTTCAGGGCGTAAAAGGTTTCGAACTAGATGTGCTGTTACAATCAGGGTCTACAATAAGTAGAATTTTATTTTCAAAAGTGAATCCTTTGGTTTTAGTTTGAAAGTTTGTAGTGAATTCTTGATCCTTGTTGTTCAACAAAACAGTAACGAAACATAACGCATTTATTCGTGTAAATACATAAAAATTTTCTCAAAAACTGACCGACACTGTTTTCAATTTTCATTTGTATCCTGCAGCTTGAATATAAACATAAACATACTCACAATTTTTTTAATTTGTTCAAGAGCATCATTTTCATTCATGAGTTCAATGATTTCTCTCATTTACGAAAAGTTATGTTCAAATTAGTTGTAATCCGGCTAATCCTCGAAATTTTGTCCTTCCGTTGGGACGACAACGCCACATCCATCAGTTCACGTCGTTAACACTAAGCTCCACTTTCTCCGAAACATAGTGGCCACAATCTCGACCACATATTCATCCCCAAGGTACTGAGCTGTACAAGCATAGATAATTGAGTTTCATCCATTCCATTATATCTAATGGACCTTTTCAGACGTCAGCCTGAATTCAATGTTGATTTAGTCCCTAAAACGATTTTTTCCTAGCCGTTTAGTTACAGTCCCCAACTGGAACCGTTCCGGAATCTCCTCTTTTAGCTACACGAACTTGTGAAAGTGGACCAAGTAGAGTTCTTTGACCAAACGAGAGTAGCGAAACTTTGTCATCATTAGATCAAAGCCTCCGTCACCATCATCAATGTTTCATCCGTACGTTAAGAGTGTAAACAAAAGTTCATTGGCCCTGCCTGCAACCAACCTCGCCACACATATATATATATTTTCATCCCTTAAGGCCATAACATCAGTAGCTTCTCCATTTCCGTAGATTTTCTAATGACATCATAGCAAAGGCATTGAACTCCTCTGTTAAAAACGCACCGAGAGTCAAGTCAATCCAAGGATATTTGAACTAGTGGTCCTTGTAAATTATGTGCTCGGGATATACGGGTGTTCCGGAAAAACAATCTCGACGGAATGGCAATTCAGGAACCATTCACAGTAGTACTACCATGAGGACCATGGCAAATGTAAATCGAAGAATGGTAGAAAGTGCTTAAATCAAAAGGAGGAGGCCATTAGCCTGGCAGAGTTACGACTAGAATTCGATGGGTCCAGGATAGAGCCGAGATAGTTTTCTGTAACTTGTCGGCTGTAACTTTTACGGCCATATTTTTCAACAAAAGATATTCGAGGTCGATAAACCGATTGATATGTATCTTTTGTGTCAGTCGATAGTTTATGATGGTTTTTGTAGCATTTGGAAACAAAGCCAGGAAAAGGGAAAACTTGAGTGCTGCACAGATTATTTTCGCAACATTATAGATGATGAGGACTGTGTGAAAAAGCTAATAAATATGATTTAATGTAAGAATATACTCTGAGCATCTTCAGGATACGCTCTGTCCTCCTTCCAAGCTGTATCAGCCTGGGGTATACAAACAACGCCGAATCTACATCAATTCTGGAATATTTCAGGCAACTAATTGACGATGACGTGCAGTCCATCCAAAAGCGAACCGATCCCAATTTAATTAGCACCTGACTCGGCTACGTGATAATTGCTTGACAAACGAGATCACACATTTCATGTGACCGCGGCGTATAATATGTGTACCTACGACGTAGCCAGGCTACTATGTGGGAAAGTATTTCGCGAAGCAAATATTTTATATTAGCAGGTCGTGGACATTCTCGGTACTGTGAAGTAAAGGCAAACAATAATATACTTCGCTGAAAATAAACTTAATTTTCGATCGAATTTGAATATGATGTCACGATATGAATTTCACACCTTATTGGTGCTATGCTCAGTTCAGGGTTGATACCAACGAGTCGAGAGACTCAGAAGGTGGTCTAATGTCATTCGTCGATACTGGTTAGATCCAAAAAGTCCTGAGAGGATTAATTCGACGTTCAACTAGTGTCTAATTGAGTCTTTTTCTTGCCAACAAGGTCTCGACTATTTTCGTTACAAAAGCTTTTAATGTCGTCTCCCCGAGTTCAATCAACTCTCCGGAAAAAATATATTAAAGGAAGCATTATTTTATCCTCGATGCATGGAGTTTTCGACGCCGCTCGTCCTTTTTTGTACAATAGATGACGACCACAGGTGATTGACGAAATAAATGCAATCGGTTTTTTGTAATTGTATTTGCTTCTCTCTTTTGTGCGGTGGAAACGAGCTCACATGAATGTAACTCTTAGGACGCCAAACGACTTTAATCAGCCAACAAAGTGTTTTTTGAGTGACGCCTAAAGTAAAATAAATATTTCACCCTCCTTCGCGGGTGAATAAGGCCACTCGATCCGTAGCCAGAGTCGACTGAGAGTATAAAAGTTCTCGTTGCAAAAGATAACATGAGCAGCGATTGATCCATTGAGTAATAAGAAGCGCTCAAAAACGTTTAACTGCTTCTTCTTTTTGTAAGACTGTATTTTTTATCTAGATAAATTTACTCTTCTGTTCGCCGTGTTGTAGAATTCTTTCTAAATTGTTGACGTAGCTTCTTAAAATATCTATTAACACCAAATGCTTCTAGAATTTTTGGGTGGCAATGATTCGCTGAACTTTTTTGTTAAAAGTATCGAAAAAGTGGTTTCCTAAAATCTCACGTTTTTCTATGAAACGGTGAACAACTGAATTGAATAATTGTATCTAGTTTCTTGTGAATCAAAATTTGCAAAATTGATGATCCTTGTTAAATTTTTTTGATAGCTCGAACACGCCTCCATCATTAAAAATTTAGAATCCAAATTTAATCCAAAACACCTTACTGAAACATGATTCAATATGTTGGTATGCAATTTTATAAATAATTAAATCTATTTTTGGAAAAATTCGCACGGCGGCGTCGATAGTCAACCACATGATATCGTCCCTTGGGAAATTTCGCAACGATTCCATTACGATTAGAGCTCCTTCACGGCTAATTATCAATAAAAGCGAAAACTCATTTAGTAGAGCTGTGTGCACGACGCTTTCCTCATTTCCAGCAATTTCCCAAACTTCTGGACGACCATCATCAGAAACTCGTGCTTACCTAACCAGCAAGGAGGCGTGGCGGGAGTGAGCGTGACATGACGATTTGCCATTACTTCGCCACTTTTCCAGGTGTTGGAATCACGACACAAAGCTGGGTCAATTGGTCCTCCATAAATGGACCCACTTGCCGGCACGGCGACAATATCGGATCATATAGTACGCATATGTAGCATGGAAGCACTTGGCTCTCCGTGAAGTATCTGTCTTGCACCTCGACGGGTGTATCTGAATCTGAGAAGAGCCTAAATGGGTGGTGGAAGGCCAACAACGATGACGACGGTGTGTGGCAACTGGCAAGGCTTCGTGGCAGATGGTGGTGGCTCTGAAAATAGTCAACGCGTGTTTCTGAACGAACTATATGGACTACGCGATATATTCGCCCAAAGATAGAAGATACTCTCGCCGCGAGCTGGGCCAAGACGACGTCTCTATTGTTAGCCGATAATAATAGAGCGTAATTTATTTTTATTTGCCGGCCATTAAGGAGGGCAGTTCATTTTGGCGAGGTGGCTTCCTTTTTCGATATTTTCCACCAAGTCTATATGCGAACCGATGATGGATCTATCAGATACGACTGCTTGCGATAATTAAATTAGCCAAATTGATTGCTACCTGAGCTATTTTGCAGCAAGAGCTGCGTTTGAGTACGAGCCCGGGTTTGAGTTTGTTCAGAGATCAAAAGATGGTGTTGCGTAATTCGGCACGGAGCGGCATGCGTTGCGCTTGGCTGGCGCCACAGTATCTGCTCATCCGATAAGTGGAGTGGTAAAGTGAGTTCGAGTGGTAGTTAGTGACGATGCAAGAAGCAAGCCTCCAAGTCAACTATGTCCGTTCAACGACCAAAGACATATGTGCTCGACGCTATTGGCTCTTTCTTCTACAAGAAGCAGTAAATCATTATGTGTTGTTTATCTATGTTGTCAGTGTGCTCCAATCGGATTCACAGATAAAAGATTTTGTCGCCTAACACAGGATTATGTATGTACCAAATGGGGTTGTGGACATTACTAACATGCCGTGCCTTTTTAACGATGTTAAGGGCATTTTGCAACAAACGGAGGTACAAATCACAAGAGGAAAATCAGCGCAAATTCAATTTCACTATGAAGCAGAAAGGATTTTAATAGTACTCGTATATTCAGTGAGTTTTTTAATTCGCGACATCGAAAAGTGACCTCAGAAATCATCCAAAATCCTAGAATAGAATCGTCAAATCCTGCCTCAGAAGTTGATGGTTGCTTGAAGCAAATCACTGAAGTCCAAGAAAGATGTTTTGAATCACTACCATCCTTCGCCTTCTTGACTTATTGATCTTCAAACCATAGCACCCAGCAGATAGAATTATCAGAAAGAACTGTGTTCAGTTTAAATAATTCAGCACAGTTAAGGATGGTTAAAGTGACAGCCCTCTTTATCACAAGATGGGTCACTTAGACCACAATAGGCTCATTGCGATACAGTCGAAGATAACTTTCGGAAAATGTGAGAGTTCATTGACTTTCTAGGAATCTTAAAATGATCCTTTGCTGCAAATTAATCTTTTTTGCCGCCAAAAACATATGCACAATTTTTACGATACAAACCCTGAAATGGAATAGATGTCTTCCTCGCAAAAAACTTTCCAAATTCGATGCTGTTTAATTTTTTTGTGAATTTTTAGTCCTGCCGCAAAATGTGTGTCTCCAATTTGTTTCATTTATTTGACTTGACTGAATCCATTTTTAATGGTATTTTATCATCACTTCAATTTTGATCTGTTAATCTTTCTCACGACCTACATCCTCACATTAGCGAAACGATTCGCATGAAACTTGTTAAGGGATCATTCTACTGTGAACGCGTAAAAAAGGCTATTTTAATGATTTTTTTAAGATCTTCATTATGGATATCAGTTTGAATCTTTTTGGGTTTAATAAATACGCATTTGAATTGTACAAAAAAATATGTATTGGTTTTGTACTATACCAGGCGTATAAGCTTAAATACGCTATTTGGTCATAGATGGCGTGAGTAGACGTATTAAGCTACAATGTCCGCGCCATACTTTTTTCATGAGTTTGACATCTGTCAACAATAATCACTGCACATTGTCTGCAATTTCATACAAAAACATACATTTTTCCTTTGGTAATCATGTCTAGTATTGTGCCAGAAAAGAGCATAAGCTTGAATCTCTGCTTTTCTGCTTCAATTTGAAGAAATCGGCTGCCGAATCGCATCGATTGCTTATGGAGGCCTATAGTGACAGTGCTTTATCGGAAACAACGTGCCGAGATTGTTCTCGTCAGTTCGAAGACGACAATTATGACAAGAAGCGTGAAAATCGGTCCAGGAAGGTTCAATTGCAGGCTCTTTTGAACGAAGATGATACCCAATCGCAAAAAAAGCTCGCCGAGCAATTGGGTGTTACTTACCCAGCCATTTCCATGCGTCATTTCAGGGTAAAATTTATCTTTTGAAATACAAAATATATATCTAGATGGATACACTATTAGCTGTGTATCGTTTACATAGCAATGAATCAGCAAAAGGGGGGAGCAGCTAAGTGTATTAAGTATAGGAACGACGCGCGCGTAGACGCGCTCAAATAATATTGAAATTAATATAGTTAAAATACTCCGATCGTTATAAAATTTTAACACGTTTTTTTTGAATGTATTTTCTTTCGAAATCCGCATAAAAAGGACAAAATCGATTTTTGAATTTTGCATGCTAGAATGATCCCTTATGTAAGTAGATGCATCTGCAGGTGTTATATGACATAGCATTATGTATTCATTTAATGGATTGTAACCTAACAAAAACAAGTTATTAACAACAAGGTGATAGTTAAATTCCGATATTGATTCAATTCTGCACGTTTTTTTTGTATTCTCTTCAAAAAAAAACCTAAAAATACATTTTCTAAAGAAAAAAAATTATTGAACTATAAAATATAAAATACTAAGAAACGAAATTGGGTATCTTCTTTATCGACAAAATAACGAAGCATCTACACTTCGCAATAAAACAGAATGTTCATGTTGAAAATAATAAAAATGAACGTGAAAATTTTCTAGTTTTGACATACTTTGAAATTTTGTCAAAGTAGTATTTTCCATATATTTTCAAATTTTGTAGAAATAATTTTTTGATGTAAACCTTCAAAAGTAAATATGGTTCAAGTAAAACATTTTGCACTCAAAAACATTTTCCATGACGAAAAAAATATATTTTAATCCATAATTTATGACACCCAAATTTTGCAAGACTACTATCTTCAGCGAATAATATATTTTGATACTAAGAAAAATATTGGAAAATAATAGAACTAAAAATCGACGTCTAGCCATTCTTTTTGGACAGAAATTTTTTGAATATAAAATATTGAAAGCTGAACGGAAAGTGTAATAGTTAATTTTTTGTGAAGTTCAAAATCTATAATTCAAAATACACTAACTCCAAAAATTTGGCAGATTTTTATAATTTTTAACTTAAATTTTGAAGCGAAAAATCTATCCATCAAAATTTCTTTGAGTAAAAAATATATCAGGCACACATTCCTGAAGTACTTGTAGACATTTTGAAGGTAACCAATTTAAAAATTTGTGATTGAAATCTTAAATTTGATGTCTTCTGAACATGGGAGTGGAGGATACACTATCCTATCCTATTTATAGTATCTGTAGTGAATGGACAACCTTCGCTTAGCCTGATAAATTCATAGCCGACATAGCTTAGTGCAACTATCTAGATTCTATTTCATGGACAATTTTCCACGACACATCCGCACATAAATCTTCGAAAACAAACATCAGCTCGTCTAGATCTAAGCTTATCAGCATCTTAGCAAAGTACCTAATCTTATCTAATATGACTTCATCCCCCCTTCTTCCTTATCTCATTTCAGTCGCGGCGAGCGTCCGTCAGCTTCACGGCTATGCCGCCGGGGGTGTTAGTGAACGAGAGTCGCACCAATTCCGCGGATGACATCCAAATCGCCCTCGCGCCCCACATCCAATTGTACCTGAGCCAAACAGGACGTCGCCACTCGTGCTGCAGCGTCATGTTGCCGGTCGCGTTCGAACGGGCCGCCGCCAAGTCCTGGCTGGATCCGCGCTTCGACTCCTGCGTCCTGGAGGAGCAGTACCAGCAGAGCGTGTTCGCCCAGAACCGCATGCGATTCAGGTGAGTTCAACAACAGATAATTATATACAAAAATGGAAGCAGGGTGGCCTTCCACCCATTCATCGGCAAACCACCCACCTTGCTGACTCTTTCGAGATGTTTATCAGCAACACTCCTATCGATCTTCATAATACAATTTAAGCTTCCGCAAAATCCGCGTCCTCGCCGCATTTGTATCTTTTGAGTCGACCACATCTATCTCGTGCGTAACACCTTGGCCAAATTACTTTTGCGAATATCGATATGACTTATTATCGTCGGCTCCGAGTTAACACTAAGCCGTGTTTACTTTGGAATTCATATTTGAACTTTTTTAGAATGGTTTTTCGTATGATGACTATCTCACGAACTATTTGCTCAAGTTCACGCTGATTTGATTAGTTTTATCATGGATTTTCTGATTGAATTATCCTCGAAATGGCACTGAAAGCTGTTTGATGTGAATTTTATATTTACTTTATTATCTAAAGTTTTTCCACGTATTTAGTAACAAATCAATGAATTGATAGTTGAATCAGTTTTTTTAAATTATGGATTATTCTGGTCATTTCCTGTTTCCTCGTTTGGTGTGTATTTCGTAAAATGGTTAGAACGTGCTTTTTTGACTTATTTTTTTTCTTTTTGACTTAAGCGTTTTACCTTGCAAGATTGTTCAAAATTCGACTCACCAACACTTCTTAGTTATGAAAAAACCAACCCTGAATGATCATCAAAATCTATAATTTTAGATATATATTTGAGTTCAAGATATCTGTAGCTATTTAAAAAAGAGCCATGAATAAATTCAATCATTCAGAAATAATATTGTGAAACTTCTCAAAAATGACTCCACAAATAATTGCTCTCAGCCTTCTAAATAACCATAAATACACACAAAATCCAAGTTTTATTTTTGTAAATTGGCTTGGAATCGTTATGACCTCCTCTTGTTGATGTTGTATTTTTGATACCAGAACGCTAATCCGTCTTAATTCCGCTACCATCACCTGAACCTCAAATTTCCAAAAGGCAAACGGAGTACATGCTCTGATAGTAGAAAAATCACTGTTCTAACATCGAAAGATATGAAGTATTTTTGGGCCATCTTTTGTCAAAAAATCAGTTCAAACAAACACATTTATTATACTCATGCAAAATCAATCTTAGTGTTCATATCTGTAGGAGATTTTGACAAAATTGGAGACTGACGCCCAACAAGATATACCGATCCTACAGGACAATTTTTCGGCCAATAATAACGTATGAAATGTATGCAAATGCTGCACAAAATAGAATTCACACAATCATACCAAAAATTTGCAAGGACTAGTATGAGTATTTCGGCAGTAATGAAATCCTTCCATCTATTTCAATTGAAGTTTTGCTCAACGTTCCGGCTATTGCTCTTCAACTGCAAAATACAAACCTGGTGACTCCAAAAGGATGTTACAAAAACTACTACTAAATCGCCAAATAGAAGAGATAATAAATACTTCGAAGAAAACCACTAAAATACTAAACCTTTATGAAGGTTTTAGAATGGAATTAGTATCTGTAGCAGAATTGGTGTTCAAAATTAGCACTCAAAGCTAGAACAATCAATTTTAGGTTGTTATATTGCTGGATCCAAAACGAAAGCAGATAGTCCCAAACGAGTAAAAGGACCAAATAGCTAGACCTCTAAATCACCCAGTCTGAAACAGTAAAACGAAATAATCTGAGAATATACGCGATTGATGGCATATCGAAAGAAAATATAATAAATACTCTTCAAAGGTCTAGTGGCAATAAGGGCTCTTGATTCGTGCAAACTCATTTTCGATTGACACCTAAATTTTATCAGCGAAAGACAGACAGAAAATAAAGCTTAAAAATTGTCCGATATCCTGCTTTCGCTGTTCTGAATTTTTTTTAGACTACTTGCCAGAATTTCTTTAGACAAGTTCTTTATCCTTACTAAAACTTCAAGATAGAGTGAAGAATTCTCACAAGTCTCACAAAAGAACATTTAAAACTAGTGAGCCTTTTGACAGACTACTTTAACCTCTTAAATGAAGCGGAGAATTAAATTGGTATGGCCGCAAAACTAATGTCGAAAAGACTTGTTGGGCGTTTAGCCCTCAGACGAGACAACCAACGTTTAATGTCTTGTCGACAAGTTCGCTCGATGTCTCGAAGACTATAGGATTGGTGACTGCTGGCAGGCCAGTTCAGTTCGGCCCAATCTAATAACGTGATATCTAACCACAATTAAACTCGAATTACTAAAAATAAATACCACGTTACAAAAAAATAGATAATTGTCATTATGTGGGGCTTTTTTTTCTTTAATTTTTGTAATTTTCGAGTGAGGACCGACTCCAAAAAATCACGATTCAATGCCATCCCGAGAGGAAAAAACACATATTTCAAAAGTGATCTTACACCGAAAAAGTACAGTCGCTAATAACAGAAAAGTAGTGTACCAAACAAACTACCTCTCAGATGGCCGTACACGGTCTCTGAGCGACAGACCTAAGAGTATTTCACCAAGTATTGTTGCTGGTATCTGGGACCACCCTACCACGACCTGTTTCGTACGCGGACGCAACCTATGCTCGACAAGGCCCTCCGTATATTCACTAAGAAGGACGTAGTCAGATTCCGTTTCGATTGTCGCAATTGTAGCAAGCATTAATAGTTCATTACACTAACGTAGGACTCTCATATGAGGCTTCTTGAAATTGGCTCTTTTTCAATGAAATATCATCTTAGAAAGATGAAAAGCGCCGACCACTTCATTGCACCATTTATTTCATCGTTTTCGACTCAGTCAAAACAAAGTAAAAAAAATTCAGACCATATTTTGTACGAAAACGATGCAGCATTTTATATGAACAAGACTCTTGACAGAGGTTTCTTACTATTAGCCCCAAAAAAGTGGTGAAATCATCTCTGTAGGACCTTGTGCGTGTCTATCTACATATCACAGTCAAAATGACGCCAAATCAATATGTTTGAATATTTTCATGGAAGTACTCTGACAGGTTTGATTACTCTCTGTTTTTTAAATGAACATTCATTGAGATTTTATTTCACCTAAATGATTTGCTGCAATAACATCTGTATGCCTTCTTTATTCTGACATGAGGAAGAATGTTGTCTGTAATTTTTACACTATACCTTTATTCGCTTTGATGCCTTCCATTCCAAAACCAAGAGATAAGGTATTCTGTATAATGACACTAAATTTTGAATTAGATTTCAGTCTGATTACTGAAAAAATCTAAATCACTCCGAAATCATCTTGTCTCATTTTGAAATCTAAAAATGTGTCCTGATTGATTTTTACTTAAAATACACCACAAAATCAACCAAAAATCACAATTAAATCATTTGAAAATCATGCGCCAATCATTGTTAGATAATGTATTTTGTTGCTGTTGCAAAAAAGAGATATTGCTACCTTTTTTCAGTTCAAAATTTTATGTTTCAAAATTTTTAATAAAGCATTTCCGGATGCTAATATAAATATGATATTCGTGGCAAAAAAATCAATAAAATTTGAGTGAGACTGATTTTGCTGTCAAAAATGTACACGTTTTCTCTTAAGGAGGCATTTTTTCAAAGAAATCAATTTTCCAAAAACATGATTTTTCGGTACTTTGTATGTAGAATTAGTATACAAGTTTTCATTTAGATCGACAAAGCCCAGAAGTTTATATATATATATATAAAGCGATACAATACAGCGTGCGTGAGGACGCTCTGCAGGTGTTTCAGCTTTAAACGCGTTTTTCTCAAAACAACGTTTTTTGACCTGGTTGACACGATTTTTGAAAATCTATTTGACCGATTGGCCTGAAACTTTGAGTGATTATTTAATACATACACAGTTACATGTAAGCAAGAAGGGCCAAAAAAATTGAGAAGTCCACCATTTTGTTTCTATTCAACCATTTATATTTCAAGCGGCCGTTAGAATTTTTTTATTTCAGACTTACCTGTCGCGAGATATCGTGTTAACCAGTTTTTAATAATTATGACCGCCATTTTGTCGCAATAGTTGAAAAATTTTTTTTGCAAACTTCATGTTCCATATTTTATTATATAAAAGTTTCAAAACATTCTAATAAATATCTCGATAAAAAATTGTTGAAATTTCATGCAATGAACCCAGACTGTTCCTTTAAGTCGCGTACTTCATTTTGAGGGTGTGTTTGATGATTTTTTATACTAACACTATTTAAAGATATTGAAAATTGAAACTCTTTCCTATCGATCTGCCGAAAATTCAGTTTGTAAAAACTTCACTGATCCAATAATCCTTCCAAGTTGGTCATCACTCCCAAGTGCTTTCGAAAAATTTAAATTCATTAGTTATGTTTCTTTCCTGGGACCTTTGAACCCATCCAAAAATGTATATCATTACAAATTTATATAAACTTTTGAACGAACCATCAAAATTTGTTTTGACGACACTCTCCTGTACCGAAGACAAATATCGAATTGCCTAAATTAAAATTAAACATTTGCACGCTGCACACACCCCCAAAACTAATTATGCACATAATTCGATCTAATTCCATCGAAAGGACATCCATCATCAGCTCCCGATTAAAATCAATCATCCAAAGAGCTTTAGCGGCTTTTGCAATGTGGAATGTGTCTCGCGGTGCCATCAATCTCTTTAAAATTCAACATTGGCAGTTTATTCGTTCGCCGCACCCCATCCACCCCCACCGCCATTCGCGCGGCATTTTAATAAATTCCATTTTTATGATGGAATTAAAATGATTATCGATTATCAACGATCCATTTCGCGTCACGAACACGCAACGGGGCTGGGCGAAATGTTAACACTAATTGCTTGTAAATGACATGCGGGGGTGGGTTAAGGTGGAGGGTGGTGCCGATGTGAAAAACGTGAAAATAAATGATCGGGTGGTGTATAAAGTAATTTAATGATTGTCAGGGATATTCATTGCAATTAAGGGCGCTTGTGAGTTGGGTGGATTTTCATGTCATGTCTTTGTTAGACGTTATTTTTAAATTTATCCAGATTGGATGAAAAATTCGCTCCCATTCTTAGACATTTTGAAATGGAAAACTACTTCAAAAAAGTTTTCCTTGAATGAAAGACGTATCATTAGTTCGAGTTATTGTACAAAAATTAAACGAAGCCTTTGTACTACTTGATTGCACCTCAAACGCGAAAATCGGAAGCTTAGTTTTAACAAAACCGCGTATTAAAGCAGAATCTTTGTTAGTCCAGTCAAATGGGAGTTTAACCGTGCATTTCGGACTGACAGGCAGATTTTTACTACAATGTGTGAACAATTCTATAGTAAGCTTAAGTTCAAGTTTCTGCGGTCGCAGCTCCAATCCTCTGGGCTCGATCTTGAAAACGCAAAAAAGTGAGACACCCCAATATTTCCGAAAACATGGCTTCCACAAAAAAATTTATCTGGCAAACTTGTGTAAAATTTAATTTGCAGAAAGTTGTCGAAACATTACTTTCACGTGGTATCAATAATTAGAAATTTCCCCCTTTTTGGGTGTCATTTTAGACATCCAAAAACGGGGGAACCTCCACAACTTCATTGTTTTCCCTTTAACACCAAAATATATTGGAAATAGTTTTAGGGCAATTTTGTCCCAAGTCGTTTGCGATATTGATTGTTTTGATCGCTGTACACTGGCGGGAGTTATTGCATCCCAAAGGCGGGAAAAGTCACGTGAAAAACGCATTTTTAGGCCAAATAATCGGCCTCCGACGGCAAACTCCCCAATGCAAAACTCGCGGATCATTTTGGTAGGCAGGCAGATTTTTGGTGCAATGTTTAGTATGTTTTACTTCTTAAATTGGAGTTTCTGGGGTTACAGCTCTTATCACTTGGGCGTCATCTTGAAAACAAAAAAAGGAAGATGACCCCATATCTGGGAAACCACCGCTCCCACAAAACGTTTAATACAAACAAACTTGTGTAGAATTCTATTTGCAATAAGTTGTGCTCACATCGTTTTCACGCGCCGTCAATATTAAAAGAGTTACACGCCAAAAACGGCGTTGAAAAAGGGCGCCACAACTTCTTTGGTTTCCCTATTTCCGCGAAATGCGTTCGGAAATAACTTGTATAAAATTTTATCACAAGCCGTTTGCGGTATTGTTTGTTTTAATCACTGTACACTGGATTTTTTCACCCGACTTACGCCTTTTTCGGATGCAATAACTCCCGCCAATGTACAGTGAATAAAACAATCAATATCGCAAACGACTTGTGACAAAATTTTCTTAAAAAAGATTCCAAACGTGTTTCGAAAAAAAGTGAGACGACCATGGCTTCCCCAAAAAGGTTCAATTTGGTAAACTTGTGGAGTAGAATTTAATTTGCAGCACCGTTTTTGGTTGTCATTTTTGGCTAGTATTTTTTTATCACCACGTAAAAGTGATGTATGCACGACTTGCTACAAATTTAATTCTACGCAAGTCTGCCATACACAACTTTTTTGTAGGAGCCATATTGTCTAATATATGGAGGTATTTCACTTTCTAATGTGTTTAACATGGAGCCCAGAGGATTGGAGCACCCCAGGAACTTGAACTTAAGCTAACTTTACAAACACATTGCAATAAAAATCTTCCTGCCAGCTCACAATGCACGGTTTACGTCTAAATTCGGACCATTTTACTGGACTATTTATCAACAAAACAGTCGTTTGGAGCACTGATTGCGACTCCACGGTCTCCTAAATTTAAAAAAAACAGCCGAGCTTCCATGGTTCAAAATGAGGTACAAGCTACAATCGACAATAATTTTAAATAAATTCCAGGCACTTCGAGTAGAAGAGTGCTTCTTCTAAGATGATGTTTCACACCAAAAAGATTTACCATTACTTACTGCATAGATAAGTATAAATAATTTTGCGATTCCTCTTCCACAAATCATTGCATTCCTTCTTTGACTTTAATTTCACTTTAACAAAACGTTTAGCACATGTTGAATGCACATGTTGCTATGTAGTCACGTTTTATCCTTCTCGGATCATCCAGCTCACACTATTTCCCAACAGCTGAGGTCAAATTGCAAACACTGCATGTACATATGTGCTAATGAACTTCAACTTCAGATTCTGAAGAAAGGAAATATCCTTTTACAAATTCATATCAAGATAGTATTACACAAAACCTTCGGGGAAAACTTATCCCGATCAATACTCGGTTGAAAGATAATTGGATAAGTTCACTGAATCGCAGGTGAGTCTTACAATTATCGAATATCACGTGGACTATAACCCGCAGCGAAATTCTGTTAACTTGCGCATCCTCCTCGATAAACACGTGTTGGCCTTGATTAATTCGTTTACCATGGAACTTACATCCTCATAAAAGTTGGGAAGTATCGAAGAAAGTGCCACAAACCTGCCCCAAACCATATCTTCATTGTCGAAATGAAGAATCCCAAAACACTCAGCGAACCCGAAAAACTTGTTGAAAGTTCAAAGCTGAAAGATTATACTCTTTTTGTTATCCTTCCATACAATCATCTTCCTGTCAGACGGATCAAGCAGATCTCTAGCAAGGATCCACAATAATGCCGCTTAGCTCTTTAAAAAGGTCGTCGAGTCAAAATTCGTAATAGAAACCAATTCGTTATCATAATTTTCCGCTTTCGAAAAAGGACACTATTACAACCTTTAAAGTTCTCGGCTATCGATTTCACAAAAAAAAACATTAATTCAGTTGTAAATCCTTCGTACACGATATTGAGTCTATCCTATAAGCTTTATTTGTTGAAGGTCACAAGGATGCGTGGCGTCTTTTCAGGCAAATCCTTTTCATCATTCCAATCTTCCAGTTGTGAGTGATGGACAGGCAGATGAGAAAGACGTTCACAGGTACTGGTTGTTAGTTTTGCTGGAGCAGAATCGTTGAAATTCATAGAATGACAACGAACAAAGCCGCTATTCGTTGCTGTGGATGTTCAAATAGGCGAACCTTTTTCTGTGGAATTTCGGGGAAGTTTTCTAGTCGTTCAGAAGAATGGGTAAATAATTGAAGGACATTTTTCGGTAGGGAACTCATCTCGTATAGATTAGAATAGCAAAATTGGAGCACATAAAAAAGACAAGGGATTTTAAATTAGGACAAAATGAAGCATATTGGATAGTATCATCTTAATTAATAGTGCACCAGGTTAAATGGAGTCTTTGCCCTTTTTTGGGTATTTAAGTTATCGCATGAGTGAATTAAATTAGAAATGATTGAAAATAGGGCACAACCTTGATGTACACGACTCATCCAGTCAAAAAGCATTTTAGCAAATTAAAATTCAACGTAGAATTTTCAAATGAATTTCTAATGAAAATATAGTATAAAATATTCAACATGCTGGAAAAATTCTCAAAATAAAAATATCCAATAAATTGACGGAAAGGAGTTTATCCTAAACAGCTTATGAACAAATTGTGACACCAATTATTAATGTGAAATAGATACGGGCAGATGTAAATAATGGGCGTTGAAAATTAATCTAGTCCAAAAACCAAATTTAAGTATTTTTATTCAACAGTAATTTTATATTATTCGAGTTTTAGGCTAAATCCAAGTAAACGCAATGCTCCTGCAACTATAAATGAAAATCTATTAACATAATTTAGAATGTGACATGTAAAATTTAAATGGATAAAAAAGTCCGAAAATCAATTTTAAGATTAAATTTCTTCTCATGAGTACCAATAATCCAAAAGTATGAGACAACTGCAGTGTTGAACTCAAACAATTTCCAACATACTTCTCGGAAAGTATTTCTTCAAGTGAACCAACAAGATTTCTTTGAAATTGTGCCGATTAGAATTTGAAAATATTTGTTTCCTGCGAATTGAAATTCTTAAGAATATTCGGAAATCATGCGTTTCGGGTTTTTCTTCTTTAAAAATTGACACAGGAAGCATTTCGTGAATAATAAATGCTGCAATATTTTTTATTCTCTCCTTTTTTCAACGTTGGAAGGTAGAAATTTTCAAAAGATCAGCTCCTGCCTCTCGGCATACCGAATTTCTACCGACTAAAACAACCTCTGTTTCCTGCAATCACTCTCTCCATAAATTTTCAGTAATTTTCCGTATTTAAATTTCAGCACATGGTACTTCCCAGACGATAAGGATCGGTATAAGGGATTGCCTTTTCATTCCCATTTTTCAATGCGAATATTTCGCAGATAACAATAAACATCTGTATCTATAGCTGCATTCCAAACTAATTAGATATAAGGTCTTCAAATAGGGACTTCCGAACTTTGACAATTGATAGCGGCCATACTGTTGAAGCTACATCTGTCAAATTGGCTGTCATTTATTCAGTCTGTTTTGCCACATCACCATGGACAGATTTAGCGTTCCACAGCACGTGCAAATGATAAAATTGTTTTATCAAAATCGGTGTCCTGTTCGGGCAACGTTCCGCACGCTTCGCCCATTTTGCGGTCGCCATAATCGTCGAGAGGACTATTCGCAGTGTGCTGGTAGATAAATTTGAGTCCATTGGTTTAGTAAACAATCAACCAATACGTCAACGAAACGCAAAATCTACCGAAAACATGGTCGCTGTCCATGAGAATAAGCGGGAGAATCCGAGGCAGTCGGTTTCGCGTCGCTCACAAGAACTCGGCCTTTCGCAGATCACAACTTGGCGATATTTGCGTCGTTATTTGGGCTTGCACCCGTACGAAATTCAACTGACCCAGGAGCTGAAGGTAAACGACCATAAAAAATGACGTGTGTTCGCTGAATGGACTCTTGAGCAGTTGGAAAATGATCCTAATTTTCATCGGAAAATCATCTTCAGCGATGAAGCCCATGGTATGACAACAAATAAAATTGTCGAATTTGGGACGATACCAATCTACATGAGATCCAAGAGAGTCCGGAAAAAGTTACTGCTTGGTGTGGATTTTGGATTTTGAGCTCGTGGAGTCATCGGTCCATTCTTCTTTCAGAACGACGTTGACCAGGCCATCGCCGTCAACGGCGAACGCTATAGGTCGATGATTACCAACTTCTTTTGGCCTGAATTAGATGATATGGACACCAACAACATGTGGTTTCAACAGGATGGCGCTTCGTGCCACATCGGACATTCTGCACGAGCGATTTGAAGGTATGGTCATCTCACGTGGAGGTGATGTGAACTGGCCACCGAGATCGTGCGATTGGATCCCGTTAGACTTTTCCTTGTGGGGTTTTGTTAAGTCGCAAGTCTATGCAAATAAGCCACAAACCACAGCGGCCCTCAAAGTCAACATAATAATTCATCTGATTTATGTGTCAAATTCATGAAAAATTGGACATTACGGATGCGCACCACCCAGAATAGCCGCGGCAGACATTTGAACGATGTAATATTCCGTACCCAATGACATCAAAAGGCCTTTTGAACGAATAAAAAAATTCAATGATATCCCACACATACTTTATTTTATTCAAATTTAAAAAATGAAAGTGCTTAATGAAAGACCTTGTATATACTTGTACGGTGGGACATTTGCGGGTTTCCTTTTGAAGTGTTCGTCATTTCGACATTAACAACAGTGGTTGTGCAAATGTCTATGTTGTTGAATCTTCAGTCCGAAGAGCCAGACAAACCAGAGATGTACGAATGCACTTGTAAATAAGAAACTCGTTCAAAATCCTTTCAGCTCTACAAGAATTGGTGGTATCATCTAAAGAATCACCTCGTCTTTGAATCTATAGACTACTATTTTTCACTTGCTGATTTTTATTCGTTCCATAATGTTGCTCATTGAAATGATGTGAAAACAGGATCATGATTTTTAATTCATGATGCCTCTCTTTCTGCTTAAACTCATTCTAAATCCCAATAGAATATCCAAAAATCAAAACGCATTTTCTTCTCAATTTTATTTTCTTGCATTATTGAAGTTCTTCGTGACCATAATGATTCATACCGTTAAGTTCACAATTGTTCAACAGCCATCATTGTAGTCAACAACCTTTATAAGACTTCAAGACAATCGAAAAGTTCCAATTAATGTCTTCATATTTAATTCAAGGCATAATCTTTCTGAGAATTTCAGTAAATACCATCATCCCTGTGTAGGTAGATCCTTCGCATAGTACTCTACACCGCAAAACTCAATGGAGGAGTTGTAACTCGCCCACGTGCTATGTATATACTTATGTGCCCAAAGGTAAAAATAGCCTTTTGTTTTCCACCCAGAGCCATGTCGGCACTCTTCAATTGCTGTAGGAATTGTAAAATGATAATGGAAAATATTTTTTAAGGTCACAGCTATGACTTTAATTCGTAGGAGTTCATCGAATCCTATCCTGACAGTCTCAGAAGCAGGTGAACAAGTCTGAGAAAAATGACATACGTTTGTGCGTATCCCAGCTGGATCCTGTCGTAGCGTCCCTGACATCCTGTCGTTGTACTTAAATCCCAAAAATAGGAGCGAGCTTCCACATAACAGATCTCGTAAGCAAGTGCTTGTCGTGTATGAGAATCCGGATAAAGACGATAATAGCTTCCGTGCGTAGGTTCGGATTTCCAAAAAGAGATAATAAGGATAATTTATGAAATCCGTGTGGTTTTTAGGTGGTTGCGCTCAAAGGATCGGAATGTTTATTTTTGGTATGTTTGTATGAAGATTTTCTAAGATAATTTGTTGCCTTTTTGATGGATGAAAGGAAACGTTTCAGTTGAAAAATGTTTGTAGAATATTTTTAGTTACGAAAACTCTGAAGCGACAAAGGATGTAATTTGAAGCTAATATGACTCCATATTTTACTGCGCGTCGTGAAATTTTGACGATATTCATTCCGATTGATTTTTTACGACGGAAATCAGTCTCCGGACTCGAATCCTTCTGAATAAATTTACAGTACCTATTTTGCTTTCACGCGGGAAAATTTGAGCAAACGTTCCATAATCCTCATTCGTTCTGAACATTAAGCAGCTTAAAAATGATTATACTGATTAGAAACAACATCATGCTCCATCAAAGCCTTGCGTAAACTAATAACACAAAATACCTTACCGTTTCAAAGGTATTAACCCGAAAATGATAGGTACTCATCCAAATGACGCTAAACATCATACGAATGTTACATAATCGTGTGTGCTCTTTTATCCGGATCATTACCATCCCCCTGGAAGCAATAATGCTCGGTCACGTGGAGCTAATCCATTATCACTCTCAGATGCACGCATCTTCACCCACCCATATCGCATGTGAGCGAATACAAGCTTGACAGTCAACCCCTTGTAATCTTCATTACACATTGCATTGCACTCCCATACAGTGTGGACCTCTCCAACTACCCCAGCCGTCGCAGATGACATCTTTTACTTTGTCCTGACCCACTTCGGAAACGCTCGTAAACGGATATGGGCGTGAACAAAGTAAATTTTATGAATTTCTTTATGTCCGTTATCTTCTTCCAGAAGGCATTCCTAAAAAGGATCCTTACGAAATTATGGGCTCGCACTCACGGCCTATCGTAAAGCAATATGGTGCAAGCATCGATAAGAAACAACATCGAAGGGCAATGAAATAAATCTCGAGTTCTTTGTTTTGTCCTTAAACTTGCGTTGAGGAGTCGATATGAGATAACACTCATTTTTCGGTGATGGATCAACTTTAATTGCCTTTTATTTTGAGTTCAAAACATGCATTGTTTATCTTTTGTGAATATTAACAGAAGATGCGCGCAAATGATGTTGAAAATCAGTGGGAAATTTGAAATGATGAATATAGCTTCCGGGTTTGCCTTAATTTTTTGAAAGAACTATTATGTTCATTGAAGAAAAGAATTAGGAAAATATGTCTATCGCACATTTACCTCTGATTTTCGGGCAATCTTACAAAGTACCATCATTGCTAACTTTCTTCGTGTGCGCTTAAAAAGTCTTCAAGTGCTTAAAAGGTCTTAGATGAAATGTAGGATATTAGAGCTCGTGAAGACAACCTGCCCTTACAATAATTCCTTACTCCAGCAGATCTCTTTTGCAGTGAAAATTCCTTCTGGAAAAATTTGTCCCCGTGTATTGAATCCACAATAGCGCAATTGATCGGTGCTTTCTATCCAGACGATGAAACGAGGGTATCAAAAACACCGCTGTCTGTGTCTGGCTTATGTATCAAAATGGAGATGACTAGTATAAGCGTGGTGGACCTAACCGCGCCCACTATGCGAGCTCGCACATGTTAGGACACAGAAAGGTGGTACCACACAGCACTATCGATGCCTGGTGAGTTTGACTGAAGTCGAGAGTCGTAGTTAGAAACTAAATTTTTCACGCCTAAATGCACGAGCGCTTTATGGTTTTCATTCCGGCACGAGTCAATGATTGTAATGTGACACCACATGCAACACAAGTATGGCGGTAATGCGCGTCATAAGTAAGAACAGTGACGAGAAATAAATCATGATGACATTTTTGTTATGATAGATTCACGAGAATTCAATGACCATTTTTTAGTCTTGATGAGTTTGGATTTTTTAGTGTTGTTTGAGAACTAGAACAGATCGATTCAGGTATATATGAAGTATCTGAATTTTAATTTTAAATTCGGAGTAATGATTGATATAATTGTATAGAACTGTACACAATAAGGTGTTTTGCAGAATAGAGAATTCAGTATCGAAAGATAATTGTATAAATTCTAATTGAAAAGATATTTAAACAGAAAAGTTCTCAATTAGACCCCAAACCGAGACCCTACTGTTTATATTCGCTTATAAATATGTTCTAAAAAAATTGCTAAAATATGGCAGACACTTCTATGCCATCATTCCTGTTGTGAAATCAGTATTCAAGATAAATTGTATGTGTAAAGAGCTTTGCACACTATACTCAATCATATCCCGTGTCTTAATAGAATCGACTTTCAGACAACTTTGCATGGTGATCCCGGCATCCAAGTTGGATGTCTGAATCGTCATGATCCATCATTGATTACAATATGGAACAGTGCAGGAAAATCCAATAAAAACTATTTTCAATTGAAATCGCAATGAAAATAGATTCTACTTTAAAATTTTCTCATTCGTAAAGTAAAACTGCTAATATTTAATCTTTTTCTACATTTATATTATTTTTGATTCAGCTTTAAAAAATGTTATCTTGGATATCAGAACTTTTTACAAAATGTTCCACTGAATGGAGAGTTTGTAAAACATTTTTCAGCGCCCAGTATGAGTGGGCGAATTCAACCCAAATCAATTAATTATGAACCACTTTTACTGCCTCATGATAATTCCAAAACGATTGTGTGGGCGTTGGATTCCCTGTATCAGGATACATAGGGACTAGAATTTTGTAATTCTCATGTTCATCTCACATTCTCGCAGTTTCACATCTTACCAACCCACATTCCTTGAAATCATCTAATTTTAATTCGAAACGACCCAATCGTAATCTGTAAGGACGCCCACGTAGCCAAACTCTTTTCTGAAAATAATTTCATATCTATTTTTGGTCAACCCAGTTAAATTACACCACATTCGAAGTCCTTTTCTTCCTTGTCGCCACTCATTCATGGCGCGGTAGTTTTTCATTCTTCCTTCTTATACATTAGCAGGAGCAGCAACAGCACGTTCTTTTCATCGAATTTAATTTCAAGGATACTGTGCTTGAGGCGATGATGCTGCAATTTCGTACACGTGGCCACCACTTCTATGGTCTCATTACGAAAGGACTCGGTTTTTGTGTGCGATAGTATCAATTTGTCGCAACGAAAAAGGACCTGAAATAGCCCAACCACCACGGATTGGGAGGGTTTTCCCCGATTGCTTGATTTCCGTCCACAATTGGCTTAACCTGATTTGGCTCGATGTACTTTATTGTTTTAAAGGATGTCTGCAAGGAATCGGGGAAGGTTCGAGCTAGCACGCGCTTTCTGACCCTATTGGCGTTATGAGGGGATGGTCATTAGTGTTGTTGAAGTGATTCTTGTCGCATTAATTATTTAAGATGACTTTTTGGAGGGAGTTGTGACAGGATATCAATGGGTAGCGCTGCTAGGTGACCAGTACTTCAAACTTTCATTGGTAATTTGGGAATAAGTGATTCCGTGTAGGTTTTAGAAAATGTTCAACTAAAACAATGTTGAGGATTGTTAGCTTTCCATCCTTGGCACAACAATGGTAACGCAACCAAATAGTACAAATGGCGTGAAGCTTCAACAATTCTTTCGTAGTGAAAAGTTTCGCTCTTCAAATGAGTTTCGTAAATTGCTTTGGGATTCGGTTGAATAAATCAAGTCTGTTCCTTTTTCAAAATACTACAACTATAAATATTTTCCGTCGAATTAATGGCTTCACAATTTCTGATTCGGAAAGACTCCACAGAGATTAAGGTGTCTAGACCAATCGATTGCATTCTATAAAAATTCTTCAGGAAATTGCTGTTGGATTCTTTCTAAGGACGAGCATTCCAAGAAATCCACTTGAATTACAGCCATGTAACTGCCAAATAACTGTCCTGAAATTCACTTTCAATAAGAAAAAGTTTGAAGGAAAAACAAGACAAAGTTCTAGCGAAAAATGAGTCAATATATAAGCAAAATGTGAGATCGCAACACGACAAAGTTAAAGTGTAAAATGCTTGAAATTTGCATATCCATATTCTTGCGTCGCGAACATCACAAAGGACGAAAAACGACCAGACAAAAAGTGACAACAATAATACTATCACAACAACAGTCGATTGAACCAAAAATTTCGTCGACACGTGTGTTTTCTTGAATATTTAACGACACCGTCTTCCTTTCCTGAATAACTTTGGATGCGCCCAATTTGATGGCAAAGGACCTTTATTGTATTTACAGCAGACAAAATCTGATATGCACACATTTCGACGTTCTATAAGATTAAACTGAGAACTTTTTATACACTTGGGAATATGTTGGAGCGAAGTCAATTTTATTGTCGGATAGAATGCGTTTTATTGGCGAATTAAGTTTTTATGGGAAATGGATTATCTACGCTTTTAGGATTGTTATCACCTTTTCGGCGAACATAAATATTTTATTGTTCTACATGAAAGTTTGTTAGACTTCCATGCATCGAAAACGAAAAGAGGACATTTAGATGCGTTTGTCTGTTGAAGTTGCTGGCAATAGTTCAATGCTCCCAAAATATGTTCAGGAGAAGTAGGCATTCGGAATAAATACGTAGCTTCACTAAATTTTGACTCCGTATTTTCTGGCTTATAAACCTTAAACAGGGATATTATCCATTGATTTTTAAAATTAAATTACACTCCATTCCAAGCAAAGACAGAAGTATTAAAGTGACCAGACATGCTAAAAACTGTTGCTCTGTTGCTCTGTTTCCAAGCAACATTTTTTCGAAAAATTATATCAACTCACTTTGAAGTAATCACAACGAACTTTTTGACTAAAAATCACTCTCGATTAAGGCAAATTCACAAAAAAAAAACTTTAGAATATTATCAAACGATTTCACGTAATATATTTTCTAGTTTTCAGGCGAAAATCATCTTTGAGCTCACTTTAAGGGGGCAGAATGGTATTTTTATTATTATTATTTTATTCGATAGTAGAACTCTTCAAGAGTATTCAGTTAAAATTGTAGTTCCATTGGAGCAAAACAAACGAAGATACAGGATTTTAAAACTCTGCTCTTCGACGCGCTATAAACTGTTTTTCTTTTTTTAAACGCGTTTTTCCAACACTCAGCTTTTTCAAAGTCGGCGAACGCTCTAACTCAAAATCTATTTATTTGATCCTTTTCAAATTTTGGACACTTATTCTGTACATAAATCACGAGGTAACCACCTCGAAACATTTTATTATTAATGATTATAATTTATTCAGTTTTTTATCATGGGCTAGAACCTCCTAGTCTAGTCAACAACTTCGTCTTCTAGTATGCTTGAAATATAACGAGCTTAACCCATCAACAAGCCTATCCGTGGTCGTGCTGTCTGGTGGCCCATGGTAAATGACAGCACCTGAAGAGGACGTCATCTGTCGTCCCGAAACCACACTTCCCATTTGATTATAATTTATTTTATAATAACAAATTTATCGATTTTTTCATAAAAAAAATTAAAACAATGCGATTTTTTTTACTTAGAATTGATATGTAAAATTGAAAAATCGTTAAAAAATATATCTCAACGTGTTCACCTCGGGAAACTCATAAACTAACGATATCCTTTTGATTTTTTGTCATCAGATGATCGAGTGATGAGTTATGCTGTGCACCGCAAAACTACTTTTTTTAGGTGTCCACGAACAATTTTCTATCAGTAGGTCAATAATCAATATTTTTCAACCAAAATTCCAGAGAATACTCTTGAATGATTATATTGTTATGTAATTTGTTCAGCAATAAATTTATATTTACAGTATTTTCAAAAAAAATCTTAAAAATATGGAAAAGTCGTGTTGTTGCTTTTTACCAAAAAGTGTCAGTGCACGACGTTGTGTACAAAGAACTGAAGAAGGTTGCAAGCAACCGAAATACGTATTTGAGGAAATACATACTGTTTTTGGTAAAAAGCAACAACACGACTTTTTCAATAATTTTGAAACACTATCAAAATACGCTCAAAGCACCCCAAATTAAAAATATGCTTAAAATATGTAAAACTATCCACACTCCCCCCTTAAACCTATCTTCGAAAGCAAATCATTGCAACCTCTGTAGGACTTTTTAGGAACTATGCTTAAATGTTGAGGCATTATTTTATACATATACAATTCCAGCCCCAACTAGAATCTAAATTTTTTGTAAATTTTTAAATCCTTTTTAAACAATTTTAGTTGCAAAAATGGTCAAAAAAAATGAAAAGTCCGATATTTTGTTTTTTTCACCCAAAATATTTAATTCTAGTTCCGGCCATATCCACCCACTTATATTTCAAAATGCCGTTGGATTTTTTTTGTTTCTGACTTACCTGACTGAAGATATCATGTCAGCCAGTTTTTAATAGAGCTCCATTATGACCGCCATTTTGTCGCTATGGTTGGGGAAAAATGTAAAAGTTTTTTTCGTAAATTTCGAGATCCACATTTTATTATAAAAAAGTTTCAAAACATTCTAATAAATATTTCCATAAATAAAAATTGTTGAAATTTCATGCAATAAATCCAGACTGTCTCCTTAAAAAAGTTCCACGAAAATCTTAAAGCTCAAGGTAATAAATTAAATTATTCGGGGCGGTCAGTTCTCAACATCAATGATGCTGCCTTGGCTCACCTTTCCACGGCCGACCGCGTGCGAGATCGCATCAAAGTCACAGTTAGGCCTTCCATGTTACAGCGGTAAATATCATACCATATAAATGGACTAAACTGAAAAGCTGCAAATCATCGTTTGACAAACTTATTGAATACGTCTTCCTGGACAATCCTATCAAGGAGATTAATGACAAGCTCTGTTGGTCTGCATAACCTCATCAGTTTGCGTGATAAAACTCTAGGATCTCCACGTTGCAAGTGATCGATTATATAATTTGGGCACACATCGCTCAGATATTGTTGTTACTGTAAGATAATCTAAGAAAAGAACTAAGACTCACTTGAGTTTCAATATATGTACTCCATCCTTTAGTCGCAGTCAATAAAGACCATATTGGAATCCTTTTAATCGACAGGACTAAAGTCTAACTCGCATTTTTATCTAACTTACAGTCGCAGTTTCAATTCAATTGTTTCAAAATTCTCTTCATTTACACTTAATCTATCCAGAGAACTGTTTTTGAGATCACAAGCGACTCGTATTTGTGAAATATCGGTGTAGTGAAATAGACTCCTGGATTATGTTCCGCGATACCCAAAACCGTAGGTTCTTAGCGTATAACAACGAAGTGACCCTGACAGAAATATTTTTTCTAGCAAGCATGGCAGTCAACGTATTAAATGGTGTGCGATACTTGGCTGGTGTCACTAAAGCAGCAACGAACCAGGGACACTGGTATTTTGGGCCCCTCACAAGGCAGTTCACTGCACTCGTTTCTCACCTCCCAACCTGCTTTCTGCTTTGAACTCCTCGTTCAGTTTGAAGATCGCATTGATAAGCCGTGAACTTACAATCTAGCACATGCGATTCCTCCCATTCAAATCCAAATCATTGCAGAACATGTTGTAGGAGTCCTCGATGGAACCCTATTTTTTTTAAAAGGATAATGCATTTGCTTCATTGTCAAATTTATCCATCAATTTTTGATCCCAGCAGATTAGTGGTCCCAGCATAAATAAACAACAATTTTTTAAGCTACATAGACTTGATATTTCCTTCACTTCCGAGTACTAGTTTTGACATTATTTAAAGAATCGGGAAGGAAAACAACCCTTGCTCTAATTAAGATATTTACTCAGATATGATTCATGGATCTGTTAGAGCTGGCACAAAACCTTTTATCATGATATCATCCACGATTTACGGGACATTTTTATGCAATGGCGTATCTCTGCAACGTGAACTATGACCTTAACATATTAATCTCGATAAACAACATGTTGTGTTGTTCAAGATGACCCACAACACAAAACGCAATTAAAATCTGCGATGTTTCACATCTCAAAGCACACAAACATGTTTTTCAATGAAAGTCTGTAGTGGAAGATATAAGCCAATCCTTCTTAGAGTCAATGAATTCATTGCTTCCTTATTTTCTTCATACATACATGTATGTAACTTTAAATGTGAATTGAGTGGACTATCAGAATAAACAATGGCACTGCATTAATTTTACGACTTGATTGGATAATTCTATTGTGCCTGCTGGCCATAAGCCATCCTCACGCTGCCCCAGTCAGCATGCTTTCAATACAGTGCTAAATCTTCCTCCAGCTGGATTCTATCTTTGTCAGGATATCCATAAGTGAGTCCATTTAGTGAACACATCCCATCGTACTTTATCACTTTTCCGACTAGTAAATCAGCGTTTCCTCACGAGTTTCGTTTAGTTTCCTTTGGCACTGAGCTAAGTAAACAGAATAATCCGCTGATGTATGTCTCCCACTTAACACTCCCTCCCACTTTCTCAACCCGCAGCATCTTGTTGCTGAGTATATTTCGTCAAATCCAGGAAACTTCCACACAATGCAATAGAAACCATAAAATGTTTATGTCCCGATCTCGCGTTTTGTTTGATTATTTGGTTTGCCCGAACGTGAATTGCGTTCAAGGTCATGTTTGTTTACCACAAATGGTGCAGAATATTTATACGAATGCCTTTTGTTTAAACGAATAATTATTCGCATGAAATATTTTCATATCGTTAGATTATGGCGCAATTTATGGGCCACGCGAGGCGGAAATATTTTACTGACTAATTATTACTTTTTTTGTGATGATTCAAATTGATTGCTATTTGCAAATTTATTCTGTATTCTTCACGAATGTTCGATGGAGACGTTATGCATTTTTCTGTGTAACGTCGCTTTTTTTCGAACCAATAAAAAAATGATCCTGATTTTGTAATTAATACTCGATTCATAAAACCCAGAATAATTTGCCTAATATATTCGCACAGGATAATTCTACGCTCATTTTCAAATCCCATTCAACCTTCCACGGAGGGAACTCTTGGCTTGATAAGTCGCTGATGCCGAACAGCTTGCGAAATTCGAACTGAAATTGGCATAATTGGATTGCAAAACCTCACGATTTGCATAACGACATGCAGCCCGACTAACAGCTAGCATTTCCACCCCTCACTAACTAAATTCAATGGGACATCTCAGATGACCAATTATGTAAATAAATTCCAATATAAACAAACTCTGAATTAGGCAGGATCCGTTGCCAAGGCAGTGAACTACTTAAAAAATAACGAACGCCATAGCCATGCCCCTCTTCCTATACGAGGAGGAGCTTCGATGGATGGATGGATGCCTCGTCACTTGTCCTAACAGCAATTTGAAGCATTTGATATCGTTTATTCGGGAAATTGTTATTATTATTATTCAATTTTCTCATACACATTTTTGTGTTTGATAGATTAAATTCCACGATGTGGAAAATATAGAGGATTTCCTTTCGAGGGTTCGGATTTCCTTGGAAAGGAAATGATCGACTAACGAACGTAATATGTTATGAAAAAGTTGTTATCATTTTTCTCTCTCTCAAAAAGATGAACAACAAACAAAACAAAAATCGTACAAAGGATGATTTCATGCATTGATTTTTTGGTGTATTTCGTTATTGGTTGATATTTTTCCTGAAGACGAACTTGCAGAAATATATTCCAAGATTTGTATGCAAACCTCCTTGTAGATTCCATACTCAAATATAGTTTCGTCTTTATTCATAATATGTGTACATATGTACGATATCTGTTCAAAAATTATCGCGAATTCTGTGTTTTTTCTAAAATTATTTATATATTCATAAATATCTACATATTTTGTTTCCTTCAAAATAATCCCAATCAGTCATTATACACTTGTGCGAACGTTTTTCCAATCCTCGAAGCACTTCAAAAAATATTTTTTTGTGATATTGTTCAGCTACTCCTTGGATGCCGTCTTTATCTCGTCAATCGTGACGTCCAAAGGCTTCACCATATACCACGTCAACATTCAAAATGCGTCCGCGCACTTAAAGCTGTTTTTCACACAAAATTTGGTACAGATTCTTTGATCCATTATTTCGAATAGCCAAAACACGTCCAAGCAAAGTAGCTGTCACAAATTAACTGAAGATTCAAAATGGCCGAACAAGTCAGCATAAGTGTGGGTTATGAGTACCAACGTAACGATTGAAAAATATCGAAAATCAAATACACGTAGCCCGCGGAAATTCAAAATTCGCGATACTTTTTGAACTGACCTCGTGCGTGAATAGGAAAACAATTTTGCGGATCTTGTATTCTTATGAGTTTGCCATTTCAGTGTGTTTCCGGAATGTGTTTTTGCATAGAAGCCGTGTAAACTCACCTTTTTTCCAGTTACGTTTGCCACGCCGCGCGGCCGATCATGTAAAAAAAGGTGCCTTAAACAATCTTCACTGAAAACGAGGATTATTTTAGGAGAGACTCAGAACTTTTCTGTCCCTGAAGACCCTCGGTAAATATTTCATAGACATAAACTCTTGCACTAAGGGCTGATTCGCTTTAAGTCTGACATGACTATATTTTTCCCCTTTCCTCTCAGCTCTAATTTATGAGTCAGATCTGACTATCTCCTATTGTTTAGCAACCAATAAGCGTCTGAAATTATTTCTTAGAATGCTGCAAATAAACGAAATAAAAGGGGTTGATTTGTAATTAGCATCCTGTAAAATATTCCAAAAGGATGAACCTAATTTGAATGACCCTGCAAAAAGCAGCAACCGTTCTTACTACTTTCGAATAATTAATAATAATTGTCAATCTTTTTTCCACTTTCCATGATAATTTATTGATGATTCATGATTTTGCGCCAACCTACTTCCATCGATTTAAATTTAAAATGGTGCTGAACTATAGAGTATCCTGCTCCATTCCTGGTCTCACGAATTCATAACACAATCCGAAAAGAATCTTTTCTTGAATCCTCCTGAAATATCTCTACATCACTTCCAATTATTCTCGATACCATCAGCTTCTCGTCATACTTAGACCTTCCTGTCTCGCGTTCAGAATAGGAAATTATCCGCAATCGAATAGACGATAAGAAATCGTACTTCAATCCTTGATTTTCTTTACGACACTCTGAAACCCGTATCCTTTCATTAGCGCAACTTATCTGCGAAAAAAGATATCATGACATATTAAATTTTTAAAGATTTCTAGGCAATATGGAAATAAGTGTTGATAGAGGTACTTTTAAAGGATCATATCGTTTTGCCTGCCGTGAATCGCAATTATTTTCACGCCGGCATCCTTATTTAGTTGAAGAATTTCTTTTACAACCTCCTCATCATATTTGCTTATTGCCAAGGATGATGGAGGCTTACAAGCACTGTAGATGGAACAGGAGCAAATAGATGTGTAAAGTAGGTTCTCATGTTTGCTGGATGAAAGTGCTGACGGCAATGTGGGAGAAATGCTGTTTGTTTTTTGTGAAATTTAGAAATTTTACTTTCAAATTATCTTTGAATCGAGGTTATTTCTTTCCCAAGATTTTTTTTAAATTGACAGGGGATATTCGTACCTGCGAACCATTTGTTTGGAATTTTTTTAAAGCCAAAAATAAAATAAAATCTTGGCACTTTCCACGATGAAATAGCATAATCACGCCTTCGTCCTTAAAATATGAACAGAATATCATTCAAATATGATTCGTTTTATTCCAGATTCGCTCTGTTCTTCATACTGCTCTTCTCGATTGCGTGGTTCATATATTTCATCACGAAAGGCACCTCCAGCGACTATTGGCGAACAATCGCCCTCTCGCTGGGACTCTTATTCTTAGGAACTATATTTACACTATTCATAACAAGGACCAATTTCTATAAATCAAATCGATTCATGGTTTCGGCATGCGTCGGTGTGACTATGTGCGCGGGATCACTCACTATCCTGGCGCTGACCGACAATGCGGTCAGTCCTCTAGGTCATTTTTCATTCTGCCTGGAGCTGATCCTGTTGATCTACACGGCGCTCCCGATGCGAGTCTGGACAGCGGCCGGGATCGCCATCAACTACTCGATCCTGTTCGAGTTACTCACGCATTTTGTGGGGAACAGTGCAATACACGGCTCGAATGCTGGCTTTTCATATAGGATCCTAATTTTAAGGATATTTTTACAAATTACTGTACATTTGGTGGGATTGCATGTGTTGATTATGAACATTGTTCGGATGCGGGGCACGTTCATGAAAGTTGGACAGAATCTGTTGGTCCGGCGACAGTTGGAGATGGAGAAGCAGCTCAAGGAGAAGATGATCCATTCGGTGATGCCACCCAAAGTGGCGGACATGCTGCTGAAAGAAGGGGGCGGTTTTGATCCCGACATGAACAACTCGGTGAGATTGACCCCAAACCACTTGAGGCCGCGTCCCTCGAACGACGTGAAGTCCTTGTTCCGCCCCTTCCATATGCACAGCATGTCGAACGTGAGTATCCTTTTTGCGGATATCGTTGGCTTCACCAAGATGTCGTCGACGAAGACGGCCGAGCAGCTGGTGGAGATCCTGAATGACCTGTTCGAACGCTTCGATGACTTGTGCGTCTTGAGTGGATGCGAGAAGATTTCGACGCTAGGCGATTGCTACTACTGCGTGAGTGGATGTCCTGAACCCAGGCCCGATCATGCTATTTGTTGTGTAGAAATGGGCCTGGGCATGATTGCAGCCATGCGTGCTTTCGACATGCAACGCCACGAGGGGGTGAAAATGCGAGTAGGTGTCCACACTGGGACAGTATTATGCGGCATTGTGGGGACGCGTCGCGTGAAGTTCGATGTGTGGAGTAATGATGTTTCGCTGGCAAACAAGTGAGTGCTCAACATCCTTCCTAAAGCGGTGTAAATAATTCTTCCTTCTTCCCAGGATGGAGTCAACAGGCAAACCGGAACAAGTTCATATATCAGAGGAGACGTGCAGCTTTTTAGGCGATGCATATTTCCTGGAGGAAGGCGATGAAGTCTTTGGTAAGCAGTGGAAATCAGTTTGTATGCTTCATTTTGTTTGCCTGCTAGTTGCTTCCTTCGCCTGAATCAGGGTTATTCTGCTAACCAACACATTCATGAATAATTTAGTAACCAATTTCGTTATTCAATTTCAGGCCACCGGACATATTTCGTGACCGGACGACGAAAAGATTTGTCAACATCTCGCAACAGTAGCGTAAGCCCTCTACCTCTTCACCTCGTCGTACCCTCGCCGGACAGCTTTGTGAATGGTGTGTCCTTATCGCAGAGTGCAACAAACATCTCGGCCATCCAACCGTCGGTGCCGCCTGCCTCCCCAGTCGGTCCTGTCTCGACATCCCTCAACCCGTCACCAGTACTCTCGATACGTCCTCGACTCGCCTCGCTCAGCATGAAAATCCGAAAGAAGTCTACCAATTGTCTAGTGGACGTGGAGAAAGGAAGTAGCGGAGCTATTAAACCAATAGTCAAGGAGCATCCGAAAATTATAGTTACTACCAAGTCACTCCCAGGCAGTTTGGACTCGGACCACGAGGAGGAAGGCTGCTGCCGCGGTGGAAACGGTAACACGTCCAACTCCAATCACAAGTCTAGTAATGAGGAAGATAGTAAAGCCGCCAAATACGCAGCCAAACTGAAGGGCTGGAAGGTTCCAAAGTTTTTGAAAAAGATCGAGGAACTGAAGAAAAGCGATTCTTCCGCAAAATCCAAACACACTGATGAAATACCGACTGTCGACCAAAACGGCTACCAGCAGCTGCCGGTGGTTATAGAGACTCCACGACCAAGTTGTCATACCCTAGAAATCCCCAACAGAACTCCAATTGCCACTCATAGTTTAAACCCATGCTCAGGACCCTCCAAGTCTCCGGAAGGAAGCTGCTGCTCTCCAGGACAACATTCCATGTTTGACGACATCATTGACATCCGCTCCTACATCTCACAGTCGAGGAGTGATATTTCCCCGTTCGGTCGATCAGGGAGCTACCGGTCGCAATGCGGTCGGTCAGCGGGAAACTCCGAGTCGCCAGTGGGACGGCCTAGAAGCTCCACAACCGTAGCTACCAAGAACGACCCACTACGCGTCTGCTCGAGCAATGGTCCTGTAGACTGTTTGAGCATCTGCCCGTCGGCAACCAGTAGGAAAGACTCGGGGATAAAAAGCAACAGCCGCAGGTCAAGTATCCAGCAGCAGATTTATGCTCTGAACCAATCGGCGATCTCGCAGCACAGAGTGTCGGGCTACTTCACCAGCTCCCAGTCAAGCCTAACCAACATTCCTGACGCCCAGCTCCCGCCGGTCCCCAGCAACAGCTCGTCGCAGAACCAGACCTTGGCATTGGCGTGCCTGCAGCAGCTGCGCAAACAATCCGACCTACAGCTGATCCGGTGCGTCCGTGACAACGCCAAGTCGCAGAGGAGCTACTTGGTGAAACCACCCCTGCGCTGGTTCAGCTTGTTCTTCAAGTCCGGCCAAATGGAGAAGGAGTTCCGGTCGAAGGCGCATCGGTTCGGCAGTGAAAATGAATCGGAAGGACCGCCCACGCTCGCGACTCCTCGCTACAACACTTACATCGACATATTCGTGGGCATCGTTGTATACCTGGCCATTTCAGGATCACTGTTCCTCATGACCCCGGCAACAGTGACGGCGGAGTTCCGGATATGGGTGCTCACCTTCGTGATCTTCACGGCGATCCAGTTCTTCGCTTTGTTCCTCTTCACGCGCCAAATGTGTCGGCGACACTCCATGAAGAGCAAGACGACGGTGGCTGGGAGCAGAGGCTCCTGCGCCGACAAGATATTCGAAGCGATCTCGAGCTGGTACCCGTGGCACATATGCCTGGCCGTCCTGATGTTTCTGCCCGTAAGTCTGATTATCATTAATTTCCTGATGCTGGACCTCAACCAAATCCAGGCATTCGAATACCACTACGGATTCCTCATATTCGTCTGCATCGTGCACTTCTGCAACTTCACGCAACTGAACTTCTGGATGCGGAACACGATGGCCCTCCTGGCGGGGATGTGCTTCGTCGGCATCGCAGTGTCCCAACTTACCGCCGATGCGATGCGGAACGACGATCTGGCCGATCTGGAAGGAGTGAACGGCACCAATCATTCGTCCACCACAGTTTCCTCGCTCACGGTCATACTGTCGCACTACGAGGACATCCAATGGTTCAAGGACTACCATGTCGAAATATACCTGGACTTGTTCCTCCTCCTGGTGCTGGTGTGGTTCCTGAATCGGGAATTTGAGATCGGCTACCGAACCACATTCTACGGCAGTGCGGTGGCCAACCAGGACAAGATCCGCGTGCAGAGCATGAAGAACCAAGCGGACATGCTCCTGCACAACATCATCCCGAAGCATGTGGCCGAGCAGCTCAAGAACACCGCCAAGTATTCCGAGAACCACCACGACATCGCCATCATCTTCGCGAGCATCGTCAACTTCAACGAAATGTACGACGAAAGCTATCTGGGCGGCAAAGAGTTCCTGCGAGTCCTGAACGAGCTGATCGGCGACTTCGACGAACTGTTGACCCGACCGGAATTCCGATGCGTCGAGAAGATCAAAACGATTGGCTCCACATTTATGGCGGCAAGCGGCCTGGATCCTTCGATTCGGGGCGAGAACGACGCCCACATCCACGCGCTCATGGAATTCTCGTTGGCCATGCAATCGGTGGTGGATGCCTTCAACAAGGATCTGCTCGAGTTCAATCTGATCCTTCGAATAGGCTTCAATATTGGCGACGTGACGGCCGGGGTGATCGGAACTAGCAAGTTGCACTATGATATTTGGGGTGATGCCGTGAACGTGGCGAGTAGGATGGATTCAACTGGCGTTCCAGGAAGGATTCAAGTCGGAAGCTATTGCCTGCCGTTTTTGGAGTCGAAGTTTGTGTTTGAGCCACGCGGCCAGGTGTATGTGAAGGGGAAGGATCATATGGAAGTGTGTTTGTTGAAGGAGCGAAGAGTGAATACAAGTGATGATTTGGAGGACGGGAAGCCGGACTAGACGAAGTAGACTTCGCGGAATGAAAGTGACGTGCGAGGATAAGTGTATTGTGACAATCTGTGTGTAGAGAATGTTAGATTGATTGCGTTGACGACAAGGACTATGGAATTCATATGGAAGCAATGTGAAGATGGGTTTCTAAATATGGTTTCTACCTTTTTGTTCGTCGTAAGGTTAACTTGTGTAACATTTTGGTGACCAACGTTTTGCTTTGGTCACTTCTTTGACCAACGGACATCATCAAGTGCTCATGAGTGTGTTTCCTCCAAATTTATGATCCGGATCTTTCGCTTCCCTCGAATAAAGCAGGTATCGTAATATATTTTTGACTAGAGTTCACAGAACTGGCTTCGTCGGTGAACACATCTGAAACCTTGTCAAACAAATTTTCCTCATAATTTATTTAAAAAAAAATTTCCCCCAAGGCCCTTATATTCTTCTTTTTGCCCCTCGAAAAGTTTTGCTAGTGCTTCGTCCACAAAGCGATTTTTGGTACTGATGACGCCCAAATAAACCCTTGATACTCATGATAATCGCTTCCATTGATCTCGGGTGAAAGGCAGCGTTCATCAGTTAGGCAGTCTTACAAGGAGGAGCCACGACTTTGTCCTTCCAGGTCTGGTTGAAATTTGACTCATAAGTGGAAGACGTTAAAAATATTCAATCCATAAAATATTAGACGGCACCAGCCCCGACTTTGAGAAAAAAACCTTTCAAGTATTAAGCGTCGCTTATCGATTAATAAGGTTTTATTATAGCCAAAAGCGGTGCAGTGTAGGAAGCAGCGCGCTTGACCCGCGGTCATAAGGTCGTGTGTTCGATTCCCGGCAGGTGTTGTTGTTATGTTTTAAAAGTAAAAACTAATTAATGAGCGGTTGAATAATTAAAAACTGTTGTAATCCAAACATAATCATAGCTGATGGTAGGATCATCTGTTGCTCGTAGAATCAACCCTCCGTCTTCTCCGTGTCGCATAGCCAATTTGGCCAAAAGCAATAAACCAGGGCGACGCCCATCGTATCTAGCCATAAATGCTATGGTGTTGAGTAATTATGGCATATAGTAAATACAGGGTCTGTCACCGATTTGATTAAAAAAAATTTATTGGTCAGATCTATTGGTCTACAACATTAAAAGTTTTTAAATTACTCTCCCGCATTAATACCGCGCCTCAGCGACATTTCCTGGCATCGAAGGCGTCACGGAAGGCCTCTTCCGCAATCTCCTTTAGAACCTTGGTGCGAGCCTCTTTGACCTTCTCAACTGTCCCGAAACGATAACCTTTCAACGGAGTTTTCAAGCGAGGGAACAGAAAAAAATCCGAAAGAAGCAGTCACACAAATTCGCAAGTTCCTGGCACGTTTCAACTCGGCGCAACTTTTGATCGTCCGTTAACACTTTCGGCACCATCCTCGCGCACACTTTTCGCAACTGTTCGTTATAATGTCTTGAACGGTACTTTTCGCGATGTTTAATATCTGTGCTACGAAACGAACAATAGAACGACGATCTGAATTCAAAAGGTCTTTCACACGCGTCACATTGTCGTCAGTGGTTGACGTCAATGGCCGTCCAGCGCGCGCTTCACCGCCAACTTCTTCACGACCTTCTAAAAATGCTTTGTGCCACCGAAGAAGAAGAATCATTGCCAAAGGCTTTCTTTATCATTGAAAAAGTTGCCACTGCTGACTTTCCGTGTTTTATGCAAAACTTGATAGCAATCTTTTGTTCCAGCGAGCGCTGCATTTTGACTTGCACGGTATACAAAAACGAGTTCCACATAAAATTGTGTCCTTACTCTCCGGATGGTCACAAAATACTGAGCGACCGCTTGTTGGAAAGCTGTTTTTGCTCTATTGAAACAAACCGGTTTTATGACGTTACGGCGTAAAGCCGCTTTACAATCAAGTCAGTGACTTTCCTGACATATACCCTGTATTTGCTGGAAGTCTACAAGGATCTGATGCATATTATTCTTCGTTTTTTTCTATCACCTTCGTAATCATCATTCTACTTTCTCATATGCACTTTCAATTGTTCTTCAACATTAAAACACAAACAGCAACTTTTTACCACAGAAATAGCACAATGGCCACTTTTAAATGACTGATACGATCAAAATGGCGAACATCGTTCGAATTAAAATGGTCGCCAACTGTGCTTGCGCGCCAAGCAAATTTGAATAATTCAATAGAATATCGTTGCAAGCAAATCCTTGCTACCATATGAATCCATAATCCACAAACAACAAAAAAACATGCAGTCGAAAATATGATCAGAAGCTGTAAACTTGCCTCACCTCCTTTTGAATGTTAATTATTATGAACACAAACATATATTTATAATAATATTTATAGAGAAAATGTTGTCTCCGCTGTTAACTAAATTAAAAAGAAAGAAAGAAAATAGATTTATACTCAAAAAGAACAGTCCATAATAATATTATTCATTTTGATTTTTAAAAAAAATAATGACTACTGTTGTAAAATAGAATAAATTCAAATGCAGCTAAAATTAATAGAAAGTCATTTGAAAAAAAATTGTTTTATAAGCATTAGACGATAAGCAAATTGAAATCCTATTTAATGTTTCCGATCAATGTTGATATTTATATAAGATATTAAAATTTAAGATATAATTTCACAGTGAAACAAAACAAAACAAAATGAAAGAATTCCATTTTAATGCTTTTCTACTGACTATCTAAGATTAATAATTATTAATTCTCCTTGATTGTGATATTAATAAAGTTCAGCTTTTGTAGATGTTTGGTTTATTTTTTAATTTATAACAATAGGAAATGTTTTAATGTTTATATTCGATTTTAATTGACGGAATGTGTTTTCTGAAGCTCAAGATAGTTTGTTTGATGATGGAAACATTGTATTAAAATATTGCTGTTGATATTAAATTAGAGCAGAATATTTGCCAATTGTTTTTACTGTGTTTGAACTAGGATTGATGTATTTAAAAGCTCTTAAATTAATTTTGGATTTGTTTTCATTTATCATAACTATTTTATTAAAGACAAAAATATGTTTCAAAACAAATGGAACCCCTTGAAAATTCTCAAAAAAGTGTCTCGGAGCCATTGAAGTCAATATCCCTAATTTCACGATCCAAATCCTTTACAAACTCTTAAAAATCCTAGTGAAAAAATATTGTAGAGAACTAAAAAAACTGGCATTTGGCGAATGTGGCAAACTCCAAAACTATTGCTCATCATTATTATATTTATTCCATTTTAAAATACATTGAAATCAAATGATATTTTCAACGAAATAAAAAATACTGAATACCCAATTGTAAAATACTGAACGACACACAAACAAATGATTTCCAACAAACATGAAATGTATGGTCCAATTTTTTTAACACTCACATGTAAGCTAAACTGAAATATGTATTTTATAATAGAACTCCAGGCTTTCAAAAGAAAAATCCTGTCTTTAGTGCATAAACGTCTGTCTCTGCAAGGAAAGTATTTTTTTATGAATCTAAGGGAAAAATTGTCGGACAGATTTGTATGCAATTTAAAATAAATTGTTAAATTTTCTACCTTCACCAAAACAAAATCCAAAATAACGAAAAATTCGTTCTTTTGGAAAGAAATTCAACCAATCAAAGTCTAAAAATTGCGAACAAACTAAACAATTAGATTTAAAGTACCTAATTGAACAAATGTGTGTGTGTAACATAAAGATGCATATGTGTATTTAGCAACCATTCACGACTATTAGAGATGAACCTACATATATATATATATATATATGTCATACTTATTTATATCAAATGGCGAGTGTATGAAATCATTGAAAGAGATTGCAAAGAAAGCTGACTGTGTACCAAAAAGAAAGGAACCCGCGTCGCATGTCCACAACAACCTCTATGTGTGTATGTTTGCACTTCGCACACTATGAAAAAAAAGATAGATATAATTCTATATTTACAAAATGTTCTTAAGTGCCTTTTTTTCTTCAGTGAAATAATTCTCTATAAAAAAAACAACAGCAACATACATACACACATTGAGTGTCGTCGGCGTGCGAATGTTTTTAAAAGAAATGTTAAGAAAATTAGTGGCAACGGAATGTTAACAATTGAAATGATATTAATGTATAGATGTATGTATGTAATACATAATATAAACCGATTGTCTATTGTAAATAATTGAGAGAAATCAAATGTTTTAGCATAGTGTCGCTTATGTGAAGAAGAAAAAACCTACTAAAAATTAGCCGTTACTTGTATAAATGTATGCCTTCTACGAAGCCTATAAGATATCTTGATGAAACAAACAATTAAATAATTTTAATATTTATGGAAATTCGTTTTATTTATTCACGAACGTCGGTCTAGTTTCATACAGATTTGTTGGCTACTTTTTTTAAATTTTGATTGTTGATTTGATAATATTGTTGTAATGGCGCACGACATGGACAACAAAAACAATAAAATTCACTTTGGTTCGCTCAGAAGCGGCGACCCCCCACTCCAACCATGTCGACTTGAAAATCAGCTCACATCGCTCGAATCAGGGTTCGGCAGCTATCCGACTGATTTTTGGCTGAGAACCGTTATCGGATCGGGAGTTGGGTTGCTGGGAAGACAAAAGAGTGAGTGTTCGTTGTCAGCTACCCGGATGGGAAAATTCGAGAACAAAGAGGTTAAAAACGGGGAGTCGGATTTTGGAAGCAAACGAGCCAGGTCATGCGTCGGTAATTTAGTCATGGATATTTTTAAGAATCTGATATTGTTTTGGGTGTCGAGCAGCCGTGTGAAAAAGTTGATGTCTTGTATTTTTTTGGTTGTCCATAATCGCGTGAAAACGTTGCGAGAAAAAGTCGCGAAAAGGAATGGTGACGAAAAGGGAGTGCTTTGTCAAATAGTATACACGTGTGTGAATCAAGCAAAAATATTAACATGATAGCAAACATCCGAAGGATTCTGATTAAAAATAATTGCAACAGTGTACTGCTCCTTATTGGCAAGTGTTACGAAACTGCTTTAAAGCAGAAAATATACATGAATTAGTGATCGGTGAGGACAGCACGTGCTCAACTGTAAGTTACAGAACTTTGGGTGATCATCACTCTTGTAATAGAAATTCGAATTAATTGTGAGATGGTGGTCAGAGAATAAGCAACGCATATGAATTACTACAACGAAAAGCCAGTGGAAAAAAAACATATATTCCAAACGAGAAAACATGTTGGTTTTTAAATTGCAAAAAAAAATGAATTATCAAAGGATTAATGGATAGCTCTTTTATTGTATTATAGGCAAATTTTATCCTATACTCATACATTAATCAGCCAATTATTCTAAGGTCATTTATATTAGTGATACGACAAAAAAATGTTATGCATTGCTCTTTACATTTATCAAAAAAAAAATAGTGCCTGACAAATGTTATAATATTAAAGAAACTTTATGCTCGATTACACGAATATTTTTGGCTTGAAAGTTGACTTGAATAATTACTATTGATCTAAGGTCGCAGTATCTTTTCTTTTTGTTTGAACTAAATATTTAATTTGAGCGAGCTAATTTCTTTCATGTCGTACCATAATTGGTTAAGTATTGCAAGCACAGATCATTGTTGAGCAGTTATAAGTTGTAACGAAAAAGGTCAGTATTTATTTATTGCAGATAAAGTAAATTTATTGAAATATATATAGTATTATTATCATTGAAAAAATAATATAAACAACTCAATTTAGCACCAGCGTTGAAGTCGCTCGTCGTGATTAATATAAAAAAAAAAGATGGATTAATCAGTGAGAGTTTTCCCAAGGTTCCTTCCTTCTTCTTACTTACAGGAACAGGGCTCACCTCGGCTGAGGTAAGTTTTGGTGGGCCTAGCGCAAACACAACACATGCGGACACTCAAGCGCTAGGCCATGGTAGGGCGGGCCCAGGCAGCGACATCTGCGCCTGGCGAGTTACGCTGAAGTTCGTTTTTCTAACCGGAAGTTGTACGGCCTCCCGAGAGATTGTTTTGTACGCGGTAGTCTTTCGTTGTTTTTTTGAGTACTTTCGGAATTTCACACTTACTATTAGATCGAAGTAACGTAAAGGAATTTTAAACTTTCGGTTAGGTCTTAAACGCGGTATTATCTCGGTATGCGCAGAAGAATTTCTTGGTAAGGTAGCGTAGGCGGTGTAACCTCACAAGATGTACAATATGATTTGTTTTTTTGTAGATTTTTTGTCGGTACGTAATTGAGGAAATCGATGGCTGAATCTCTGGAAATGAGATTCGAGACTGATCTTAAAAAACGCACCCACGACAGTAGGCGCCGATCTGAGCTTGCCTGCCAGCAGCCATCACTCTAGCTAGGTAGATGCCGAATTAGTCTCAACGGCAAAAGGATTCGTTGCCTCGTCCCCGAAGTCAACGAGACGAAAGTCTTCATGTATTTATGCTACGAAAATTCGTAGCGATTTCGTTCGCTAAAGTCAAACATTTCATTACGATGTCATGAGATCTCCATCGCCCTGAAATGGGTTAAACATCCTATTACATCCCACCAGATCTAGAAGTTCCGCTATAGCTTTTTGGAAGATGGTGGTTCGAATACACTACCCAAATAGTTCTACAGCATTCTAAGCATTGCGAGAGCTCCTATCGCGATCATGAAATTCGAGACCTTCACAACCGTCCTATAAAAGTGAATGGGCCACGTCGAAAAGCAAGTGAGATTTGAGCCACGACTGAGGAAAGCTGCTCGAGTTATTGTTAAAGGTACAGCGCGGCGAACGAACTTAATATTGCAGAAACAATGGATTCTAAGTTTAATCGTAGAATGAATTAAAACGTTGAAGATGAGTGTATGTGTATCGAATAATTGACGCGTTATATTTTGAAAAACAATTGTGAATTTAATTATTGACGACTAAATTAGTGTATCGTGTTAGTGTTGTAGTATATTGATATTCACATCACTTTTCTCACGACAATCCATCAATTAAACAATCCAACCTACTTTCCCGATTTCACACGATTTATCCCGGAACCAGTCATTATTTTACATAATCATTTCCCAGGCATTATGAACTCATTAGTGAGACCTTAATGCACGCCCTAATTAAGCCACAACCATGCATATGACATTTCAACATTAACATAGGGCGACATAGCGTCTGCTCTACATATATCTAGATATTGCATCTCGACGATAGCAACGGCCACCAAAGTTTATTGTGCCACAGGAAATACTGAACACACGACTCCATTCAAAATTGAATTTGAAGACTCAAGTTTTGAGTGGGTCATGGTTTAAGCAATTAATTTTAGTGTAAGAAATTTTTTTCTCGATTTATTGATTGGTAAAATTATGTCAAGAAGTCCTGTAAGAAAAGAAGTATCCAAAATATTGTAAAATATAAAGTAAGGAATCCATCCACAAGGATTCATTCAGTTTCTTTCTGAACTAGATTTTGGAGAACGCAGGTTCAATATGTTATGCATACAGAGGCAAAAAAGGTAACTGAGTATATATACACACCGACAAAATTTAACTATGAACTCTATGAACAGCACATTTAATTGGAATGCCACACTACTAGTACGCAGAGATCCATCTCGCTGATATTCTTTTCAGAATACATGTTTTAAATGTTAAGTCAACCACAAAGTGACGGTGCCAAATAAGATTATAATACAGTTTAGCACACCGGATCCTGCATAGAAAAAATACACCATAAGAAAAATCCAGGGTTCCCTCCGCTCCTGGGGCTTTCATCGTGCTACTGAGGAGATCAAAGAGGAAACAGAAATTAGCTATTCCATTTTCTAAGTATGAATACATTTTTATTTTTGTTTTTGTCAATTTTGTCAGTAAAGAAATATTTTTTTGGTTTTAATTATAGTAAATTTTTATAAATAAACGTGGTTATCCCTGGGACTTTTATCAGAACTTTTACCAAAAACCGTCAGCCACTCAGGTTAGTCCTACACTTATGCGGACAGCAAAGTTTTAACATGAAATTCATGTGATTTGCGTTTTTAGATGAAATAAATAAAAATAAAATACAACACAGTTAAATTTACAATTTCTTTTATTGTTCGTAAATAAATGTTCAACAGTATCCACGAGAAGAAAACAAACAAAATTTACAAAATTGCCAACCTTTACAATAATCACCGCTACATCATTGTCACTGTCTGAAATGCTGTTCACTTTACAAAAATAATAATTTATAAAGATTTCTTATTATTTCCATCACTATCATCATCATAATTAATTATTAACTAACAACTAAGCCTAGTTTGCCCGGAGTCAAGGATCACTACTGAGAATATCTTTTAGTATGGAACTGGAATTTCTACTGGGTGCAAATTGCTCGAGGAAGCTTTCGTTTAGCAGGATCGGTTGCACGCCGGTCGTCGCGGAAGGATTTGAACTGGTGCTGTGCTGCGAAAGTCGTCGTGCTGGCTGCGCTCCACTGCCCATCGATGCTGTCGAGAGGCGTCTGGGATCCGCACCCATTTGCGGCAGATTGGGCAGATTCGGACGCGGTTGCGATTCCTTCTCGAGGAAATTCACAAAGGCTTGGGCAAGACTGTCTTTACTTTGGTCGCCTGCAGATCAAATTAGTGTGAAATACAGTGTTGATGAATTTTCAAATGAAATAACGAAAGTTGGATCATTTTTTTATGTAGAATTACATTCATCAGAAGCTTACCTCCTGTCTGACCCCCGCCTCCTTGCAAAAATCCAGTCAACCATCCACCTTGCGTCTTATTCAGCCCCACGCGATCCGTTTCGGTTGCATTAAAGTCCAAAACGGTTGTGATTAGTTTCAGTATTTGATTCTTGTCGTTCGGATTCGCGCTGACAATGTAGCCGATGAGCAGACTTTTGACTAGATTCTTTTCCACCTTGTCCGCTTGGTTTTCTTGCGTCCGCTGCAGTTTCTCCTCGAGACTATTGATTTTCTCTTCTTTTCTCGCAGCTAAAAATGAAAGTTTTAAATTAGTTAATTGTATTAAAAAATGGTTTTTGGAATTATTAACGGATACACATCTATGAAAAGAACATATCCATCAACTGTTATGCAAGCATTATATTTTGGCTCCTACAATAAATCGGAACGTTTTCACTTATCAATGCTGTTGCAGAAGATTAGAGGATCTAGTTGAACTAACTACCCCGAGGCCGAACACTGAGGAGACAAATTTTTCACAAATATATGAAATCTAGCTGCTAACAATATTGACTCAGTTTCAAGCGAATCGCATCGTATTTTTTGCAATTGGTTGCGATAAACTGCCCGGCAAAAAATTTGCCAAGGCCGCACACACGCCATTATCTAGTCGTGCCATAAATACTGATAAAACTGTAAATGCGGCTCTTACGGATGATAGCTCGCAGGTAGCTAATTGCGATGTTGGTAGTCCTGATTGTTGACATATGCTCTAAAAACGCGCCAAATCTTATCAGTGTAGCTTGAGCCGTTACGATGGAGTGATCTAGCAAAGAGAACCGCGTCGCTGTGATTGCGGCTGAATTCCGAAACACTAAAGCCATTAAAAATCACGCGTGTTTTTGGGTATCGAATCATAGCGTTATTCATTGATACTGGAGATGTAATAGACCGTAAAAGCTCCGGCAGACCTCGCTCGGCTCGTAAGCCACAAGCCATCAACGCTGTAAGGTCCAGAATCGCAACCCCAATCAGAAATTCATGTCTCGTGAAATGAATATTGCGCCGAGAACCATGAGTCGTATCATCAAAAACGACTTGGGGCTTGCAGCTTTCAGAAGACAAACAGGACACAGACTCAATGCCGCTTTGAAACGAAATAAGGTGGAAAAGCCGAACCATATTTGAAAATAAAGGAAGGGTTTTCCAACAAGACTTTGCACCTGCCCACAAGGCGAAAACCACACAAGAGTGGCTGGGGAACCATGTACTAGAGTTTATCAGCGTTAATTTGTGACCATCAGCCAGTCTCGGTCTTAGTCCCCTCGACTACAAATTGTGGTCAATATTAGAGAATATGGTCTGTAAAAAAACGTCACCACAACCTGGAGCCGTTAAAACAGGCGTTGAAAAAAGCTGTGGACAATTTCTCGATGGAAGTCATGCGAGAATCAATAGACCAGTGACCTGACAGACTTCGGCGCTGTATTCAAGCAAAAAGCGGCCATTTTGAATAATTTCTTTTTTATTATGTAGTGTGTTGGTTTTACAATAAAAAAAATTGAAATCCAACAAGTAGTTTCATTATTATAGTTAAAACATCTTGTATCAATATGTATGGCACGACTAGGTATAATAATTATTCATTCAATTTTTAATGGATGCATGTCATCCCTTCCATTTCTTTTCGCTTCGTATTGGAATCGAAAAATAGATATTATTCGGTTAACATAAATAATAGTCAGTGTATTTTGTCAGGACAGTTTAAGCTCTCGGTTTGAATTTTTAAAGTTGTCTCTAAGATCTCGGGAGAAAAAAATTTACATTTCAGTTTAAAATGGATTAAGCGAACCATCGAAGGTGCGTGAATCCCTTCCATTTCTTTTGTCTTTGTTATATTACCGCAGGTATTCATAGGGTGAAAGAACGATGCACAACGGCCATGCTAAGTTCAAAGCAGCTCAATTTCAGTTCGAAAAATTGCCAACAGGGAAACATTCAAGGGACGTGAGCAACGCACAGGTGTCTAAAGACTTCCGAAGAAACGTCATGCTGACAGTTTAGTGAACTTGTCAGGAAGTCATATACCCTTTTACTTGCGAACTGATTGATCAAAAAAATCTAAAAATTATTCTCCTGAAAATTAATCAAATCATATAAAATTGCGCCGAAAAGAGGTACCATTAGTGAATGGACAAACACACGGCAGCATGTGTTGCAGATCTATGAGCTATGAAGTTATGATGTCACCCACTATATTTCGCCAACGGATTGCTATCTATTCTGACCCTTACCAAGGAGAAGGCACGACCTCGTCCTCTCAGATCTGGATGAAATTTGGCACATAAGTAGAAGACGTCAAGGATATTCGATACTTAAAATATTGGACCTCAACAACCTCCCCCCCCCCCCAATTTTGAGAAAAATGCCTTTAAAGTTTTCAGCGATGCCTATTTATTGGAAGGAGACGCAGGATTGATTCTAGGAACAAAGGATGATCCTACCATTGGCTATGATTTTGCTTCGATTACAACAGTTTTTAATAATCCATCCGTTCAACAAGGAGTTTTTAGTATAACTTACATATCTAAATGATCGAACAATTTGCTGATTTCTAAAAATAAATGTATTTGATGTTGAACATTGCTGATTTACCTTAAACTAATCACATGCAGGATTCTCAAAAAAAAAGAAAAACAATACCGATCGGAAATCGAACCCACAATCTCATGATCGCGGACTAGTCGCGCTGCTTCCTACATTACACCGCTTCTGTCAGACGTAAAAACAATATAAATAAATAGGCATCGCTGAAAGCTTTAAAGGCTTTTTCCTCAAAATCGAGGGAACGGGGGTTGGCTGCAATCTAATACTTTAAGGATCGAATATCCTTGACGTCTTCTACTTATGTGTCAAATTTCATCCAGATTTGAGAAGACAAGGCCGTGCCTTCTCCTTGTTAGATAGATTTACGAAAAACCCCAATGGAAGATAACAAACTATTTTTTTTTTGATCGTCGAGCAGTTTATCTAGGATAAGAGCAAAAAAAATTCCATTGTGACATTTGCTCAGTAGAAAATCGATAGCTGGAATGCAAAGATTTCAGAATTGCCTATTTCAATTTACAAAAATGTTTTAAAGAGCAGTAAACTATAAGTTCTACATTAAAGATCTCAAATGTCAGACAGTCTAATCTTTGGAGTAAATTTATTAATTGTTTCTATTTAATTTCACAAAATTTTAGGTAGTTGAGAAGCAGACATTTGTATAAATTAAATCACAAAAACAAAATTAACGAGTTTGATATTTCGGGCGACCTTAAATCGACATATAGTCTAAAGTTTCATCTGATTTTAAATTTTCTAATATTTATCACAAGTCATACCAAGTTGGCTAACTCATTTTCACTAGAAAACAGTTCCACCAATATTTATCAAACCATCACAAATATCAACACGACAAAAAGTAACTATGAGTCGACATGCACATAGTGAATCGCCTGAAAACAATATTTGTCAATGTTCTTAAATCTAATTTAAATATTCGCAAAATTAGATGTTTTATCATTATTATTATTATTTCAAATTACATGCAGCATTCTCGTCACCACGAAGAGAGCATTACAAAAGCACTGGTCCAAACTAGAATGACAAAACCAGTACCTAATATAATACTCAATTCAAGGTGCGAATTTCCAAGTTAGCAATTTTAGCATGCCTCATCACAGGACCATGCCAATTGGTTATAAAAATTTCATTTCGATATTATTTGATTGTATTATTTGGTTTTTCGGTTTAGTTCTTTTGCATTGCATTCTTTCACAAACAACTGTACAAATTGCACATTCCTTTCAAACGCTCGTATGTACCTGAAAATAGTTGATTTTCAATCGCAATTCTATTTTTTTTTTTGAAGCTGAACAGAAAAGTGAATATGTGGAAGTTGAACAAGCGAAGCTTGATATCACTTTATATTTTTTTATTTTTAACAAGGATATTTGCAAGTGCAAGGTTCTATGTACAATATCAAAAACGTTAAGTATATTAATTTTTCTTAAGTAATCCATATATTCTCTTCTCAATGGAAAGTTCATTTCAAACACACAAACTGATTATTTGATACAAAAAAATATATATATGGCTTCAACAAAATCATTCAAACAAGCTTTGAAAAAACATAATATACTCGAAAACATAATATGTACGTATATATGTATTTAAAATCAACTCAATTCGAAGACAGCAACGACTATAAGGTAGTCTCAATATGTACTGTGGGCCGCAAAAAACATGACCACAATAACAATTTGAGATTGCTCTATAGGTCGTCACCCGAAGCAACATAAAAGTTAAGATTGTAACACGAGTGGGAAATTATATTTCAAAAAAAAACATTTAAAATAATCTTAAAAAATCATGTTTCGAAATCACATTTGATCATCTTAAATACGAGGAAATCAATTTGTAGAAAATTGTAGACAAATAATGGTGATTTAATTTGTGCTATTTACTATTTATTATATACAAAAGAACATGTGAACCCGTAAAAAATAAATAAACCCACTTGAGTGGTAAATATTTGTACAGAAGCCACAACCAAATTTAGGAAACATATAAGAAACCGAGATTTATTAAATATTGAGTTGAGTTCGCCGCTTTTTCTCTGTTGATGGTATAGTAATGTTTGATAATCTCTACGCCTCTGGCGGCAAAGGAAAGCAACATTCGCCAGAGGGACACAGCGTCCCTAGCACACAGCGACCCTAGCGCAATTTTAAGCAACTGCCATCGAGAATATAGCTTCCGCCATTCCCGCCATACGTAACATTCCATTTGACATATTTTACCTGAGTATTGTGTTACTGACTGTTATTTACTGTTAGTCTGTTAGCTCTGGACAGCGCTTCAACGAGGAATCTTGTGGGTTTACTGTCGGGCCATATGAACATGAAAGGACAATCTGGCTCCTAGTTAGCGACTTATATCGTAGCTACGGCGACGAAGAGAAAACAGAGTCAGTAGAGCATCTTTTGTGCAAATGTCCGTCTTTAGCTGCTAGGAGGCATTAGGCATTAGGCATTTTCGAGGAGCTGAGTGAGCTAACTAACATAGAACCAGATTTTTCTAAGAAATCAGGATGATTCATTGAAGACATCAGAAGGTTTCCACGTATACAGGTCACAATGGACCGAAGACGGACTAAATGAAGCGGAAGCCGTTTAGGCTAAGCACCCGCATAACCTAACCTGCTTGGTGTTATTTTATTGGGTGTATGCATTGAAAACCGAACTTTTACAACAGATGGCCCCGCTAAAACATGCGCTGTAACATTCCAATGACATATATGTATGTGTATGTCATTTTGAAGCAGTCAGCTGTCAAGGCCACAAAGACAATTTGCTAACATTGTGTGCGCATAAAATCTTTAACCTCATGGAAAACTTCGAAAATTGGCGAAAAAACAGCATTTGCGGGAAGTATTGTCGGGATACTTTTTTGCCAAGAAAACTTTTGCCGCAAGCCATCGTTTGTTGGTGGATGTTTATGGCGACGATGCTCTATCTAGAACACAGTCTTTTGATTGGTTTAAACGCTTCGAAAGTGGCGATCTCGACATCAAGGACAAATAGCGCCCTGGTCAAGGGGAAAAAAATGAAGATGAAGAATTAGAGACCCTGCTCAGTGAAGACTCATGCTAAATGCAAGATGAGCTCGCAAAAGCATTAGGCGTGACACAGTAAACAACCTCCATGCGTTTGAAAGTGTTAGGGTTCATCCAAAAGGTAGGAAATTGGCTGCTACACGAACTGAAGCCAAGAGATGTCGAAAGGCGATTTGGCATGTATGAAATGCACCTTGAACGCTACAAAAGAAAATCGTTTTTGCATCGAATTATTATTGGCGACAAAAAATGAATACATTATGACAACCCGAAGCGAAAGAAAACGTATTTGAAGCCCGGCCAACCAGGAACAGCGATGTCAAAGCCGTCAGTATTTGATGGAATCATAAGGGACCAATCCACTACGAGTTGCTGAAGTCAGGTGAAACCATTACGGAACAGCTTTACCGACAACAATTGATTCGTTTGAAGCTAGCATTGGCAGAAAAACGGCCGGAATCTGCGACCAGACACGAGTCTGTAATTTTCCATCATGACAATGGTTGACCACACGTTGCTACACCGGCCAAAAATTACCTGGACAATAGTGGCTGGGAAGGTTTACCTCACCCGCCATATTCCCCAGACCTGGCGTCATCCGACTACCATTTATTCCGTTCGATGCAAAACGCCCTCACTGGAATACGCTTGACTTCTGAGCAAGGTATCAAAAATTGGCTTAATTCGTTCTTGGCCTCAAAGGACGTATCCTTTTTCCGACGCGGAATTCATTTGCTACCAGAGTGGTGGGAAAAAGTGATCGCACGCGATGGACAATATTTTTAATAACATGTAAATTCATTATTTAATTAAAATAAAGCATTATTTTCATCCAAAAAAGTTCGGTTTTAAATGTATACACCCAATATATGAAATGGGTTCATAAAATCGATAAAACTGGGATTTTAATTGTATTCTGAACAACTGTTCAACAATATTTAAAAAAACTCAATCCAAGCAGTTGAAAAAAAGGACGACTTTAAAGCTTGCAAATTTCATCGTAGACTAAGTAAAAGAACTCCTTGTTTGGTTTGCAATAGTTTTAGCTGCTGCAATCTTGTTTTAACCTGACCCAAATGGGATTGTATTTGCTGCATTGTATAAAGCAAGGAATTGACTAGAACTTTTCTAGCCAAAAAAAACGAAAATTTAAACACTAACTAAATACAAATGTACAAAACGAAAAGCTGGATTATTCAAAAATGATTCAAAGTAGATAATTATCAGTTAATCAAATTTTACAAACTAATAACTTATAAAAATAGTTTTAAAAAAGTGATCGGAAAGTCGACAATAAACAAATCATATTAAATCTGAACAAATTCAACATTCAAGTGCACATAATTAAACCATAACACACTTGCAGTGCGCCAATAAAAAACAAAGTGCAATGGATGAACTTAATAAGTTGACAAAAACACCGCAAACGACATAACCCTTATAAAATTCTAGCCTCACCTGAGCAACAACAACGTGATGAATCAATGATTATTAATTTCTGAATGATTGGATTGCAAGGATGTTAATTATGTTAAAATGCACAACAAATTTTGTCCAATTTCGTTTCCCGCTAACACAACACCGAGACGGTCCGAATTGAACGAAACATATTAACCGACCATTTGAATTTTGTGTGTTTTTTTTTCATTCTCTTCTGCACTTATATAATTTTGAATTAAAATAGAATCTGAAAAATGTATACCAGTTGAAATTCCGGGAGTTCATACAATAATAGCCCAGAATTACCAGCTGATATTTATTTTTCAGAACTAGTTAGTCTTATGAGTCCGCCCAGCCTAGTAGTGATACATTTCGAAATGTTGATGGTTTGTTTTTGAATTAAATTTTGTTTTAGCATGAAAATGGCACCAACAATGCATTCATATTTTGGATTTTTTTATATTGTGCTCACCTCACCACGTGTAAATTATTGGTTATAAATTTGCATGCTTAATTCTTCTTAATTCTTAGATAAAAAGCAAGAAATCAACTTACTTTCTTCCTTTAGCGATGTGATTGTCACCTGGCTGGCTTCCAATTGATCGGAAAGTCGTGCTGCAGCCAATAATCCTTGATTTGCTTCCGCCAATTTCCCATGTAAAGTTTTCATTTCCGATTGTAGCTCATTCTGTTTTTCGTATTCATTTTGTAGCTCTTTACGCAGGCGTAACGTTGCAGATTGTATATTAGTTTCTTTTTCTGAAAGAAAGAATTAAATTCCTATTTTTTTGTCCACAACCAAAAGGACGGCGTGGTGATACCTTTTTGAAACTGTTCCAAGGCACATTGGAGGTTAATGAGAGCGGCTTGATTTTTAGACTCCTTGTCTTCAGCTGCACTGAGTTTGGTGGCGTATTCGTCTCGTTGCTGGCACACTAGTAAATATTGAGCTTGCAGTGTTTCGGCGTGTTGCGTTGCTCGGATACTGTAATAGTAGACTTATTTTGATTCTGCCATTTGACTAAGGTTTTTTTTCGCGACAATATTGCACAATTTCGAGACACTGAGTTCACAATTACAAATGTTTTTGTACACTGATTAAGGAAAGCGCCAACCCTTCACAGGATATCCGATCTAATATCCAACTTAACTTGATTGCGGGGCGGAATACACCCTTCATTTGACTATTTCACTTCAGGGAAAGAAAAAAGTGTGCAGACACCACAGACCTGTAGAATCGCGTGAGAGGCAAGCGTAAAGCATTAGTCTAAAACTGCTGAAACTTGGGAGTCATAAGGAACGAAACTCTCAATGCAGTTTAATAGGAAACGTTTGATTAGCTAACAAATATACGCCGACACAACATTATATAGGTACTCTCACCACTGATCCTACACAAACCAGCACGCTGATGACCGCCTTTATGGGCCACTAATATCTAAATTCTGATACAAATCAGATACTGCTACGAACAGAAGAGAATTTCGACATCCTGGAGCTTCCAGACATCTCGAATCAAAGAAAACGTAAACCACGGGACGTAAAGTCCATGTTAGATTTCTTCATTAATCACGATTTTCATGATATCTGACAAAATGCTAAAAAAATTTGAATTTAAATTGGACGGGACATACTTGATGAGATAAATGGATGAAGTCGATGAATATAGAAGCAATTTTTGAAGAGGATTATGAAAGTCAAAGAAGATTGTTATCTTTTTCACACAACAAAAGGTTCGGATGGTTGAAATATTTCTACTAGATTATGATGAAACATTATTAGATTAACAGTTAGCTGATTTAATATCGGCACGATATTGATCGTCGACACTTCTTACCGTCGAAGGCAAAGAATTCGATAGGCAAGTTCACATGTTCAGCACTACTGAATCAAACCCCTTTAGTTTCTATGTAATCCAATGTGTATACACAGATTTAAGGGATTTAACGGCAATCTACTCTTCTTTATTTGCTTCAATTTGACTTGCGAACCCTAAACTTTTCAAGAATCGCTATTATGTAATATACCGGCACAACTTAGCACTCCGCCCTCTCATATCGACCAACTACCACCACTTAACCTAGATTGCCTGGCAATGAATCATATATGTATGTATACCTAGCTGATGTGTAAGCATTGCTCGAATTCGAGACCTGTTCTTGCAACGACAGCATTTTTGCTTTCGTGTCGTCCATGGAATTTTGCAATTCTAACGTTTCGCGTGTATGCGCCTCCTCCATTTCGACAAGATGTTCGCGCAATCGTTCCAAGTCGCGCTGCAAGCTAGCATTTTTCTCGGCCAATTCCGATTTCTCGTGCAACAGGAGTCTTTGATTTGATTGCTCCGACATTAAGTTCGACGTTAGAATGTCGGATTTTTCTTTGAGGAAATTGATTTGATCACGAATCTTCTCCATTTCGTCTTTGTGCGAGACGGCAGTCTGATCAAGGGTGATTTGCAGCTGTTGGCAATTTTCACAATTCGACGGCGTCGAAGTTTTCGATTTTTCCGACTCCAGTTGCAGTAGTTGACTAAGTCGTTGGATTTCCATATAGTATTGAGTGGTTTCGTTGTGTTTTGTTGTTATTGTGGCGATCAGATTGGCCTTCTCTTGAGTTAAACCATCTATTTGCTGCCGCAGTTCATTGAGTTCCTGCAATGAACCCTCGCTTTTGCTGCTTAACTGATCGTGTTCGTCGTGCATCCTTGCATGTAGTTCGTCAATTTCTTGTTGCTTTGTCGCTATGACCTCATCATTCAGTTTAACCTTTTCATGGGCACTATGACACACTTGCTCCATTTCTGCTAATGATTTCTCTAAGAAAACTATCCTATCCTCGGACTTCTTCCGATTCTCGGAGAAATTCGTCTTTTGCGATTGCAAGGCAGCTACTAGATCGGCATGGTCTTTGCCAAGCCTGTCTAGCTGTGCTTCTAGACTAATGATATTCGATTCGTAGTCGAGGAGTCTGGTCTTCAATATAGCTTCCGACTTGTTGTCATCGGTTCGCAGCTCATTTACTTCGAACACCAGATTGTTCTTTTCTGTTTCCAGCCTATCTATTTGATTCTTCAGCGTGGCGAGTTCCGACATCAGGTTTGTGTTATTATCCTGTTGAGCAGCAAGCTCCGAGCTCAATTCATTATTTTGTACTTCGGTCTCCATCAGTCGTTGAGCAACTTCGTTGAACCTGTCTTCTATGCTTCTGACACTACTCTGCGCTTCCTCCAACTGCCTTTCAAGCAGATCAACACTTTCTGTGCCTGCACTTGTCGATTTTCGGGCCTGAATCTCTTCAATGTCCTTACGCAACGTTTCATTGTCGTCTTTCAAGTGGGCGCATTTTAGTTCGTAGTGTTCAATTTGTGATTGCAGCACATGCAGCTCATTTTCCAGAGCCAACTTTTCCGATGTCAATGATTCAACGGTGTATTGAAGACTCGTCATTTTTTGGACGGAGGATTCCATTTCGATTTTGGCACTGAGACGTGTTTGCAGCTCGCTATACTCTTTTCGCAAATGCTCATATTCACCCAAGAGATTTTCATGCTTATGTCTATGTTCTTGTATTTCCATTTCAACCGCCGACTTCTTGTCGTCCGTTTTCATTTCGTTGATTTCGAATACCAGATTGCTTCTCTCATTTTCTAATAGCTCTAGGTGTTCTCGCAGTGACTTCAATTCGTTGGTCAGTTTTGTGTTCGATTCTTGTAGGTCTTCAACCACATCTTCTAGCTCATATCGTTTCTCGTCGGATTGTATGAGTTTCTCAACTATGTCGTTGTATTGATCCTCTAAATTGCGCATGTAGCTGCTAGACTCTTCAAGTTGTCGTTCCATCATGATTATACCTACAATAGGGATGATGCATTGATTAATAAAGACTTGTATTGATACTATGCCTTATTTATTTTTCGGATCTTTTATTGAAATTGAAATAAACAACAGGAAATCAACAATAGAATAGACACATTAATTGATTTTGCTTGGAAAACAAGACTGAGGAAATCAAATACTCAACACATACCTTCTTCATTATTCTCCGGAATAGTTTCCAACTTGTTTTTCCGATAGTTCTCCAGCTCGTTCAAAAGGATTTCATTATTTTTCATCAGTTCAGCGCACTCCACCTCATAGTGCACAATATCCGCCTGCAATGTGGTTTTGTCATGATCGATCGTTTCTTTTTCGTTTTTCAATTGCAACACTTCCTCGGCCATTTCTTTTAAATTCTTCTCCAGTATCTCGACTTTCCACACCTTGTCCCCTATCAATTTGAATACAGTTTCCATAGATGATTTATCGACAATACGAGGTGACTCGATTTTCGTGTACGCTGATACTACTCCATTCAAATCGTCGATTTTCACTATTGGATCGGGATTGTCGCCGGTCTCCGCATTACTCTTATTGATCGATGACTCCAAATCGATTATTCGCTTTTGAAGGTTCAGATTCTCCGATTTTAGTTTGGATTCTAGCTCTACTGTACTTGACTCATGCTCTTTTATAGCGTCACTTAGTTCAGATATTTGACTTTTATATTGATTTATTTCTACGTCGTTATCAGAGAACGACTTTTGGGTCTTTAGATTCTCTAGGTCACTAGTCAAGCTGACGATGGTTTTCTCCAGTTCTGTTTTAGTCCCTTCTCGGTCTAATTTAATCGCGTCCAATTCCTTTCGTAGTTCTTCTAGATCAACCAGGATTCTATCCTTTTCGACAAGCAAAGTGTTATACTTCTGTTCGAAATTATTAGCCGACAAATCTTCATTCTGAAGTACAATGAAGCCGTCCTCGTCCTTATACTTTTTCGTCGCATCGCTTGAGACTTGGGACTGTAATTCTACTTTCTGACCTTCGACTTCGTTCAATTTTGCTACTAACTCTTCGATTGTTGCTTCAAGTTGTTGATTGCTAGCAATTATTCCATTGCTTACAGCTTTTTCATGTTCGAGGATAATAACATCACCCTTCAACTTTTCCAGCTCCAATTTCAGGACTTCATTCTCTTGCACATACATGGCATACGCACTTTGAATACTCTCAAACTTTTTCTGTAACGTCCCATGATCATTTTCAAACGTCCTCACTTTTAGCTCGTGCTCAGCAGTCAATGCTTTTTGTTGATTGTTCAGCAAATTCCACTTGTTTTGCCAGTCATTCTTCAAGTCCAACACTTCCTTCATGGCTGCATTGTGTTGATTATCCAATTCCTCGAGGTTCGATTGTAATTCGACATTTGCATCGGTCAGTTTGGTTATCTTCTCGGACAAAGACGAGTTCTCCGCGGTCAATTGCTTCAATCGAGCATCACGATCGTCCAGGAATCGTTGGTACTTTTCTATGATCTCACTGTCGTGGCTACCATGACTATCCAGAGGGATGGCTATCAACTCACCCCCGCCACTTGACGATTCTGAGTGTTGCTCGTGATCGTGTTTGCTCGACGACTCGGAGGGAATATTGTCTGGTTCCCAGCACCAGCTATCCTCCAGGCTTGCATTTTTATCGATTGTCTGGAAGTAGAAAATTTGTGTTGAAATTAGTATCCATGGAATATCGGTAGCAGTCAAATAAAACATGTGGAGAACTAGGAAATCCATACTGAATTTTTTTAAGTTACTATAAAAACACACCCAATTTAAAATAAATACAGTTCGGTGTAGAGAAAGCAAATTACAGTGTGCTTCAAAAGAACGTGTCGCCAAAAAAAGGACAAAACCTCTAGGAATCGTTATTATCAATTATCGCCTGACATCTTTTTGTGCAACTCTGACTCAATTTCTGTGCGTATTCCACAGTAAAACCTTGTCATATCCTCTTGAGGGTCCGTATGAGCTTCCATGTGGTGGTTATATTTTGCCTTTTAGTTTCTCTTTCATTAGTGACGACACGTTTTCTATCGGGATCGCATCTGGACTTTTTATGGCGTTTCTTTGCTCTTTCCAGCAGGAACAGAGACGACTCCGATGTTTAGGATCGCTGTCCTCTTGCAGCATCCAATCGCGATTGTCGGCTCCATATAAACTCTCAGCAAACCATTTTTATAAAGTTTGATCATTAATTTAGCATTCAAAGTTTTGGTAACAACGATTACCTTCGCCAATCTCCTCTCCGGGAAGCATCTTTAAACGTACACCTTTGCCGGATGTTTTACTGTACGCCGCAAAATTCTTTTACCATTTTTCGTTTATGCTTTCTTCCAGTAATAACATAAAACAAATGAAGATTCAAGTACTCGAAATTTCTCATTTAAATTGCCCGCGTTAAGTATTTTCAATTATTTTAAGTTTCTGTATGTTGGTAGGTCTGTCCTTAATTACTATGTCAAAAATGAGTGTGATCTGTCTACCAGTTTGTTTACAGCAGCTGGTTGAATCAGTCCGTCACAGTAGTGCTCGGCGAATTTTACAATGAAAAAAAAATTGAACGAAGAGGTTGCTTCAAATGTTATGTTTTGAACGAAATTTCGTGAGTTTGTGTTATCAAAAATTCAATCAGGCACAAAGCCTTTAAAGACGGTCGAGAGATCGTCGAAGATTTGCCACGTTCCGGACGGCCACCAACCTCTGCAACTGACGATAACCTCCAAAAAATTAAAGAAATTGTGCTCGAAAATCGGCATGCTCTTGTTAGAGAGATAGCACGTGATCTCAATATTGCTCGTGAATCAGCTCGTTTGATTTTGGTCAACCAATTGGGCATGCAGCGCGTCACCGTCAGGCTCGTTCCGATTGAGCTGAATTTTCTCCAAAAACAGTATCGGCAGCTGGTCGCTGAAGACATATTGTTTTGTACAAGTTCACGTAACATTTCGAATCATTTCGAGTCCTTTGAACCTGTCACGAGCTCCCGTTCTATAAGTTAGCAAAGCATATTCTCAATAACTGGAAAATATTTCCTCAGAAAAGCTTTCGGTGAAACTGATGTTCAATGCAGTGGCGGCGTAAGCGGGGGAAGCTACTTACATACTAATGTCATATCTTAAAACGCATCGCAGCTATATTTTCATTTTTTTCGAAAATAATTTCTAACTCCCTAAAAGAATGAATTCATGTTGCGCTTGGTCTGATCTTAACGACTACCAGAGACAAGATGGAGTGCTTATCATGACACTACTGAAGAATAATTTTTAAACGCTTGTATAAACACTCGAAGAGGTGTGTGATCCCAGCATCAGCAAAGAAAACTTCGAAACACTCGTACCAACTTTCAGCACCAGACTTCAGTTTTCTATGCTATCTTTCCTTTTAGTGTGAAGTTCTAGAAGAAGTTAATCAGACACAAAAGTATATACAAACATCTGGCGTATCATTGGAAAAGTGTGTAATAAAAATTAAAGCTGTTAACAATTTTCTTCAAAGTCAACGAAACCAAATTGTGGAAAAAACTATTTGCTACGCAACAAAAAAATGTGAGGACTTAGACATTCCGATTGGAGGATAAAAAGAAAGGAGGAAATTTTGAAAACGAATGCCTGGAAAAATGGCCCGAGATGCTGGATTTTCATTACCAGAGTAGCTGCAGAGAGCAATGTTAGAATGTCACGATAGATTTTACAAAGAACTAGATCATCGTTACAGGGCAATGGATTTTATTTTGGTTACATTTAGTGTTATTCAGCCTAAAACGCTGGTAACATCATCAGAAGAAAATCTTCATGGAATGGTTCCAAATTCACGATGAATTTTCTGCACAGGGCATCGTAAAGGGAGATTTTACGATTGAGGCGCCATTTGGAAGCCGCCAAAATTTCTGCCCAAGATGCGGTTGAATGGACTACTTCTCAGATTCATTGTAAAATTTCATTCCTGAAAAGGGAACTATATAAACAACCGATGTCAAACCAAACAAACCGTACAACAATATGCAAAGATCAACACGAATTGTCAGTTCGGGGAATCCCTCCACGAGCGCCATATACGGTTGTGGTATCCGATAATTGGTTTGAATATGAGGTGTTCCGCGCCGAATGACCGGCACCGTATAATCTTTGGCTTCCCGAGAATCGGACATTTGGTGTTTTCCTTGGCGCCGAATTGTCATTTAGAAAATCGAGCAAAAGTAGAGTCCTTTCGCAACAATCGGTCTGAATAATGTAGCACTGCATTCGGGAACTATCTCAGACACGGTTACACCTATGTACATCTAGTACTGTAAGTTCTGAGATGCCTAAGAGTGTCTGAGTCTGTTCCAAATTTATCGCTATGTCTTCAATTTTTTTTACCAATTTGTGTTTCGGTGGCTTCATGTAAAGCTTTCCAAAGTTAAAACTAATAAAATATTACTTAAGGCCCACAATGAGCCAAGCGCGACTAATCAATCTATCGATTTTATCAATTGAAAGAGACAGGGAAGTCAATTTTGATAATGTGATCGAATATTTTAGTAAAAAAAAGTCTCGTATGTTTAGTATTTGGTGTTTTATTTTAAGTAGGGGTGATCAATACAAAACCACCCGGGGTGCCAATCTACCCTACGCCGCGACTGGTTCAATGGAAGACCTACAGCACTCAGTTGTGGCGCTGGAAATATGATCCTCCCTTTTCAGCGTCGTTTTTGGCGTGTAACTCTTTTATTGTCGACTCCACGTAAAAGATATGTATGCACAAGTTGCTGCAAATACAATTTTACACATATTTGCCATACGCAATTTTTTTGTGAGTGCCATGGTTAGCGAGATAGGGGGGGGGGGTAATTGTTCCATTTTTTCCTCTTTTCAACACAGCCCCTAGAGGATTGGAGGTGCGATCTCAGAAACTTGGACTTAACAATTGAACTAGCCACACATAGCGATATAAATCTGCCTGCCACGCTCGGTTGACGTCAAAATCCAGACCATTTTACTGGATTAAATGGGCGTGAACTTGAAAGAAGAAACCACCCTCATTTGAAATTTGTCAACCGTAGGTTTTTCACAGCCCAGTCCGTCTGTTAAACAATTTTCGATACAAAACTTTCACTGGAGGTTGAACACGCACTGATTTGAATCTTATTGGTGAAGTTAAATTAGCACCAGCATCAGATTTGTTTTTAAGACAGGGACTATTTCTTTGGGCGAACCATACCGAACCGAAGATACCTTGGAAGCATCATTGGATATGACAGTGGCTATGAGAGATATATTATGCCAGGAAACGATATTTCAGGAGTTAGGAAATACTGAGTGAATGCTAGGAATTACGTGGTGGATTTTATGGGTGGATTGTGGAAGTATCCGAGTATATTTCAGATATCCACTCTGACAGAGAAGCATTTGGGTTTTTTCATAAGCTGATGGATCCGGTTTATTTATGCTCTTCTACCACTCCACCCTCAACAGGTTGATTCATTTCTTCATAAAAACAAACAAATACGTTGCGGCTTTGCACATTTGTACTTTTCCATTCCATTTATTATAGCTATTAATAACGGGGCGAGTTGCACAATCGCAAGCTGAAATAGTTATTCTTATCGCACATTTCACACAATTGTTCTTTCCACAAGAAAAGAACAAGAACAAATGCTTTTCTTATCAGCTCAACTGGCGATTAGTCAAGCCAAGGTACACTTCCACAGCCGTTTCTGGGGTAAGACGCGCAAGGCTCTCCGCGTTGGAGGCAACAGAAAAAACCAACAAACGCCCAAGTTACCTGGTCATGGCGCACAAATGACAAATATAAATGTACAATTGTGCGGCGACTATTGTTCTCTCCCATATCGTACATTGGTTATAATTACACAATTACACATCAGTTGCCGTCGACTTGGATAGTCAGTGTTTCCCGCTTTCAAGCGCGATATGTTCGCTTTTATGTTGAATGTGAAGCTGCTGACTGTTGTCGGCCATTATCGAAAGAAAAACAGGAAAATAGGCCGCCCGAGATAAATATTTAACCACTTGCATGGTGACTTGGGGTTTTACTCGTTTGTGGTACGTACGTACGTTCTCATAATGAGTGCAAACAGATTTTTATGTATCCGTTTTTCACATCCATATGAGTTGGCTACAAGATTCAACGGGCATCATACTAAGGAACAGTCGAGCTGCCATTTTTATTCACTAATATACAGCAAAGAAGAATGTCCTCATTCGCGAGGACATAGCTTCTTGAGACTTATCTTTCGCATCCGGTATCCTTTTTAACTAAGGCACACAGATGACCCAATACTGGTGTCCAATCTTCAACAGCCTACATCGACCAGCTTCACCTAAATCGTACCACATCCAACTGGATCCTCTTCAATGCCGCACTATGGCAACCCGCAATCCAATATCATGCAGATTGTTACTGGGCAATGCGTGAACATGCACGAAGAACATACATTGGAAACAATTTCATAAAATTATTAACATGTAGTCAATAATGAAATGGTCACTTCTTTCCGACGACGATAATGTGTGCTAGTGATGCAATCGTTCATGTTTCTCAAGTTGTGGCACCGCACAAGGCCCCCACAATTGAACATATATTTAAACACATGTTGCTTGAAGAAAAGCAGAAATAAATGCCACGACAATTTCTGTTTAATCAGTTGTACTCACTGCCATATTTCAGTTTTTTGAATTACAATAGCGAATGGGAAATTTTCACATGTCATAGGGAATATCTAATTGGGTTTTCATCATTTCTGTCAACTGTTATTTCAGTTATTCATTCTAGCGCATTTTTAAGAACAGCTTGAATTATGCGTGGAGCAAGCTGGATTATTTTATGAGTTATGTTAACCAAAGTCTAGTCACGGTCACAAAGAGCTGGAAGTGGGCAGTAGAACTGCAGCTAAATTATTTCTATTTCTATTGAAGCTACACGGCAAAAAAATAAGTTTTATTAATACAAATAAACACCAACAGATGCAAAATAGTTGATTCAATTACGATATGAATCACGGCTTTTGACTAAAAGTAGAGTCACAATTTACAATTTAAATTTAAACAAATCACGGAACTCATTGAAGATTCAAAGATTTCTTCCTACATAACCAAATTTTTGTCTGTAATTCATCATCTGATAGTCCCTACTCAAATTCATCAGGGTTAAGTCAAGGGAAATCGAACTACCCTTTGAAATTCAATTTCATATTTGATTTTTTTTCGTCAACTAAAACGTGTCAAATTATCACCTAATTCTTGATAAATTTCGTCCAAGCATACTACAAATCAGGCATTTCACTGCCAATGCGTTGAAAACAATTAGAAAAACGATCAATTCCTTTAAATTTAAATAGCCATAAGGATAGTCAACATAAATCAAACCAGAATTGCGAATCAATGCATGCATTCTAGCAACTATTAGAACTATTGATACATAATTCAATTTTTTGGCAGCCATTGTTGCTCTTCTGTTTTGACAGATTTATTTGACATTGCGTTAGATGTATCTTTCGAGCATCCATTGTTTACGTTATATTTAAAAACATGTAATGCACTGGAAAGTAATGATAATATTCATTATGTTTGACTTTAGTTTAGAAGAAATTCTGAGATTACAGGAGCATATAGCTGAAACATTAAGTAATATGTACTTTAAATCAAAAACTTTTTTAAAGAAATCAAACGACATGGGAATGGGAACAACATATCTTATTTTAATTTTTTATAAATTTTCTGGCAATTTAATACAATACAAAACTGGAAGAAAGGTTATATTTTCTATCTATTTAATTTAACAGCATAAAATTATATATTTCTGAAGCTAGTTTCTACGTTTTTTCATGATAGCTTATGGGTCAGTTGTTACATTGCAGAAGGTATCAAAGACGCCAAGGCGGCGAGTATAAATATTGTGCAATAATTTGTTCGTTTCAGATCTAATCCGTTTGATTTTTTTCCCAGCATTTTGGGGTGGATGATGACTTAAAACCTTTTGAGGAATTTACTGGCGTTTGCGCCAAGCATATAATTAGCATGGTGAGGAAGACTCGAAAACGTTTACCACACGAAGCATGCTAAGATCGTTGGAATTTAGACATATTGCGATTGCAAATTGTCTGATTGTCTTTGATGAAAAAATAATAAACGGAGGTCCTAGCACCGAACCTGAAGGTACACCAGAATTCGAAAGTGAATCGACATGATACTCTTGCCGATTTATTTCCGAATTGGAATAGGGTTGGAAATGATACTATGTAAACCGCTCCCACGACTCTTTTAATGAGGGTCTTTCCGAAATGCGCCTCATACTGAAAAGAATGAAACAGTCGAACAAATGTAGGTCTAGCATTCCTTATCAATATGATGTTGAGTGAACAATGAATTCAACGACGATAAAAGAAATACTAGAAACTCTAGCCAGAACAATCGAATTCATTTCAGCAAAACGAATTACGGTCAGTAACCTTTTTCTACGCGCGTATTAGCATTCGCGCCATTGCGAGCCACCTGAACAATCAACATTTTCACATAATCCATTTAACACGAAATTTGTCACGTGTTGATTTTAGAGTCGACAATTCTCTACTCATTCACCATGAAATAGAGAAATTATTAACCGAACACATCCATTGACTGACTGTATGTTGCATAACGAAAACAGGCATCAAAAGCATAACGATATATTGAAAGCGCCTCGTAACAATCATAGGCAGGCGCGCAGGCATAAGTGACATGCAGCAAGGCATAGCCTGCATATAATTTCCGATGAACAAATATCTACGCTAGGATGCATACGTTAACGTTTTTCTGGGCACGAATCTATGCACAAGCATGACACGAGTACGAGCAGTTACTTCTTGCAATTGTCCTAAATATATAAAATTCAAAATCACAATATGCTGGCGATAAAAAATACTGCTATTGTGAAAGACCGTACCATACTATTCCATCGAGATCGTTAATTGGTTGCAAGTTGACCAGAACGATATGGAATTGGATTGTAGCGATGTTTTATACTCGATTTATATTATATGGGGGACAACTGCAATTAATATAGTGAAATTTCATGCCTTTTAGATGCAGTACAGTACTAGGTAGTTAGTAAGGTTGATGAGCTATGACTTTGAGATATTCGAGTGAATTTGTAAGCTTTGGACAATGGCATGAGCACCAACTATTTTAGATAGTTGAATTCAAAGTTCTGTTGGAAGAGCTTAAGGGATTTTTGACTGTGTATCCTGTTGTCAAGCAATCATAAAACCAGAGCCGAAAATGAATGGTTGTCTCTTGTAGTCAAAAAGAAATAACAAATTGAATTTGAATTATTTCCGGACAAATAGTACTCAGATTGCTACCAGGATTCCCAACTCCTGAGTGATTGCAGCCGGGTAGGAGGGCATCAATTCCGATTTCGTTTTTTCCTTCATCTCAGTTACCATTTGATGGAAAATATTGCAATGGATCGTCTCGAAAGAATCAAGGACAGCAGAGCTACCGATGGTGCAGGTTGATTTAGATCCAGAAGTTGTCAAGTTGAGAAGGTATTATAAGATGCTTGGAAGTTTTTGATTTTAGAATTTCTTGCTAACCGACTTGCTTTTCGATTGGAATAGTTTTTGGCTTTCTCGTTCGCATCATCTCCAGGATATGCACGTAAATATGTGGTCCATATCCTGGACATAGCTTTGATTTGTTGGCATGAAATTGAAATAGAAGTTCGAATTATAGTTGACATTGTCGCTATCCACCAATGGATGAACATTATTCATCGAGTCATTCTGCTAATGGTAGTACTCAGGATTGTGCAAATGATATATTATAGAAGGAGCGAATTGGTATCTGTGCTTCTCTTTCTTTGAAATCAGAGCCTCAGCAGAATAGTTGTTCTGGGTAGTAACTTTTTGTTGGGTGTATGCATTCTGGGTGATGTTTACGATTTTTCTAGATCCCTTGCCTCTCGTCTGAGAACTCTTCTTTGGATGCTCTTCGTGCGGTTGACTATTGGCAGGAGCGTTCTGATCCTCCAATTGACTGAATACTGACGCATTCACTACTGAGTGGCTTGGAAAGAACTTTGTCCAGCTTTTCTTAAGATTCAGTAGGTTTGGAATGTGGTTTTTGATCGTCCGTATTTACTAAGGGAGGAGCGCTAGCATTCGCAATGGAATAATTTATCTCGTTATAGTACGAGTTGACGGTAGCGAATTGGAACAAGTGACTAGTGTCAAATATTTTTGATGGTGACCAGGACGCGAGGATGTCTTCTATCGTGATAGAGCTGAGGTAGCCTGGCCAGCAATATCTACCGATCTAGCCTTCTAGATGTACAGGGTTTTCCAATAAGAGGTTTCATTTTGCATTTTAGCCCGCTATTTGGGTAGTTTTCAATTTTGAAGCTGTCATCTTTTGACATTTGACAAGCAAAAAATACGCCATTATTAAAAATGGAACGATACACGCTTCAGCAACACATTGAAATTGTAAAAATTCACTACAAAAATGGTGAAAATTTTGCAGTCAAAGTTCGCAAAACTAAAGCACGTTTTGGTCGTCGTGAAGCACCTTCTCGGCCAGCAATAGTGAAACTGGTGGAAAAATTTGAGCTGTTGGGACAAGTTAATGATGTGAAGAATCGAAACCGTGAGCGTCGCTCAAGAACAACTGAGAATATTGCTGCTGTAGCCCATAGTGTTGACGAAAACCCAGGTTTGTCGATTCCTCGTCGATCTTTGAAATAAGGCATTCCACAAAAGACATTACAACGTATTTTGCATAAAGATTTAGGTCTTAAGGCTTTTAAAGTTCAGTTAACACAAGAACTCAAGCCTGTCGATCACCAGCAACGTCGTATCTTCGCCGATTGGGTTTTTGGAATGCATGAAAATGATCCAGATTCTCATCGAAAAATCTTATTCAGTGATGAGGCCCATTTTCACCTCGGAGGCTACGTGGATAAGCAGAATTGTCGAATTTTGGGCTCGGAAAATCCAAGAATTATTGTTGAAAAGCTTCTCTATCCTCAACGTGTCACTGTTTGGTGCGGTCTTTGGGCTGGCGGTGTGATTGGACCTTACTTATTCGAGAATCAGGCTGGCGTACCTGTTACGGTGAATGTATTGCGCTACCGAGCTATGATTAATGTAGTTTTATGGCCGACATTGGAAGAAATTGATGTGCACGACGTTTATTTTCAACAAGATGGCGCTACGTGCCATACAAGCAACGAAACCATCGCAATTTTGCTAGAAAAATTTCCTGACCGTGTTATTTCTCGAAGAGGTGATCACAATTGGCCACCGAGATCTTGTAATTTAACACCTTTAGACTTCTCTTCTTTGGGGCCACGTGAAAGATAAGGTCTATGCCAATGCTCCACAATCAATTCAAGACCTTAAAGATGGAATTCGTGAAGTTATCGAGGACATACAGCCGCAAATGTGCGAATTGGTCATGGCAAATTTCGTGAAAAGGATATGGTGCTGCAAACGTAGCCGTGGCGACCATTTGAATGATATCGTTTTCCATTGTTGATGGCACACCTTCCTCTTCACAATGAAATAAACATCTATTGATTTCTCTTAAAAAATACTCGTTTTTTTTTTAAATATTAAAATGAAACCTCTTATTGGAAAACCCTATAGTACGTTTCGATCTGAACGGCACTCTAGATCTTTTGCTCCGTCTCGGGATAGAATTTCTATAAAATTAATCGTTCCTTTCTCACAAATCAATTCAAATATTCTAAAAGTGTTTTTTAGGCGTCTTGTTTATCTTAAAACCACAAAAAGGACATTTATTGTTCGTTGCAGTGAACTAAGCGTCTACAGCGAACACACATTATATACTTTCGATACTTTGTACCAGTGCACCTCAAGGCAGGTTATTCGGTCGTCTTTTGTTTGATACATATTAACGAAAAAGACTTAGTTAATGTATTTTCTAACATATGATACCTGTTAAAAATTTCTACGCTAAGAACTTCTGAAAAATTGTAGTTAAATGCATTTAAAATGCATGACAAAAAACATTTATAAAGAATTTATACATCCAGCCATCTCAGATTTAGATGAAATTTAGCAAATAAGTAGAAGACATCAAGGATATTCGATCCTTCAAATATTAGACCGCAACACCCCCCCCCCCCGCAAGATTTTGAGAAATACGCCTCTAAAGTTTTTAGCGTCGCTTATGGGTTAGTAATAATTTTGCATATGACAGAAGCGGTGCAGTGTAGGAAGCAGCACAACTAGCTCGCGTTCATGAGGTCGTGTGTTCGATCCCCGGTCTTGGAATGTTTTTTTTGAATAATTCTGGATGTAATTAGTTTAAGGTAAATCAGTAATTTTCAACTACAAATATATTTATTTTTAGTAATCAGCAAATTATCCGATCGTTTAGATATGTGAATTATACTAAAAACTCATTGTTCAACGGATTTATTATTAAAAACTGTTGCAATCGAAACAAAACCATAGTTGACGGTAGGATCATTCCTTGTTCCTAGACTCAACCCTGCGGCTATTTCGTGTCTCATAGCCAACTTGGCAAAAACTAATAAACCAAGATGACGCCAATAAGCAACGCTAAAAACTTTAGAGGCATTTTTCTCAAAAACGGGGGGGGGGCTATTGCGATCTAATATTTGAAGGATCGACTATCCTGGATGTCTTCTACTTATGTGCCAAACTCCATCCAAATCTGAGATGGTGAGACCTGGGCCTCTCCTTGTTAGTAGACGATATTGTTCATAACTATGCGCTGAAGAAAAAAAATTTGACCGTTTTTGGTTAACTGTTTCCAAGTCTGAAACAACCTTAATAATAATAATTTATTTGCCTGAATATCAATCTAAAATCATAATCAACAAGAACATAAAACAAACATGACGCCATATCCTCTTTTTTCCAGATATTCTAGCAACTCTCTTCATGACAAAACCATAAACATAGATGTTATTATTTTACTATCGTAACAACATTGAGGCATAGTGCATTTTTCAATTGAATTCAAAACACTTGTGGCCGACTGAATATTTAATTTCAATTACTGACTGTCCTTTTTTTTCTTGGCGAGTCCATGGCCTGGATCATCCAACACTTTTTGCACGTCATACATCAATCATTGGGGCTTGAAACAACCAATATATCATTGGTTTTACCACACTATGTCTGTGGATCATCACGTGATAATGTTACTTCTTCTTATAACCACTAATACCTATGTACTACTGAAGGAGAAGGAAACAGGCAAGCAGAATTTATTGGAACGACGCTGTTTAGAAAGAAGACTTTAGAAGAATATTGCGGTTAGCAAGTAATAGCCTATCTAGATTGCTGTGTCATAAAAATTGGCCTTGTTACTTTAGCTATACACAATGTGTACGATTGCCTTGAATTTAGCATCTAGTTTTTATATCTATTTTAACCATCAAAATATTATCGAGGTTGATTGAAGTTTTCCAGGAATTTTGTATATGATTTTTTTTAAAAACTGTCATCTGCGTAACCAGGTCAGTGTTTAGATCTATAAAAAAAGCAATTTCTATTTCCATAATCTCACTTAAATTTAACAAAAACATTTTATGCAAAAAAATATGTTGATAAGATCAACAACAACAAAAGTAAACTTATCAGTTGTTTGCCATTTGTCCATGCAAAAAAGATTTATCTAGTTTGTTGTGATCAAACAGATTATCTTTTATCGAGCTTAATTAGCTTCAATTTTGGATGCTATAAATGTGTTTAGTAAACTTGTAAATAAGTTTGCATATTTCGTATGGTTGGCTTAGGAATGAGATAAATGGGGAGTAGTTTCGTGAAATATTACTCATCCCTTGAACTGCGATGCTGTTACGACACTATCCATCCATTCACATATGTATGTTGATGGAAGCATTCTCATTCTGCAGGAGCAACGTCCGCCGTCAATCCTTGCGACAGCTAACACCTCACCATCTTAATGCAACTGTTAACTAGAGCAGCCATCCCATCGATATTTATGGAATATCCAATCTTTCATATTCAGTTCACTGGACAATTCTATGGTTATTTGGACGGTCGACCGGGGCAATCCGATAATTGTTAATACAAATATTTTGGTTTTTCATTAGCACAAGGTAGGGTCGCATCTACCTTTTGTCGGTTCAAGGTTCGGATACATATTAATGATTGTTGTTGTCCTAACCTTGTAACAAAAACCGCAGCAATCTCTTTTATGGGACGAACAACCGAACCAGAACATTAACGTATGGAAATTTCTGGTGCTGCATGTCTCAACAGTACGTACATATGTATCTGCGAGTATGTGAGTATATAAACCAATGCTGGCAAATGAGTATGTGTAGCAAGATACATATGCATCTTTTATCTTATCAAATTGTAAACGAAATACCATACTTCTACCCACCACCAAGAGTGATTTCTTAGGCCGAAGTCGAGCAGACCACAATACGTATGTGTCAACATGCCTTTCTACCTTCATATGTAACATGCAGAAGATGATGATGATGACGATGACCCAAACGTCTGAGGTGCAATCAAATATTTACGGATTTTTAGATTTTTACTTTTAATTTCCATGAATTTTCTTCAATCGGGGGAAGGAAGCGCAGAAAGGAAAAGACCGCACCGTGCTGCGAACCAACAACGGAGACACACCACGCCAGACCATGAATGATTCAAACAACAACTGATGGAGTTCTGATGTTTGCACAATTTATCATAAAGGTAAACAGCAATTTCTTTGGGTTTGGTCTCCTCACAAACCTCACTGTGGAAAATACTTAGTTAATTGTATGATTTTTCACATATGAAGACGAAGACGCGACGTCGTGTGAGTGCTGGCTGGGCTAGTGAGAGTTGAGCGTACGGAAACAAGGTGTTGTTTGAAAAGATATGCGATGAAGTAGAAAGGAAATGTTACTTCCTTTAGCGCAATTATTCAGGCAAATGTACTTAGTGAATGTTGGCCGTTACTTAAATATTTGCACAATTTATAGTAAGGCGACTTACTCATCTATCCATTCGAGATAGTATAAAATGTAAGTAGGACATTGGTAATAAGTGTGTACATAAGTACACAAATGTATCTTCGGTGGTAAAAGAATTTAAGTAGAGGGATATCCATGAGGTTTTCAATGCACATATCAGCCGGACCCACAAATGTTATAAGTAAATTCAAATGCGGTCACAGCACACCAAAACACATAACGTTTAATAATTGCTTCCAGAACACTCTAAAACTTTCTGCTACATTTGTCGACGAGACATCAAATTTTCGTCAAAAAGAGAAGAAAAATTCGGTAAAGGTTAAGATTATGGCCCCATCGCCGATGGGGGTGAGAGTAGGGAGAATCGAAAGAGAGGGGTTCCCTACTACAGTGGCGTAAAAAGTTCGCAGCGGTCACGGCCCCATGAGAAGTTATGGGGGTTCCCCCACTAAAAAATGGTTATTTTGCCTATTTTTAGAGATCATATGAAACCGTAAAATCGGACTGGAAAGTGATTTCTAGACCTTTTGGCAAAACAAATTTAAATTTTTTTTGGTAAAACAAATTTTTTTTTTAAATATAAAAAAATTAAATAAAATAACAACAAATCAAAAAAAAACATGATTGTCATTTTCACCGTAAATGTAATAAAAATATGAGTAACGCTTTGGAAACACGTTTTGTGCACCCTCTCCCCGTCCCCGGTCTCCTCATCCACCCGCATGGGAGGGTGGCCATAATCTTAACCTTTTTTTGTTCGGATACAATTTGTTCATAAAAAAAATTATCTACAGAAAATATTAGCACTAAATTCTAAAGACGATCGATAGTTTTCGAAATATTAAAGGGTTAGAACTAGGCAATTTTTTTTCCAAAATTTCATTCAATTTGACTTCTAAGTGATGCCAAAAATTGAAGAAGAAAAATTAAAAATAAACTAGCAACATCCCTTTTGATTTTTTGATTTTGGATGATCCAGTCGTGAGTTCTGAAGTCCACCGGAAAATCCGATTTTATTTTTTGAATCTACGAATATTTGTTACCAGAGGCTCATTTTTCAATATTTTGCTCGGAAAATTTTACAGTATATTCTTGAAACGATACTTAATATGTGTATTTTACTTAGAAATAAAAAAAATCAATAGATTTTCTGGAAAAAAATTATAAAAATATGCTTAAAATACGGCTTACAGACTTTGATAGATCCGCATGTTACTTATGGTTCTTTCGGACGCTGTATGAGAATTCAAGCGTGACAAAACTATCCAAATGGTTCTTTCGGACGCTGTATGAGAATTCAAGCGTGACAAAACTATCCAAAGCAAATGTCATAAAAAATACGATCAGAAGATTATCCCGAAAAACAGAATAGGTTTCTAGCGTCTCTAAAGAAACTTCAAAATTAAGGAATCAAGAGAAGGGCTCATTCGTTTTAGAATTGTTGCTCGTTCGATTTTGGGATCGCTTAAGCAAAATAGATATTTGCTACAATCAATAAAGAGGAAAAATCCTATCAGTTCACATTTTTGGAACGATTTTCCACCGTTTTTACCCGCACACGATCAGTTTGTTGAACAAATTGGACTGACATACGTAACTCCGGACGTGTCACTAGCTTAAGCTCAAGACTTAATCCTTTTTTGTCTGAGAAATGCGGTTTTTTGTACATTGTTTCAAAATTAAAATATTCCTGCGAAAAAGACAAGTTTTTCTATGATTAAGTTCTGATGGACGGACACCTAAAACAGTGGTTATAAGTACATGCTTATTTTCTTTCAAAGATACTTTATACAAGCTTCAATCAAAATAAAAAATAAGACTCATTTACACATGTAAGTACTTCAATGACGACTTTCCCGAAGGATCAATATGAGGCGAGAATGCATGAACGAATGATATAATGAAAATGTAAACGGAGTTCTTCTTCAATGATTTCAAAAAAAAACATTGTTCAATTACCCTCGATTTAGGAGCAGACATTTTTTATATTTGAAATTTATGGCACAATTTTATAAGGCCATGATCATAAGGAATTTGGAATCACGTCGATTTGTTCAAAAGAAAATCACCTGCTATCTTCGCGGCAAACAAAGTAACAACTCGCACGTGTTTCCGTTGCATAATTGCATTAATTATTGCCACCTTAATCTCCAATCGCGACGAGAGGAAAACCTGAACAGCTTGAATCATCTATCATTCATTCATGCATTCTGAAAAACGACACTTTTCAAGAATCAACCCATGGACGCACGATTCGCTACAACTGGGAGGAAAAGATGGATGTGAACAAAGTTGCAGTTCCTTCTGTATACCATCAATAATACTGTCAACATATACATGTATATAAATGCATAAATGTTGATTCTTGATAAAACTAACGTCTTCGGATTGAAGCACGAATAAAACGTCCCTGTACAAATCCAACACTAAGCTACCACATAATTAAATGTTGCTGCATTGAAAGTGTTAGATAATTAGATGATCGCTAAATAATACTACAACTAAATAATGATAAGCATTGAAATGTACATCTATGTTAATTTCGGAATCAAGGTTGCAACAGGTATTATATTAATTACGTATTGAGACAGGGATAGATGGAAACCAGTTGGATTTGAATCTGTTTCTTTAGATAGAATTGTTGAGACTTTGTAACGTATCGATGGAGAGTTAAGAATTTTATGTGAAAAGATGTTCTTGATTAGAAACAAGAAAATCATTTTTCCTTTCATTAAGTATCCATCTAGTATCTCTCTAGTATATAACAGTATGATAATTGTATTATATGCACGGGAAGCAATAAATGTGCAGTTTATTTTATTTTTGAAATAAGGACACCTCCTTGTGGACTTTTTCATAAATGACGAACTATATCAGAAATATATATAAATTATATATATATAAAATATATATAAATTCAAAAACCAAAAACTTCATCTGCTATAAAATCTACTAAATCATTTGATTGGTTTGATGTCAAACTATGAGTTGGGTTATTCGTTGGTTTCTAACTGAAGTGCGTATCGTTTCAACATTGGCAACAGTGTCGCGCTTGAAATATGAACAGATATGTAGTTTTGCAATAAAAAATGGTTTTTTGGGTATAGGCATCAAAGGATCATGTCAATTTTGGTCGCAATGCTATTTTTTACGACGAATCTCATTTTTTTCAGCGAAGTGATGTCAAGTAGGATTAGATCAGGTCGGATCTTTAAAATAAACGACGACATTTGGCTGTTGACAGAAGGCACACTGATTTTTCCAGAAAAAGTTGTGAAATAACTCGTATAATAATAATTGATCCATCCTCCCTCTCAAAAAAGTCGACAACATTAATATAAAAATCGAAATGTTTAAAAATTATGAAAAAATCGGTTTTGTCCTACTTTTCTCACTACTAACTTTGTAACGGTCCATTTTAGAGGAACATAGTGACAAAATAATAGTTGCGTTATTAAATTTTATATAAGATATGATTGGTTAAAAAATTTAAAACATTTTACCTTTGCCGCAAAATAGCAATAACTAAAAAAATAAAGGCAAAATAAGCCTTTTTTGACCACTAGAATGCCCATAGGTCTTTCGTAGCTCCCCCAGAAAATCTTTATAATATAATAAATCGGCAGATAAATTTTCATTAAAATCGATTCAGTAGATTTCGCATAATAATTTTGCAATCTAAATTTATTTTAAAAAATCCAAAAAAGTTTGAAATCTTGCAATTGCACTAAAGCACATAGAAGTTTGATTTTTTACATATATAAGAGCATTTCACCTATCAAATGCTTTTTTAATAAAATTAAAATCGGATTATTAGAGCGGCCTTAGCAATTTTTGAAAATTATAAACATTATTTTTGCTAATAAACAAATTGAATATCTCGGTAACTATTAATTTAAATGAAATTCAAAAACATGCGTTGGAAAGTACTCTAAAAGACGCTTCTTTTGCAAAAAAAAAGAATTATGTGGATCAGTTCCTGGGATACAACCGGTCAAAGTTGACGGGCGTTTGTAACGAAGTTGTAAAAAGTTATAAACAATAGAATTTTCTCGGCTTTTAGCGGGACGATTTTCATTATTATTTTTCAATCCGTAATTCGAACAGAGAAGCCTAAATATTATATTTTAATAGAACTACGAAAAACCTAAGTGGTAAAAAAATTCAATAAAAAAAGGCTTTTTCGCCTTTATTTTTTTAATTATTGCTATTTTGCGGCAAAGATAAAATGTTTTAAAATTTTTAACCAACCATATCTTATAAAAAAATTTAACTATGCAACTTTTATTTTTCAGAACTTTGTTCTAAAATGAATCGTTACAAAGTTAGAAGTAAGAAAAGTAGAAAAAAGACGATTTTTTTAATTATTTTTAAACATATCAATTTTTTTTATTAATATTCTCGACTTTGTTGAAAGGGACGATAAATCAAATATTGTTATACGAGTTATTACACAACTTATTCTGCAAAAACTAGGGTGCTCTCCTCCCACCCCCTCAACGACCAACTCAAAACAGATCCGCCCTGGTCTAGATTTGCAGGTCCAAAAATCCACGACGTAGTTGAAGAAAATCTAATGCATTTCAAAAGAGAGACTGTTGCGTGAAGGTTTTGGAGTACCGATGGCTTATATATACAAAATTTGATCAAATTTAAGGAAATTAGGAAGTTAGACTTCTAATCTACATAAGCTAGAAATATATCTGATCTAGAGAATCAATGTTACCAAACTGTACACAATCCGTTGGAAATGTCGTGAAGCCACAATACAACTTTACTTGATCGAAATGTGCTATAAAAATCCTGATCTTTTTTTTGTAATCTCCTTTATTACTTCACATCATATACAGGCAAATACCGATGAAATTCAATAGTATCTAATAAACGGAACATAATAATCCCACAAATTTCGATTAAACCAATTTAGTCGGCTATAATATATACGACATAGTTTTACAAAAAAAGCTTCCTGTTGTACAAATAACGACTAAATTGTGAATTCCAAGACTTAATCTCAAAGCGGCTATCGTGGATAAACAATTTTATTTGTAGTATGAACACTCAAAAGCGATTATGTGAACGGCTCGTTGGAAAATGGCCTCTAATGCTATAGAAGCCACTATCGATAAAATGAGCTTTACTCCAATCATAAAACGGACACGATAAGAAAAGCCACAATTTCGCAAGCAAATCCCACAAAAATGGAAATATTTTAAGATAACTTTGTCGTTAGTAATTCAATTGCTGTACAATGATGTGTAACGATTACATGGCGGGAAGACATTAAAACAAAAAACATGAAGTCAACAACGTTTTTGGTGATTTGATGGGAAAATGAGCGATTCCACTATGAACAATTAGATAGTGGAAAAACCTATGCAAGACATTCTTAAAACAGGATTTTCTAGGTTCTAGAACAGGGAAAGATAATCAACTAATCACGAATTTAAAAAGATAACTGTCTACCGAAAATAGGGAGTTTGCATCCAAAGGAAGTTCTTACAATTTTCAATTATCACAATCAAATCACAGATAGCAAATATGAGCTTTTCGTAATTAATAGCAACAGTTTTTTCGATTGCTTTATTTAAAACCAAGCCAACATATCTTTAATTGTAAATTTACGCAAAATTTTGCTCAGACTTTCGGCTAAGAAATTTTTTTCGTTTAAAAAATCATATTTTTACAATCCGTTCAGAAAGTGTGGATCGATTTGCATGAAAATCTACTGATCGTTAGAAGACAAAAACGTGTAGATTTTGCCCTATTTGTATTCATTGTTTCTGCAGACTGAAGGACAAGCTGAGTGTAATATTTAGTACGGATAAATTGGAGTTTTTAAGGAAATCCTGTAGTAAAGATTAATCTGCTATGATTAAGGAGACCATGAACTGAAGTTTCTTTGAAAATATTATGAACTACCACTTACGTGAAATAATCTTAAAGTTCGATCACTACCTTTCAATGCATTCCTTTAAGGAATTTTTCTGTACAATTTCTAAAATTTTGATTAGCCGACCTCCCAAATAGAAGGAAGCCATGATGACATTAAGTTTGGTGGCTGAATCATCCCTTAAGGGGCTATTTTACCTTTGAAATAAAAACTCGATTTTTTTGCATATTTCGAAAGATTAGACATTCAAAAATAAGTGTCTAAAATTTCAAAGCGATATCTGTTTTCCTTTTTGCTTTACAAACATTAATTCGAGCGCTATTGTTGCGCAATCGGTTTTGAACATATTTTTTGCTAGACTATGTATTTTCCATGGGAGCTCGTGAGCGCTTGTGATGTCATAATTACATTTTCATTACATTTGGTCATTTATACATACTTTACCGTCATATTATTATAGATTAGAACAAGAAGAGACCATTAGGAGCAGCAAAATAGACATGAACATAAAACAGGATTTAAATTTTTTAAAAATTTATTTACAAATTTCAAACGTTTTATAAGCTCTTGACTGTTTAGATGAAATTGTGGGACACATAATTTTACTGTTATTTTTGAGACACTTCGAGTGGAGAAGTCATCATTTTCAAAAAAATAAAATGCCAAAAAAAATCAAAAAAAAAATGCTATAAAAATGCAACTTAAATTAAAGCAAGATAAGAATTTGGAGGCATATTTTTTAACCCAGCAATTTTATTCACAAGCTACAATTTTATTTCTAAGTTATTCATGGAAATCAATTCGAGACGTTTTCTTTTAAAATAAGCTGCCATTTTTTCGGCAGTAAAAGACCTGGTACAACCCTTAATGCCTACTCATAAAGACGAAACTTATCAAGGATGGATACGAATTGGATTAAGTTATATTTATTGGATAATTTTTCACTGCTAGCCGTGTTCAAGGCTCAAAGTCCAACATATAGTAACAAAGACAAAATTTAGTGTATCAGTCAATGAGAGGCATAAGTTATGCTGAGCCTGTGAAGAATAGGTGTGCAGAAAAAATTCTGCTGTGGAAGTCAAACCTTCTACAGCCAAATTTTTTACAAGCAATATTAGTTAAAAATTATGAAAATATAAACACATAATGTAAAAAGTCATTCAAGAGCAAAATATTTAAAAACAAAATTATATTTCGGAAATTTAAAACGAAGATTTCTTTGCCAGAACTTAAAACTAAAAATGAAGAGAGTTGAGGTAAAATTTTGATGAAAAAATTAACAAAAGCAAATATGACTGAAGAAAATATTTCTGACCTAAGAAGATATCTAGGAGAAACGAGAGGCCAAATAATATCATCACAAAAAAAATTCGAAGTCAAAAAGATTTTAAGCAACCTCTATTATTTTATAGTACTGCACCAATCAGTATTGCAAACGATTTTTAACTGCCTTTGTAGGCTTTTTACATTCGAAAGAACGTCTGAATCCGAAATTTTTTCATATAAAATGTTTGGCGCAAATAATATTAATTTTAAGTGAAATATTAAGCAGTTAAAACATCGCCGCCGTTTGATTGCATTAATGCACATTTTATTCATGTGAAGAGAATAATTTTTGGGTCAACATTTGGTAGCGATTTGAACCTGTAAATGTGTCACAAATCGGATGGAACCATTTTATTTTGGAAAAATGCATGTTGATGATATTAAAGAAACGCACTCCTGATAAAATTGAGTATCCCGGACAGACTGTTAACCTTTAAAACATGCCGACAAAAATATATACAACTAAACAGATCGGAGGAAGAGGAATAAACCATTAAACGCTTTCTGTGCGAATGTCCGGCGCTGTCCAGGAAGCGCATGCAAACCTTGGGCACGCCTTTCCTGGACAACCTCACGGAAGTAGCTAATCTGGACATTGGCTGCATAGCTAGCTTTATTCGAGAATATGGATGGTTCTCGTCATCCCGCAGGTTCTAGTGCCGCCCTTAAATTCTGTGGTATCACAATGGGCCTCTCGTGGCCTAAGTGAGCTACCTTTGGATAAACAGGGGCTGCCACTACAACCAACCAACCAACCAACCAAACCCGTCACAGTCACTGAAAATGTCATTCGTTGGAGGAATTTTACCTGAACAAAGAAAGGTATTACACGAAAATCCTTAAAATCTCATAAAAGCCATAGAAACTAATAATCTGAGTACGAAATTGTAAAAAAATATTAATATGAAAATATTTTTGCAAGGATTAGAACTCATTAACCCATTTTGTATGGTTTTGAATAATGTTAAACTGAAATACATTTTTATAGCTCTAAACTGAACACATATTTTTTCAAAACATATTAAATTTAATTTTTGAAGAGAAACACGTCAAACTTTATAATTGGATGCAGATAAGAACTTCCCGAATAAGAATTTCAATGAACAGTTTTTAAGATATCTTATCGTGCTGAATCTCTTCATTTTTTGAATGCGCGCAGTTTGTAACCATTATTAAGCCATTAGTGATGATTTCGTTTCACAAATGAAGAAGAAATCAAGTATAAAACATCATTTCTAATCTATATCTGCATTTCCTAACTGAAAACCCAAAGTTTCACTTCCTGACTAAACAAAACTGCTCAACCGAACGGAAACTCTACTCCACCAAACCCTCTTTCGCTAATATAACAACTCCATATCAACAACACACGATATTTAAAAAAAACTCTTGTGAAATCGCAATAATCATTCTAGAAACAAGAGCACCTAAAAACCACGAAAAAAGTCAATTTTCCAGAACGATAAAAATTAGATCATATAATCACACGGAACGTATTGTGACACAGTATGTGTGTCATGCCATGCTATGCCACCTAACCAATCAATTATTTCTTTTATTTCTTGAAAACAAAACCAACAAATGGAGATACGAGCATGCATGGATAGCTGTATCTATATATCTAGAAACCGAACGCCCAAAAACATTCATATCTGAATATTTCACGCGCTCCAGCACTGAAACCGTCTGTTTTTTCAGTTGCCGATGGCACACAACTAAAGATATTTCCTCAATTATTAGATACTATCACTTCAATTGTATGTTTCATCGAAAAGATATTATTTCAAATAACAAAAGATGCATGCACAGATAAGAAAAAAAATGCAAGGTTTTAATAATGTCCATACCTTTGGTCACGACGCGTGATGATTGTTTGGATTTCACACATGTGATCAAGACAATCCTTTTTTCGACGAGCAATCACAGGACTATCGCAATTGTAGCCCAAAAAAATGTTATCGCACACGTTAATCGAGGACAACAATATTAGTTTATCGAAAAGCACTTTCCGTTCTGGATACGTTGTTTTACTAGAATTTGAACGATCGCTTCGGTATCATTTGAAAAGGAGACCTACTCTGCAGACCGGATCCAAAAGGTTCTTAGGTCCTAGCTGAGGGCACGGAAAGGCGCTAAGTAAAAGTGAATCTACCGCACATGCGTCGAACCACACTACACCGCGTTTCCCAGCGTACTAAACTGCGCTATCGCACTAGAATATCGCATACTCGGAGCCACTCTTCTGCTCCAGCTCGACGCGACGACTCGCCGTCATAAACAGTCATAATACACTATATCGAAGTCACCGAGTAGACTCAAATTAAAACATTTAACCATTCAAACCCTGTAACCGTTGCGTTCGTTACAGCCACGGTACGAGGCGCGGAAAATATGAGACCCCCAACGACATAGAGGAGAAGGTAGTCAACAGTTCTTTTAGCGTCGCTTGGTCGACCAACTTACCCAAGCAGATTCGGATGCCATCTTAAGTAACGTAGCTTAACATAATTCAGAATCCTGATATCAAAATTATTAGCCTGGCATTCTTTTTCTTTAATTTAAAGCTACAGTTGTAGTAATCACTACTAATTTAACCGAAGAAATGCCCAAAATAAGATTCCACAGTCCAAAAAATTGATAAACACCTAAACGACAAATACATTTGATCACGAATAATAACTGAAAAGGTACCTTTTTTAACTTCTATAAATTGCATGTGGCCCCCTAGGGCCAAAGGATGCCCACTCCGCAATATTTTGACTGATGAATCAATCAGTCAAGAAAAAAAAAATGCTACCACAAAGTAAGCGAAGCTACAAAATATCTCGCTTAGGATGCCCAGATAGCTAAGGCCGACGGTGTATATGAGTTTTATAAATATTACTTAAAGGAGTAGAATCATTGCATCCAGCGTATATTACGTGATAGTAACACCATTCTTAACTATTTTCATTTTCTTCGAAAACAAAGATACCGCTAGTTGGATTTCTTAATATGCGAGCGTGTTTAAAATGTCAAAAACATACTGTTATTTGACACCTGTCATTTCAACTATCATTCTGACAGAGAACTGCTTCGAACGAGTGGTTGCGTCAATAGAAAAATGGAAAGCAAAGAATTTGCATCTTCGATCCCAGAAACTTGAACTTAAGCTCATTGAATCTCATACACATTGAAAAAAGTTTGGCTGGCTACTGAAAATGCACTGTTGACTTCATTTTTGTGACAACTAAGAATTAGACGCATGAAATGCATTTGTGGAACGAAAGACCAAATATTCACGAATGCTTAGAGAAACTAAACGACGAAATTTCAAAAATAATCGAGTGAATCGAATCCCGGCCATTCTCAGTGTCACATGTAGCTGATAGATTTTGGAAATCTGTTCAACGATATTTTTGCATTCGACGTACAGAAAGTCAATATGTTATTTCACATAATTTTTTCTGACAAGGACACCTATACGTTATCTGATTTGTTTTTCGCACTAGTGAAGTGCCCTAGTTTTGATATTTAGCTTAATCTCAAAAATATAACAAATCCCAAACCCTCTGTTCTTCTTGTGGATGGAATCTCAGTCTAGATTGGAGCCCCACATGAGGTGGAATCTTCAGGTGGCGCCTATAATCATGTAAAAGTACTACAAATAATGCCCAGTGATACCAGTAGGTAACACTTCTTCAAAAATAAAGGTGAGGATAGAATTTTTAAAGCCTTTTTATGATTAACTTTAAGTTTAAGTATACTATTTAGCTAAAAATAAAGTAACCGATAAGTACTTGGCCTAAAAAAGAAAAACGAAATTTTTGGAAAAGTGGCGATTTATTTTTCAATATAGTCTCCTTTTAGATCGATATACTTGACCCAGCGATGCTCCAACTTATTTCATCTGTCTGAAAAATACGTTTTCTCGAGGTCTGCAAAGTAGGCCTCCGTGGCGGCGATGACCTCTTCATTCGGCTAAAATTTCTACCCGTCGAGTGACTTTTTCAAGTTTGGAAACAAAAAAATACCCGCACGGTGCGAAATTTGGAGAATACGGTGAATGAGGCAGTAGCTCATAACCCAATAATTCAGCATAGTACAGCCTTGTGACTGTTTTGCCCTTCTCCAGGTAGTCGATGTAGGTCACACCTTGTGAATCCCAGAAAACGGTGGCCATCACCTTTCCGGCCGATAGGACAGTTTTCGCCTTCTTCCGAGCAGTGTACCAGAAACTCCTTCGGATGGCGCTTAAACAGCGTCAAACACTGTGGTCTCACAGTTGCGCTTGTTGTTCGGAGTGAACAAACGCGGCACCCATCGCACCGACAGCTTTTTCGTGCCCAAAATTTCATGCAGGATATGACCCACGCGATCTTTTGAGATGCTTACTGTCTCAGCTATCTCGCGCACCTTCAATCGGTGGTCTGACAATCCAAGATCATGGATTTTTGTCAAGTTATCCTCCGTGGTAGACGTTTTCGGGGCACCTGGACGTGGCTCATCAAAAACCGACGTACTCACGTAGCCACGTTGAAACTCGTTAAACCAATTTTTGACGGTCGCCATCGAAGGAGAAGAATCACCGTACACAGCCTTGAAGCGCTCTTTGATTTCGCTGCGCGATTTCCCTTCCAAAAACAAGAATCGAACCACCGACCGATCTTGCTCTTTTTCCATTCTCCTACAATCCGTGGACACGTCCGCTTCCACACGCGGTCAAAACAAAACTACGTCTACGAAAATGTACTACACGATAGTGTCTTTTGCGATAGTGGCGCTATCGCGCGGTGAGGCTAAGTACTTATCGGACCCTCGTATTTTTTTAATTACTGTCATGAAATTTTTTTTTAACAATAACAATTTTTGGATCACCACAAGGCGGCTGAATGCCTATAAGTATTGCGAGGTGCTCAGGAAACATTTGATCCTTTCATTGAACAGCACCATCCGTTCAGAACGATGCTCATAAAAAATGACAAATCAGCACCGTGCCATCAAGCCAAAAGTCTTATTTTTTCAATTTTATTTTTCATTTGTATAAAATTCTAGGACAGTACTACAGAGAATTTGTGGAAAATTATCAAAAATAGAGTGGCCAGCGACTTCCGAACTTTTATTGGCCGTTATTTTTTTCAATTATTTACCAAACAAATCGATTGGAGTCTGAGCTCAAAACAGTTTTTTATCAAGAAGATTGCCTTTTTGGAATACTTACAATCTTAACTTAATCTTCAATATGCACTCACAGCTCCCCTATCAAAAAAACGAGTGAATAAAATACTTTTCGCGGAAAAATTCATACGGGTGAGAATAGAAATGGGAAATTATAACTTTAACCAACTTTAGTGATGTGTATTTCACCTGGATTCGCACTTTTCTGGGATCATTCAGACGATTCTTAATGTGCCTACGCGGCAAAAACTAATCCATCCACACATAGTACTTCAGCGATCTTAAACGATATTTGCATTGTAACTTTACGATTCTAGAACAATATTTAATATAGTGGATTGAGCCACATTTTTATATAGAATTTCTCGCTGAGCGCAATTATTCCAGACATCCATCAATCTTAGGCATGAGCATCGCGAATAAATAGCAAAATAGAATATTTTATGGTTGAACAATATCAGTCTAACGCTCAAGCAAATATAACAATCACTTACGTGTATTGAAATTAAGTACTCATATGTAATACGTGAAAGCAATTTTCTAGGCACGCAGCGGTGGTTTTTTTACGGCAAATCATTTTCCAACGCTACAATGCTTAGAGGAAAATGGAGACAATTCAACTAATTTAGATAAAGCAACATAATGGATTGTGACAACGCCAAGGCTTCATGATTAGTTGCATGAATTGATGAAAAATGGATCGGCTTTTTGCGAAGACTATATTGAACGGATTATACTGAAATATACTCAAAGACATTAAGGACATGCAAATTTCAGCTCGACACGATTGAATTTTAAGCAAACGAAGAGCGACTACACACTGAAATGACACTGTCGGAGCACTTTAACTTATTTTAGTCATGAACTCTTTTTTGGCTTCTGAAAAAATCATTCCTCAACTATTCTACTATTGCTCTACCATATTAAATTTAAAACTATTGTTTTCCAAATCAGTTTTAATTTTATGTTAGATGTAGAATAAAGAAAATATTTAAAGCCTTTACTTAATTCTTTAATCCTGAAAAACGAACCTTTACCGAATAAACAACGCAGATTTTGAAAGTGAACTCAATATTGAATTTGGATGAAAAAGTTGATCTCAATTAAAAAAGTGCAGGAGAAACAAATTTTTACCATTTGTTTCTTGGAATTTTAGAAATATGCCGTAACAAAATAAAGAATAAACCTTAAAAACGGTTTCATACAATAATTTATTAAATTGCTGAAAACGCCATTTTTACGGGAGCCAGTCGAATCGACGAATGTTATTAATAGTGTTCGGTAAACTAAGGTTACATGTCTAGGGTAACAAATGTCTATTAGCTTCAGAAAGAGGATCACGAAATTTTTTTTGGTTTGTTAGTTACAACAGGTTACTAAATCGCCCAAATTTCGAATATTTTAAATTTTAAAACCTTTAATCGATTTTTCGACATCATTTGATATTATTTTGTAGGAAAAATATTATTCAGTAACGCAAATGCTTAGAATGTGAGCCTAAACATTGATTTTTTTTCAGTAAAGATCAATTTCAAGTCATATAACTTCAACAACAAAAACATTCTTTGTCAAAAAGCAACGAAAACTTGGGATTCGATAACCAAATAAAGAAAATGCATAGAATTTCTAGACTAATAAAACTGAGAAGTTTCATGCTAGTTCGATTGAATTTGTACAATTTTCTGTGCATGAGAGTCCATTTCACTGCAGTGTAAAATTTTAATTCGCAAAATAATATTTCAGGCTTAATACTCTACGACTTCTACGTCCTGGAAATTTGTGGAAATTTTTTCAATAAAATTACTGTTCGAAAATGAAGCTCTAGACTAAAAGAGCATAAATAATCAACAAATTTATCTAAGCAGAAAATATTTTTATATTATAATCATTATTTTTTCATACATTTTTTTTAATATCTTGTTAATCAGCAACACAAAATATTTTTTTTCCTATTAAAAATTATTATATAATCATCATTACTAATTTTATCAATTTAGCTCTATTATTATTATCAATCTCTTTAATTTTATTCATTTTAGAATCTCTAGATGAAATTTTATTGAATCTTTCAAAAATGGTATTTTCAAATTTGAAATATTTTTTGAAAAAATGTCTAGTCTTTAGAGGCGATGAAATCGAGTAGCCTGAATTTGTTCATATTGGGCATACATATTTGTACGTGTACACATAATATTTTTTTGATTTGAAGTTTAGTTGTTAAGATATGGGATTTTATAGAATTCAGCTGATTCACGAAAGGAGCTTTTCGAAATTTTATTTTCACATTGCATGAAATTATAATTAAATACTAAATAAAATCGAATAATTTTGCATAGAAAATTTACTGTTATCTTTGATTTTCAAATGAGATTCCAAATTTGAATTTTCTTCTTCTAGTTTTAAACCGGAAGTAAATATTTCAAATATTTTTTCCAGTAACTTAGACCATTATGATTTTAATTTTTTTACTGCAAAATAAAGCTTAACATGTATAAATTTTACCATAAAAAATGCAGAATGGATCTAAATTAGTTTAGGAGACATATCAATTAAAGTATGTACATACATGTCGCTTGTTGAAGCCGATTGGTGATGTAAAAACACGTTAAAACGTTGATTATTTTTCAATAATATTGATTATGTATTATTGCCTTACCGGTTTGTTTCATTCTAAGGTTATTTAATATCTAAATTTAAAATTGAATGTATATGAAAATAAAATTTCAAAGAGCCCTTCCCGTGAATCAGGTGAATTCTAAGGAATCCCATATCTTAACAACTAAACCTCAAATCCAAAAAAAATATTATGTGTACACGTTCGTAGACCCCAGAAGTATAAATATGCTCAACATGAACAAATTTCAGAACCTCACTTTTTTTTCGTTGTCCGCTTCACGTGAAATGCTCCATTAGTTAAAAATACAGTGTCAAAAAGGAATATTTTATTGAAAAAAATTTCTACTATTTATTGTTTCGAGGAAATTTATGTCAATGTTAAAAACTAGCTTTTTTCTGATAAATAATTGTTTCCCCCATTTTCGTTTTGAAAATTTTCGATTCACCCAAATTTCTTATTTGTACTCATTTCATTTTCTTCCTCAAAATAATTTTATCAATTTCTACAAGAACTCATAGTGCTCGTAACCCGGCTGGATACAAAAACTAATTTACTAACAAGGAAAAGGCACGGCATCGTCCTCTCCGATCTGGATGAAATTTGACGCATAAGTAGAAGACGTCAAGGATATTCGATCCTTAAAATGTTAGACCGCAACATCCCCCCCCCCCCATTTTTGAGAAAAACTCCTTTAAAGTTTTTTGCGTTGCTAATGAATTAGTGGGTTTTTGCATCTGACAGAAGCGGTGTAGTGTAGAAAGCAGTCGACTAGCTCGCGATCAAGACGTCGTGTGTTCGGATCCCCGGTCGGTATTGTTTTTTTGTTTTTTTGAATAATTGTGGATGTAACTAGTTTAAGATAAATCAGCAATGTTCAACTACAAATACAATACTTTAAGAAAAGGATGCATGTGCGAATACATACAAGAGATAGTCTTTAGTATAGTCTCCTGGTTCGTTAGATTATTAGTGCGAATCATACTATATGACCATCTAAGCAAGGATTTTGCTTCGAGCACAGCAATCCGAAATTATGGAACTGTTAAACAATTACGTCTCTAGTATGTACTATATATCATCTTGATAAAATTCTGTGGTACAATTAGGTATAGCACTAAAAACTGCAGATTGAAGCGTTATAAACCTTTTTATGACAATTTTTTGTAGAAATTTTAAGAGCCGCTTTTCTCATTACTTTTACTAAGTACTAAATTTTTCGTTAAATTTTATTTGTCCTGAAAATATACGGGGCTTGATTCAACGAAAAATGACGCTTCGATATTTAAGATAGTTCGATAAATATTTGCGTTTACAAATTTTTATTTTTTCTATTTTAATCACGATTATTTTTTGCTATCGCCTGTTTTCATAGGTCAGGTTTTTTGTTTCGTGATTTACAAAATTAATGATTCCTTGTTTGTTTTGGTTTCCTCTAAAAACAGGACCTATAAAGCTATATGCTGATACCATTTCAAAACAATCAACGGATTTTAAACACAATTGAATCTATTTGAAATGGAAGATGTGCCAATCGCTTTAAATTTGATATCAATGTCAGTGTTTATCGCTTGGAAGAAAGTCTGTTGGAAATTTGCTTTTGAAAAGGAGAGACTCATACAATTGGACTCCCCAACAGTAGTCTAGTGTTCGCCTGCACATTGAAAGGTGCCTAATTGCTTCTTTGAGTATTCCAGCTGCCGTGCGTCAATATTTGCAAAACAGATAAACACAGTCGAAAACGCAAACACGCCAAACAACAGTGTTGAAAACGTTGGATGGTTCAAAGAGTGGTACTTTATGTATGAAAAAGCACCATATCAGAAACATATACGATTTGACACACACATATGTATCGTCATTTTTAATTCATAGAAAACTGATATACGTTAATTGTTTTATTGAATGCACACATACAAAACGATCATTGACTTCAAGAGTCCCATTATCGCGTAGACCAAAACGCCCTTATCTTCATTTTTTGTTTAAGAGGAAGCGTTGTGTTCCACGTACATATTTACATTCAAAGAGTGCTTTATAGCGTTCTATATTTTACACACCAGTACTTCTAATAAATGTTTCTGTTTTCCTTTTTTTGTGGAAAGCTGCGCGCGCCCACCCGCCCGCTTTTCATTTAATGGATATTATCTATGCAAGTAAAATATATGTAAAATTTGATTGTGTGCCGGCAATGTACCAACGTGTGTCGGCACATACATATGTATTTGCAAAGAAATTCAATTTGTTTCAACAAAAAATTATTTCGAACACACTCATGTACGATTACACTGTAAAACAGGTGAGAAAAATCAGTTATAACTTTAAAAATGTTAAGATTTAAATATATATTTTTGGACATTTTTGGCAATGCAGATGCCACGATTAATCATAATTTTCAGTCAAAAACCTGCTGGTTTCGATGATCAAACATATCAAAAAGGTGCAATAAGCAATTAAAACAAGAAGAAATATTTTGAAGTAAACATTCTTTTATCAGAGGCACCAAAATTCAGATACCTTGGTCAAATTAAATTTTAAATTCATGGAATTGATTGATTGACATTTTAAAATTTCCATTTCCTCATTTTTTAAAAAATAATTCCAACAGCCATTCACAATAAACTCTTCGGTTACGCGAATATGCAACGATTTGCTTCAAACTTTGAATGTACACACAATGTTCGATAACATCTCGTGACAATTTTTTGCAATTTAGGTCAGCTTCATAAATCACGATTTTTACTACATCGGATATTTTAATTAAATTTGGCATTCATTACATTACATACAATACTACAATATGACAGTCAGAACACTAGAATATTAACCACTTGAAAGACAACTATCGAGGTTGCTAACAACAATTTAATTAGACATCTAAAATAATGCATAAAATATATCTGTATAATACGACAGTATTAATTGGATGATCAGAAAAAGTGTTTGTAGTCTTCAAATTGGAATTTTTTGCATTTGTTTCCATTAGTTAAAGAAAATGATGAAAAGCGAACCATTTATATGCTTTTTTTTTTAAAAAAAAAGAGGGTTTTTCGAGTTCTATGTTAAAATCCTATTTGCAATAACAACTAATGATACAAAAAATAGCGCAGGTATGCATTATTTTACCAAAATTGTTCTGAAAAATTATTTCTCAAAACAAAATTGTTATGATTGAAATTTAAACACTTTACATCTAACTTTGTTCGAAAAAAATATCTTGAGAATATTCTTGGCTATTTAAAGGGTTACGATTTTTCAAAAAATCAGAACAGCTCACAGAGATGCACAATTAGCTAGTCAGGAGCTATATGGAAAAGTGGAACGAATTTTGTATGGGCCAGGCATGGCAGAGAAGAGTTACGAGGGGTGATCAAAAAGTAATGATAATCACAATAAAAGACGGTGATGACAGTTACAAAAATAATTTATTTTTCTACATAGTCTCCTAACAAGGCAATACATTTAGTCCATCTTTTTTCTAAACCCAGGATTCCCTGAGAAAATTTTTTTTTGTCTTGACCCTCCCAAAACGTCTCTACAGCGTCCATCACTTCACTATTGTTTTCAAATTTCTTGCCTCGGAGGTGTTGCTTGAGACGAGGAAAGAGATAGAAGTCACTGGGAGCTAGATCTGGCGAATAGGGTGGGTGTTCCAGCAGTTCGAACCCCTTTCTTGAATGGCAGCCATCGCAACTGCGGCTTTGTGAGCCGGAGCGTTGTCTTGGTGAAACAGCACTCCAGCTCGCAGTTTGCCGCGTCTTTTTGCCTTAATGACTTCCCGCAATCTTCGTATTTGGTCCGCGTAGTAAGAGCCCGAAATAGTGGCTCCCTTTTCCACATATTTCACCATAATTATTCCTTCGGCGTCCCAAAAAACGGACGCCATAACCTTTCCCGCCGAACTTGACACTTTGAACTTCCGGTGTTGGTGAGGAGGTTCGCTTCCAAGTCATCGTTTGTTGTTAGGTTTCAGGATCAAAATGGTAGATCCAAGTCTTGTCCATGATCACGAAACGTGACAGAATTTTTTCCGATCTGCTTGGAACTTTTGGAGATTCACCCTTGAAATGTCGACTCGTTTTTTCTTGTGCTCGTCGGTTAACATTTGCGGTACCCAACGCGCAGAGACCTTTTTCATCTGCAATTCGTCCACAAGGATTGCTCAAACGCTACCGTATGAAATCCCCGTGACCTCAGCTACATGTCTGACGGTCACTCTTCGATCTGCCAACACAACATCTTCGACCTTTTTCACGTTGTCTTCAGTGTGGGACGTAGATGGGCGTCCTTCGCGGTGTTCATCTTCAGTGGATGTCCTTCCCAGCTTAAACTCCCTGGCCCAGCGTGCAACTGTGGAATACGGAGGAGCAGAGTTCCCCAATGTTTCCTCTAAGTCGCTGTGTATGTCTTTGGTAGACATTTTTTTCAAACGGAGGTACTTAATGACTGCTCTAATTTCGTTTTTCTCCATTTTGATGTTGTCTCTTCGCCGGTTCGTATTCAACTGAATGTCCCTCCCGTGAATCGTAGTCTATTTATATGATTTTTTCATGCTGACCTAGTGAGTGTTTAAGCAAGCGAAAAAAAATTTTGTTGGATTTTTATGCGGACTGGAAGTAACCGTTTATCATTACTTTTTGATCACCCCTCGTATATAGCGTTTAAAAAAACGAAAAAATTGGTAAACGCAATTTTCTCGAATTCATGTTTTTAAGCTGGCGGACACGATTTTTAAAAAATACTCAACCGATCATTCTGATTTTTTTTTATATGTTGTACATATATATGGCTATAGCCGGTAGCGGAATCATTATGATCAGTATCAAATTTTCCGATTTTCACTTAATTTTCAACCCTCAAAAATAAGTTTTTTAAAAAAAAATAGCTGCCATTTTGTTATTTTTCCATGAAAACAATCATTCCGGTTCCTGATATAGGCACCTTAACACGGAATAATTTGGCGTTTTGTTTTTTTGTTAATATTTTTGTACATCCAAAGTACCAATTAACATATGTACAAAATTCCAAAATGATACTTCTTTTTTTCTATTGGAAAAAATGGTTATTTTTTTGTGGAATCGTAGCCTAAATGACCCCTTAAAAAAGTCAACCATCGAAGGATTTTCGATGCAAAAACCTACGAAAAAATTCACAAAATAAATTTTTAATCGCAAAATTCATGCACAAATTTCAACGACATATGTTTTAGTGCAATATTTAATATGAAAAAAATTAACTTTAGCAATTTGGCAAATTGAAATTTAATAGAAATCTACATGAAACAATGACGATAAAATAAATTGCTTTCAAGAAATAAACTTTCCAAAAGAAAATCTCGAAGATCCTCGAAAAGTTGGGAAAACAAATTCAAGGGAAAATTTAGCACCAGAATAATCAAAATAACTCAAACAAATGTTCACAAAAACGATTTATTTTTGAATGATTTTCTGCATGCCCTGAAAAAATTCAAACACTTAATTTCGGGAAAGTTGGCATTTACTTGTCAATCAATTTTAAGCATTATATTAAAAGGTATAAGGTACTATCCTTTATACCGATTCTTATCGTCTGGGAAGTACTATGTACTGAAATCTAAATATAGACAATTAATGAAAATTGATGGAGAGAGAGAGTGATTTGAAAGAAAGGAGGGTGATTTTTGGTGTACAGAAATTCGGCATGCCAACGTTGAAAAATAGGCAGTGAAAGTTCATAATTTATACAACAAACAATTTTGGAAATACTTTAAAGAATATTAATTGAATAATCACACACAAAATTTAGGTGGTACCTGATTTTCAGACGAGTTTTCGACAATATAAATCAAAATGTGCCATGTGGCAATAATGTCTTCTTCAATCAAAGAATCAGGATCATTTTTTTATTGGGCAGAGATACGTTTGCAAAGTCAAGTTACTTATTCTTTGATTGAAAAATGCAAGGCAAAAGGTTGATCAAACAGCAGAAATGATGAAGAATATCTCAATTATGCCTTATTATAACCACTTCTGGGGTATTCTAATATTCTGAATCATTTGGGTTTATTCAAACAACCAAGACGGTAGACTGAATCTCCTTACCACGACAATCAATTAGGCATTCATGTTTTTCGAACACGTCCGTGTTTAATGTAATTAAAACAACTTACACGTTTACTCCAGCGAAATGTGTTCCGTGTTCAATTGAAGAATGGATCTGTTGCACCGAAGATAACGTTTTAGTAATTGCTGGTTTACTAATGTCGCTACTGCCTACTTGAATATTTCTCATTAACACTCACAGCTACCGAGAGACGTGACCAAAAAACCTTTTGAAAGACTACCACAAATTCGGATAGGAACCAAAAACGCGACTTCCAACCAAATGAGGACAACCCGACAGGTGGTTTTCCTTTTTATACCCTTATTATGCTAATTTCTGTATTTATGTTATCCCTCATGTGCTGCTTATTGGATATGAGTGGCTCGCCATGGCAACATAGATAACCCAAATGCAAAGAGTGTGTAATTAAGGATGTTTACCAATAGACGGGTTGGTACGTGGACGTGAGGTGCGATCATCGCCTCATTTTTACCGATACTTGGTCTGCATGTTTGCAGATGGATCGATGGAGCACACCCTTATCGCGTAGTCAGTTGCCGCCGCCTCCCTCATTTCGACGAATCACCCATCCAAAAGGGGAATCGCCGTTTTACCGTCTGTTGCAACCCCATTTCCAGGTTTATGTTAAATTCTAGGAGATATCAGCTCTTTGGCTATCTCGATTGATAAAACCATATATAGGATAAAGTAATAAAAAGATTGGATATGAATATCAGATAATACAGCACTATTGATGTGTGCTATATGAGAAACAAAATGTTGAAAGCTAACCAGCTATGAAGTAGAACTGTACTGTTACATACTTTCATATATTGCCATGAGACTCGTTAATCATAACTTATGTAGGATTTATCAAATAATTTCGGGTTTAATTAACGAAATTACGCATCAAACTGACAGACAGCAATTTAATATGATTATAAACTAAAGATGTTGAAAGCGATTTTTTTGGGCCACCAGATTCAAGGCTTTTTATGCAGAAATCCTTGAGGGATGATAATGTAGAAGAATATATTTTATCAAAACGCAACGTTGCCTTTAACAAATCCTATCTAGAATAGTTAAAAGTTCGATAGTGAATGAAAATGCTTCGTTTTAAGGAATGACATACAAAGAAACTGGAACAATTTGGTTTACTGGCGGCTTATATTTCAATGTCTGGAATGCATCTCTATCAAAATGAGAGTTGTAAATTCAAGTTCACTAAACAAAACCAAAAAAATCTCTAACTGAAGTTTTGAATAACAAATAAAATCGCTTCAACTTTGTGACTGTACGGCTCTCATTTAGTTTTGGTTTCCGGCATAAGTCGCCTATAATTAATTGTGTTAAATTTTAGTGTTTAATGTCCATGTTTCGCATCCAGAAAAGGTCAAATCATAGTTCTGAAAAAAAATTGGTCTAAAGTCCACACGACTAACCTCCCAGTGGGATGAACAAAGAAACAATGATTTGTTTTTATTATTAATCATTTTATAACAATACTACTGCCATTCTCCCAAACCTAATAATATAAGTTTAGAGCTCTATAAATTAATCTTGTTTTTGTTTATAACTATTTTTTTGATAATATTTTTCACAATATTTACAAAATTTTGCTAAAACACACAATAATAAAAATATTACTATTACAAGAAAAACGGGCCCAAGTCTGGGGAATACGGTGGAACAATAGTGTGTTGTTTTTCGCCAAAAACTCGCTCACAAGCAACGATGTGTGAGCAGGGGCCTTATCATGGTACAAAAGTCAATTTTGGTTCTTTCACAAATACGGGCATTTCTGGCGGATTGCTTCGCGCAAATTGCGCATTACTTACAGGATATATTCCTTATTGACCGTTCTATATCGTGGCTAGAACTCATGATGCACCACGCCCCTGCAATCGACGAAAACTGTAAACCCTTAACATTCGACCAACTTGGCGCGCTTTTTTCGGTCTTGGCTCGTGCGGCGGCTTCTATTGGGATGATTGAGCTTTGGTTTCCACATCATAACCATTAGCCCATAATTCGTCACCAGTTTTGGGTCGTCACGGACAGAGTCCAACAGCTCCTTAGCAATGTTAATGCAATGCTGTTTTTAGTCGAAACTAAGCAATTTTGGTACAAACTTCGCAGCGACCCGTCGCAAGCCCAAATCATTGGTAAAAATCGAATGGCACGAGCGAGATATATTTAGGTACTCAGCAACTTTTCTAACGGTGATTCGACGATTGGCCAATACTATTTTTTTCACTTTATCAATGCTTCGTCTGTTGTTGACGTGCTCGGGCGTCCTGCACGCTGTTCGTCGTGCACATCTTCTCGGCCCTCTGAAAATATTTTACACCATCGATAAACGTTGCTTTGGTCCAAGGTAGCTTCACCATATGTTACAGTCAACATTCGGAATGCGTCCGCGCACTTAAAGCTATTTTTCACACAAAATTTGATACAGATGTCCAAGCAAAATAGATGTCAAAAATTAAATGAAGATTCAAAATGGCCGAACTTGTCAGCATAAGTGAGGGACATGAGTACCAACATAACGCTACAAAAATATCGAAGATCGAATCCACGTAGCTCATGGAAATTCAAAATTCGCGATACTTTTTGAACAGATCTCGGAATAACTTTTTACTGGGAAGTGGGAAGTGGGAAGTTAACAATTATCGGAATATTTTGCTGCTTTACATATCATACATATTTATGAGACCCCATGTAACACTTGGTAACATTTTCAAAGACATTCCCTCCTTTATTACATAACAAATTCATCTTACCCCCGATCAGACTTTTAAATAAACAATGTATCTAAATTTTGTGTATCGCGCCTAGCGTCTGCTGACACCTCGTGGCGTGACAAATAAATTTAAAATTTGACTTTATAATTTAGTGTTATAAAAAATATATTTTAACTAATTTTAAATTTTGTTAAATAACAATTTGCTAGGCCTCCCTTCCTCCATGTAACACTTAGTAGCATTTTCAAATACCCCCCCCCCCACCGTTTGGAGTGGATGACCCCTGATATGCAGTTATGAGTGTTGTTATTTTTCCGTACACATTCATTATTTAGTGATCACTAAAATCAGCATTTGGAATCATTTCGAGAGATTTTGAATAGATTTTATCATTAATTTCAATATTTTAATGTTTCTTATCGGTCGTATGGTTTTTTAAAAACTTTCGTCTAATTAGATAAATCAGTTAGATACAAAAGACACGGTCACAAGCAGAAGAAGACAAAAATCAAAAGCAAGCCGACAATTTTCAAGAATGCAACATTTACCAGCCATCACTCCAATTTTTCCTCAAAAATCTTAGACTGTCAACGACATTGCCTGACTTCCGATCCAAACGAAATGTACGTACAACCAATTTTAAATATTGGATTATTTGCTCGAATGTAAATATGAGATACGTGCTACCAAAAATTGACTACACGAAAACTCAATTAAATCATGTTTCAAAGAAATAAAAAAAATTAAACAGCAAATTGTGTTCAGACATCTAAAAAAAAATCATGTTTTTCGAACATTGGTAGATAGATAACAGTTCGTTTTGAAAATCAATATTGTGAGGAAGAACGAAGCCATTTTGGCAAATACAGTTGGACATCATAAGTTATCGGACAGATAATTTATCATTATTTTGATTTTTGAATTATGTGTCGTTCTATGATTAGCTGAACGTTATAAATAACGACTTGAAAGTATTGAATGGTTGGAAATTTTATGAGCAGTCGAACTTTTTTATCGTATTATCGAAAGAATTTTGTTGAGGTTTAATTTAGACGTTGGTGAACGTTTAGAATTTATAATTGGAATAAAGATTTTTTAATCATTTCGTATTCGCCTACAACAGTTACCAGCCTTCTTATTATCACAGGTGCTATAATATCTATGTGAGATATTGTTAGCCCATATTGTATAAATACAAACCTATTAAGTAACACACAGATGCACACGTTCAGCTAATATTGAAGACCGTTTCTCTTATATGTACATAGGTACGGCGATATCTAGCAACTAACAAAGGGGTAAGTACCTTTGAATCGTCCGTTACATCCACACCACAAATTGTTCGCTTATCACACAACAAATATTGACTGTGGAGTGCTGATAAGCGGAGCTAAAAAACAAAACTACTCATACGATACATGGGTGTACGTGGTACGAAACCCGCACCCATATGCGTCTCCAAGTGCAAATATATATTGTATAATGTTCCTTATAAAATCAAACAAAACCCTCATGTCGTACAGCAATTCTAGGGAAATCTCGATTGCTAACTGATCAAATTCAAAAAATTCTTGGAAATATATATTCAATCTGTCTACTTACCAACACTGATTTCTTAGATTTTCCATCATTTTCCGAGGCTTTTGCAAGAAGGTCCGATATTTGTTTGCGCAATGATGTAATCTAGGCGGGGGTGAAAGCTATGATTAATTATTTCATAAATTTAACAAAAAAAATCAATTATTATTAAATTATTTAAAAGCTGTTCTATTATGCTGGCTCCCAATTTGTGTCAATTTTCACTACAGAGTATCATGAAAATGCTGGCTGTAAATTTTTTCCTACAAAATAAATATTCCACCAATTTGTTGGAAAAGTTTTAGGTTGTATAGGATTTGCCATCTTTCGGTATGTAAACACTTAATAACTTTGAAAAAAAAACGATTTCTATATATTTATATAATTTGGTCGTTTGCAATTCATTTTCACTACTTTTTGAATACAACATCAATTAAGTGGCCGCCTTTATTGGCCAAAACAAAATGTGCCTTTTTTGCTGCATTGTCCATTACCTATTAGAGCACCTCGGACGTTATAGCGATGATTTCGGCGCGAATGTTTGCCTTGAGCTCGGTCATACTCTGAGACTTGCTGGCGTACACTATGCTTTTCAAGTAGCCCCACAAAAAGAAGTCCGAAGGGGTCAAATGTGGAGATATGGGTGGCCACTCAATGTCGCCTTTTTGGCATCAGGCGTCCAGGGAATTTTCGTTGCAAAAATTGAATTGTTTGATTTTGCAGTGTGGCATGGCGCACCGTCTTGTTGAAAACAGTAACCGTCAAGTCCTTTTTCACGCATTCGCGAGTAGACATAATGGTCCAACATCCACCGATACGTTTCCATAAACTGTCTCGTTTTCTCTAAAGAAAAAGGGCCCAAAGATGGTTTTGGCGCAAACGCCGGGCGGTTTCATGGATTTCGTTTGAATTTTTCGTTCCCCAAATGCGGCAATTCTTGTTATTAACGCCGCTAGATAGTGTGAAATTGGCCTCGTCGGTCATCAGAATTTTCTTCCAAAAATCAGGTTCAGTGTCCACCATTCGAGCAACTGTTTGGCCGTATTCCAAGCGACGTGAATGTTCTGTCGGCAATATTCTTTGTGTTAATTACACTTTATAAGGAAATAAATGCAAATCATCCTTCGAAATTCGCCGCATGGTGGTTCCCCTGACGCCAAAATGCTGAGCGCGGCGATGATACAACACTTTTGAGTTCTGACAAACGCTCACTCTGACCACTTCAACCAGTTCATTGGAACGTCTTGATCGTTGATGAAAGATGACGACGATCTCGCACTGTTCCGTGCTCAACGAAATTCTTCACGAAACGACGAATAGTGTTGTCAAATGGTGCCTGTTGGCCCGATATTTTCTGACTGACTGACTGACCGAATATTCTCGATGTACATCGTCAATACTTCGGCACGTTGTTTCGGTGTGAAGCGATTTATGGTTCAAATTGTACTGAATTGCCGTTTCAAAAACATGTCTTATACCCCGTTTCCATCTACGCCAAATCTCTAGATTTTGTCGAAGTGATTTGGTAGTGTTTCCACTTACAAATTGGATTTTGGCTGTCACTGTCACTGTCATTGCATGAGATGACTTAAAATTTTGAAAGTAGATAATTCTCGTTATTGAAATCGTGGTGTGTGTTTCGCGATTGCGTAGTTGTTAACAATTGGTAGAGAATGGAATTGCAATGGATATCGACGATAAAAATTTCGTTATCCTTATTGTGACACCAAAATGACTTGTCATTCGTATTCAAATACAATTTGACACTTGCTGAATGTGCTGAAATACAATTATTTACAATGCTGCCACACGCAACCATGAGATTTTGAGTGGATTTCGATGAAATCTACAAGATTTACGATCGACTAGATTTCGATTTTTATATGGGAAATCTACAAGATTTCGATGAGGATTTGGGAAAGTTGCCTAAATCTAGAGATTTGGCGTAGATGGAAACGGGGTATTATCGAATCAATCGGTTTGACAAATGTCAAAATTAGTAAGTATTTACATACCGACACAAAAGATGGCGCACCCTATAAGGCGCAATATTGCGCAATATTTATGATTGCACAATATTATTGAACGTCTAGGGATAGTATTGACGGTTGCACAATGATTGAACAAAATATTGAGCAAGCTTAAATTTTATTGTACAATATTTTTTATTGCGGCGTGTGTGTGTGATATTACGCAATATTAAGGTCAAGTCCTTTAAAAGTCTTTCGTGGGTATAGATTGGCCTTCTTTTTAACCATTCTTTAAACCAAAATCGTTTTTTTTAACAAAATAACCAGCGCGGTCGCTGCCAAAACTTCGTCATCTGACATGTTCCTTGCAAGAAAGTACTAACCCGAATGCCATGTCAATTTTATTGACTTAATATTATTGAACATGTGTGGTGCAAGAAAGTGTTCAATAATATTGTGCAATCATAAATATTGCGCAATATTATTGAACGTGAATGGGCTGCCTAACATCTCAGAGGTTTGTTTCTATGTTGAAAAAGTCAAAAGCAATTCTGTTTTTATTTCATTCAGAAATTGTTTTACAAAATTTCTACTCTATTTCATTGCTTTGTATTTTTTTCAAATGAAAAATCTTACTTATTTTTACTTCAGGATAAGTTTTCATAAAATGTGCTGGTATAAATAGTGAACAGTCTTCAGAGAACGGTAACAAAATTGTTATAAACGTTATTATTGATTGAAACGAACTAACGATCTTAGTTTTAGAGGTTGAGGGTGAAAATTTGAATTATATTCAGTCTGGAAATCACAAAGTTATTTTTTATATAACCAATTAATACCTTTTATCAACTAATTAATAATTTTTAATTTTGCTATTAGAGAGAAAAACAACCCCAAAAAATAAATAAACTCAAAGGCCAGAATTTTTCAATAGTTTAATTATATATTGAGTAAAAGGAAAACGGCCACATTTTGTATTTCAAATTATAACGTCGAAAAGGCTCGATATAAGCGACGCCAGCTAGTGCGCAGGAACCAAACGTGTAAATAATAATTAAATATTTTCATCTTATCTGGCCACGATAAAATGAAATCCATCATATCGGTTAGAAATATTATTTTTGCTTAAACAGTATCTATAATCGGCATTCATGAAATGACTACAATATTACTCCTCCTCTTTGTAAAATCACTGAAATATTACTCCTCCAATAACGTTAACAAATACTATTTACAGAAAACTAGAAAGCAACTCGAAAAATACCTAGAAAATGGGATAGTGGTTGCTTCCACCGATTGGCATACGATCAATTCAAGTCAATAAAAATTATTCTTTTGGAGAAGCTCTATCAACAGGCACTATACCTAATAATATCCTATTTGTGATAGTTTTCACTATTTTTGCATTATATATTGATTGTGCGTGACTAATCAAGCTAACAGTTGAATTCGATTGGTCAAAAATGCGTACAAATTATATCAATATTGATCAATAACGTCTATGTAAACGTTGTATTGCAATCAGCTCTCTATATACTGAGTTGTAAAAGTTATCTAGACTTATTCGAGGCAGTAAATGGTTTAATTTTATCGAAAGATACCAAAAGATAAACATGTTCTGGAGCAGGTTTAGAACTTATTATACAATTGATTCGATTCATATGTACACTCCAAATAATATTGAACCATCATTCAATTTTTTCTTCAATATTTATAACTCAAAATACATCAAATTTTTTTTTTGGGTTATATATGTACATATAAAATCGTTTGATGCGATTTAGTGGCATAAAAATGATATTTATTTAGTACAAATAAGCAAGACAGAAATTGAATCACCATTGTAGATGGATGGAGAGAGAGTTCGATGGCAAATTTTTTGGAGATATCAATCTAATCACCAAAAAGCGTTATGAGATATATAATCATGGATTCTCGTTAATTTTGTTTCGAAAATGCCTCTCAGCTATTGAGAGCTATCTGGGAGTTTTCGCATAGTACTCCTATCCACACAAAAAGTAATCATTCCATTCAACTACGATACTATAATATTTTTTTCTTACTTTTCCAATAGCTTCAACAGTTTAGGTCGGTTTAGTTTAGAAACTGACCTAGTCAACAAACGGCGAACATCAACGTTAACTTACCACAACATCACAAAAGGTTCTATATTTCTTAGGAAAAATTGACCAGATCTATTTTTAATATTTAAATCGATTGTTTTCAAAGCACAAAAAGAATTGATTTCAAGAAAATTGAAACCTACACAATAGTTCGATTTCAAAAATCATTTCATTTCGTTGTTGAATTTTTGGCTTGGTCAGTTTTTGGAGTAACCCGACGAACGATATTGTCGGTGAAATCGGAAAATGGTATAACACCGTTTTAGCAAAGTAACATCAGTGCAGTAAACAACGGGATAAATGGCGGCAAGCTCTAGAAGTAAATTTTAAAGATATTTGCTTCAATCTACACAAGGATATTAGCTCTCATAATTCGTTAGAATCCCATTTTTCGAAATACTAAAGTCAAATTGTTTTCTGGTTTTGCCAATGATGTGCAACCGTTTTTCTTTATATTTCCACGGCAAATAATTAAACAAGATCCTCTGCCGCAGTATTTTTAGGAAAGGTTGGCCTATTTTCGCTCTACATTGCTTTCAATTGAAGAACTCGTTTAATTTTTTTCCGAGTATTTTTTTTCTTCACTGCAATCGAAAATATATTCGGGTATATTTCCTAACTTTTAGTCAGTACAAAGGAGACTTGAGTGCCTTTAGTTGTTGTACTGAAAAATTCAGTTTTTATTTCCTGTTTCGCAGATTATCTCAACTGATATCTTCTATTGGCACCTATTTGCCTGAACTTTTTTCAAAGAGGCATCCATAAACATAGACTTTTTAAGGATGTTTCACAAAACGCTGTAGCACGAATTTGCATTTTTCGAACAGCTTGCTTGAAGGTAGGATCACATGGTTGTGACTCGTATGTGAATAAGAGATGTGTCCAATCTCTCACAACGTTTTCTCGAATCCATGGTATTTGCATTTCAAGTTACTTCTCGACGAAGAGAGACTTAACTATTGTCCTCCTGTAGTTGATGTCGACTTCGGATATGTCGTGCTGGATTTTACTGATCGATATTTTCTTGAATTTTACCTGGATGATGTTCAAACTTTTGCTCCAGTATTTGAACGATGAGCCTTTCCTCGTGTTTCAAGAACGTTTTCGTTTTTTCTAATGAAATTTATCGATCTTAGATTGGAATATATCCATCTGCTTCTGCACGAAAGATACATAAGACTTTGAATATTAGGCAGCAACAATTAAACTAATTTTGGGTCTCCTACGGTGGAAGCCCAAAAACATTACTTTAAATTGCTTTTCAAAAATTAATATTATGTTGGAAATAGTCTTTAATCTCGGGTAAATGAAAAGACATCGACTTCAATTCGAGAATGCTTAACTTATATAGGCTATAAGATAAATACTAATCCATGGATATGTAGTCCTTAAACATTTTAGCAGAAAATGAGCGTGCACGTATTGTTGAATGCAATCTATGAGGGTCATTCAATAAGTAACGAGACAAATTGCTGTAGCTTAAAAACCGCTTATTCAATCAGTACAAAATTTCGGCTACTTTTCAAGATATTCCTCCCACACACACACACACACTTAAACACTAGTTCCATCGTTACTCTAACTTTCTTATGCCACTGCTTTTGGTAGCTGTTGGAGCCAAATCTGCACGTGAATCTTGACTTCTTCGTTAGAGCCAAATTTTTTGCCACGTAGCGCCTCCTTAAGAGGACCAAACATATGAAAATCTGAAGGAACAAGATCTGGGCTATAAGGAGGGTGTGGAAGAATAACCCAGTCCAGTTTTTGAATGCATCCTTGAATTATATGTGCTGTATGCGGCCGTGCATTGTCGTGAAGCAAAATCACACCTTTTGCCAAAAGTCCACGACGTTTAGTGCGAATGGCATGTTACAGTAATATTGGCTGTTGATTGGTCGTTGGTTTTCCAGCAAATCGTAAGAAAATAGAGCCTTGTGAGTCCCAAAAAAGTGTGAGCATCAATTTACCTGCTGATCGCTGCGTCTTGATTTTGTTCCACGTTGGAGACCTTGTGTGCTTCCACTCGAGGCTTTGTCTTTTCGACTCAGGCTGCTCGTTATGGTAGATCCACGTCTCATCGCACGTTACAATCCTTCTTTTTCAGTTAAACATCGGGCTTTCGACTGTTGACTGATTTGAAGCCTTTTTTCTTGGTGGATGCCCGTAAGTTGTTTTGGCACCCATCTCGCGCAAGTTTTCTTGTATATCAGCTTATTGTGAATGATGTTATGGGCAGTTCCAATACTTGCATTAACTCTTTCTGCTATCAGTTCAACAGTGATACGTCTGATACCATGAATTATCACGTCAATGCGAGATTCAAGAGAAGAAGTTGCAACTTCGATCGGTCGTTCAGTTCGCTGCCCATCTACAAAACTTTCGCGGCCACTTTTAAACTGTTCCATCCACTTGCAACTATTCGAACAGTTTAAACTATTGTTCCCATACACTTTTAACATCCTTGCATGGATCTCATTACCTTTAACATCTTCTGCTACTGAAAATCTAATCACAGCACGTTGTTCCTTCGCGGTGCAATTCTCAATCGGGCTTGACATCTTGAAGTAACTGAATAACGTATCCTCTTACAAAATCTTACCAAACAGCTGATCAGAAGTAATAACAAGGATGCCAACTTGAATTATACAACAATTTTTGACCTACATCAATTTTTCTCGTTACTTATTGAATGACCCTCGTATGTTTCTGTGAGTATGAAATATTTAAAGTTTCAGCTTCTGAAAAAATTGCTGAATGAAAAAAATTAAACAGTAAGATATATTCATAGCATGCTTTTCTTGTCATCAGTTCCCTCAAATTCTGAAAATGTGTACACATGGTTCGCTGTTTTAATTGGCAACAAGTAGTAAAAATCTGGCCTTAGTCAGCGGATACCAAAATATTTAGGGTGAGACTCGAGACGACGAATTTCGAGATTTTTCTGATGTCAAGTGTCGTTCGGAAGGAAACATTATTTCCAATCATAGTTAGCGAAGAAGCAATGCAAATGAATACGAGGCAGAATTCAAAGATACGCCGATTACGCACGCAATATTTCAATATAAGGTGAAATGCCAAATAAATTGGATAAACTCGTTTGTTACATTTTCCATGTCAACTTTAAAAACGCTCTTCCGGCTGCCACAATCAGTGGAAACGATATCTTCCAAATTTTAAAGGTCAGCACAAACGATCAGCAGCTCCAAATGACCAATTTGCGCCCCAATCGCTCCAGATGGAAACTCTTCTCGCAATGAGACAACTATCCCAACAGGTGGCATGATTTTTGCCAGAATCATAAAGACTAGACTTGATGCCCCGCAAAACTAGCAGCATATCTTCAAATTGATGCCTGTAAGCCAAACAAAATTACCTCAGCCTCTTTTGCTGCGCACAATGAGCTCAGCTCCTCATTCCGATGATGGGCCTCCTCCAGCACGACTGCAACATCAGGCTCCTCCTCAGGAAGGTTTTCTGCGTTTTCTGCGAGCACCTCCTGTGCAAACGTGCTGATCTGTCCTTTTAGCGTATTAAGACTTGAATTGAACCACGACATTTTCGAATCATAAGTGTTTTTCGGGTTTTCATTCGCAGTTTTCTATCTCGGCTCGACTTTTCAATGTACTCAACTCGACACCATGCCAAGTCAAAGCGGAAGGCGCATGGAACGAAGCAGTTCAACACAAATCACTTATTTTCGAGCGGACAACAAAATAATTTGGATTATTTACGTTTTTTGCTTTGCGGAGACAGTGAAAACGATAATAAAGTGATTTTGACGTCTTCGTCGACGAGTTGGCAGATTTGTATTTTGTTGTCGGGGTTATTTACTGTCATTTTTCATGCAACAGCTGTTTGGCATATGTCAGATACTCAGTTTTGTAATTCTTTCAAAAATTTTGCCAGCCCTTGAAAATTTTCATGGTCTTTAACTTCACTGCAATACAGCCTTTGTTTGTTTAATTATTGTTCACTTGTTTGGAGATCATATTCTACTGTTTGAATTGAAAACGACATTCCAATCCCATTATCCGAGACGTTAGGAAAGCTGCCATTCTCTTGTTGTTTGCATCCTACGAAGAAGACAACTGTTAATTTACGAATCGCAGAGCTCGCCAAACGTCATATGACAACAACAATCCTAAAAATCGTTTTGAGATTTGAAAGTACTTATTATTATTCCAGGAATAGTCCTTGCTGATACCAATGGCTGATGCGGATTATAGATTGGCGCTAAAGCTGCAATATGAATTCGATCAGGAGCTGCAAGCAACAGAAATGGTTAGTACCGTTGTTCAACTGTTCGGCGACGGAAAACAATTGAATGCTGTACTGTTACTCAAGCGTAATCAACATATATTTAAAACACTCAACAGAAAACCAAGGGGCTAATTGAAGCCGAAGCCATTCGTAAATCCAAAGAGAAGTGGCGTCACCGAGAGGCAATTACAGACCTGGACAGCACGCTGAATCTCGTCCATCCCGAATGGGAAACTCTTGATCCCACACCGGACGTCCACGCTTTGTTCGTTGCATTCGACAACAAGTTCTTTCAGGATCGCCTCAAATGTGTCACCCTGGAGTGGAGCAAGCGCATGTACTCGTGTGCAGGGATCTGTTATTCGCGCGCGAATCGCCTCGGAATGGCCATCACTATACGACTCAGCGAGCCGTTGCTGAAGCTAAGATCTAGAAAGGATTTGGTCGAAACGCTTCTGGTAACCAGAAGCTATGTCAGTATATAGGGTGCAGTTGATAAATGTTTCATTACAGCACGAGATGATCCACGCTTATTGTTCGGTGCTAGGCATTCGGGAGGGAAACGGTGGACATGGTCCTAACTTCAAGAAAATCATGCAAGGCATCAACAAAGTTGCCGGCACAAACATCACGGTAAGCAGACAGTCGAGCAATCACGCAAAGGCTCGCCGATCAATGTACGCCCTTTTCTTTCTCCAAAGGTGTATCACAATTTCCACGATGAAGTTGACATTTACAAAACCCACTGGTGGCGATGCAACGGACTTTGTCAACATCGTAAACCGTTTTTAGGGTATGTCAAGCGTACATGCAACAGAGCGCCCGGTCCTAATGATATTTGGTGGCGCAATCATTCGGAAACTTGTGGCGGGACCTTCCTTAAAGTTCGAGAACCCGGAAATAAGCCACCCAAAGCGGAAAAGGAGAACGAATCGAAGGTTGAAACCACGAAAGACATACGAACCTTCTTTGGTAATCAAAATAAAAATGCTACCAACCCGAAAGGTAATTTTTGTGTTCCAACAATTATTGCGGCTTGAAGCTTACACCGGCATTTCCTGTAGGGTTTGTAAAAAGTAACGGCGGTGCAACAATTGTGATAAATAAAGATGTTCCGCGCACTTCGCGCACTTTTACCTCTTCCAAGCCATACAAAGGCAGTGTTAACGTAGTGGGCTTCAAAGACTTAAATATTGAAATTCGGAATGTTGATATTGACATTGTTAATATTCATCATAACCCAGGAATGCATCACTCCAAAAATATTTCCGAAAGTACGAAAGCGAGCTCAGGAACTGCTTCGTCAGCCAGTCAAATCGACCGCGATCGTATCCGCAACATTTGGACTAGCAAATTCCCCGCCAATGCTACAAAGCGCACCATTGAAATAAACGAGAATAATCCGTCGGCAGACGAAGCAGCGCAGAAACGACGGAAAGTTGATGCGGAACCAGTAGCCAAAAGTGATAAAATAGAAACCGATTACTCCTGGACTGAAATTGACGAGGAGGTCATGTTCAAGGAACCCAAACAAGTCATAATAGACATTTCTAGCGATGAAGAGAATAGTGTGGAACTCAGTACAAAGGCAGCCGAAGCAGCCAGCAACCCTGCAACGAAATTAAGCGCCGATGAACGGCAAAGACAAATCAAACAAGAAATCATTGATTCGTGCGACTCGACTGATGATGTAATCGAGCTGATCGATGATGAATTCAATGACGACGCGATCGAAGGTAACGTGGAACTAGCCGACACTTCCTTAATTGATGATCTGTTTGGCGAGGACACGTTGCTACGTGACTTCAAAAAGCATAACTCGGTAGTGGCGTCGAACTCACGCTACCATGCCGACCCGAAGAACGACATTATCTCGTGTCCCGTGTGCCAAGACAGTGTGACTCGTGAACTTTTCACCGAACATTTGAATGGATGTATTGGAATCTCGGTAAAGGTGGCTGCGCCAAAAGTCATGCCTTTTTACAAGCGCAACGACAAAAAGTCAGCAACAATACTCGCGCCGGATGCGGTGAAGCGAGCGCTCAAAAGTGCCGGCTACGAAGAAAACGAGATAGCACATTTAATCGAAACCGATATCGATGAACCAGAAGGGACGCCGAACAGGAGACGTGCTTTGGATACATCGACGCATGGTTGCCCTGTTTGCGGGCGTGAGGTGGATGTCGATCGAATCAATGAGCATTTGGATGAATGTTTGCCTGACCAGTGATTGGAAAGAATTGATAAGCGTTTAGTTATATAACAGTTGGTATTATTGGTTGTTTCTTCTTAAGTTTTGTCGCATATTTGTTGTGACGTTTAAAGAATAAAGATTTTTTTGTTAAAAACACGTTTAATTCGACCAAAAGATCCATACACTAGACAGTAATTCGTTATAGACTGTGAAATTGTAGTCCCAATATTGAAAGGTGACATTAATAAATATTAGTTGCTTATATTCAATAACAGTGTTACAATACGATTTATTCTGATAAGGTTTTGTAGCTGAAGCGAAGGAGATGTTGATGAAATCAGGACGATGAAGAGATGAAAAGCTGATACACGTTGCTGATGACCCAGACGGTGATGTGCCCAATGATCAGGACGAGATGTACAACCTGTGGAAATAAGGAAAGTAACCAACTGCCTTAGCGAGACAGTTCTAAAGTGAAGGTGAATGACGCATGGCCATTTCTCTTAGATCTTTGATTGACCACCACAGAACCTTTCTTGACAATCGTATTGATTGTTTACTTTGTGGCGTCAATGAAGATGGCAAGTGTTGGAAGTGATATTTCTATGGACGTCACGCAACATTCTAATCATACCTGGTGACACGCACAGAGTTTCTCAGCATAATTACCTTCAGTGGTTGAAGATCAGCAGAGAAGAAATAACCTGGAATAACCGAATGAAGATCTCAATTGATGTTAAATAAACTGATAAAAATACTTTCAATGGCATTACTACCTTACCTACCTCTCCGTTAATCTCCACATGTGTACAGCACACAATTTTTAATGCTGGTAGTGCTGCTAAGTGCCACAAAAAGCCCAGTCATTGCGATATCATATCAAAAAATAGTGGAACAAAAGAAAGCTGTCATCTGTCTTTTAAAAAAAAAATCTAGCGTAAAACATGTCGAGGTTCGAATATTTTAACCGATCAACATATACTGTTGTCGTTTTTGTCTACGATTCGTTTTGGGTGAATGCTTTATTCAAAGTAACCTGAAAGGATTGGTGTTCTGTACTCTTGTGGTGGCCAAACAAGGATATACATCTCATTTTTGCAAGAGTTCGGCAGATTTGAAGTCAGGACGAACTTTTGAGCCTTTTGGTGGCTGATCAATTACAAAGTAACCTGGTAGGATTCATGTCCTGTGCTTTTGTGGTGATCAAAGGATTGGTGTCCTGTGCTTTTGTGGTGGCCAAACAAGGTAATCATGCTGATGAAGTATTTATTTTAATTGTGTTACTTTAAAATAAAATCGGCTGCAATCTTCACGACATTTTTTGCAAAATTTTGTTTTGGCTTTTACGCTCTTTTCCCCGCAAGGTGGGGTGCTATCACCCCTTCTATGGAACTTAGTGGTGGACAAACTCCTGTCAAGAATAGAAGCGACTGGCTGCAAAGTCGTAGCCTATGCCGACCATGTTGCAATAGCAATATCGGGCAAATTCGTTAACACCTTATCTGAAAGACTAAACTTTACCCTAGGTATTCTTACCAAGTGAAGCGAAGAGTGCGGTCTTAAGATTAATCTGCAGAAAACGTGCTCTTCACGAGAAGGTACAATATTCCACGATTTGGCCCACCTAAACTTGATGAGACAATTCTCAATCCATCTCATCAGGTAGAATAATGAGGTCTAATTTGGACTCCAATCTCGCGTGGAAGGCAAACACAACAGAAAGAGCGCGTAAAGCGGCATGCGCAATCTACTGCTGCAAAAGAACTATTGGGGAAAACTGTATCATGGCTCTATACAGCGATAGTGGAACCAATCATTTTGTATGGCGCGATTATCTGGTGCCCAGCGATGGCAAAAACATCAAATGCGAACCTGCTAAACAGGTTCAGGTGGATTGCAGCTATTGAAATCACCGGGGCTATATGCACCACCCCGACAAAGGCACTGTTTATGCTATTGAATTGACTCCCGGCGGAGCTCTTTACGGACAGCAGGCCAAGTGTTCTGCGATTTGATTGAAAGCTCTAAATCTCTGGCATGAGGGGAGTATTGGTCACTCCACCATATTACGCAGGGATAGACCGATACCAGAAAAAGTACACCTCACTCCCCCGATTCCCTGCTTCCACCACGGTCTCAAGTCAGTCATCCCTAGCAGAGATGACTGGATCATGGAAAGAAGTAGGATACAGAAATCGGTCGACATCTACAGTGATGGTTCCAAAATGTCTTCTCAGAACAGCTAGGCCTGAAACTATCCTTCCGGCTACCAGATCATTGCAGTGTTTTTCAGGAAGAGGTCATCGCAATACATATGGCAGTGGACTGGTTGAGAAATCAGAAAATTTCCTTAAGAAATCGCAACATTTTCTCTGACAGTTAAGCTGCTATTCAATCATTATCCAACGTGTACACCTCATCCAAAATTGTAATGGAATGTCGCACACAACTGAACGCGATGTCGCTTCACTGTGAAGTGATTCTATGCTGGGTGCCGGGTCATAGTATACCTGGAAAGTGCTAAGCTGATGCTCTAGCGAGAGCTGGCCCTGAACTCCAGGATTATACACTAATACCCCAAGTCGGCCATCCATTGGCCTCCGTCGAGCTAAGTTTCAAGCAGTATTTTATGGAGGCTGCAAACAGGGCCTGACTGCTGGAAGAAACCTGCAGGACAACCAGGCAAACTTGGCACGCAGTGAGCTCAAAGCGCACCAAGCAGCTTCTCAACACGAACCGTGAAACATTAAGTTTCATCATATCCGTACTGACAGGACATTGTCTTATTGGCAGACATGCAGAAAGATTGGGTACCCCTCTCCACGATTTCTGCCGCAGCTGCAGATCGGAGAATGAGGAGGAAACGATTCAACATTTTCTGTGCGAATGCCCAGCACTATCCAGAAAACGCATGCAAACTTTAGGCTCTTCTTTCCTGGACAGCCTCACGGAAGTAGCCAGTTTAAATATTAGCTGCATAGCCAGCTTCATACGAGAATCTAAATGGTTCTCGTCATCCCACAGGTTCTAGTGCCGTACCACATCTCCTTGTGGTATCACAATGGGCCTATCGTGGCCTATGTGAGCCACCTTTTGAGAAAGGGGCTGTCACTACAACCAACCAACTACGCCCTTTTACATACATACATTTACATGCCTCAATTTTGATGCCTTTAAAATTCACTGCCAAGGAAAATCTGTCCAGATTAAAATCATTACATTAGAATATCGTTGGAACTTGCGATTGCTTTCTCTGATCAGACAATTTCTTGGGTTTAGCATGAAGGCCTACTCTGACGCACTTAGCTTTAGAATCTTGCAAAGACAAAAGAAGTGTTCAATTTGGCTATCGACGCCCAATTATATAGAGAGAAAACCCCCAATCACATTTAATGGAATTACCAATTTTTTCGCGAGTCCGGCGTCCATGCGATGAATTTTCCTGCACTTTTGGTGGATCTACTTGACTATTTGCAACCATGGCTATTATCATTCATTTAGGTAGTGTCTTCGACTAGGATTCGCAGAGAATCATTCACCCCCTTTTCACTTGGTTGGGACAGCGTTCGCTTCACATATGAGCATAGCCTTAGGTACAACGCCGGGAAGGCGGGGTTGACTTCTCTGATCGATCGATTTAGCTCCCAGGCAGCTTAGTACTGAATCAGATGCAAAGTTAAATTTTATGCTTGCAAGTACAATGCGTTATTCGATATCACACGCACCCCACCCCAACGAATTTACATAGTTAAAAACCGTGAAGAACAATTATTGAAAAATGCGTTCTAGGAAACCAACTAAACTCCACAAAGTAAATCAGGTGTAGACATGATTTTATATCTCTGCATACATTTGTACAACCAATTAGCTAGTCCGCAAACTTAAGACCATTAAAAGGACGAAATGTAAACCCTATCATCCCCATTCTCATGTACTCATAAACTTCATGTATTCAACCAGATGTTCGCATTAATTAAACAATTATGCATGTTGTACATCGTCTCGTTACCAAGGAAACTCTGACCTACATGTCAAAACAAGTGGCGTCTTTTTGAAATTTCTTCCTAGTTTTCTTGCTGGCGTTTACTATTCAAAACAAGCCTGAAATTGAAACGCGCTTAATCGTCATCCGTTCAAAATGAATTCACAAATTTTCGACGATTGTACGTTAGTGTGCTACGATTTTAAAAAGTGCACCGACTATTTCGATCAAGTTATTGGTCACATCGAAGATATCGTGATGGAAAAGGAGTTTCAGGTCAATATAATTATTGTACTTTATTGAATTGCATTTAAAGTGATTTGGCTTGTAGACTCTTCAAAAATCCTTCATGGATAAGTATTGTAATGTATTTGAGGATACGGATGAGAACAAGCTGATTTATATGGAAATATTTCAAGAGTACACACAAATTATCGAGGATTACATTGAAAAAGAATTAAATATACGAATGGGACAGTTCGATATGCAAAAGTTCGCAGAGGATTTAAGGTGAGATAATTATATGTAATATTAAGAAAAGTATCATTTTTCAAATGTTGTCGTTAAAGTCGCAGGACCCAGTTGATCAGCTCAATAAAATAGTAACTAGCGAACAGGATGGTTTTCTACGTCTGACAAATTTAATTTATTTTGCAGAATAAAACGTCCGCATTTGGATGGTGAAATTTTCGATTTGCTCCTATCCTTTTTCGATTTCGTCGTGTTCAAAGAGATGATACTGGACTACAAAGCCGAGAAAGAAGGCAAATTCAATGATGTACAACTTGGGATCATTGTGACGAAACTATCCGATTTCGAGCAAACTTTTAACGGATAGTTCTTTCAATAGTTGTGTATTCAAACAATTTGCGTAATTTTTTCCGTGTCGCAATAAAGTATACAAAATTTCTTTCATTTTTAATATAATATTTGTGTGTTATTAATTACGTACGAAAGTAAGAACTAGGTCGAACATACGAGGCAGATCAATGCATCAGAATCTCCATTTGTACAAGTCGACTGTTCGTGTCGCCAGGCATTCGATACGGAACGGCTGCCGCCATATTTGTCAACGCTTTGGCTTTTTCGCGTAAATAGCTAAGTTGCTGCAATATAAACAATTAAATCTATGTCGTTTTGGATGAATATATGTACTCTTACTGTTTCCTTTCCATCGTCCGAGAAATTGATTCCATCTTTGCCTTTGATATTTTTATATTGACTGTATAAAATGTCCATAGTGGCTAGAAGCACATCGGGATACACTTTACAAATTTCACCCCCTAATCTGATGAAATTTAAATCAATCATAAGCGATTCTCCTTCAAACATAAGAATTATTTACCTTTTAAAATTATTTATGCATGTTTCAAGATCGTACATGTTAAGCGGAACAAGCTTTGTCTTTTCTAACGTCTCCAAAGCCGGTTGATACTTCTTTTCGTGATAATAATCAAAGAATTCGACGAGTGTTTGCAATAGAGTGAAGGATGCATACACATGTGGATCGCAATTCAGTTCTTCGCCTGCATTGGGTGCGTGAAAGCCTTTAAACATGTATTTTTCGGAATGCACAATGATCATTACCTTTGTTCCGTTCAACAAAATCGTACGACATAATTTGCAGCCGTTCGCGCAGTGAACCTTTCTTTGATGGTTGATGGACTACTTGTGATAGTAAAATCGACATGTATCGTAAAGCCTGACCATGCTCCTGGGTGAGTAGAAAATGAATACAAGCTTTCAAATTTTACAATTTTGACTTCTTTAAAATAAACATATTTTTCGGTCAAATATTTACCCATAGTCGTTAAAAAATTGGATGAATTTAAGGCTATTCAACTATGAAAAGAAATACAAGACAATAAATCATAGCATCTTACCCCAGCCACATTGAATAATGCTATTGCGTCCTCAAACAGGCCTCGCTTCACCTGTTCGTTTGCTACCATAGTCGCTGAAATTCTTGTATCAATATCGACGCCTTCGAACTGATCGAAAAGACCCCTGTGTACAAAATCAATTCTTAGCTAATTCTTGCAAGGCGGTATCTACAGAGTCTTACCTGGATCGCACACCATTCGGCTGTAATTTTCCGAAAATCAAATCGTAATCACGACATTCTATAGCTAAGTCAGTGACACACACCAAAAACAGATTGCGACCTTCTGGATCTCGCATATTTCTTTACAAAACAAATTACCACTAAATAGTTACCGTTACGTAGCCTTGAATACATACCTTAAAAAGTAAAAATACTGAAGTGCTTCAGCTGGATCAGTGATTTCGAATTTCTTGACATAAAGCATCACAAGTCTGGCAATGTTTAATCTGCGCATGGGAACAGGATCTTCAATATCAAATGATACTGAAATACCACAAAAAATGGTGTTAATTACGAATATTTAAGTTTTTACTTTTATGATGGACTTACAGAGCGGCTCCTGAACATTTCTAGGACCACCAATCAAAAACATTTCGTTCAATGCCAATGCAATGTGCACGGCATGGGTTCGATAGCGTTCGAATCGTGATAGAAACTCGATCGCGGCCTCAAATTGACCGGTCAAAATCAACACTTGAAAGTACAAATGCGGCTGTTCGGACGCATTGAAATGCTTCTCACCATACTGTTCCAAGATCATAGTTTGCAGATCTGAATACGTGAGAATCTCTGACCCATCGGAACGTTCCGCGCGTATCAATGACAATTGAATCCAGAGAAAATCGTCGGAAGTTTTAGCCACCTCCGGATGCTGCTCGTTAATATCGCAACACGCAACAATACAATATACAGCCTTTTTATAAGGGTCGGTGGCATTCTTTATCTGTCGTTTGTACTGCATTTTCAATTGGACTTCAAGCTTCGAGTTGATTTTCTGCGACGGCTTTTTCAGTTTGTCTTCCAGCACTTGTGCAAAATCTTCGTGACCCGATCCAGACATTTCGATACACCGCAGCGCCGATTGAATGTCGCCACACCGAAGGCAGTAATAGACCATCGGCCACAGTGGTTTGCCATCAATGTTGCCATCTTGCAGACCAAGAACGCCACTTTGACTGAACTTCAGTCCCACGAACGAGGACACCAAATTGAAAGTGCTGGGAATTCCACCTCTCTGAGCCTCGCGCAGATGCTCAGATATTACAGTCGACATGTACAGCTTGTATCTGTTTTCCAAATACTTCTTCGCTTGATCTATAAACTCGGCCATGTGACAACGCGCTTGAACTGGATCGCGGTGTTTCGACATTGGCGGAATGTTCACCATGTACTTCATCATCTCCCACATTTCAGAAACTTTCTAGATTTTTTTTAAAACAAATTCAATTAGACGCGCATTGATCAAACCCAAACTAATACTCACAGGATCATTGAATGTTTCGGCAACTTTAGAAAATCGTTGAACCAAGCTAGGACGCAGTGATCCTTCGATCACTAGTTTATTGTAATCGTACGTGGCAGTGGCATATGCCATCTCCTGCAAACCGGATTTACCAGAATAAAAAGCCATTTCTTTACATTGTTCACATGCGTTAGTTACCATTCGATTCAAGCACGACTTTCCTCCTAGCGTCGTTTCGTTCAGGATCGTTTGCTCAGGAATCTTCCGAATGTCGATCCAATTTTGAGATGGTCCAACTAAAGCATTCAGCAGCTTTATCTTCTCTTGCTTCCAGTCCGCGAAAATGTGCTCCCATTTCTGTTTTTGGGCTGATTCGTACGACTGAAAAGTTTGATTGATTAAACAGTAATATTTTACGCACATTTGGAAGTAGTTTTAAAAACAAATTGTCTTCCGAACTAATTTTTCTGGCGTCATGAAATAATCGGACGGGACTGCAGCCGGGACTTCGTTTTAAAAACTAACACAATCGATTTGTAATTTTTTTCTTTAATAAATTGGAAACAAGCAGCAGTCCATAAAATTGTTGCCCGGTAAATACACTTAACAGCATTGAATGTTACTCCGATAATTCCTACTCACATTCTTGTGCACCTCCTCAATCACCGACAAGATGGCATTCTCCTTTTCATTCTTCAAGAAGCTCTGAATGTCTGTGTCCGTAATAGGATCCAAGGGTTCGAACGTGCGCCTCGAGCTGAGCGTCTCTAGTTTTTGTGAGATCTTTGGCAAGTCAATACCCTTCGAGCCCAACAATATATGACTGGAGAATATCAGAAACTGATTACTGTTCGCCCATTTAAAATCATTTGGTGGACTTACGCTTGGATGTCTTGGGCGCCAGTTTGTGTTACCCGAGAATGAAGCTCCTGGGTGGCTTGCAGGACTTGCGGTAATGTCCTCTCGACGTGCGGAAGCTCTTCGGAATGTTGCGTTTCGTTGGTGAGCTTTTGTGCATGTTGCAGCAAACTATTGAAATCCATTTTGGCAATGAATTCAGATGGGTGTATTATTCGGCGCTAATTTCTGCTGACTTTCTTCCCTTATTTTGAAAGATGTGCCTATAACCTATTCGCGCCCGGCGGCACTTTGTTTGACAGCTGGCCGGTCATAAATGGCATTTCAAAAATTGTTACGTTTAATTGTTGTTGTTGTTTGGCGCCTTATTCTCCAAAGATCTTTATGCTATGAATTCGATAGCCAACACGCATTTTAATACCTTTTGTGAAATTCGATTAATTCTTCTTCCGTCTTGCTTACACAACTGCAATTCCAGAATCCAGATTTTCATTAATGAATGACATTAATTTATTATTTAATTTTGTTGTTTATTTTCGTCATTATATACTATTTACCTATCGTCCATCAAAGCTAATCAAAAAAATTAATAATATTCAACATCGGTCGTGCATGTTTAAATAACCGTCCAGTTCGGCATTTTCACCACACTACCGAGTTAACTCCCCACACTTATGCTGTCATTCAGTGTCTCGCCACCTTTTTGACAGTTTCCGTGCATCCTTGTCACAGCCTTTGTAAGCAGCCACTTACAGAAATCTGGCCAGCCAAAAACTGTAAGTGGCTCGTACGTGGCCGGTGAACGCCAGCAGCCACATACAGCATTCTGGGCTTGTTTGCGTGTGGGCTGATATATATTATATTATTATACGTTTGTTGCACGAATGAATGAATGATGTGTTTTATTTTGCTCCGTTTTTGTTCCTGAAAATAATGTTGTAAAGACAATATTGATGCCTTTTTTGTTGAATATGGTTTCACATTTTTACTGTTATTGATTGTTTCTTCGAAAAATTATCCCTACAATTGAAATGCTCCCTCCATCATCCAATCTCAGAAATTCATGTCCCGTCAGGATTACCGGAAGAAATCGAGGAGTACAAATGCAATTCGAATGGCAAGTGAAAAAGACACGCGTCTAGCTCGAAATCATTCATAATTCACAGGATCTTTCCTATTGCAGGGATTGTAAACACACATCCTGGCCAACGGGCGAATAGGCACTTTGAATCTATTTTCAAGTAAAGCATGATGTTTTATTAAAGCGTCTTTTGCAGGCCATCTAGAATGGAGGTGTCCCGAGCGCCTTGCCGAACTCTCATCGTATTAGGATCCGGCGGTCACACCACCGAAATGTGCGAAATTGTCAAGGATCTGGACAAAAGCAAATACGATCCGCGATACTATGTGCTCGCCAAATCGGACACGACGAGTCGCAATAAAGTGGGCGAAATCGAGCCGCCGGAAGGAAGCTCGCACGTATTTATTGAGATTTTTCGAAGTCGCGAAGTGAAACAAAGCTACATCACTTCGGTGTTCACCACGATTCTGGCTATTCTTGCTTGCGTTCCCGTGGTGTTTCGACTGAAGCCGGAATTGATCCTTTGCAACGGCCCGGGCACTTGTGTCCCGATCTGTTTGGTGGCATATTTGATGAGCATGCTGCGGATCATACCGCGGTGTAAAATAACATTTGTGGAAAGCTATTGTCGAGTGAAAACGCTTTCCCTGTCCGGGAAAATACTGAAACATTTTGCTGATTTGTTTGTTGTGCAATGGCCCAGCTTGGCGGACGCATCTGGGAAGATTAAATACTTTGGGAAGTTGACGTAGTTCGATGTAAGCTTATTGTAAAAAGTCGAGTGAGCTGGTCGTAGATATAATGTAAATTTTATAAAGTAATGTGTGAATGTTCGTAGTAATTCTTTTACCTAATGAAAATAAACTTGGCTTGTATACCTTCAAAATAAAAATAGCCATTCATTTTACTATACATACAGGTTCGATTCATTTTCGAGATTGTACAAAAATTTGGGGCCCTTTTGGAATGTAAAAAGCGTGTTATACCAAAAAGAATTACTATGATAATTTATTATGGGTAATCAAATATATAATATAATATGTCATAAAAGATATCAGTATGCTTTAGGGATTTCAGTAGACCAAAATCTTCTATTATATCCTCAAAGTCAATTTTTTGAAAGATATCACTTTCTATTCACATAATTGACAAATTACTCAGTCGTTCTTGTAACATTATTGTTCACAATTCATTTTTTATTCTCTGAAGCTACGAAAATGACCGCTCTCCACTACAATTGGTAACCATAGGGCAAAGGAATATTCTTGTAGCGACTTCAACGTTTGGAAAACGACTTTATTAGGTTATGTAAGGCTGAGATATTTAAATCCTTTGATTGCTTTTGGTATTCATTCTGTTTTGAGCGCATATGCATTAATGTCTTCATGATAAAATTCTGCAAATTTTTTGCATTTTTTGGTCAACTCGCCAGTTTCGATTGTTGTCAACTGACAAAGAAAACTAAATCGATTATCAATTTCTTGGTATGCTGCCGGACGTTGTTTTAAATGTGTATTTAATGTTTCAATTTAGGGAATGAAAGTATCTGCACGAAACTTTTTCTTGCCTCTCAACTGTGCAGTTTCTGATTATCCTTCAAAAAAGTGATGTGTGTGCTGCGAATTCTTTTTCTTTCAAATTTATCTTTGTAGTCAGCAACTGTTTCGTACTGATCAAAATTATTGCGTGCATTATTGACATAACTGATCAGAGTTAAAGTTTTGTTACAACGTCCATGGTCACAGTTCTGTTCTGTAAACTTAGATTTGTTTTATTAATAATTGCCAAAAGATCATTCCATATTTCCGTTAGAAGAGCAGCCTCAAATTTTTTCATTTTTTTGCTAGGCTTTGCACTTCATTTTTAGTGTCTCCTGGTTAATTGATGTCACTTGCGATTGAAGACAATGCTTCAGAAATATTTAAATAAGCATTTTGCAAAACATTAATAGCATTGGCACGTGCAGACCATATAGTTTCCATTTCCTGTCAAATTTAACAATGTCGTTCAAAAATATCATTGATGTCGTTGGCTTATTTTACCACTGCTCACTGTTACTAGTGTTGCGCGAAAATCGCTGACAAACAACGCTGCACGTTTTCATTTTTCAACCGTAAAAATACGAAGTACCTAATTATTTCGATTATTTCATATTGAGCTGTTACTTTTTTTGTGAAAAAAGTGTAATGTGCCCGGCAAAAATGTTTAGAGAATAAATTTGTGAGAGAAATAATTGTAGGTCCTTCGGGGCGCCCTGAGGATGGGGACCCCGTGTGTCCTTATGGTAAGGACGATATTGCTTGCTACTCTTTTGTGTGAGGCTTTGAGGAAACAAGATATTTCTTCGAGCTTGTCTGAACCTAGATTCCAGGAAATTTTGGTGACAGGAATGCAAATGAATATTTTTAGCGAAATGCGTTCAAGTGAATGGCGTCAATTCATGGCCTTTGCGGCGGGAGAGCACGTGTGAAGTGCGTTTATTTTGACACATTGCCCACTGACTTCCTTAAATATTCATCCTTTTAGCGATGAGCAAAGTCATCATGCGGCCTAGTGGAATAGCCAATTCTATAAGGAATGTCATCCAAAATGCAGGATTTTTAATGAAGTAATTGTACCTTTTCTTGGGTAGGTTTTCTAGAGAGAAAGTCTTCTTAACCATTATCTGTAAAAGAACGGGATTATGTGGCTAATACAACTGGTTTCAACACTATGCGATTAAAACCTCAATCTATTTGGCTGAGTGCTGGGAACTCGTCGCAATGGCGATCTGTTCATAATAGGAGTCCTACCTATGCTCCTTGGCCAGAACTTCGCCATGTGCAACAGATACAATTTTTACACTACACACTATTAGAAAATACGATATTAATATCGCCAATGTTGATGCAAGGAAGGCATGTACCTTAAATTAAATGAAACATTTCCAATTTTAGAATACTTTATTCGCCGAATTGTATTCTCTCGATACAATCAGTGCATGTTGCATGCATTTAGAATCCTGTATCACCGGCGCTCCAACTGGCTTTAACAGGCTCTTCCTCTGTCCAATCGTCAACGGTTGTGGCGGCGGCGGCCACCACCGGCACTACAGGTGCTGGGACATCCTCCGCCCAAGTGGTCTCCTCCACAACAATTGGCTCGGCCGGCTCTTCCATCTTAGCAACCGGCAACAACTCCTTGGCGGCAGCCTCCTCCTTCTCGGTCTCCTCCGGATCGCGGTAGAAGAACAGATCGACTACAATTCCCCAATCGACTGTGCGATTGATAGTGCCGCGAAGGCGTAGCACCTCGCGAGCCAGGAGCCACCACATCAGGCCAATCGAGTGTGGCGCCTTGTTGTTGCATGGAATTGCAATATCGATGTATCGCAGCGGGCTGTCTGTATTGCAGAAAGCAATCACCGGAATGTTGACGTACGAAGCTTCGATAATGGGTTGATGATCCGTGTGGGGATCAGTAACGACCAACAGACGGGGTTCGCGGAACGCCGGTTGAATCTGATTGGTGAACGCACCAGGCGTGAAGCGCCCGGCAATGGAGGTTGCCTCGGTGTATTTGGCGAACTTGAGGACAGCACGTTGGCCAAGTGGACGCGATGAGATCACGTAGACCTGTAAAGGAGAGTAGAGTGGACGTTAGCAATGTCAGGACAACTCAGAACAATTCCATCATGGAGTTCTTCAGATATAGGTTATACTTCATGGGATTTCAGCCCCGAAAGATGAATAAATAATATCATCATTGGCTTCTTCTGGCTTATAATAGCGTTTGTTCAAGGTGGAACAAATCCAAGCTACAGAATACTTTCCATGGAGTGCTTACCTCTTGCGGATGCTCGATTGCGGCAATAGCCCGAGCGGCCAGCAACAACTTCTCCCAGGTGCGTCCCAGGTTGATGATGTTGATTCCATCAGGACGCCGCTTGTAAATGTACTGTTCCATCTGGAAATTGACATTTTCCGAGCCTAAATGGGTGGTGGCCACCAACATCTTGGTCACATCGTCGTCTTTCAACGCGAGAATATCTAGACCTCCCGACATCGTAACGTCTTTTCAAGAGTAACGTGAAACCTGCAACCCAAAAAAATCCAACCTCAATAATGGCCGCTATCACAGACGAGCACGTGGCTAGCCTGAAATCCTCGCAATCGACGATCGGTTGCTACAAAACTTTGCCAATATGCCGCATAATAGGCGCGAGACACACAACATTCGATTCCTGGCCACATGCTCGGGAAAATAATGATAATTCAGGCAGAATCTACGGAAGACAAAACTCACGTTGTAATGCCACTGGGAGCGTGAACGAAATGACAGAGAAACATTTCGTTCCCACTGAAACCGACCAGGCCGATGGAACAATCGGATACGAAACTGCTGATGATGTTCGAAGTTCGAACTGTTTCGTACCGTCAAATGTTGTTGTCATTTCACACCTTTTCCAGACGCACCCTGACCTGTCACTGACATTTCTGCCGGAAAATATTTCGGTTCAGCATCGCTTTTGTTTTGGTTATAATTTTCTTTTGATAGACCGGGACTTGTACGCGAACGCGTTGTGTTTTCAACAAAAACTTTATTTATCAACTAATGTATTTATAGAGACATGTGTTCGAGGTTTATATCGACCCGATTGCCTGTTCGGTTGCTGACAACTTTCAAATGTGGCCCAGAAAGCGCAACGAATTATTACTTAACATGCGGCTCGAGCAGCCTTCGACGGAACAGCAGCTCTCGTACTCCGGATTATGACAACAGTCAGAAATGCTCGTTGACTGCCTCCTGCCTTCATCGTCGAGGGCTGCTATTGAGACGTGGTTTCAGCACGTTGCCCAAAGGAGATGCACTCGGCAAGGGAGGAATCATCTCCAACGTCTCAACGCCTAGTTTGCAACAGGCTTCTTTGGCGGAAAAGACCAGCCCTCAAAAGGACGAGACCGCCGATGATGTTGACCCGAAAAAGCTGGGTCTGTTTGCGAGATTCAAGCTTATGTACAAGCAGTATTGGTATGTTTTGATACCCGTGCACGTAGTCACGTCGATCGGATGGTTCGGCGGCTTCTACTATTTGTCGCAAAGGTCGGTTGAAAAAGCGTGCGTGACCTATGCCCAACCGGCACTAATTTCAATGTGATTCTAGCGGTGTCGACATTCCCGCGTTGCTGGAAACAATGAGGGTCAGCGAGACGGTCATAGACAAATTGCGAGACTCGACCATGGGCCATTTGGCGATTGCATATCTTTGCTATAAAATTGCGACTCCGTTGCGGTACATGGTAACATTAGGTAAGCCAACGAATGCCTCATTTTGTGCTGCCCGTTCTTGGCATTTCAATAGACTATCAAAGATTTGCATAGTCCGGTCTGCAATGTTGTTGCGTCTTTCGAGAAGAAATTTCATCATTCATTGAAAACATAAGTAATTTTTCTAATTGTCCATTGAATATGGTTAGAAATGAACTAATCTCAGGATATTGACCCAATTCTAATATTAAGCATGTCTGATTTGTAGCCATTAAAATCATCTTTCATGCACTGTCGATCATTCTGCTTTATTTTCTGTTTAAAATTATACTCCAAAAAAATCTATATATACTTCAAAATTAGCTATGCATCAAATTTGCTGCCACAAATCATTTTAGACTCCTAAAATTCTCATTTCTTAGTAGGACTGTTTCATTATTAACAAGTTTGGATGCAATAAAACTCAAAAATGTCTCTAATTTTCAGGCGGTACGACATTATCAATTAAATATCTTGAACATCACGACTACATTAAACCAATGCCAACAAAATCACAATTTATGCAAATGTACGAAGATAAAAAAGCAGATCGGGCGAAGCGTAAGCAGGAAAGATCGAGAGAAGACTAACAATATGATCGTTATAAACATTGAGTAGATGTACTTGTATCTGTTTCAAGTGTTTCCTTCGTTTATTTTTGTTTTCATTTTTAATATAAAGCTTTAATCAAATCGAAATTATTTATAAATTATGTACATACATACAATATATGATATTGACAAATAATATTTTAGAGATGATTTATGTTTTTCGATAGCTTGGCCATTGTGGCATACATAGAAAGTTTTTTTTCTGGAAAAAATAGCAATACTCAATATTTATCTGATGTTATTGATTCGCGATAGTTATTGTCAACATTAAAACCATATTTTCAATTGAATTGATTAGTTTTGAAGTACAGTTGATAGCGGGTTTTTGCAAATATACTCTGCATATCAAGTTGAGACGACTTTGAGCTATCTAATATTCCTGATTTAACACTTGCCGGGAAACTGTATGAAAAAGGGAAAAGCGGTTTACCTTTAAGAGCTTTGCGAAGAGTGTAAACTAAGGAGTTCTATCGATTTCAAACATCTCAAAGGAGTGTGCCAAAACAACTTACGGACATCAAATCAGTCAACAGTTGAAAGCCCGATGTATAACTGAAAAGGAAGCTTTTTTTGAAAAAAATATAACTTGCAATGAGACGTGGATCCACCATTACGAGCCTGAGTCGAAAAGCCAAAGCCTCGAGTGGAAGCACACAAATTCTCCAACGCGGAAAAAATTCAATACACAGCCATCAGCAGGTAAAGTGATGCTTACACTTTTTTGGGACTCAGAAGGCTCTATTTTCTGCGATTTTCTGGAAGACCAACGAACAATCAACGGGCAATATTACTGTAACATGCTGGAAAACAAAGTAAAGCCTGCCATTCGCACTAAACGTCGTGGTCTTTTCACAAAAGGTGTGATTTTACTTCACGACAATGCACGGCCGCATACGGCACAGATAACTCAACAATACATTCGAAAACTTGGCTGGTAGATTCTTCCACACCCTCCTTATAGCCCAGATCTTGCTCCATCCGATTTCCATATGTTTGGTCCTCTTAAGGAGGCGCTACGTGACAAAAAATTTAGCTTTAACGACGAATTCAAGATTCACGTGCAAACTTGACTCCAACAGCTACCAAACGAATTTTATGCCAGTGGCATGAGAAAGTTAGAGGAACGATGGGACAAGTGTATAAGTTTTTGGGGGTTTGTACTGTTTGAATAAACGGTTTTTGAACTACAACAATTTGCCTCGTTACTTATTGAACGACCCCCGTATATAGAAATGGTTGCAGCTATGAAAATAATAAATTTTAGGGTATTTTTTGTCAATAGGTCGACAAATTTACCGCATTTTTGCATACAACGCCAGATATTGAATTTTCAAAAGAATCATTGTAGTGTATAGATTACACTTGAATTTCGAAGGATATACTATACTGTAGAAACAACTTTCTACACGAGCAATGCTTCGTTTCACAATATACAACTTTCTAGTAGGACATTTAAGTGTTACAGGTGTAATACGTTTTGCTTTATTATCATTTCTGAATGAATGTCTAATAAAATTGCCTAATGCTCAGCAACAAGCGCTAGTCTTAATGGCACGCGAAATGCCGGTATTTCTAAAGTTCTGTCGAATATGGCAGGACAGTATTCTTCAGTGAAACGATTGCCGAATATGGCAGTCAGACTTCAGATTTAACTCTAATTTTATTTCATACTCTACAGTTATTTTGTCCTAAAATCTATGTACAAAAATATTACTCTACAATGAAAAGTAGGGATCTAACTCCTGTGTACAGTATGAAAATCTATATACCCATGCATAGGAGTCGCAAAATTAATTAATTCCAAAAACAAATCGATGGTCATCGTTCCCACGGATAGTCGTAGTTTTTACGATTCAAGTTTATGGGGTCATAAATGATTCTTTCACACTTGTCCAGTTGATGACCAGCCATGAATTATCAAGAGCGCATGGCGCTGAGCAGTACTTGGAACGTGAGAATTTTGCATGCTCAATCTAAATGATCGTCATTATGAATGATTTAGTATGTCTAGTGGATGTGTCTCAGATCGAAGTGTATCCTTAGTGTAGTGTAATACAAGCCACAACAAACAAAACAATATTCATACATTGCCATCTGATAACCCGGCACGAGTCAAAGCATTGTGAGTCAGGCTTTGTGGGTATATCCCGAGTCCAATTATAAACAATGAAATTAGAGCGACTCAGCAAAACAATTGTAGACCAACAATGTGCACTGGGGACGAGGTCAGCATGGCATAACAATGAAAGCAAATCCGAGGTTGCTGGCATTTTATTGCTTACATCTGCAGTAAGGTTATTGAAGCCAATAAACTACACTTTATTGCTTGCACTTGCATTTTTTGACCATGGGAAAATATTGAAAACAGATTTAGGTCAGTAACATGTAAATAATATTTGATTAGTTAGTAAGTTGTACATAAGCAATATTTTTGTAGAAAAGTAGCAAGATTAACTGAATAAAATAACATTCATACAAGTGAATTTGGACTGCCTTCATCGGCATCCTTTTCATATTGATTGTTCATTGCAGCGCTTGCACTTTGTTAGAAATATAGGCAGCTCACGCATGCTAACAGCTTTGGCGCTAGACGCCGATATTTAGGTGAGTCCCTCCTCCCTCTAGGAGTTAAAAAACACAATGGCTCCATCTAACCAAACACATTTCATTAGTATACGACACAGGCACGAATTTAGTGAATGCGGAATTGTAACGAGTAATTTGAACGGAAATTGTTTATTTTCGGTTGGTCGTTTATGGGAGATGATTACTGTATTTAAAAATAAAGATTTGTGGAATGTGTATATTGAATAAAACGATAGTTCTCGTAGCTGTGGAATATAAGGAACTAAAAGTACTAACCACTAAAATGTGCAACTATTTATCATCGGCCTAGGATACAAATGATCTAACTCACAATGTGAACATTTTATAGAAGAGATTAAAACTATGATTCAATAAATATGAAATAAAATCAAAAGTTTCTACTTATCGTACTTGTGACGTCGTAATAAAATCTGCAAAATATTTTCGTTTCCATGTCAAATTAAATCGATTCACTTAAAAATGGACATAACAAATTACTCATTTTTTGGACTGAATCCTTTTGATCGTTGCCTAGAAAACATTTAAAATAGCACTACTTAATAAACTGAAATCATCTTTATGTAAGTAAGGTGCAAATAGTTTTGGTGATAATTTAATTTTGCATATCTTGGGTGCACATTTCTATGTTTTGAATTGTGAAGCAACGGATATATATATTATAGTATATATAGTCTATATTTTTTTCTGAAAGAGATCAATGGTTCTTTCAAGGATGTCCAAACTATCACAAAATATGGTCTTCCACGCTCTATCTTTTCAACTGCTGTATCCCAATTATTCATTATATCTGTATCTAGGACAAAAAAGGACTGATGTTTAAAATCGCTGTTTTGAAGTTAAACCCACCATCAATGAGGCAGAAGTCTTACTAAATGTTAAAACGGCATTTCTTTCTATTTCCAAAAAAACCTTGATAATATCACTTGCAGAAACCAACTCTAGTTACATGAAAAGAGTAGTTTTTCGTTTATTCGAAGGGAATTCCTTGAATCAATCAGATGACGGCGTCCATCACTCCCACACAATACTAATTTTTGACCAGTTGTAAATAGGCGGCTTGTCGAATTTTTTCTGAATGAAATAACCAATTATGCGTATATATTTATTCAAGTTCGATATTTATTTAATAAATAATATTAAAATGGAAAATGTTTCCCGGTTGTTTGTTAATCGCCTGTAAATATATGCGCTATTAAAATGTGTATAGCCTTATCAAAGAAAAAAATATCTTCTAGATGCTCATTATTTATGCATATCACGTTGCGCCATTATTCATCATATTCTCATACATTTGATTATGTAGTTATGTAGTTGGTAATATCATATACATTTATTAAAGCATTCGCGGATTAAAATCCAAAAACATTTTTATATATATAGCTAAGAATGAATGATTTCGTTCCAAGTTAATCATAATACAATTGGTTAGTTATTGTTGGCATATGATTCGTTTGGAATTTTATGGAATAGTATTGATTCATCGCGTGTTCGCTGTAACTTGCAACTAACTGGAGTAAATGCTTCGAAGATGAGAGAGTTCATCTAGGCTTGATAATGTCGTTCAATAAATTTCATAATATTACGAAGCTAATGCGTTTCGATTCCTTTTTACAATAAACCTAAATTAACATTTTCACGCGCTAGTGTTCAACCCATAAATTGATAGGTCGCGCAAACAGGCTCTGAAACCCTGGAATGTGGTGTTTGCATGGAAATCTTTTGCAAATGACACGCGCGACACATTAGACGACCGTCCAGCGGGTAGCACCTTTTATCCGGCTCGTCGGTCAATTGCATCCCGCACTCTTCGCAAATGTAACAGTCCACGTGGAAGTCTTTGTCCATCGACACAACTCGAACTGTTTCTTCGGTTCCCTCGACTGGAGTGATGCCTGCGAATTATAAAAGGAGGACGAATTCATCAGTTTAGTGTTTGTTTGGTGGATTCAAGGTGAAAGCGAACGAAACATGGCAATCAACGGGTAAGAGGTCAATAAATTTATCCCTAATCATATAAAACGCACCTTTCCCACAGCTAGCGCATTTCGGCGCAAACATCCGATGATAGTCGTTCACACAATAGATCTTATGATCGACATCAACGGTAAACGGCACCCCGTCCAAGCACTCATTGCACACACAGCACCGGAAGCAGCCAGGATGATATGATTTACCCATTGCTTGTAGAATCTTTAACACGAAATTTAGTTTAAATTTTAATCTTACTATGTTCCACATCAAGCCTACCATTTCCATTATTAAATGACCGCATATTGCACATTTTTCAGCAGTTTGCTGGAACCCCGAATACTACAAAAAATAATTTCACGTATTATTAGTCTTGTTGCACATATCACGATGTTCAACCTTTACCATATAGTCCTCCTCGCAGTACACACGACCGTGAACATTGTAAAAGGCTTTGCCTCGTAGCGCTCGCCCGCAGGAACAACATATGAAGCAGTTGGTATGGTACAAGTTGCCCATCGCCTGACACGCTTGTCCAGCACCGGTCACTTTATCACCGCACGTATGACATATGCCTAAGTGAATACCCAATCAAAAATATCCTTAATTACCTTCAAATTCATTCATCTCGATATCTTACCGAAATATTCTCCTTGCTCCTCGCCCCGTTCGATTTCTTCTTCCAATTGACGGGTTAGCTCTTCGATTTTCCTTTCGGCCTCGGTGGGACCTGCTGGTCTCGGCGGCGTAACATTGTAAGGAAGCAAGTTTTTCGAAATTCCTGTAAAACAGTTCCATAGAAAAACGGATTCGATATGCAATCAACAAACATCAACTCACGTTTTGAAGAGCCGCTTCCAGTGCTGTTCTGCGACGGTGTTGGCGATTGCGCTGGTGGAATGGGAGTTTGTGGAATGTGTGCCTTCAATAGTTCGCTCGTCAAGGGCGGTGGTCGAATCTCTGCATATATGGAACGTTGTGCAGAGTTCGCTTGCGACGGTGTGATACTTCTAGGACGAGACGCATCCGCGGCTGCTTCTTGTTTCCTCTTAAGCGTACTGCCCGTCATGCATACATAGTCTGAGCTGTTTATGTCGTCAATAAAGTTTGGATTCAAGGAAATATTCATTCTGGGCGTCATGCTTTGCATAGGGTAATTCACCTTGTCCTGAAAAATGCCACACACAATATCTAAATGATTCACTTTCTTCATACATTTTATTTCTACTTACATTCGGTAACCGACCTAGATTTGCTTGATACTCATTATGACTGTAAGTGTTAATCTGATGATTATTTGGCAGTGAAAGATTTCGATATCGTTGTACGGGCATACACGCCAAAGGACTTCCACGAAGTGATTGATTTGAGGCACTTCTTTGATGTTGCGGCGATGGTAGTACGTAAGCGTTTTCTGTTAGATCTGTATCTTTCGAGTGTGATGAGATTTGCGGTGAGAGTTCAACAGGTGGGTAAATTGTTTCGGTTGCTGGCGATGCTTGAGGTTGAGCACGTTGACCTGAAATATGTTACAGTTTAAGTTTCGAAATCATTGTAGATGTAGAATGGCATTAGTTCTTCGTGAATTTACGTTGAAACTTTAATACACAAACGCAATTTAGCAAAAATAGAAACGCGTGTTAATGTTTATCCAGGAAATTGACATTTCTAAAAACTATGCACATATTCAACAACAAGGATCATAATATCGAAATTTGATAGATTTTTTGAATACGGCCAGATGATAAAAACGTTATGCAATCAACAATGTTGGTATTTACGAACGAGAGTTTGATATCCTTAAAAATATTTTTAAAAAGCATCTGATAGGCTCCGGAACGGACGAGTTTCTATTTCAAAAAGTAAATCCCAACGTTGAATGAAAAAATAAAGCTCCAGGGACCGACGACACTATGCTGAACTCGAATGAAGACAAACTACGGTGCGTAAATTACAGAGCAATTTCATTACTTTGCGTACCCTAGCACATTTTAACCAAAAACTTATGAAACTCTACACTGTCCGACTCATCGGTGAAAATCAATCATCAATCAAAAACAAATCAACTCAGATTGTGAGGTACACTGCACTTTAAAGCCAAAAATTGGCTTTGTGCGAGAAGCTGCAAGTTATGTACAATACTCTTCATACCTTGTATACATACAACAAATGTTAAAAATAGTTTATTATCCAATAGAGAGAAAAAAATCGTAAGTAGTTTTTAAGAAACGTGAACAGTAAAATAGCGCAGATTACAATTGGCGTACCGCAGGGATCAATACTAAGACCGATTATATTCCTGTTATATACAAACAACTTGGTGGCTTCAGGAATTGACGAGAAAGTTGTGATGTACGCTGACGATACGATACTGATTCACTCAGATAAAAATGAAGCTGACTTAGAACAAAAGATGAACACCGACTTAGACAAATATTCCCAATGGCTCATACAGAACAAATTGACATTGAATACGGACAAAACCAAATACATTGTCTTTAAACAAAAAAATAAAACTGATATTGAGCCACTGATAAAAAAAACTCTTCAGAGAGTTGTACATATGAAGTACGAGGGGTGATCAAAAAGTAATGAGAATCACAATAAAAAACGGTGATGACAGTTACAAAAATAATTTATTTTTCTGCATAGTCTCCTAACAAGGCAATACATTTAGTCCATCTTTTTTCTAAACCCAGGACTCTCTGACAAATTTTTTTTTGTCTTGACCCTCCCAAAACGTCTCAATAGCGTCCATCACTTCACTATTGTCTTCAAATTTCTTGCCTCGGAGGTGTTGCTTGAGACGAAGAAAGAGGTAGAAGTCACTGGGAGCTAGATCTGGCGAATAGGGTGGGTGTTCCAGCAGTTCGAACCCCGTTTCTTGAATGGCAGCCATCGCAACTGCGGCTTTGTGAGACGGAGCGTTGTCTTGGCGAAACAGCACTCCAGCTCGCAGTTTGCCGCGTCTTTTTGCCTTAATAACTTCCCGCAATCTTCGTATTTGGTCCGCGTAATAAGAGCCCGAAATAGTGGCTCCCTTTTCCAAATATTCCACCATAATTATTCCTTCGGCGTCCCAAAAAACGCACTCCATAACCTTTCCCCGAACTTGACACTTTGAACTTCTTCGATGTTGGTGAGGAGGCTCGCTTCAAAGTCATCGATTGTTGTTTGGTTTCAGGATCAAAATGGTGGATCCAAGTCTCGTCCATGGTCCCGAAACGTGACAGAATTTTTTTCCGATCTGCTTGGAACTTTTGGAGATTCACCCTTGAAATATCGACTCGTTTTTTCTTGTGCTCGTCGGTTAACATTCGCGGTACCCAACGCGCAAACACCTTTTTCATCTGCAATTCGTCCACAAGCATTGTTCGAACGCTACCGTATGAGATCCCCGTGACCTCAGCTACATGTCTGACGGTCACTCTTCGATCTGCCAACACAACGTCTTCGACCTTTTTCACGTTGTCTTCAGTGTGGGACGTAGATGGGCGTCCTTCGCGGTGTTCATCTTCAGTGGATGTTCTTCCCAGCTTAAACTCCTTGGCCCAGCGTGCAACTGTGGAATACGGAGGAGCAGAGTTCCCCAATGTTTCCTCTAAGTCGCTGTGTATGTCTTTGGTAGACATTTTTTTCAAACAGAGGTACTTAATGACTGCTCTAATTTCGTTTTTCTCCATTTTGATGTTATCTCTTCGCCGGTTCGTATTCAACTGAATGTCCCTCCCGTGAATCGTAGTCTATTTATATGATTTTTTCATCCTGACCTAGTGAGTCTATAAGCAAGCGAAAAAAAATTTTGTTGGATTTTTATGCGGACTGGAAATAACCGTTTCTCACTACTTTTTGATCACCCCTCGTACTTAGGACTTACAATCGATGAAAAACACCGTATATAAATGACACGAGGAAAAAAAGAAACTATCGTTGGTCTGCTCCATCGTTTCAGCTATTTCTCAGTTAAAAATAAAATACAAATTAAAAATGCATACATACTTTCAAGAATTCCATACGGGATCATAATTTGGAGCCAGACTACGAAAAATAACCTCATGAGCATGTCACGGGCTACTAACCAAAGCATACAAGACCATATACAACTTGCAAAGAATGACCGCTACATCTGAAGTAAATAAACAGCACAAGAACTTAACCGGACTCATTTACATGGAAAAAAGAAAATTCTTTTTTAAAAATTTACACCACGAAGAAATGAAAACAATGAAGCTAGATATAAATGGGGGAAACGACTACAATATGGGAAACGCAAATGATATTTTAAAAACAATTTGCTAGGACAGAGCGCCTGAGGGTGGATCCGATTAACGCCGCATCAAATTTTTACAATGAGCTACCTCACACAAAAATTGAAGCGCGTAATATAATATCGTTTAAAATTATTCTACGTAAACATTCACAGAAAACTCAATTCAATAATTAAGAACGCTAAGATTTATTCTACAAATGTGAAACAAAATTGGATACATTGAACTCTGAATAAAAATTGTTGAGATACTGGTACTAGCTCTTATATCGACTTACATCGTCTAGGAAGTACTAAGTAAATGAACACGCATTCAGAAAATACATTACACACGGACAGTGCAAGCAATGAGTGATGGAGTGACAGGTTTTCGGAGGAGGCGAAGGTGGTTTTAGTCGGTAAAATCCGACATGCAGAGAAGCAGGAGCAAACCGATATCTCCCAACGGCGAAAAAATGCTCTAAATTCGTCGAATTCAAGGTTTCTTTTTGTGTTGTGCCTAGGACTATTTGGTGGAAGGTGGATAAAATATGTAGTTAGTGATTTATTGTCAAGGCTCGGCACGTGATGTAATAAAATTTTTGTATGCAAATAAATCACTAAAAATTTAAAAATAAAATTGGCAAAAATCGTGTTAAGCTAAACGGTTGTATTGAACAATCGATAATGTACTAACAGCTAGACAGTATTCATGTGTCAATAATTGGAATCTATAATCAGACTCAAATAAACATATGAGGGGCATTTAGTGAACTTTCTTTTATTGAAAATTAAGATTATGATGCAAGATTTGAAGCTAAATAATTTATTATATATTTTGCTAAATCTAATATGTTTGTTAAATGTAACGTTAGTTGATAACAAACGATTTGACTGCAATCATATAGTCAAAGGAGACAATCGAACGCCAAATATGATGTGTACGCTCAAAAAATAAAGAACATTTCGTTCCAAATGCGCTCTACGGATTTGATTAAGTCTGGATATGACCCAGATTGGTGATCCACGCTCATTTTCTAGCTTGCAATACATCATAGACCGTACAATAAAACCGTTTTACTTGAAAAGTTGTTTACCAATTTTATTGTAGATTGATTGTTTTTTTTGCAATCTATGAGCTAACCTCTAAACAGAGACATAATTATGATCGATGCCTTCTATAAAATGCATACTGATTCAGATAATAATCAATCGCAGATGAAATAACAGATAACAAAAATGAGCTCTACGGAATTTTCATCTAACACCTAACAGGATTGGGTATTATTATCATTTTGCTTTTTTCAACGAGAAAATGAGAGACAAATACAAAAGGAACTTGCACATAAGCGTATTCGTCTATAGATTGGCCCATTCTCTTCAAGGTAGATGGTGAATCATCAGGTGTGAATCATTTTCAGAGAAGAAACTGCCATCGAAAGGTTGGCGAGACGACATGAGCGCAGATGCAGGACAAAAAGCTGTAGAACATAGAATGTCTGTTCCGCCATACATACCTGAGTGTGATACAACAATGTTTTCGTAGATTGGTGCGGAGTCGACCTCCGGTAGCGGCGTGTGAGCATAACGGCTCGCGTTATTTGGCATTATCTGAACAGTCTTATTGGACCCCTGCGGGACTTGAGGTTGTGCTTGTTTATTGCTGGAGTCGAAATGCGAATAGAAATCCAAATTCTCGTACACAGGACCGTTGGTCACCTCGTAGATCCTGTTCTGAGGAATCATCCGCATCGGCGAGCCGGGACCGTTGCCCATGCTTCGTGCCATCATGTATTGCGTGCCCATTTGTTGTTTGGCATTGTTGGGATGCCCTATCAAGTGGCTGCGGTCGTAGTACCTGTAGTCGGAGTTGACCACGCGCGAGGCACCTACGGGATAGACGACATTCTCTTGCCGGTACACCTCCATCATGCGCCGCGGACTGTCCTGCGAAATGTGCATTCGCTGCATGAGCACCTCGTAGTCGGAGTCTTCTCCCGATTGGCCTTTTTGCGATGACATTTTTATTTGTTTCTCAATCGAACTGGTAGTACATATATTTCCCTACACTTTTCCTTGCCCCGGTGAGTGTCTAGACGGCGAAACACTTTGCCCCCGCTAACTTCTAGGATCACAAGATAAATGCGGCCACATTCACTAGCACTCCATCATCCGAGAACAGCTCGCAGCACCGTTTTTGGAGTATCGCAATAAATAAAACAGCATTTCGGGCGATATACTTAAATTAACATAATATCTACTTTGCATGGGAGGGTTCGCTTTCGGATCGGTTCTTTATGAGTTCAATGACGGTTAGTGATCAGGTTTGCCGCTGCATCCAGCAACCACTTGGGATTTCACTTGCAGCATTCAGGATTCAGCCAGGAACTAAGCACTACGGAATGGATTGTGTGTGAAATAAAGACGTTTTAAGTGCGGTATGACAAAGGCCGAGACGACAACAGTGAGTAAACTGATTTGACAGGTTCTGACTTCTCGGAACGGTTTGACAGTTGGGAGTGGTCGAATGAAGCAGGGTAACTGGTATAAGAACATACCCAAGAAAACGAAGGTACTTTGAACAGTATATATGCAATTAAAGTGATTGCAGCACAACTGATGTTTCCCGATTTCTTTGAAAACACTAACAGCAATCAATCTGTATAAGGAAGCAGAACAACCAGTTCCAAATGATCCAATGCATCCTATCTGACTTCTTCGACGTTACACTCAGACACACTTGGTAACGCCCCATCGTGACAAGCTGGATTGGAATGAAAACATTTCGTTTGTATCGGGAGCATTCAAGAAATTAGAAGCTGTTGCTAAATTACTAAATATGCTGAATACTTCACTTCTCACGAGACTGTTGCTAAGCAGCCTGAAAATCATTATACATATGTGAAATTATTTTCAAACCATATTTTTTTATTGATTTAAACCCTATTTCCTCTTAGTCGTAATAAAACGGAGAATAAAAAACAATGCAATAATTGGACTGTATGAATTGTACTGCAAATAATTGCCGGAGCCCCTCTCATATCCACCACCACTGCAATGGCCACCGGCGAGATAGTGTCAGCTGTTTGCCATCATGGGTCCAATTTGCGGCGGTATTTTCGTCTCGCATTCTCTGTACCCTTCCGTTTGAGTTCGCATTTAGAATGAGTTTCCGGTAGTTTTATATTCTCAGATCCTGGTGTGTGCCGGTTTTGCTACGACGGTTGTTAATGATGTTAACACTTTGTGATTCGATTGCTGTAAGAATCCTGCCGACGGAAGAGGTCATTGCAGGTAACTATTGTCAAGCAGCCGATTGTGCTAGTAGAAAAAATTTCAATTAAAGGAATCGGAAATGAGCTTCGTGTCTTCAAAAAGCACATTGAAGCAGGATCTGCTCTCAGGTGGAAGCTTCATAATAAGGTGCATGGGATTAATGTGAATGGATCTCGGATCCTTGTCTACGGCGAGCGAGAATTCATGATCTTAAACTACAATGAGGTAACATACTGAGATTAAATTGAAATAGAGCAAAATAATGAACTTCCAACTTAGGAGTTCAGAATGGAAGCCAGGGCAAAAGTATCTGATTGGATTAGTAGTGGAAAGCTATTCGACGGAGATGCAACAAGTGTTTGCCTAGTAACTAGTCACAGTGTCGCTTTGGGATTAAGTGGCTGTGATAATTTAGATAAAATAAGAATGGACAGTAGGTCGTCCTGTACAGATAAATCAACAATTTATTGCTCGACTATTGTTGGAAGTTCTTCCAATGATTGTAGCGTGTTTGCAGGTATGTAACGTTACTAATTGCATAGTATTCTAGCATATTATCGCATTTTAAAATAGTTATTTCCCTTAACTCATGTGATTGAACTTCTCACTCGTTCAAACAGCTTTTTAACGAGTGTGAGATTCAATTACATGAGTTAAACACGATGCAAAACGCACGAATGACGAATTCTATTTTTTGTCACACAAGCATCAAAAGTGCGAGGACGTGAAAAATGTTCAGCAGTCAGTTGTGTTGAGTCGCGTTACATATGCGGGGATTTGAGAAGGCCAAATTCAGTGGCACTCCCAGTCAGCGAAATGTTTAACGGAGTCAAAAACACTCGGAGAATTTTTCACTCACTTGAAGAAGTGTTTCACGCACTTCGGGACACGCGAAAAGTGTTTCACGCACTCCAGGACACTCGAAAAATGTTTCACGCACTCAGGGGCACCCGAAAAGTGTTTAGGTGTGTGAAACACGGCGTAACGAATCTCGAGCGATATCGATAAACCAGGCGTTTGATGCATCAATGACAAAAAAAAAAGATTTAAGCTCTCTTTTCACCATATTCACTACAGTACCATAGTCAAATTTACGGAAACGCATTGAATGTAAAATAAATTCGAAGCTATCAGTATTGAATATTCATAAAACGACGTTTTATCTATACTATTTTAATAAAGACGGAAGTGCTGATTGACTCATCAACACTGAGTCTTAACTATTGAAGTTAGAAACACGATATTTGGACAGAAGCTTTCTTTTATGATCTAGGCTTGCATTAAGACGATGTTGGAAACTAATAGATGCCAATTTTTATGTAGAAACTTTTTCATTTTAGACGATTTACTTGAAATTTAGAGTAAATATTCTGCAGCTTTAAATACCTTTGCGTTGTGTCTGTAAGCACTACGAATTGATGCAATTTTTGATTTAGCAATGCTTGGGATCCCTTTCTCAACGCTATACTCGTTTGGAATCCCTTAGAATCAAAATAATGAAATGATTATTACATACAGTGTTCCTCAAAAACTTATGTATGTGATGAAAAATTTGTATGTGAAATCTTTTTGTTTTAGTCAAATTCACTTGAAATTTAGTGTAAATTTTTCACAATACAAATAATGAAATATGTGTTTCAGTAGTTTCCAAAATTCATATTCTAAGGGGATAAAATAGGAGAAGAAAGTAGGTGTCACACCAGGTCCGATTTTATGCATCAAACCAATTTCATGTAACCTCAGAACAAGGAGATGAACAGGAGCGGCCTTTCTCGCATATAATCAAAGTCAAACATATCCCATATGATGGGGTAGATCAATGAAAAGAATGCCTATATCATGGTCAATTTTATGCTGGCTTATCGAATGCAGAGAATTAATACATTTTGAACCCGTCAAGAAGAAGTAGCAAAAATTTAGTATACTTAGAAATATTATAATAAATTCGGTTCAGTAAAACTACGCGATAGAATTTATTTATCGCATTTGTTCTTCATTCGAGATCGGAGTGGGAAGCTTGAATTCAATATTAAAATAAAACATTTAAATTTCATTCCTAATACTCAAGGAGGAGACAACAATTTTCTTTGTATTACCAAGCCAACTCTGCTCTCAAATTCCTAAAGTATTATTGTATCAAACTTTTACGAAATCGCATTAATAAGTTTTCGAATAGATTGCAACATAACAATTCAACAATTTTAATGTTTTCAGGTACAGCCTTTGGTGAAGTGTTTATTTGGAAGCCTCTTCTCATTAAAGGCAGCCTGGAAGCGTCAAAACGTCAACCAATTCTTCATCGTATATCTTGCCACAACGTAAGCAACAGATTTATTTTATTTTTAAAAAGCTAAATGCGACAGAAATCATGATAGTGCAGATATGCACAAGCAATACTCTTCAGCAGAATTGCCTGAAGGAATAAGAAATCTAAAGCATTCAGTACGAAATAAAGAAAAACAGCAGTGAGACACTCTGGGAGTATCCGGTGGGAAGTTTAGCTTCGTTTTGCAAATGATTATGTAAAGGTTAAAAATTTGTATATAGATAAATGCAGGAAAAGTTCAGGAATTATTGTGACTAATTCCAACATTTAGGATGCATATAATATGACAAAATATGAATTTTTTTTATTGCTGTTATTCACACAAAGTAACTTAAAGTAAAAAAACAGAGGGAGTGGGGATTCGAACCCTTTACCTCGAGAGCTAGAGTCGGGCGCTCTGCTCACTGAACCAGCCGTTCTACTCTTGTATATGCACATCATTGCTATGCATTGTGCTCACTTTGAATTTTAAAACAAACTTTTTGGTAGAAAATATTTTCCTTACAATAATTTAAACATTTTTTAAAAAAGCTGTGCAAATTTACTCATAAATAGTAGTCATTAAAATTTACCTAAATTTTGTTTTATGAAGAATTGTAGTAGTTTCAATCACTTTTGAATCGTTCACCCTTTCAATAGTTTTCAAAAAAAGTTCATCTTGACTACTGCTGGCTATAATGTTATATTTCCTTACATCACTGTTTATTTCATTTCAACTATGCACAACACTGATTCATTCATTAATTATTAACCAATTATTGACACGATTGTTAATTTTTCACAGAGAGATAAAAGAGAAGAAAAAAAAGAAATGAAATGAATTTTTAGACGCGCACATGTTCACTGCAATTTTATATTATACAAGAAATAAGATGCGTCTACCATGATACACGAGGAGGAACATTCGAAGCGAGCACACGCGCGCGTAGTTTTTAAACGAAACGGGAAAGGAGAAGCATGCACACATAAACACATTACGTATATATAGTGCACTATATACGTGTAAATGTATATATAACGCGCCGCATGGTGACCGATACGTTCTTCTCCTTTCTTTGCGTTCGCTCTTTCGTTCTGTACGTTTTTTTCTGGGCTCATTCCTCTCGCTCATTTAAACGTATATATAGAGCACTGCGTTAGTCTTACTTCCGTTCGCTTTTTCGTTCGGTACGATTTTTCTGGGCTCATTCTTCTCGCTCACTTTTAGTTAGAACCTCCGTAAAGGAAGCTAAACTTACAATAATTTGGAGAGACAGAGAGAGTACAAAGGTAGCAAATAAAAATAACAAATGGACAGCGATAACCTCCAGTATCGCCAATGGTCCAATGTAGAATAAACGCAATCACACTGAAACAAAGAAGCCGTCAACAAAATAATAATAAAAAACTTGAGCAAGGTCTTAGTAATCCGTCTTAATTTAGAAATGAAGTAGATAAAGCGTTTACCCTTTCCTAGATGGTGGTATACGGACAACACCACCTTTTGAAAAGAATTCGAGTGAAGATTGGCGGTGATATAATTCTAAATAGCTATACAACATGTAATTCACTCACTTGTCTATGCAGGAAAATTAGCATAGGTGTGAAGGGATATTTTTTCCTCTTATTAGTACGTGGATCATCATAAACCAAAGCGAATTTCCACAAAAATGTCCTCTTTCAAATTACATTAAATTTAATTCGCATTTTTTCAGGGTGTCATATTCTCTATTGATGTACACTTGGGCTATGGATTAATAACGACAACTTCAGATGATAGATCCGTCCGATTCTACAGGATTTCTCACGACTCTAGCATTGACAAATCGATTCCAAGCATTGCTAAATCAAAAATTGCGCCAATTCGCAGTGTTTACGGACACAACGCAAGGGTATTTAAAGCTGAAATTATTACGAAAGGTATGTCACCAAGAATTTATAATCATATTTAACATTCCTCACCAAGCCTGTTTGTTACAGACGACAAACCTTTTGTGATATCAGCAGGCGAAGACTCGTTCGTATGCATATGGAACGTGAATGGTGACTTGATATTCAAAAGGCGTCACCATTTCGGAGCTACAATTTGGGATTTTGATTTCGATCCCAAGTCAAATGTGTTGTTTTCTTCTGGAAGTGATGGCAATATTATTTCGTACAAGCTAGACAATTGCTTTTCGCCGATTCAAGTAGCAGAAGTGAAAAGCAACAACAGTTTAGTCGACGAATATCTGGCTAAAGTTAGTTTTCTGAATCGTGGATTTCTCGTCGGAGTTACGAATAAGAGTAAGCTTGTCTATCGAAAGAATAGCGATTGGCAGACTCTTGATAGCTTTTCTGGCTACAAATGCACGTGTCTAGTAGTTTATCGAAATCAAATAGCTACGGCAGGCTTTAAAATGGTCACACTCTTCAAAATTGATGAGAACAATCAAATTGTAAAGGTATTTGAAAAGTCTGTTGTTTCCAGCGTGATTCGTTCGGTATGCTTCTTATCGGAATTTGAAATTCTCATCTGCGACGATAAAGGCGAGTGTAAATATAGCGATAACGGCTTCGAACACAGCATCGTTATTCGAATTCCAGCAAGTAAAGAGCCATGGGTAACTTCCGCTGTAAAATATGGTGCATTCCTAATAATAAGTACACGGCAAGGTAACTTGCTTTTGTATAAACAAATGAAAACTCAATTCCAACTAACTTTCACAATAAAACAATTTCATGGGCATTTGGGTGTGACCCACATGCATTTCCAGCAAGATTTCTGTGATTATTTCACAATAAGAACTGCTGGTCATGATGGTAGCATCAAAACGCTTAACATTCATAAAGAATCCAATGAAATGTCGATTGCTGTCACCGAATCCGTTCCAATAGCTTGGGTTGAAAAGGTTTTTAAAACACCTCTCCAAGATTACATCGTAGGCTTCAATGATAATCACTTTGTTGTGTGGACGTCGAAAGAAGATGTAGTGTTTCAAGTGGCATGCGGCGGTGGCCATAGATGTTGGGATCTTTGGTTGGATGACGCTCAAAACTGTGCGGAATTGATATTCATCAAAAATAAACAGTTGTTTAGACTAGACGCAAAGCTAAATCAGAACATTTCGAATGAATATAGCATACCATATTATGCATGGCACTGTAACTCCTGCAATATCGTACAGACCGTCCAAGTAGACAATGGTAACGTCCTCTTAATTTCAGGAGGTGAAGACAATCTATTGAAAATTTTCCAATTAAATTCAGACAAACCAGGTGATATACGATTGCTTCAAAATGTATCACGCCATGTCTCAAGCATCAAGAGCATATCAGTCGTGAGGAATGAAGGAAAATTGTTAATATTTTCGGTTGGCGGACGTGCGCAGATATGCATAACAGAAATGAGTTTGGACACAAATTGTGTTGAGGAGCGTGCACAGTTCATGCTCAAATCAACCGATTTCGATCGAAAATATCACAGGGATACACAGCAAGTTGATTTTGATCCTGAAACAAGATTCATGAGCATATCAGTTCACGACTATCCGGGCCAGTATGATTTATATTTAGGCTGTTCTGATGGGTATATCAGAAAGTTTGTCTACAAGGAAAATACAATAGAACTGTGCGGAGCAGTATTGTACAATCGTTGCATCCTTCACACAAAAATCTTAGATTTGAATTCAAAATACTATTTGTTATCCGCCGCGACTGATGGCTGGCTTTGCTTTTGGGAGTTGCAGAAGTTCAATGAGTGCCAACTGCCAGTTTTCAAAGTGAAACATCATGAAAGTGGCATTAATTCTGTGGACGTGATGATCAGGGATAATTTGTTGCAAATAGCGAGTGGTGGTGACGATCAGAGTGTAGCATTTTCCGAAATCATAATTGAAAGTAATGAGTTAGTTTTAAAGTTCACAAAGCAATTAAATATTCACACGGCTCAGGTAAATGGTTTACGGATATCGGTCTGTTCAAGGTTCCTTTATTCAACTAGTATAGATCAAACTATCTGTAAAGTTAACTTAGAGACAATAAAATTAGAAGCACGAATCAATACTTGTATTTCAGATGTTAAAGGTCTCATTGTTTTTACGCTAGACAAGTGTAACTTTTGTATAGTCTACGGGTGGGGGGTGCAAATTTTACCGTTAAGATGATTTTTATAAAATATACACAAATAATTCAAACTATATTCGCTTTTCATCCTTGCCGCTTTTTCCTGAATGTGGGTTAAATTTTTAATTGGATTAAACCTGAACTTGCTAGTTGAAGAGGGGAGGGGGGCCGTTTTGATTCTAGTGTTTAGTGGTAGATTTACGTTTCATTCCAAGGAAATCCTTTTTATACTGCTTAAGGGGGTAGTCTAGTGTTGAGCCCGAAAAAATGGATGCTTTTTTAAATTGATGTACAAAAAAAACGACAAAAGGTATTGACTTGAAACTTTGTACGTTTGGTTATGAACATTTCAAGGAAAAAATTCTAATTTATTGAAGATAAAAAACAAAATGGTGGCCGCCGCAATGAAGTACTCCATCAGCATCAAAAAAAAATTCATTTGCGCCTCGTAAAATTGTGAGCAAAACATTGATCTGAAAGCAAATACCCAAATATATTCTTGTTATTTAGAACGGGCCTAAATTTAGAACAAACAATTTTTTAGACGATTTGGCACGTACTTGAAGTTACGATGGTTGAATTTTGCATGTTTTCTTTGCGAAAAAAGTGCTCTTCAAAGGACAAAAAAAATTGTTTGCACTAAATTTAGGCCCCTTCCGTCGTGAAATAGTGAATAAATATCTGTGAAAAATTTGAAGTAAATCGGTCGAGTAGTTATTTTGCAGTTTTACGACGCGCTGCGAAAGTGTGATTCAAGAAAAACGCGTTTAAAGTTTTTACAACTGAAATTTTTGAGATCAGTCGAAATTTTTTAAATTTACCATCAATCTGCGAAACCTGGATGATAGTAAATGCCTTCCTTCTCTGCGAAATTCTGTTCTTCTGTTAATTTAGCCTTTTTTGCTAATACGGCCTTCTTTGGAAGCGCCGGTGCATCTTTTCTCTGCGTTGTATAACCTCTGGCGATCATACGCCGATGTGAAATCCCAAGCACTATGGCCAACATTGACGCCCATAACATACACAATTTGAATGAGTGATGTATATTGTCTAACTTTTTTGTAAAATTACACTTTAAATTGAAAAATTTAGAAACGATATACTGATTAGTAGAGAATCTTTGCGTCTTTCGCTCACAAGAATTATATTTTTCTTACAAGAGAACATTTTAAACACGAGATGTAATATTTTCTCGGTGAAAGTTGGATGTATACTAACAGAATAAGGTATACGACCTCTCTATGATGTAATATTTTTTTTTTGTTATATCCAAACATACATAACACAACTCATTTTACGGCGCAGATGTTCGAGCGCATCAAAGTCACTTACGAAACTGTAGCAAGAAGAGGGGGGGACCATTAAATCGCTGTATAATAACGACGACTTGAAATTTTGTACAGGCATTTTTCAATGTTATAGCTATCGAAGTGTATTTAAAAAAATATGGAAAAACAAAAATTTTAACACTAGACTACCCCCTTAAACAGCGCTCCTTTGAATCAACACATTGTTCTGTTTCTACACTGCGAATCGGTCTTTATGAGATTAGCTATCTCACGCACTTTCACTTTATGGTCTTCCAACAAAGTTTTGTGAATTTTTTATAATGTTTTGTGGCGTCGCAGCGTCTTTTGGATGTTCACTACGATCATCATCATCGATAATCGTACGATCGCGTTTAAATTTCGCATACCAACCAATGATAGTTAATTTACCTGGGGCAAAGATGCCAGAAAATTTATCAAGCTAAATTTTGCTTGAAAGGTATTTGGTTAGAAGAAGCTTAGTACTTTAAAGCACACATAGGGAGTTTTTGTAAGAATCATCTTCTCCGTATAGTTCAGATTGAGGACTTTTTAAACGGAATGTTAAATTATGTATATTTCACATTTCCCAAGATGATTATCAAAATTTTATGACGAATCTAGTTATGAAGTAGAAAAATAATTCGTTCACCATTTCAGACAAATTTTTTTTTTATTTAAAACACGTAACATTATGTTAAATCACGAGAACAATCTACAATCGTACGCTGAACTGATTAAAAGCAATATTTAAATCTAATTATGATTAAGAATAATAAGCATACCAATAATAAGTCATATCCTCATTGAAATTCAAATGAGGTCTGTTGTTGTTTTCGAATATCGATCCTATACGTATTATTTAAATGGATTTGGCCGAGCTTTAAATGTTGTCATTTTGCGTATTTCCTTAACAAGATGTTCTTCGTGCTTCTTTCGTTCGTATTCCTCCTGGGAAATAGAAAAATGGCAGTTGATTGAGATGAAATAATGATTTACAGAAAACTATTTTGTTTTGATGTTCGATCGAAATTTAAAAACAATTAAACGGGCGAAATTTATATACAGTAGTTATGGAAGGGACTGAATGCATATATCACATCCAGTCACGTAAAACACAATACATTTAATTGGTCTGATCTGTGAATTAACATCTATTGTTTCGCCGAGTTCCAAAAAAGGCATAAGGCTTTTGTAAACTATAAATTTCATACAGCTAGTGTTCGTCCTATCCATGCATCATTCTTAAACATAGGCGCAAACGTGCTGATCGATATTTTCTTCTTCTTGCTCTTATTCGATTTGCGAGTCGGGTTCGGCATTCAGTTGCAACCGTGTTGTGAGCGTCACCGATCTCACTCGATACAATGTTTTTTCGTGAAGCATTTTCTGCACCGTCTTATATGACTGCTCATGAAGAAGCTTCTTTGTCGTTCACGCTCAAAGATTCGATCAAATCGTATGTCCGCACTTGATCTGTTCACGGATAGAATGCAAGTCGTCTTGATAAGAAAAGGGAGCGCTCTGCTTGTTTGCGTCCAGCCTCGGAATATGTCTCTTTGGTTGCATTTTTTCCAAAGAAATATTAATTCAGGATTTATTCTTCACGTTTTCCGGCAATGCCCGATTGTATTTCAACCATTCTATACGGGTTTAAAATATTATCGAGTGTAGAATGAAGTGAGATTTCAAAAATCGGAATAAAATAAGCTAAAATTTGTGTCGAATACAGGTCCGTAGAAAATAACTAGTAACAAAATTGCATGCATTTCAATTACGTGCTATAGCTCTTGCAAACCCTTTCATATACCAAAAATAAAGTAACTATATTGTTTTCATCGAACTACTTGTCTAACTAAATAACTTGTGTTAATCAACAAGAAATAAAGACCAAATAATGCAAGCATGCATACAAAAAGTGCCTAAGAAGCGTCTTGCCTTACGCAAGCAACATACTTCGGATACCTGTCTTTTTCGCTCCTCGGTTTTCTGTTTTATGACCTTATCATATTGCTTCCTCTCCTCCAGTCGTTTTTCCATGTGCAAATTGAATGGATGCGGCTCAACGTGGTGCTCCGCTTTTTGGGGCTTGAATGGTTCCTCGTAGAGCACTTGTGGATTTCGACTAACGAACTTGGGTGGTTCGTTGACTTTCTTATGTTCTTCGATCTGAAATAGAAGTAGTTTTCGAATGAGAGATTTAAATTTCAAAATCATTACGTAAAATCTAGACTACTTAATAAATATGATGGTACACAAAAATTAATTTAGGAATGAGACGCAGGATGTATGGAGTATGTACGGAGTACTGCAGGTAAGGTTTTTAGTAAATCTTGGAACTCGTTAAAATGTTTGGATCGGAGAGAGATCCTCAATTTTAATCTAACAAATAATTTATTGCCAACTTATAAATTTATTTCGGCTTTATCTAAACATTTTATTATTAACTATTTTGCTTTGGTATGATTAATTATATCTTTTATAGAAGGAAAGTCTTTATATCCTTACTTAAACAATAATCCCATCAAAACCTACCCAACGTCTGCGTTTCTCTTCGGCTTCCTTGGAATGCTTGAGTACCATCGGTGTGATTGGTGTTGTGTTTGGCTTTAAAGCCTCGATGGGTTTTCGAGGTTTCGGCTCGTTCGCAAAATTCGGAGCGGGTTTACTTTTGAACATTCGTTTCTTCTTCTCTTCCTCCAGCATTCTGAGCAGCATGTCCTTTCGCTTCTTTTCGTAAATTTCTTTGTATTTAACCACGGACGGAGCCAATTGGCAAGAGTTCGAGGGTGGCAGGAGATGGTTTTTGCTACCAAGAGGCTGTCTCAACAGATTGCTGACGATTTTCGACTCTTTTGTGGACTTTTCACTATGGGGCGTTTTTCGTCGTTGCGGTTCCATTGAGCCGGACATTTTCGTTCTGGATGTAGGTAGATTTTCGTTGCTTTTCATATTTTTACAAGTCTGTTTGGTATCCATTTCATCCATCATGGACAGTAACTCTGCAATGTTTAAGGTGTTTAGCCCGTCGAGCTTCACATCTACTAAAATATCGACTTACCCAGATTTATTTCATCGATTTTCTCGTGTTTCAGATGTTTGCGCGCTAAATGGGACGTACAAATGTAAATAGTGAAAATTTGAAATACAGAAATCAGTTACTGAAAAATCTCTCCGAGTGATTCAAATCGAAATGGCCAACTTCCAAGTCGTCCCAGTTGTATTGACGTTCTGTTTCCATTGCAGTCAAATAAACGGGAACCCGAATGTACAGTAATATGAATAATTAAACTGTGATACTCTTGGTTATAAGTTGGTAAAAACTAAATATAGGACTTCATCTGCCAGGAGAAAATCTGTGAGGCGGTCGCGAAATTGTTTGACGTCCGTTCGTTCGATTGAATTTGGCATTGCCATGTGAACGACCTTTTGAAATTCAACATAATCCACCATTTGCGGTTCAATCCGAGACGCTTCCCAGGAATGGAACGGCTCAACCCGAGATGCAAATCATTAAAGTTGGATGAAAAACGTAATAGATTTGGCAAATGTGACGTTTTTTAAAAAATCCGTTGATCTGCCGTTGTCGAATTGACTTGTGGAAACAATTATTTTTTTGAAAAAATATATTTTAGTTTTTGTAACTCATCTGTAAGACTGAAATTATTTGAAAACAATTTTAAAATTAAATTTTCTTCTTTTCGAATACTTCAAATATTAAACATAAAAGGCAAGTAAAACACACGTGGATGGTTATAACCTTTCACTAGCGGTAGAAACGAATGCTTATTATATTATATTATTATTTATTTTTCTTGAAGTTAACACACAGAAAAATGTAAGTAACATTGAATATTAAACGCCTTCTGAAATAAGATACTGAGCAAATACGCGTACATACACATGTATATATCGAAATATTTGTAATTGTGTTATCTAAGGTTTTTACTAAAATTTCTGTTTATCGGCTTCGTGCTGCTCGAATATGAAGATTAGAATATTAACACTTTATTATCAATATTAAAATGTAAACTGAAATTAATACATCGTTGCTGCGAATTTGATTGGCTCCGTTCTTTTTAATCCATGACCAGTAAAAATTGACGCTTGCAAAAGCTTCTAACGACATTGGTTGGTTAAAAGGTATGGTTTGCGTCGATATTCCGACCAAGATATTGTTGCAAACTAACGGCGCTCCGGAAAGAAAGTAGGTACCGTCCAATGAGAAATCATTTCCATACGTGCAGACAGTCCGATTGAATAGAGCATCAGCTGGAAGATCTCGTAGGCACTTTTCGGGTTCCAACATCACGACGGGTACTTCTTGTATGGTTTCCATAATAGACCAACCCTAATAAAAAGAAATAATGAAACTTTGAGGTGTATTTGGCAGAAATTGGGGGATAGAAATAATAGCTTCAATAAATTTGAATGGACACGCTTGAATTTTATATAATAATAAATAATTTTATATTTCGGAATATATATTAGATTTTACTTGAGCTCAAGCTTAAAGAAGCTCAAGTACTCATTTCCAACTCAGTGAGATGATAGTGTGCCCTTAACTCCCAGTTACAAAGCAGCCAAGCAGCATCGTTCCTGGTACTCGGTGTATTGGAAGCTAAAGCTCTAGTCACTAACATATGCCACTCATTTTACCAAACCAATTATACATATGCAAATACATCTAAACATTACCTTTTAAACTACGATCAAACTTTAAGAAAAAAGTCTCAAAAATTGCCCGAAAAACTAGCTGTTGATCGAAAATTCCTGTCAGACTCTTTCTGGGAAACAATTATATGAAATTGTTGAAAGTAAACTTCACGAAAATTTCTATCTAATATGTTTTAATATTAAATTCATGTAAAGAAATATATGGTGGTTAACACAAAACAACCTTCAAGCCCAAACCTTCGTGTCAATACCGCGCCCCGAGTGCCAAGCACCAAGGGGTGACAACGAAAACTCAGTCGTACATCCAAAGAAGGCGCACAAAATCTCCCTCTTTAAAGACATATCAATAAATGGCTACATACTCTTGTACCTAGCTACTTACAGCTGCGGTAAAAAAAAATAGCACCATGGCAAGAAACTAGTTTTTTCAAAAAACAAAAATCAAATTAATCCATGCAAACAACTTTTAGGCATATAAATAAACGCAATAAACTCAAAAGAAGGTGTTTAGGAAAAGAACTGCAAAATTTATTTATTATTTTAGAAAATATTTCATTTTTTCAATATAACTTAAAAAATGAGCGGTAAAAAAAATAGCACTATAATTCAATTGTACAATTTGAAAACTATAAAATAGGTAAAGTCAAAGAGTTTTTGTATAACCATAAATATTAGGTAAAAACTAGTACAATCCACCAAAATTAATATTTCGTCGCATAGCCTTTGTTGGCAATAACAGCTCGGCAACGTCGGTTCATAGAATTAATCAAATCCTGGCACCTCTTGGTTGAAATTTTGTGCCAGGATTCTTTAACTGCAGCCCAGAGGGTTTCTTTGCTGGTCGGTTTTACAAGAGAAACCGCTTTTTGACATCAGCCCAGAGGTTCTCAATTGGATTGAGATCGGGCGACTGCGCTGGCCACTTCATAACATTCACCGAATGATCCCAAACCATTTTTTAGCTTTCTTACTGGTATGTTTGGGGTCATTATCTTGCTGGAAAACCCACAATATCGGCATTTCTTGTTCGGCGTAAGGCAGCATTACTTCTTCGAGTATATCAACAGAGACATGTTGATACATGGTAGTTTTTATCCAGTATACGGGGCCAACTCCATAATAGGAAAAACAAGCCCATACCATGATGCTTGAACCTCCGTGCTTAACCGTTTTGGTCGTGTATTTAGGGTTGTATTCTGCGTTTTGTGGTCTTATTACGTAGGAACGAGAACCTTTGCCGCCATAAATCACAATTTTACTTTCATCCGTCCATAAAACGTTCCTCCATCTCTCCAGTGGCCAGTTCAAATGTTGTTTTGCGAAGTTATTAAGATTTTTTGCATGCTTAGCAGTTAGAAGAGGCACTTTTCTGGGGCTACAGGCCTTTAAACTATGCTTTCTTAGTTGACTGCGAACTGTTTCAACACACGCTGCAATATTTAAATCCTTTTTGAGCTCCGTTGCAGGCTTAAAAGGCTCCTTTCTACTTTGCTGGACCAAGCGTCGGACGAGTAACGGTGACATAACCTGTTTTCGTCCACGAGTTTCCGCTTTTGGTGCAAATTTTATTGCATTGCGAATCATTTTATTAGAACACCCAACTAGACGTCCAACTTCTGCATAAGTATGACCCTCTGCAATAATTTTTTGAATAATTTGCCGTTTTTCGGCACTGCAATGCTTTCCGCGACCCATAGCTTAGTTAATAATTAAAACTTTTAATATTTTTTTTTGCAAAACCACATGAAATAACCAACTGTAACACTTTGAAGTTTTTTTAATTTTTTTTAAATAAGCAATAAAAGACTTTTCAACAGAAACTTAAGTGCAGTGCTATTATTTTTACCGCAGCAATTCGAACTATTCTCTCAAATTTGCTTTAAATAAAAAGAACCGCTTTTATATCAACACCAATGGTCTTATTCTCAGAAAGTAAACATATTGTGCAACGGTATGAAACAGTTGCAGCTACATAAATTGTTTCACCTCGTGTTTTATTTTTTCAAGTAACCAAACTACTCTCGTCGGTGCTATTTTTTTACCGGCACTGTACATACTAATATCATATTTTAAAACGCATCGCAACTATTAACTAGTTAAACAGACACAAAACTACTTATATACACACATTCGGGATATCATTGGAAGTGTAATAAAAATTAAAGCTCTTAACAATTTTCTTCAAAGTCAACGAAACCAAATTGTGGAAAAAACTATTTGCTACGCAACAAAAAAATGTGAGAACTTAGACATTCCGAATGAAGGCAAAAAAGGAAGGACGAGATTTCGAAAATGAATGCCTGAAGAAATGGCCTGAGATGCTGGACATTCATTGCCAGAGGAGCTGCAGAGAGCAATGTTAGAATGTCACGATAGATTTTACGAGGAACTAGACAATCGTTACAGGGTAGTGAATTTTATTTTGGTTACATTTAGTGTTATTCAGCCTAAAACGCTGGTAACATCACCAGAAGAAGATCTTCATGGAATGGTTCCAAATCTGTTAAAAATTTGAGAAGAATTTTCAGCAGAGGACATCATGTTGAAGATTTTACGATTGAGGCACCATTTGGAAGCCGCCAACATTTCTGCCTACTACATTGGAGCTTCTCACATTCATTGTAAAATGGGGCTATTCTGAGTCTGTTCCAAATTTAGCGCCGTGTCTTCGATTTTCTTTAACAATTTGTGTTTCGGTGGCTCCATGTGAAAGAAGCTTTTCAAAGTTAAAATTAAGAAAATCTTACTTAAGGTTCACAGTCTCCAAGCGCGACTAACCAATCTTTCGACTTTATCAATTGAAAGAGACAGGGAAGTCAATTTTGATAATGTGATCGAATATTTCAGTGAAATAAAGTCTCGTAAGCACGTTTAGTGATTGGTGTTTTATTTTAAGAAGGGATGCTCAATGCAAAACCATCCGGGGTGGCAATCTACCCTACGCCGCCACTGGTCTTAGTATCCGATTTTCTAGAAAACTTTATTTCAACTCAGAAAAAAGTTCTGTCTCTTGTATCGTTTAACCGAAAATAATTTATTTTACTGACTTTTAACGAAATTCTACGAATAAAACTATTTATGTAATTGCGTCAGATGTTATAAAAAGGATACTGTTTAAATCCTTGCATACTAAAATAAATTTATGATATTGATAGTTCATTTGAAATGGGGGAAAAACTAATTGTTCTTAGGAAAATGAAATTTCCAATCAAAAATGAACATTAATTTTTATAAATGTTCTGAAGTGTTAGCAACCACTATTCCCCATCCATTTCCAAATCCACTTTTAAACGTAATTTGTTTAACGCACTAGCTAGCCATACATAGTTGTAATTTAATGTTAAGTTTAATAATAATAATAATAATAATAATAATAATAACAATAATAATGTATATGCCTTGTTTGGCTAAATAAATAAATAAATAAATTTTATTTCAGATTTGGCATAATTTTCATGTTGTTTTTTAAGGATACGGATAGAAATAGTCTCCGGGGAAAAAAATCCAAAAATAATTAGCACTCGAAATGAATTGAATTAATAAAGGATTCCGAATTAAAATTGAAGCACTGTACTACACATTTACTTTACAGATGCTAAGAAGAACGGCAACAATACGTTTCCCAATAATGATCACGACTATAGAATACAAATCCTTCCAATTACTTTTGAAGTATACTTACGGATAGAAAGGATAACCATGTGGTAACGATACATTCTGTCCCAACCGGGAGCGAGTATGTGGCGATCCCAATAGGAACTATGTCCGTGGCGGAAACTTCAATTTCCTTCTGGAGAATAACAATTGCAAGATCATTCAGCCGGCCGTCGGAATTAAATTCAGGATGTATGCGAATGTCCTTTATCAGCGCCACGCGACTATTCTCTGTCGTTTTCCCCAAATCGCCAAGCATCACGGCGAAGTTCTCGTTCGCCAGACGAGTGCGGTTCGACAGGTAGAAACAGTGCGCCACCGTCAACACTTTGTCGTATGAAATCAATGCTCCACTACACATCAGATCCCTTGTGTTCATATCATGGCTGCGTTGGATAATAATCTGCAATTAAATTCTGTGAGATAGTACGGCAAAATACAATTATCAGACATTTTCAACGGTTAATAGCAATTAATTCGATACAAGATATTTTTGTCAATTGAACGTTCAAAACTATAAAAATACATACACTTTTCAAAATATTCTTACATTATAAAATTGCTTTTCTTTAATTTCTCCTGAATTCGTGGCCTCTAACTTGGTATCCCCTAGTGCACCAAGAAAAATCACCGAAATACATAGCACCAGACCAATGTACATTTTGTTGGAGAGCAAAAGAATAACTGAGGACTCTTACTATCAATGTTTCCAGTCATCATATCCTTACGTATCGAAAATGATGCAAATGGATCAAATGCACGTGAGAAATCGACCATGTGTCGATAGATAGTAAGTTAGTTGATAACAATCAATCTGTGCCGGTTAATCAAGTTTACAAGCTAATACAGGAGTATCTGTGGAAGCTCTGATTGAGTCCAGAGTATTTATTGGCAGCAATATTATCAAGGATTGATGGATGGGTGGTTCGTTATATGTGTCTCGATTTTGGACACACGTCTGCTAGATTCATTTCAAGTAGTTCTATTTGTGAAGGGTTTGAATTTGTTTAGTGTGCAATTATATTTTGAAGCAACATCATCTTGTGACGTCAACGCTGATGCTACACCAAGATTTTTATGCAACATTCAAATACAACTTACTAACTTTGTGTCTTTAACAATTTCATAGCATGGTTACTGAGCGCAGCTCAATTTAAGCAGAAGCGTGTAGAATTATTCAGGTCATAGTCATTCCCGCTTACCTTATGATCGTTTTTGTTGAATGGATAACATTTACTAACAAACAATGGGAATTGTACATACTAGTATGTTCTTTCAATCGAATGAGCTGATACTGAACAATCATCTTTAGCGCTGAGGAAGTAAAAATGAAAACAGGACTGATTTCTTCACAGACGTATATTTGACTGTCCTTCTCTTCAAGAGGTCCACATGAAAAATCTTAACATGATTCCGATGAGGATTGATATCTACAACCTGTGGAAATTAGGAAAGAAACCAACTGCTTTAGTGAAACAGTTCTAAAGTGAAGGTGAATGACGCATGACCATTACTCTTAGATCTTTGATTGACCACCACAGAACCTTTCTTGACAATCTTATTGATTGATTACTTTGTGGCGTCAATTAAGATGTTATTTGAACAACCACCAAATCAACTTTGGCTCAAAAGTTCGTCCTGACTTCAAATCTGCTGAACTCTTGCAAAAATGGGATGTACATCCTTGTTTGACCACCACAAAATCACAGGACACCAATCCCTTCAGGTTACTTTGAATAAAGCATTCAACCACAACGAATCGTAGACAAAAACAACAATAGTGTATGTCCGTCGGTTAAAATATTCGAACCTCGACATGCTTTACGCTGGATTGTTCTTTAAAAGACAGATACCGATAACAATTGAGAGCAGATTTTTTTGTTCCACTATTTTTTGATATGATATCGCGACGGCTGGGCTTTTTTGGCATTTAGCAGCACTGCCAGCATTAAAAATTGTGTGTTGTGCACATGTGGAGATTAAGGTAGAGTTTGAGGTAGTAATGGCATTGAAAGTATTTTTATCAGATTATTTAACAAGGATACTCTGTAAAATTTCAAGGAAAGAATTCGGGTACTATGAAGCCGTCACACATTAAACTTTTTTATTTCCCAATGAAATTCGATTTTTAATGCTAAATATAATATTAAGAAGTGCAGTACAGCTATGAATGAAAATGTATCGTTGTGGAGGTGACAATGCATTCCAAAACCATTGTTTGACAACTCATTACTCATCAAGTAACTTCAAAGTCGTCAATATCAGTTTTTATGAATCATTGGCCAACACCTTGGATACTTAACTGAATCATTCACAGCTTTGCGACACAATGAATCAATCCTTGCGTAGAACGTCTGAGAAACGGTCGATTGAAAAAGAGTGTGAATTGAGCCCCGACTAGGCTGCAGGAAAAATGTTTCAGGTATGAAGCAGGTGATACACGCGCGAATTTTTAAGCGAAAGTAAATAAGTAGGAGCGTGAATATACATACGATAGTAAATAATTAAGTCCGATTAAACGAGAGGTACTGTATATTACTTTTGCGTTAGTGTAATAACAGTTAGAAATAAAGCGTATGATTAGTTCGTAGTTTAAATTCATTATTTAAAATTCCAAAAATCCCTACCCCTGGGTTCGTTAAGGATTTTAAAGGCTCGTGAACTTACAATAATATTATTTGAATGATGAACCTAATGAAGATGTGATGTATAAGGGAAAAATCTCTCATGAGGAAAATTTTCTATAAGAAATTAATATAAAACTATAAAGTTAAGCCGGCTACTGACGTCCCGATTCCACACCCAATCTGCAAGATTGATAAATTGGGCGAAAAATACTACTACTCTCCTGATGATCCAATTTTGGTCCTGATTTCATTTTTAAACACACAGCAATCGTCTCTCGCCAGCTAGAAAATACGCAATTCTTGTTTCGGACGCTTCTAGCTTGTTCTGTATGTGCAACTCATGAGTACGGATAGAGTTATACCATGGCTTATGTTTATTGTCCATTCGTCTTGTAGAATTGACGCCTCATTCTCGTTTTTGAACACGTTGGCGGTGTTTTAACATTTTGATCAGTTCTATTGTAGCGAAAGGATCAAAGAATACTCGTTTTTTTTTTGGTTTTCATAGACTATCAGGAATGATCAACTGAAGAAGGTCATGCGACTTATTCGATTCAACACCAATCAGGAAAAATCAACAAGGCTAATTTGTCCGGGGGCCTTTAATGCAATATCTTCTTTTAATTTCTTTCAATTCATTTCTACCAGTGTTTGTTTAAATTAAGTACACATTTAATTTATGGTCCTTTTAAAAACTTTTTATTAGATTGACTTGTTTTCAATAAAATATTGTGCAAATCAAATATCTTAATACTTCTTAAATAACCACAATGCCATATAAAATGACGCCAAAATAAGAAGAACGGTTGCTTCAACTTTATTGGAATGATTGGCTAGAATCCAGTTTCGATAGTATTGTACACTGGTATAGACGCCTGGGTACCATCGCTGTCCACATTGATATCCCCATGATACCACGCCGTATAGTTGTCCTTGGCACACAAGAGGTCCTCCAGAGTCGCCTTGGCATGCATCCTTAGAGCCATTGTTCCAGTCTCCAGCACAGATCATTCCCGGTTCTAGCGAATACGAGATGTTACATAACGAATAGGGGATGAGGCTAACGTTGGCTGCAAGCAATTGAGTCGAGGGCGAGCCATTCTGAAAAGTGTAACGGATAATGTTATATAGATATTAGCTTTCGATAGAGGTGGGGTCTATTTTTTTTAAAAATCTGCAATATTTATATGAAACATTTTTTTTCTTCTTTTCAATTAATTCACTTACGTAGCGGACAGCACCCCATCCACTTATTTGGCACGTGATGTTATCTGGTTTTGTAAATGCAGCAAGTGCTATTGGCCTGATAATCGGATGGTTCTCTGGTAGCATTGTGTACAGAATAATCACACCGATATCATTCTTTAAGGTTACCTCGTTGAATTGACTGTGAATAGTGTATTTGCTGACCAACGAAGTAAATGTATAAAACGTTGTCTGGTACAAGTTCAGACTTCCCATGACAACACTAAGGTCACTAGCTCTAAACTTTTGGGTGGAAGCACCGCTGAAAGAAAGAAACATTTCTGTGTGGTCATCACGAAGGTGTAGAAGGATATTAATTAATTAATATTATGTAGTATCATACTTACGAATTATAGGAAAAACAATGGGCAGCCGTAAGGACAGCACGCTGGGTGATCAAACTACCACCACAAATGTGACCGCGTCCAAAGGGTGTATCTATCGATCGCCATCGAATAGAAGCTTGGTACGGTGCGGTGTCCAGGTTGGCTATGGTTCCTCCAACTATTCTAGGTTCGGAGCTTACTTTTGTATCTATTCACATAAAAATTATTTTAATGTCTCGGCATGGACGCAAGCCAATTGATATGTAACAATCATTGTAGTATTGAGCCGTAGATAGTTGTTGCAGATGCGGATGAAGTCTGATGAAGATGAAACGTTCTTTACAGAGAAAACAGCGAACATAGTTTCCTGTTGCTATATGTGTATGAGTACACAAAAGAAAAGGGCTTTTTATGTTCCACCAATAGGTGGTGGCAGCTCCTCAACTTCCATTCTAAATATTTCAGTTTGTTTTCTAATTGGTATTTGGATTGACTGCAGATCGGTAGGTATTTGATAAACAACTCTTCTGAAGTACTGAAACACGTTTCTTGGCTTCAACTGATAATACACTCACACACACATCGAGTTGCAATAAATCAATTAAAAATATTCTCTAACGTAAATATAATTTATTTTTAAACACTATTCGGTTGGATTACAATTAATAATATAAAAACAAACAATCAACGTTCGATTATTGTACTATTTTACCAAAACCTATGAGATACCTTAGATAGGTGTTATGTTATGAGTCTACAATCAGAAAACGCCAGGACAAAGTGATCAGCACTAGGAACAAATTAACCGATTGTAGATGAACGCCATTGTTTGCGTTAATCCATTCATTATAATAGGCGACATTGCTATAGATGCCCGGCCAGCCTGGTGATCCGCACTTGTTTCCCCAGGACACTATTCCGACCAGAAACTCCTGAAATACCAGTGGTCCGCCGGAGTCGCCTTGACATGCATCGTAGGACCCGTTCCAGTCGCCGGCACACATCATTCCTGGTTGGAACGTGTCGCCGTAACTTCTTCTGCACTCCGCCGGACTAAAAAGGGTTACGTTCGCAGTCAACAGAAGGGTCGAAGCTGATCCTTGCTGGAATTATTTTTATCATTTAGTAGATTTGCACTGGAGCGTTTACGGATCACACAACAAAAGAGGTTAGATGCTTGTTTTTCGGATATGTGTTTAGTTTTTAATTGATTGATTCGTTGTTATATTTACGAAAAGTGTTAATTTATGTGTTAAAGAAGTTATTTCGGTATTCGATTAGTAAATTTTTGTGATGAATACAGGTCTGAATTAAATTATTCCGAATTCAATCAAAGAATTTAATTAGATTCACAACAAGTTAGTAAAAGTGTGAATAGATTTTCGAAGCAAATCCAGGTTAAATACAGAGCAGAATACATATTAACGTTTTGCTGTGAACAAATACACAGTTTAAGTATTGTGTTTTAATCACGTACAATACTCTATGACTGTTTAATAAAATTTGAAGGTTCATACAAATGATACATTTAATATTTAAAAGGAAAAAACTTCGTTACTGGCCGTTATTCTAATAATAGTTAACTGCAGTTTGTTTGTTTTGAAAACTTCCAACTTCTTGTGGAAATAAAAACATCTCTCGGTTCCGATGCTCTCGGAAAAGAATAAATAATTCTTCAGAAGGCTGCTAAATAATGCAATATTTGTTATGAAGAGAAAACGACTGGTGAAAATACAAATGTTTTTTTTTTGTCATCATCATGCAATAACTCGCATTTACAATGAGCTTTAAAGCGTCTTCATACAACGTTTCGTCAAAAAAAATTGCAATTCAAAATTCATACATGGGAGGATCATAGAAGCGATTAGACTTATTTTTAAATCGAAATTAGTTGTACATAAGATACTAGTACACGTTAAAAATTTCAAAATATCGATATTTGGGCATTTTTAACTCCTTGCATCTTTAAAAATGACCTCTTAAAACATTTTGAAAAAAATCAAAGGTTAGAATAGTATCAAACGGTTTTAGGTGCGTGTGGGGTTTTGGCCGCTGGCGGCATGGCATCGATTGTGTATTCCCTCTTTCTAAAATACCGGTTTCTTCTATTCATTCACAATAGAACACGAAATTTTCGTCTTCTTGCACGTTTCAGTATTTATTCTGAAATATGTAAGGAAAAGGTGCTAAAAAACGAAGCCAAACTTAAACTCAATTTTCTCGAAATGACCTTTTTTCAACTGGCCGCTAGTTAATGTCCGGATGTACTCAACCAGTTTTATCAAATCTTAGTGCGTTTTTTTTATTAACATATTTCGCAAGACAATTCACCTCAATTAGACCAAAATATTGGAAAGAAAAAAAATTGGCGTGCCGAAAACGACTGAAAAAGAGGGTTGATTTTTTAATTTTTTTTTCAAAACTCCGCAATTTTTGTTTTTTTAATCATTTTTCATAAACGGTGGTGAATTGTCTCGTAAAAGACCTTAGTCTTTAAAACCGTTTTTGAGTTTACTGTTTCAGACTTGCAAATTTTGAGATCAACTGTCGGCCATACGATGGGGTACTTTTTGAGGTGTCATGGCGCGCTTTGTAATGAGAAAACTTTTTTTTGAACTCTCAAAAGATAAATGTTTTGTTGAAAAATACATGTTCATATTCAATGAAGGAGCTGAGAAGAAAATTCATAAAGATTTGCCTTCTAATGTGTACTAGTATCTTAAGGGAGGCACTCTACCTGGAACTTTCAAAAAATCGATTTTTTTGTTGTTGCTTTAATCTATTCCTATACTATCCGAGAATATAATCTCGAAGTTTCAAGGTCGTACTGTTAACAGTTTTGAATTGATCGATCTCAGAACCGGCGGGCGCCGAGCCGCGTCAAGCGATCGTAACCACTTTGAAGCGCGTTTTCTCAAAACCACTTTTTTATAGTCGGTAATCACGATTGCGAGTAGACTACTGCACGTAGAAAGCTCAGTAAACCCTCATTTTGTAGATGACAGTTTACACAAGTGCGTGAACCTCTAAAATCTATATTCAAAAATTGTTTAAACAATTTCTCAGTCACTCACAACAACAACAAAACAGGCGAAATTGGACTTTTTTTCATCACATGATATTATTACTATAATTAAATATTTTGTAAAATTTCAGAGGTTCATGCACTTGAGACATGCCTCATCTTTAAAACAAAACAAAAATTTCATGTGTTTCAGATGATTGGTCCAGGCTGCAGAATGATTACTGCACAAATCGAATTTTCGGGGGACCTTCGGAAGATAGCTGCTACAGCCGCCATTTTGAAAATTTATCGAACATAAATAATCAATAATTGTAGTTCAGACATGTATCTAAATATACGTTAATCATCACAAAGCTGTCACATTGCTTTATTGTTAAAAAAAATTCACAAAAACGACCATTTTTTGAGGCTCCAGGTAGAGTACCCCCTTTAAAGGAAGCCAACAGTTACAATTGAATTAAATTCTTCGTCAAAATGGAATATGGATTGAAAACGAAACGTTCGGAGGGAAAATTTCACGACCAATTGGGATGGTTAGGATTAACACCAGCTCAATTCATTTTCAAAAAATTTACAGGAGTCTTGAAAAACGTTTCAAACTTGGCATTCACATATGTAGATGGGTCGGTTGTTCCAAAGAACTTTACTCCAGGATTGTTTAGGTCTGTTTTTGGCGAAATAAAATGATCCTGGAATTTCCAAAAATCCCAAAAATAATGTTTTTCAAACAATTTGGAGCTGGTTTCGATACTAAAAGACTCAATTGAACTTGAGTATAGTTCTGGTGAGATAGTTCCAAGTACAGCTATCCCCCTGCTGCGGGAGGAAGGTCTAGATAAAAATTGAGAAAGAAACATAAATTTTAAAACTAAGGCTCGTAAGAAATACTCAATATATCAAATTAGCCGCTGGTCACAATAGTCTAGTATACTGTACGATAGGGCATAATAATAGGTAGTTAGATACTTTAAGGAATGTATTTATGCCATTTAGACGCTTCATTGAATGCAGTTATAGTAAAATGTTGGTATTTCAATTTAATCGACGGGCCAGACAACTCAGTAAGTACTTGGCATTGAAGAAAGGATCACATTTACTCCCGAAGAAATATATTCATATATTATATGACCCAAATCAAAAGTATAAAGTACTTAGTTGGAAAAATAAATATTTTCGTTGTGTACATTTTCTGTTGTAAGTATATGTATGTATTTATTCCGAATTTGGCTTTCAGGTTGCTTGAAAAGGTTTTAATACACGCAAGTTTAAGGAGGCAACTTGATTTGAATATTGCTATTAATTGTAACCTGATTTATATTCAGTCTGAATTAATTTTTTTGGATAGTATTTTAATGCATCTAACTACCAATGTTGCGAGCAACGTAATATACTATTTAAATCTTACAAAGGAAGTCGTCCCCCATCCATTTATTCTGCATATACTACCAGGCGTCGCTGGATATATCGTTAACGCTATTGGCTGAACCGTTGGATAGTTCCATGGAACCTCGCCATCTAAAAATAACAACGCTATATCGTTTCTCATATCTATTGTGCTGAAGTCTTCATGGAACTTGAAATGCGTAATTGAATACGACAAAGTGGTTGGGGTGCGTATGTAGCGATTCATTGTTCCCATTACGACTACAAAATCAATTGGTGACCTAAGAATGCCTTCCTTGTCCTCCTCACTATAAAATACAATTGAATTCGTTCTTTGACCAGCATCAGGATTTGCAAGTTGTGTGTATGAATTACTTGAAATAATAAAGGCAATGGGCTGCGGTGAGAACTGTGCTGTACGATATCAGAGCTCCTCCGCAAATGTGTCCATTCCCAAAGATCCATTCAGCCATTTGCAACCTGATGGAGACTTGGTATTTGGTGTTGCCTCCTTGGGCACGTACTCCTCCAATGATTTTGGGCACGACCTCCAATTGGTTGGTGTGGCTGCCAAAATGAAGTGGTTTTCCTGTGTTTAATTGAAACAGGGATGTTAGGAACAACTTATTTTTCTAAGAAGAAGGCAAATTTTGTAAATAGGATCAATACAACTAACAGCTACGTAGAACCCATAAAAAGTTGCGCTACACCGTACAAAATGTACATAAATATACAAAAAGAAATAAAAATAATACTAGTCAATCTACATGCAAAGAATCAACATAAATTGCTGAAAGCTGAAACATTGTAAACAGGAAAAAAGACTAAAGGTTGATCATTGAACATCAACATTCGCATCCTAGTTCTCTTCTATTAAACAAATCTAAAGGAGCACTGATTTTTTTAAATAAGAATTCGAATAGATAGTGTGCATGCGTTATAACGGGCACGAATTTTTTTCGCTTTTTAAGGGGGGAGTATGGTATTTTATATAATTTTTGGTATTTTTTACTATTTTATTCGATAGTGAAACTCTTCAAGAGTATTTATTTAAAATTTTAGGTCGATTGGAGCAAAACTGACGGAGCTACAGGATTTTAAAACTCTGCTCTTCGACGCGCTGTAAACTATAAATCGGCTGTTTTTTTGAACGCACCTATAACATCTATTTATCCGATCCTTTTCAGATTTTGCACACTTATTCTGTACATAAATTACGAGGTAATCACGTCGAGATATTTTATTTTATTTTTATTATAATTTGTTTTATAATAACAAATTTATCGATTTTTAAACAAAATAATTTAAAAAATTCCTTTTTTTACTTATAATTGATACTAAAAATTGAAAAATTGGTAGAAAAATATATCTTGACGCGGTTGACTCGGAAAACTCATAAACTAACGGAAAAAATGTTGTCATGAACTCAGCCAAAATATTTTCCAACTAAAAATAAATTTGCATTCGGAACATATATAATAAACAAAGTATTAGTCAGCATTATAAAATAAACAATATTATTTTAATTTATGGTTGTTTACCCCCCAGAGCACCACTGAGCACTAATAATTAAGCTTATATATAATTAGTATTACTCTACTTTCTACCAGAATTGATTCTTGTTTAATTGTGAAGCTTCTTACGTTTTTTTGATTGAACTTAAATTATTTAGCACCCAGTATAGTATTTTGATTAGCATAAATGTAGATAAATAGTTAATAAGAAATTTTATACAGAAAAATGTTACAGGTGCTGATGGTGAAATATTTCCAATGATTTTAATGAGTTTTGAAGCGTTCTAAAAGCATTAAGAAAAAAATAAATAAATTGCAAATTGTATCAACTTACCATTTCGATTCAGTAAATATGGTCTTAACAGACTAGCATCTGGAGTAGCTGAAATAGTGAATAACAAATAAATCACTATAGGGAGTCTATAAAATTAAATTTTATTATCATCAAATAATACTGTACGTAAATTTCAAATAGGATGCTCAAATAAAGAAAAGTGCAATAACAATGGTCTTGCCGAATGTTTAAGGGATCATTATAGTGTGCAACATTCAAAAAATTGATTTTGTTTTTTGACGGATTTCGACAGTAAATATTTTCAAAATTAACGTGTTAAAATTTTATAACGATGGGAGCATTCTAACTATATTTATTTCAATATCGTTGGAGCACGTCTACGTGCGCGGCTTGCTCCTATACTTATATATACACTTAAAAATTGGCGATTTATTTTTTAATATAGTCTCCTTTTGGTTCCCGGCTATGCTCCAACTTCTTTAACTCGTCCGAAAAATACGTTTTCTCGTGGCCTGCAAAGTAGGCCTCCGTAGCGGCGATGACCTCCTCATTCGTCTCAAATTTCTGCTCGGCGAGTGATTTTTTCAAGTTTGGAAACAAAAGAAATCGCACGGGGTCAATCCTGGAGAATATGGCGGATGGGGCAGCAGCTCGTAGTACAATTTGGCCACGGCGTGGGCGGAGGTGTGCGCCGGTGCGTTGTCATGGTAGAAGAGTACTTTTTTCTTTGCCAAATGGAGCCGCTTTTGCTGCAATTCGGAGTCGAATCGGCTCAATAATTCGGCATAGTACAGCCCTGTGACCGTTTTGCCCTTCTCTAGGTAATCGATGTGGATCACACCTTGTGAATCCCAGACAACGGTGGCCATCACCTTTCTGGCCGATAGGACAGTCTTCGCCTTCTTCGGAGCACGTTTGCCGGGTAAAGTCCACTGTTTCGACTGTTCCTTGGTCTCTGGTATGTACTAGTGGATCCATGTTTTGTCGACGGTCATGAAACGACGCAAAAACTCCTTTGGATTGCGCTTTAACAGCGTCAAACACTTCTCTGAAGTGGTCTCACGGTTGCGCTTGTTATCCGGAGTGAGCAAACGCAGCACGCGCCAACAGCTTTCTCATGCCCAAAATTTCATGCAGGATATGACCAACGTGGCCTTTTGAGATGCCTACTGTCTCAGCTATCTCGCGCACCTTCAATCGGCGGTCTGCCAATACGAGATCGTGGATTTTTATCACGTTATCCTCCATGGTAGCGGTTCGGGGCACCTGGGCGTGGCTCATCGAAAACCGACGTGCGACGAAGTTAAGAATAAAAACGTAAACGTTAGTATAAACATTTTATTCTGGTGAATAATCTTCCTTTGATGTTGAGAATCCAATGCAAGTAGTAGTCATAATTTTTTTTCAAAATGAAGGCACTGTCCACTGCTTGTTTTTATTGTTGATGTATCACAACTGCTTCTTGTTTTCTGTTTCCAGGTAAACAGGCAATATTGGTAATTCTGAAGTGTTTATCTGTTTTATATTTCTCAACGTATTTGATCAACGCATTTTACATAATCATTATTTATAAACTGAGTTTCAAACCACGATGAGTCACGAACGTGTGTTTTCCAAAATTTTAATCAATTGTTTCATAATCAATTCCTATCGTACTTAATATTCCATCAAATGCATCCATGCGAGTTGATTATTTTATAGATAAAATAATTAAATCGTCAATTTTACGGCTTTGCTATAAACCGATTGAATATCAATGAAGCATGGATGACTAGATATCAATGTTATCAAAGATAACGAAAAAAAGATTTTTGGGTGAATATTTTTTTCAGATGAAAGATTATTTCATAATTAGCGTCAATAACATTTAAAATAAGGTAAAAATGAGTGAAAAAAGTTGATTAATTGAGACCATTTTCAATAACATGAATTTCGTTGATAGTCATTGGCATTTAATATTTCTGACTGGTAAGGTTTGTTACTAAAGGGAAGCTACAACAAATAGTACGAAAAAGCATTTGATCAATATTTTTAAGTATGAATACAAACATAAACCACTTTTGAGGATAATAAGGTAAATATTACTGGTGCTGTAGTACAAATTGATGATACAACTAAAATAAGAAATATCAAAATTGGCCTTTTGAAGTTAAAATATGTTTTCAAAATTTTAAAATGTATACAACATTTACTGTCCTTAATGGAACTTGAAATTATCAAAACAAAAAGTTATGAAAATATTTTTTTACGAACAGCACAGTCATACGATTTAAAAAGAAAATGTGATATCTGCGAAAGATCCTTGGTGAGAAATTATTACGAAAAATCAATTTCTATGGGAATGTTTTGAAAGACTTAAAGCTCCGCAAAACAACTTTCAATGAAAATTTTACAGAAAAAAGCTCAAAAAATTCAACAAAACAAATAAAATCAAAGGACATCTAAGAGAAGAAATATTTGAGAAAATATTGAAAATAATTATTTTAAATTTTTATGAAAACTTTGTTCAGTAGTGCCCATTAATTACATAACGCCTTTAGAGGGATGGGATATCTAATCGAATCCTTACGTGAGACAAGCGGGAAGAGCCCAAAGTTCCCTTACATAAGGAGCCATCCATATACTACGTGACGCAATTTTTTAAGTATTTTAACACCCTCCTCCTCCATGTAACACTTAGTAAATTTTTCAAAGACACCCCCGCACACTTTTATCACGTAACAAATTGATCGTACTCCCTCAGACTTTAAAATATTTTCATCAGAATATATTAACAATGTATGTAAAAAAACCAATCCAACAAAAGGTTCGAAAAATGCTGCAGTGTTTTCCGAAGAATTATATTGTATTATTATGTTTTTATGTAGAGAAAATGTGAGAAGTAATGTAAACAACCTTCGATCACACTTAAAATATAAAAAAGCCGGTCGGTTAGATTCCTCAGGCTGCAACAAGAAACGCAGAAAGAGAGAAAGGACTACGTGAAATTTTCTTTAAAAATAATTTCTAAGTAAAAATGTCTTACGAATTTCATATGAAAAAACTAGTTTGTATGCGAAATTTTGTGAAAAAAATTTCCCTTTAATTTTTTCCCCTAAATTAAAGAATTCCGGTTCAGAAATAACGCCTGAGATGCTGTCCATGCGAAATATTTGCTGATACAAATTTTTTTCTGGTAAATTTGTAGTAATTGTAACAAAAATTTATATTTCTAAGATCTTCCATCAAATATTTTAAAGTCTAGGAAAGTCATCATCACAAACAAGTGTCTTTTCTTATATTTTTTTAAAATAATTTTATCGAACAATTTTTCGCGACAAAAATATTATACTTGTCTGCAGACTTTCGATTGATTTTTATGGCCTTGTGTTAGCGAAAAAATTAATTCCTTACTATTGTGCTTTGCGAAATCTTTTCTTCGTTCTATTCCTCACTATGTCCAATCTGCAATTTTTAACATTTTATCTTGGGAATTCACTATCCGTAATCGACAGAGTATAGCTTTTCACAATCCAGTAATTATATTTTATTTTTAATGTATTTATAATATTTTCTATGGATTTCAAGCTTATGTATGATTTGGAGTTTGGAATGCATCTTTCACTTATGACGAATGCTAAGGAAATCTTCTCTCAATTTGAAAGCAATGCATGGAGTTTGTAACTCATACGCAAATAAAGATCCCATTTTGATTGAATGTTTGTCGAATTATATCATCGTGAATACTTTTCGCATTGAGAATATAGAAAATATCAAATCTTGTTTGATAAAGTTAACTAAATTTCAATAAAATTATTTGGTGAAAATTGTCTCCGATTTTTTTTAATGCTTCTTTTTGAGTAAGAAACTATGTCATTATTTTGAATATGAGTTTGTTTTCGTGTAACTATTTGCTTCTGCATTCTACTAGATGAGAGTGAGATTGTTAGATTTAAATTTTCATGCGTTCCAAACTTATGTCTTTTCTGTCTGTATAATGAAACAAAGCACCATTCCAAAAAAATCATCATCGTAAAATTTATCTTTCGCTTCTAATGACCGTATTAATCATTCACATATTTTCATTGGCAAGTGTTGATATGTGATAACACGCGTTGTACTGAAAAATTGTGAGTCATTGGAACTTTGAAGAGTTTAAATACTTAAAAATTCGGATGCAACCAATTTGTTCAGAAGAATATTTAACTACAGACCGTGTTCTTTCAATGAAAAGTGTGAAATTGCAAAGATTTCGGTAAGTAAGGAAATTAATCTCTTATTGCTTAAAATTCGATTCGAATTTTGTCTTGTTATTAGTTGGGATCATGTTAACCATTGAAAACACTTGCAGCGTTTCAAGATAATTCCGTAAAGCATGCGTATTGATTATTATTTGACTTGCTTCATTGATTATGACGAATTTTAATTCATTATATTATTCCCAATTATAAACAACAAATTCCGTAAATTCTTTTCAGCAAGTGTACATAAGAATCAAATTTTACTGGAAATGGAACAGCTCACAAAGAAAATATTAACGGTTTATCTATTGCTACAACTTCATGACATTGACCGTCTTATTTTAAAGTTGAAATTACACTCGATTCAATTTTCATGTGTGTCTCACTCATTGAATAGATACCATATTTATCGCAATTTCCGATCACTTACTTGAATCGACACTTATCACGCACGAAACCGCAAGGAGAGATGTGACTAGTAAAGCCCACATGGTTGTAAGTATTTGATAATCCTATTGAAGATCCTTTGGTATATGCTGAATATCCTAACCTTGCTGCAAACAGTTACTAAAATAACTTTTGTTCGAATTAACTATTTACTAACTAACAGGTCTACAATTGACACGACCGTATCCAAGTCGCTCACTAACTAAGGACTTGCTAGCCCAATCCACTCAATCATACCACACGAATTGATATCGATAGTGAGAATTGGAGCTTTATCTAATCTATCGAAAGCAATAAGAGCGTTATCAGTAGAGCATTGGGCTCCTCAGGTGCTCGCTATATTGTGTGCATTGATCTACAGAAAACCAGTGGAATCAAAGTCAATATATGTATATGAATTAATGAATTAATACTATTCAATTCTATTTCATAGCATTAGTCAACGTCATAATCAATTGCATAGTTAATGTAGAATTTTCAATTTATGTGTTTTTTATAAATCCAATTTTTTTCTAGACAATTTAAGTTTTTTGCTCGGTGACGAATTGATCGATGAAACAATTGCGTGTTGGTCGACTTCACGTTTATTTTGATGTATTTTCATTTCGTTGTCACTGATTGCAGACGGTGTGCTGGAGTCACTGTCGTCATAATGCACCTTCTGTGTGTTCATGTCCAATTTCTGTTGTATTTGTTGGATATGACTACGGTATGCTGAGTTTCTGAAATGAAAAGATAGTCAAATTAAAGGAAACAATACGTCTAAATATTAATTTTTGAAACCTATGTTACTCTCAAGATAATCTAAATGGCAGATGGTAGTTTTTCTCCTTCTCACGTAAAATTTCCTCGTAGCATGCCAGTAACTTTTTTATTTCCTGTTTTGTAGTAGAAACGCGCTCTTCATTGGAATCTATTTCTTCTAAAATTTGCACGCCCTTTTCAATTGTACTGAGGCGTTCTATTAAGTTTGAAATCGTCATTTGATTTTCCGATTCAACGGGGTCTAACTTTGTTCAACGTCTTGATCATGCTCACGCATTTCTATAAGCTCGTCAATTCTTAGCTCTTGATTGTGTGAATCCAGCAATTCTTGGACGTCATCATCATCCACCTCTAAATAAAATTGTTTGACAATATTGACCACTTCCTTAATTATACCATCGATTTGTTCAGGATCTGATTGAATCTTGGGTTTCTGTGGTGAAAAAAATGGACACAGCTTTTTCCAGACGCCATTCAAAGTTTTTTGTGAAATCTCATTCCACGATTGTCCAATAATTCTTACAACATCTAAAACATTGAATTGCTTTCAAAAGTCTTTGACAGAAAGTTCGCTATTTTGTCTCATAGCTCCATTTAGATGTGCAAATAATGATCGCCTTGTGTAGTAGGCTTTAAATGTTTTAATGACTCCCTGGACCATTGGCTGAAGCAAGCTGGTAGTGTTGGTGGCAAAATTAAAACTTCCACCCGTGGATCGAAATTGATTAGAGTTGTAGGAGGATGACCTGGTGCATTGTCAGTTAGTAGCATCACGTTAAATGAAATTTCTTTCAATTGGCAATAACGTTCGACTTCAGGAATAAAATGATGACCAAACCAGTCTTCAAAAAGAGAAGCTGTCACCCAAGAGCTCGCATTACATTTCCAAATGACGGGCAAACCAGCTTTAGATTTGTTTTTTAAGACTCTTGGATTTTCTGAGCGGTGAACTAAGAGAGGTTTCAATTGACAATCACCAGCTGCATTCGCACCGACCATCATTGTCAATCGATAAAACCTGGACATGTTTTCTCTTCACGCGCAATAAAAGTTCTTTTAGACATTTTCTTCCAAAAAAGACCGATTTCGTCTACATTGAAAATGGTTTGGCTGGAGTAGCGACCATCTTCAATCATTTTCTTGAGTTTTTCTGGATAAACAGACCTATCTTCTTTGTCAGCACTTGCCGCTGAACCAGCCGTTACTAGCTTCAAACTCTTCATTTTTGGCCGCCTCTCCAGCTTCTTCTTTTAGTCTCTCAAAAATCTGCTTAGCTTGAAAGCACACTGTGTTTTGATCAACAGGACAATTTTTAAGTCTTACTTGTTTATCACACCTTAATTGTAACATTGTTTCCATCTGAGCGATAATACCGTGACGTTTAAGAATAATGCTTGAATTCAAAGATTGAGAGCCTTCCGTAATTTTTTCTTTACTTTTTATAACCATTCGGACTGTTGATTACGGTAGGTCAAATTTATTTGCCAATTCACAAATTTTTATTTTCGATTCAAAATCTTTGATAATATTCAGTTTACACTCCAAAGACAGTGTTTTTCCTTTCTTGTTAGGTTCAAATGAATCATTTTTTGGTCTTTTGGATGACATAATTAAAGATAAATCAATAATGTGCACTGCGTATGTAAAACAATATCACGGAACACTTTCGAACTTGTCGTAAACCGAACACGCCGATGCAATGATCAAAAAGAAAAACCGCGTATCTCCGGATTCGCGTAAAACGGGGTAGTTTAAGTCGGGTATTACTGTATTTCTAATTTACAACCTTAATCTTAACAGAACACAACCTTAATCTTAATAGAAAAGAAGAAAATCACGTTGGTATTGACATCTCTGAGTTGGATAATTTTAGTTGTTTGTAGCAACGAGGCAACACTTTCATTACAGTCTTGTTACGACCAGAATTTTAGTAACTATTTCATATAACCATTATTGTGTTAACCAGTAGCTTAGGATTAACAAAATCAATACTCGAAACACTAAAATAATATACTCACTTCTTAGATCTTGGACTGTGTCTGGTCTTATTCAGTTGCCCAGTTGGCTTTTGCTGATGCATAGCTTTAAAAGTATTCGAAGTGGACTCACATGCCGTGTTTGATTTTAAGAAATCCTCGAACTGTTCGTCAGCATACGTTACAAATTCAGGCACTGGCTTGAAACGAACATTCAGTTGATACGCATCAGGATTGAACTTTTCAGTAACCAATTTATCTGAAAAAAAGATCATCGCATCGCAAGTTGTAATTTCACGAAATGATTGAAAAACTTACATCTTTTAAGAGATGCTCCTTCCAGTTTGTATTGTTCAATTTCAACATCCTTTTTGTTGATGATTTCAATCAGTTCAGCATTTTGTTTTGCCAAACTACTTACAGATAGTAATAATGGTTTTGTTATTGTCTCCATAAACTGTGAATGAAAATTTAAGGATGAATTCAAGAGGAGATATTATATTGCGAGGTAGCTTATTTACTTATAACTCTCCTCTTTGGATAGATATAAATTTAATGCAGTAAAGAACTAATTGCTATTATTAGAATTTTATATCTAAACTAACTATAAGTGCTAACTACAAAGGCCTTAGGTAAAGCTAAACAACTTAATAAAAATTTTGTTTTGTTATACTGAATACAACAATCTTGCACATTGAGTTCATCATAAATCGTTGGAAGTTTTCATTTCGGAAAGATCTTGAAAATGCAAAATTGTACAGCGTGGGGCAGTCACACCTGCATTTTTGAAATAACTGTAAAACCAATAAACGAATGTATATTTCCAAATTTCATTTTTACCATCGTAATCTACATTAAAACGCATTTAAGAAACAAACAATCAGTGTTTAAAAATAACGCCAGCAAGATGGTGTCCTTCTTGATTCAGGCATTCTCGTAGGCAGTTTCTGAAACTGCCCATCACAGCACGGAGCAGGCGCGTTGGAATTCTCTCGATTTCCAACCGAAATCTTGCCTTCAGTTCTCCAAGCGTTCGAGGTCGTTTTTCGAAGACTTTACTCTTCAAATACCCCCACAGGTGAGGTCGGGCGATCGGGCAGGCCAAGGAATTGCTCCATGCCGAGATATCTCCCGAATTCGGAAAACCGTCGCTAAGAACATTCATGCTCACGCGGGCTGGGTGGCTTGTGGCACCATCTTGCTGGAATAAGGTTGCACCGTTCATTCCACGTTGAAGAAGCTGAGGAATGAAGAACGACCGCAACATTTCCGAATAGCGTTCTGCAGTCACAGTAACAATTTGCCTCCTGCCTTTTTTTTAAAAAAAATGGGCCTATTATTCCCCATGAGGACATGGCGCACCAAACTGTTACCTTGAAATGGAGTGGTTTTTGATGGAGATGTTGGGGGTTTTGATCACTCCAATATAGGAAGTTTTGCTTATTAACATATCCGGAGAAATGGATATGTGCCTCGTCGCTCATCCACAGGCTGTGAACAGTTTTTATCGTTTTATCACACATTTCCAACAACGTTTCACAAAAACGCCGACGGGCTGCAAAATCGTTTCCATTCATAGCCTGAACAATCTGAATTTTGAATAGGTGATGGTGTTGATCTAACCTCAAGATCTTTCGGACGCTCCTGGTTGGAATGCCCAGCGCTCTGTCCACACGCCGATCTCAGAGGGCTTCTTCCCACAGCAACTCTCACTCGTTCAAAATTCACGGGTGTTCGCACTGCCACCTCTTCTGCTTCTCGTTTCACCAATGTTTTCAAAGTTTTCCACCCACAATTTGATTGAATTAACAGACGGCACTGGCCTATTCTGATTATTTTCAAAATGCGTCCGGAAACGACGCTGAGCGAACGAACGTTGCTGTTTGTTCCATGGCGACTGAAATGCTTTGTGCGGAAGAACACAACGGTCCAAAATATTTTCAAATTGAGAAAATATATTTCGTGAACATCCAGAATGAGTGTCGATGGAATTTATGATTTATCATATTAATACATACCTCGTCTTGATCGCATGCCAGCAGCTTCCATGTGAAATTAAACGGTCTGTTCGATACATAATACTTGTAATCCAGCTCGCTTATTCCAGTGGACAAACGAAAAGAAACCTGCGCAGGCAAATCAGCTAGCGTCGATAAGATCGTTTCATTATCGTACTCAATGCGTTTGTTCTGCTCCTGAAAAAAATCGTATCATCATCTTCCAATTCAGCCACTTATCCTATTCTGGCCGCGAAAAAAGGATAAGTGCGTTTGTTCTGCTCCTAAAAAACAATATTACTACTGGCAATACTGTTTTTAACTGTTGCTGCTAGCAGCATATTCAATGGGACACATGTTGCGCGAAAAGCCGAAGTCACACAATTTGAGGGAAAAAAATCGCAACTTAAAAATTAGTGACGTCTCTGCTTCAAAACAAACATGTTTAATTGTAAAATTTGGAATTTACTGATTTATTTGCGACTTTGTTGGATGAAAAAATATAACTTACCCGCGCTCTGGCCAGGACGAGTTCGATTGTGCACAACTCCTTCCAAACACGCTGAAAATCACTCAAATAGAATTGGACAAGAGTTTCCCCTTCGATTATGCACTTCGTAAGGTAAATCTTCCCATCGACGCTAACTTTCTTCCAATTCATAACAAGAAGGTGTGAAAAATATCGCAATGCAATTCAAGCAACAATCTGGAACTGTCAGTGCGACATTCGTCTGACTTGTTGTCTGTTTACATGACTAATGGCTAGATAGTGATGGTATATGGACTGTTTTTTGGCGGGCTACAAATGCACAATATCTGAGCGCCCGTTCATTGTGGAAGGCGTTTTTTAATTTGTCGTAGATTAGGTATAATAAACAAACTGTGATTCGCACTGAAGAAGAAAGCACGTAGTCTTCGAAACAATTGTATGCGATGCAACAATAAAATTTGCAGTATAAGAAACAATAGTTTTTTTTTAAAAAATTCTTTAAACCAACTGCAAAAACGAAAAATGAAGAATAAATTTGAGTGTTTTTTTGTCGAAAGACGAAACGGAAACGTTTCTGCAATTCGTCAAATAATTGAGTATGGTAATTTCATTTTTCCGCATATCCATGCTACTTTCACACATTCTTTTCACTTAGCATTCCTTTTCGATAATTTCATACAATTCAAGAAAAGTATCCTATTTCCCTACTGATTGTTCTTTCCAGCCCATCCTATTCTGTTTACACAGATGGTCACCACTCATGCAAGATGTGCGCTGGTCCCTGTTTTTTTTTTGCTATTTACTCATGAAGACACCGAGGCAAGGAGAAGACTCAGTCTTTTTTTTATAAATATAATCAGAACAGCAAGCAAGGCTTTTGCTTGGTTCGTAACATAATAAAGCTCGAATGTAAAAAGACTTCGATCGGAAATGAAGAGGAGGTTATTAAACAGTATTATGAATAAATGTGTATGTTTGTAATACTTTGATTTACTTACTGTACTACTGTTTTACGTGACTTCTGAGCTCCACCATCCACTTTCTCAACTGGGCTGGCTCACATCACAGTGGTACACTTGACGCAAAGCCTCAGTTCAATTGAAAAGCATTGCGAGTTTTAGAAATCAGATATTCTAACGAAAAATGCGTTTACATCGCAATACAAAGTATGAAAAACTAATGAATTGAGAGATAAGGAATCGAAAGTAGCAATTATAATTCAAATGGTTGTCGACGAAATAGTCGATCGCTATAGTTTTTGTTATTTCATCCATTTCATATTCCACTAATATGACGACAACACAATTTTTACAGGCCTAGCTGAATCTACGAAGAGTAGTGATAACGTTCGGTGAAATCTCAGAGAGTGAGAATATTTGGCTAAACGGCAGAGTAGTTGATCGGTTTACATGCACGGCTATTGCGTCTTTGATACCAATGCGCTGATACCAAACATAAGTCGCAGTAGCGCAATTTATCATCACGTAAGCGCAGCAGAAGAGGCAACAATGTGTGGGCGTTGGAGCTGAAAGATCTAGTTCGACGCATCGAGCAACGCAATTCAAGGTCTCTGTTACGCAGCGTTATGCACGTACCAAAACAAAATTGTGGCTAATGAGTCAGTCAAGATATTCCATGGCGCACTGCGCTGATTCTCGGAACTGGCGTTGGAGTCAAGGTATCAGCGCAGTAAAATTCAGTGAGTTACACACGTCGATTTCCTATGATATTTGCGGATATCTTTTTAGCAAGCAGTCACTAAAGATTGAGCCAAATAAATTTCTTGCCTTTTTACCTTTAAAATTATTCAGGAAAACAAATTACTGAAAATGATCAAACATATTTGGAATGTTTTATTAATGCTCCGACAATTATCAAACACCATCCAAAACATGTAATACAATTTGATAGCATTTCGATATTGACAAAAAAGTTATGAAATTAAAATAAAACGGCACTGCATTATATCTAGCATTGTTGTAGAAATCAACGAATTAATTCATATCTTTGCCACTTATACGAAATTGTTTATGTCATTAATATTTCACTAGTCTACTATTACGAATGATTTGAATTCAGCCTCTCTGTTAATGTGTAGCCACATCACTTTAAAAATTAATTACAATCACTAAAGGACGAGTGCGACAACAGAAATGTGTGTTTGATTTCATTGTAACCATTTCAATTAATATCCAATTAAAGTGCTAGTGCGCTAGTGACAAATTATATATCTTAACGAATTGAATACGAACTTATTTTTTACGACAATTTTAATGTTGTTTCATTATTTGGTCACACGTTCTATACTTTAAAAAAATGTTGTTGTTTTTCGTTTAGTTTCAAAATGGCTTCAGTGTAGTCTTAAATATACATATATTTTACATGCACATAAATCGATTGATTATAAATACTGCTCACATATTCTGAATTGTATAACATTTACACAGTAATATAAATATAATTTATATGTTTTGTTGTTGGTTTTTTTTACAACTAAATGGATATCACGTTGTGTCTATCTTAACATATCGAATGTTTTGTTGTTCAGTTTATCATTTCGGCCATCATAGATTGCCCGAATCGGAATCGAGATGGAAGTTTGAATCTGAAAAGAGAATCGGCAATGGATATTTTCAATAAAATCTATTAAATGGCAGCATTACTGGGAAGTGTTTTATACACAAAAGAAAATCAATAAAGTAGTGTTAGTTGCGTAATTATATACCGTGCTGTGAATAATTATAGACTCAACTATATTTTTGAGCCTCTCATAAAAACAGAGAATTATTTCAAATAACTGTTGATTTTATTGGATAATATGCCCTTGAGAAAATGTAGTAGGGATGAAATGTTGATTATATTCCTTTCGAAAATGAAATACAAAAACATAAAAACTCGCTGTAAGATCTGTGAAAAAGTATAAACTCAGCGTAATGTTTGTTAAGTTTTTCATTTAATGCTTAGTCCATTTGCCCTCATTTTTGATTACATCTAACAATCGACTCGAAACGCTATCTGATATCTCGTTCCAGGCTAATATTATTCTTTCCTTCAGTTCTGCTACATTTTCAATGAATGACTTCTCCTGGTCGTAGACTTTCCTCCCCAAGATGCCCCACATGTTTTCTATGGGGTCCAGGTCGGGACTTAACGCTGACCATGATAATAATTGGATCCCATAATCCTGAAACCACTTTTTGTGGAGGCAGCCGTATAGATGGATGCATTATCCTGCTGAAAAATAATGTTTTCGTCCTCCGCTAGCGTCACAAAAGGCAGTTGATGATCTTCTAGTAACTCTTGATTTCCGATAGCATTAAGTCCACCATTGACGAAGGCTATTTCGCTCCGAGCATGTTTTTTGAAAGCTGCCCAAATCATTACAGAACCATCTCCCTGTGCTCTTCTTGGCATGATTCTTCTATCCTTTCGTAAATCGTGCCAGGTGTAGTTAAATCCATCTGGTCCATGGAGATTGAACTTCTTCTCGTCGCAGAAGATCACATGATCCCAAATGGTTCCTTTTTAGATGAAATTTTCGGCGAATTTCAGTCTAACTTCGATGTGGCGTTTCGTCAATTTGGGTTTTTGGAAATCTTTGTGGTATTTAAAGTTTTTGAAAGATGCAGCCCATTTTCTAACTAAGCTCGGATCACGTTGCAAGTTTAACTGGCTAACAATTTTCGATGACGAAGCTCCTGTGTTCAATAGTTCACTTAAAACTGCGCGTTTCACACTAAGCGAATATTTTGGAGGACGTTCGCATGACTTCTTTTTCCCATAATTCTCGATTCCAAGCTTCAACAAATTTTTAACGACACTCTGCGATCTTTTAATTTTACTTGCGATTTCTCTTTGAGTTTTTCCACTGTTCCTTAAATCAATAATTCTATGTTTTTCAACATCACATTTTTTCCACGGAGCTAGGGATCGACAAAATTCCAAAACTCTCAAAAATACACTTGCACGTCTTCAAAGTGTAAAAAATGCTACATAAAAACTCAAATTCACGTTAGAAATACTCTTGGCAAACTTAGTTGCCAAGTTAGTTGAGTTTATAATTATTCGCAGCTGAAAAAGGACACTTTTGGGATTTTCAGCTTGTACTTAGTGTGATTGAAAGAAAGGGAAAGGTAGGAAATTGAAAGGATTTCCGGGGGATCCCAAAACATGTACAGGCAAAAAATTCATTTCCTAGAAATGCTTTGGAAAATATTCGAAAAACATGTTTGAGTCTATAATTATTCACAGCATTGTATGTTAAGCTCGTACCGTTATTAGCTCAACATTTAATTGTTTGGGAAAATCCCAATCATACCCTAAACAAGTATGAAATAATCTTCATTCCTGGGATAGAATTTTCGTGGAAAATTGAATTTATCTGGAACTCTTTAAACCCGCCCGCACTCTAGACAATTCAAGCATTATTGCGACTAAGCGTAACCCAGCCATTCTCTTTTAGTTATTTCAAAAATCTATCAAACTATTTTGTGAGTAGCATTAAACATAATTCAAAAGACTTTCATAAACGTACCTATCGTTCGAGATTTTGCCTTTTCAGAAAAAACATCCCGAAAGTTTGATATTGTTGTTGTTCTAAAAAAAAAGAAACTGACCAATGTCTACGAACGAAATTAAAAGGAAATCAATTGTCCCTACTTATTTACCTGTATGGATGCTTCAAACAACCATACGTTTCACGATATCGTCCATATAATGTTCCGTATGACACGCCCAGCAGTTGTGCCCCTTTTTTCATTTCCAGTTCTTTCGATTTGATAGCCTCCATAACCTGAAATGTGGAAAATATGGAAAACAAAATAATTAATTCTTATTAATATAGTTTGATGCAGTAATTCAATTCAGAAATGTTCAAATTAAAGTGATATTCGCTACCAATTTGTTGACTTATAACTGAAATTAGGATCATTGAATTTCGAACACACCCTTTTCGTGAATGGTTCTTCCCAAAATTGCGGCCTACGTCCTTTTGCCAGATACGTATCCATCTTGACCACATCTTTCCACTCTTCCTGCTCTTGCGGTGTCAAAAAGTAGTTCGTACTTAAGCCTTGTTCGTCGGGACTCTCGTCGTCCTCCTTGAGATCGTTCACATCGGAATCCATGCCTGTATCTATTTCAGTCTTTATCCAATCATCTGATTTCTCTATTTCCACTTGTGATTGCAGATTCGATTCGTCTTTGGAGGACTCATCTGTTGAATGCGAATGTAATTTTTCCAGAAAGTGCGAGTTATCGAGTATATGAATTGACGGTGTAACTGAATGGTCGTGAATTCGTTGGATTTGTGGCCTGGAACGAGATGAAGACGAAATGTTTTCAATCATATATTTCAGCTTGTCGTCCCTTCGCATGATCTAATTTTTAAGCTTCTGTTATGCTTAGAACTTTGACCTAGTAAATGTCGAATAGACTGAACTAGAAACATTTACTTACGTGCTGTAAACATCATACTCCTCATCGAGAGGTGGTCGTCCACGTTTTCGTTTCGGATTCGGCCCAGCCAAGTGCATGTCATGGTGATTTGGCGATGGTATCGGTGTTAATACTGGCATTCTGGGCAACACTATATCCTCCTCCCTTATTGTCGGTGTCTGCTCCATCCGTCCTGGAATGTTGTGTTCTTCGTCGATAGTCGGATGATCGACCAATTCATCTTCCCGCCACGACACCTCGGCAAGACCTTTTATCTTAAGTTCCTCAGCAGTTTTAAGGAGCGACGCCAAATTCTCCTGGAATTCGGAATATCATTTATCATGTCTTCGATTGCAATCGCATTCAAATCCTATACTTACATGCTCGACATTGATTTCCCCTTTGTACATGAACTCAATCAAATATTTAACATCTGAAAATTTGGCGTCCTTCATTATGATTATTGTGTCTTTGTCGATGGAATAGTTGGTGAGGATCGAATCGAAATATGTACTGCATGCACATAGTACCACGCGATGGGCACGAATGATTTGTCCTTCGCACGCAAGAGTTACATCGCAAAAGCATCCGCGGTCAAGAAGTTGTGAAAACATGGTTTGCAAATTGCTATGATGGTACTTCCATCGTAGGCAGTACTGTTGCGGTAACATCTTGTATATCAACTAAAATGATAAAGGATATTATTAAATCGTTTCATTCAGCACTAGTAGAAGAAAATTTTATGTTGAAAATCGTTTGAGGAGGGAAACCACATTAGGAGGCCTATTTTTACGCTTATTGATTTTTTTCAAGGGGGTTTGTTTTCGTTCTCTGTATATTTTACCACAATTTGACCAAAAAAAATACGGTTTAAGTATCTGAAAAAACGTCGCAAAAAAGAAGATTTTTTTAAGCAAAACATTGAACGTCCGCCATTTTTTTGTTTAACGATTTTTCAATTTTTCTAGTAATCTATCACAGCAAAGCATTTGCTTTTTAAAACCCTTCTTGAATTTTATGTTTCAGACTTGCCGTTCCTGAGATAAACTGTCCACCATGGAGCAGTAACTTTTTGAGGAGTAAATTTTGGCGCCCTCTATGAAATGCACAAACATAGGTAATCAAAAAAACAAACAAAAATGTAATCTTCAAGAATTGTATAAGACTATAGAAAAGGTTTGATTGTCAATGTGTCATTTTTTAGCCTTCTAATAGGTAATATCTTCTGACCAAAAAGTACCCGGAATTTCTCATTTAAATTGCCCGCATTAAGTATTTTCAAGTATTTTAAGTTTCTGTATGTTGGTAGGACTGTCTGTTGTGACCCCGCAACTGCACGCGCTGCACCCAATTTCTATGAAGTGCAAAAAAACACTTCAACGCACAAATAAACATGTACATTACATGTTTACGGACATTGAACCGCCATGCACTACGAGAAATGCATACCTCATAATAGCCAAAGGTTATTGAGAGAAATTGCTGATCGATACATCGATCAAAGAAAAAGTACTTGCGTGTGCGATAAGTTGGAAAAGTGTACCGAAGAAAACGGCTAGGTTGAGAGGCGAACGTCAGTCGGAGGGAAACAGTCTATAATAAAACATCTAAATTAATCTAATTAGCGTTTAATATATTTTTTGCGAATACCCAGACACTCTTCCGCCAATACACGGCAAAGCACGGTGTCTTGGAGTCACAACATTTTGGTGGCAGCGGTGGGATAATTCCCTAAAAAAAAAAGTTGAAACAAACAAAAGTTTAGAACAGAAGTGTTAGAAGCCCCACGACTGTAAGACCTTGCCAGCTTTAGAGCGTAGGTATTTGGCAAACAGTGGGCAGTGTAAATAAAAGACCCGGATTCCTCAACTTTAGGGCGTGAAGCTCGCCGGGCAAAGCAGCAAAGCAGCAAAGCGGCAAAGCAGCAAAGCGGCAAAGCGGCAAAGCAGCAAAGCGGCAAAGCAGCAAAGCAGCAAAGCGGCAAAGCAGCAAAGCAGCAAAGCGGCAAAGCAGCGGAAGCTGGATTTCGTCCCTCGCAAAGCCCTCAGCAAGACGGGAACATCTTCGCACACAAACGAAGCGAAAACGGAAATAGCAGCAGGAATAGCAGCAGGAAAAGTCGAATACGCGGAAAAGAAGTCAACAACAGCGAACAAACGGGACCAAGCGTAAGCGAAGAAGTATTTTTATTTTAATTAAGCACCTTATTTTTAATCTAAGAAAAAGTGTAATTCATTCCCCTTTCGTGTCATTTCGTTTTATTAATTATCCCTCTCGTGTAAGTTATTGTTATATAGTTGTGTTCAATTTAGTGCGGGAAAATTTACGAGACCAACATTCTCACGCGAAAGTATCGGTCGATTGTAGAGCTCTTTGAGGTTCTACCATTCCAGAACGAGCGCGGTCCATTACAACGCCGTCCGATGGAATTCAAAGTGAGCATTAACGATGTTTTCAATATCGTGCCGGTGTTCAGTGGCAACCCCGAAGACCTGAACAAATTCATTGCTTGCGGAAACATCCTGTTTTTATCCGCGAAAACAGAAGCGGAACAAAAGGTTTTCCTGGAGCTAGTCAAAACCAGACTACAAGGGCCTGCATTCGAACTAATTCAGTTCAGATCCTTTACCAAGTGGAATGATCTTGTACGGGAATTAGAGAAAGCCTTCAAGGAGGAAAAATCGCGTTCCTCTACTCAAAACGAATTGTTAGCTGCAAAGCAACGACCCAACGAGTCAGTAAAAGAATTTGGTGATCGTGTTAGCCATTTATTGTACTCCCTTAACTCAGCTACTTTTGCCAGCACCAGCGATGAAACAGTGCGGAATTTTCTCGCTGAAGAAAACAATAAACTTGGAATCCAAGTATTCGAAGACGGTGTGAGGAACGAAAATCTTAAGCTGATAATCAAAGCACATGCCGAAACTGACCTAAAAAGAGCAGTGGCTTATGCGGAAAATCACGCGGCTCGCCTCGAGCGCACCTCACAATTATTAGCACCTAGAGCTTCTCACAAAACCCTCCACAATTCGAAACCTATCTGCCAAACATGTGGTAAGACAGGACATAACAGTGAAACGTGCTATCGTAACACCGGTTTCCCAAATTTTGTGCCAAAACAGATAAAACAAGAGGTACGACTCTTAACTTGCGGGTATTGTAACAAGCCCAACCATTCCCAAGACGAATGCAGATATTTAAAAAAACGCGTTTTACCTCGCCCACGAGCGAATTTTGATCAACCACAAGTGAAATTTCAGTTTGAGCGGGATCCCAATCGAGCGGGAGTTCGTAATCCCTTTAAAGGAGGACGTGACCTCGGGTCTTCTTCTCGAGATCCAACCCATGAAATACGACACTCGACAGTAGGACAGTGTGACCCTATCCAAAATTTTGTTAACCCCTACGAAATGGGTACGGGAAACGAACATGTTCGAGAGGTCGAAGTCGGCAAACCGTCTCGAACATTAGTAACAGCCGATGTTCACAATTACAAAAACTGAACCTTAAATTATCCGTATCATTTTGTTCGGAGTTCAAAGAACCGGCAATACGAATCAAACTTCACCCTTCGAACAAACACTACCTCACCTTGCTGATCGATACAGGTGCGGATATTAGTCTTCTGAAAAGCAAAATTATAGAAAATATAAGTTTAACTAACCACGTTACATGTAGTGAAGAATCTACACGTTGCACAATCTCCACAATAGCAGGAGGTTCCGTGCGAACATCTGGTAAAATTGAAGGAACATTAGAATTTCAATCTCCAGATAAATTAATCACTTTGAGACATCCGTTTCACATACTTTCGGGAAATGTAAACTTGACCTATGACGGCATTATCGGGAATGACTTTCTAACAAAATATAGGTGCAGCATAAATTATTGCGACTCGCAATTAGAATTAAAGCTAGTAAACTTCGAAAATGGTGAATTACAATCAAACAAGGTCGAACGTTTAGGTAAAAGTCCCAAACGGACAAGAAATGGAGATGGTCAGAGCGAAGATAAACTTTGCCAGAAAACTGGAGTTGATACACGAAGAGATTACAAGGGTCTGATGAAAGGAACAGATGGTAATAAAAATCGTGATCAGTATATCCCAAATAAGGTGTTAATACCTGGAACCCCTGCTCACGAACAAAGTATCGTCACTTTGAAACCTCGCAGCAAGCAATTGATTGCGATCCCTTTTACAAATTCCAAAGACGTGGTAGTACATAAAAAACAAATTAGCCCAGGCATTTATCTAGCTGAATCATTAGCACGGCGAAAAAATGAAGAAATTAACGTGTTGGTAATGAACACTCTGGAAGAACCAAAGGAAGTAAATCTCGAGGACATAAACCTGGAGTGGAGCGAACTTAACAAATTCGACATAATTCAACCTGGACAATTCACTAGCCATATTAAACGTAGACTAGCAAAATTGGAGTCTAAACTCGACTTAAGTCATTGCAATCGCGAAGAAAATAAAAGTATACGGCAAATTTGTAGAGAGTACAATGATGTCTTCTATTTAGAAGGAGATCGTCTTACATCAACCAACGCTATAGAGCATAGAATAATAACAGAACAGTACAAACAGCCAATATTTGTGAAGCCATACCGACTACCGGAGAGCCAAAAGAAGGAAATTCATAAGCAAGTGAACGAAATGCTTGAAGACAAAATAATACGTCCTAGTTTCAGTCCTTGGAATTCTCCCCTTCTACTGGTTCCAAAGAAGACGGATCCAACCGGTGACAAAAAATGGAGAGTAGTAGTAGATTTTCGGAAACTGAATGAAATTACAGTCGGAGATGCATACCCATTGCCTAATATTACAGATATATTAGACCAATTGGGCAAAGCTAAATATTTTAGTACACTTGATCTAGCTAAAGGATTTCACCAGATTCAAGTAGAGGAAATAGATAAGGAAAAAACCGCCTTTAGCACACCATTTGGACATTACGAATATAATCGAATGCCATTTGGTTTAAAAAATGCACCCGCAACGTTTCAACGTCTGATGAACAATGTTCTAATGGGTTTACAGGGGCTTGAATGTTTTGTATATGTTGATGACATAGTGATATATGGATACGATCTAGCCGACCACAATGCGAAGTTAACTAAGATCCTTAACAGGTTGAGGCAACATAATCTTAAACTCCAAACTGAAAAGTGCCACTTTGTAAAACGAGAATTAGTTTACTTGGGGCATATTATCAATCAAACGGGAATCAGACCCGACCCAGCTAAAACTAAATCTGTAAAAACATACCCAGTGCCAAAAAAGGCAAAAGATATTAAATGCTTCCTGGGTTTAGTAGGTTATTATCGCAGATTTATTCCTGATTTCGCAGAAACAGCTAAGCCTTTAACCAATCTGTTAAAAAAGGATGTAGAGTTCAAGTGGGATGCTTTCTGTGATGAAGCATTTATCACCTTAAAAAACAAGATCATAAATCCTCCGATTTTAGCTTATCCAAATTTTAATGAAGAATTCGTAGTTACGACTGATGCAAGTGACGTTGCGTTAGGCGCAATACTCTCACAAGGTACTATAGGACAAGACAAGCCTATTTGTTTCGCAAGTCGAACACTAAACGATGCTGAAACACGTTATAACACAACAGAGAAAGAGCTACTAGCGATTGTTTTCGCCATAAAACAATTTCGCCCATATATATATGGAAAAAAATTCACCATATGCACAGACCACAGACCATTGCAATGGCTCGTAAACCTCAAGGATCCTACGTCGAGATTAGCGCGATGGAGAATCCTCCTGGACGAATACGAATACAAAATCGTTTATAAGTCAGGTAAACGTAACACTAATGCAGACGCTCTAAGTCGTATCAGTTTTGATTGCAGTAACATTGAACTGCAAAATGAAACCAAGGTTTTAGTCACTACACGTAACCAGAAAAGGAATATGGAACAAGAGAAATCTGAACCAAAAGATTATCTGCAACAACAGGAAAACGTCAAAAATAAATGGAGCCTAAATCTGCAGGAAAAAAACGAATCAATATATTCCGGTGGAAAAGAATTACTCAAAGTTATTATATTACCACTGCTAGAATCTGTAGAGGAAACTATACTCGGTAAACGGATACCCGACTTTAAAAAACCAGAAGTAGGGCAAATGATAGCCGAATCTCAAAGGGACGCCAGTTTACTCTATATTGTAACTTTGCCGATACCACTCAGAAGCTTAAAGGACCAAAAGACAGTAAAGTCATGTTTAGAAAATGTACGTGGCATTTGTACTAAAGGTAAAATGAACTCGGTGGGTTTCTCGTTACCGAACTTTGACAATAAAACAAAAAACGAATTTAAAGCTTTAATGGAGGAAGTCTTCATTAACCAAGGTATAAATATATATTTATACATAGACAGTAGAACCTTCTTGAACGATCCTGACGACATCAATAAAGCAATATTTGAATATCACGACTCCCCTTTTGGAGGCCATCAAGGTGTATCACGAACCTTGAAAAGAATCAAAGCGAGATATTATTGGCCTACAATGACGCAAGACATCAAAACCTACATCCGTAAGTGTGCATCTTGCCAATTGAACAAGAACGGAAAACTTCCCCCGGTACCAATGAAAATAACAACAACTAGTAGCAAACCATTTGAGCGTATCGCTCTAGACATAGTCGGACCATTCCCAACCAGTTACAACGACCGAAAATACATACTAACGTTTCAGGATGACCTGACCAAATTTTCAGAAGCATACGCGTTACCCAACGCTGAAGCACCATCAATAGCAAGAACTTTCGTAGAAAACATTATCTGCCGACATGGTATGCCTCTTTCTTTACTAACCGATCAAGGCGCGAATTTCTTGGGTAAAGTATTTACGGAAGTATGTAAACTACTAAAAATAAAGAAACTTAATACTACCCCGTATCACCCTCAAACTAACGGAGCTTTAGAGCGCAGCCATAAAACGCTAGCGGAGTATCTTCGTCATTATGTAAATAATGACCCTCTCACATGGGACACATGGATCCCTTATGCTATGTTCGTATATAACACTACACCGCATAGTAGTACTGGTCTCACACCATACGAAGTGTTATACGGTTTCCCAGCTAGTGTTCCTAGTATCCTCGAGCAAAAGCCGAAAATTTCTTATAATTATGATGACTACGTAAATGAACTACGGGTGCGTTTACAGTATGGCTATCAGACGGCTAACGACAGATTGAACAGAAAAAAGGAGGTCTCCAAAAGATATTACGATAAAGCAGCAGTTCCAAAGCAATTTAATGTAGGAGATAAGGTTCTAATCAAAAACCAAACTAGAAATAATAAACTCTGCTCTCTTTGGAAAGGCCCTTATGAGATAATAAAAGTACTATCTAGTGAGAATACCGTGGTTAAAATTGGCAACAAATTAAAAGTTTTACACAACAACAACCTCAAAATTTTTCATGAATAAAGCACTGCTAATGGCACTGCAAAATTCTGTTATACAGTACTCAGCCCATTTTAAAACTAATTTTCAGGTGATGGATCTATTGTTGACTTTCCTTGGACTTGTAACCTGCATACTTGGGTCGTCTAAATTTACTTCCATTCCCAAAGGCCCGGGCATTTATTTCGAGGAGATTGGGAAAGCGGAACTATACTCCAGCGAATGGAAACTTGTGGTTTACCACAAATGTTACCTTAAGACACCGGACCTGACTATCCGAGCCTATAACGACAAGACAACCGCAATATATAATTCATATATACCACCTCTAAATATCTCCGCAACTCTGGTTAACATGTCGCAACCAATCCCAAACTTCTCTAGCAAAATAGGTTTTGTAAAGTTCTCTAGCAAAGAAGGGTTAGCAAGAGTCTCTGAAAATATAAAAAACATTAAAAATGAGGAATCAAGAGAACTAATGCCTTTAAATGTGCACGATACTCATCATTACATTGCCATTTATGCAATACTGCTCCCTATATTAGCGGTATTCTTTTACGCAAAATGTAAAGACCGAAAGCCCCCGTCATCGAATTCAAATTCTGGACCTTTGGTAGAAAATACCTCACGGAATACGAACGACTCAACGGATACTGACACGCCAGTATTCGTACTAAGTTGTAAATAACGCAGCTAAATAACATAACATATACTAGTTCTCAGTAAAACAACGCAATATCTATCTACACGAAAGGGAAATGAAAGTGGGAAAACTTGAAATAATTATGAAAAAAAAAAATATACTAAATACACTATACTTTGTAACAATATATGTATGTATTCCTTTAATATTAAAAAAAAAATAGAAAAAAAAATTCATTTTATAAAAATATTTTTAAGTATCTTTATACCAATAATGATCGAAAATTTTTACTTATTAGACTATTTTATGTAAGAAAGGGAAAATAAAAGAAATGTAAAACAGTAAAGATTATATCTAGTTTACACATACGCATATGGATAGAATAAGAAAGGGTAAACAAAATGAATGTAACAGCTAACATATGTAAACCGACTCGTTTTTCTTTCAACCTGGACCGCACATCGGTAAACTTTTTACAGTAAATTCCAAACCGTTTCTGAGCAAGCATTTTTTAAGGGGGATGGGATGTTGTGACCCCGCAACTGCACGCGCTGCACCCAATTTCTATGAAGTGCAAAAAAACACTTCAACGCACAAATAAACATGTACATTACATGTTTACGGACATTGAACCGCCATGCACTACGAGAAATGCATACCTCATAATAGCCAAAGGTTATTGAGAGAAATTGCTGATCGATACATCGATCAAAGAAAAAGTACTTGCGTGTGCGATAAGTTGGAAAAGTGTACCGAAGAAAACGGCTAGGTTGAGAGGCGAACGTCAGTCGGAGGGAAACAGTCTATAATAAAACATCTAAATTAATCTAATTAGCGTTTAATATATTTTTTGCGAATACCCAGACACTCTTCCGCCAATACACGGCAAAGCACGGTGTCTTGGAGTCACAACATGTCCTTAATTACAATGCCAAACATGAGCGCGATCTGTCAACCAGTTTGTTTACAGCAGCTGGTTCAATCAGTCCACCTCAGTATTGCTCGGCGAATTTTACACTGACAAAAAAAATTGAACAAAGAGTTTGTCTCAAATTTTGTGTTTTGAACGAAATTTCATGCGAATGCTGGAGAAGGCTTACGGTGAGTCTGTTTTATCGAAAGCTGAATTTTCTCCAAAAACAGTATCGGCAGCAGGTCGCTAAATACATGCTGGATCGGGCAAATTCTGATCCCACGTTCATGGGACGGATCACAACTGGTGACAAGACATGGGTCTACGAGTACGACACGCTAACGAGCCAAAAATCATAGGAATGGATGAAAAAAATGAGCCGAAACCGAAAAACCTCGAAAAAGTCGATCGAAAATCAAGGCGATGCTGATGGTTTTCTTCGATATCCGTGGTGTGGTTCACCATGAGCTCGTTCCGAAAGGCCAGACGGTCAATAAGGACTTCTATTTGACCGTTTCGAGGCGTTTGCGTGAAAAAATCCGTCATAAACGGTCGGTATTGTGGTGCGACAATTCGTGGAGTTTGCATGACGATAACGCGTCATCTCATCGGGCCACGATTATCAACGATTATAAAGCCAAAAACTCGATAAATACAATCGATCAGCCGCCTTATTCACCAGATTTGGCTCCGTGTGATTTTTTCCTGTTTCCCAAACTCAAATTGTCGCTTCGGGGAACCCGGTACGACTCCATAAACCTCATCAAAGAAAATTGGCTGAAGGAGCTGAAAGCCATACCGAAGAGCGCCTATAAAAAATGTTTTGATGATTATATATATATATATATATTCAAATGGAGCATATTTTGAAGGTGATCCAATAAAGATTGATGAAGATTAAGAACTTTGCGTTTTATGTCACATTTTCGGGTACTTTTTGGTCAGAAGGTAGTACCTTAAAATCTAGGGCAAATCAAGTATGTCCAATTGAATATCGCCCGGTACACGCCATTTTTTTATGTTTTAAGAGCAGTGCAGAGTCAAAACTAAGAAAAATTGAAAAAAATAGCTAGAAAAATTCTACAAACCTCCTTGGACATTTTCATATATGAGCCCTTGTTTATCAACGTGGCATAATGATTAATTATTTCATGAACGGCGAACGATTCAGCGTCCTTTTCATAAACTTTTGCCACAGTTAAAGGTCAAAAGAATAGGAAGAAACAATTTCTTTGTGAATGGTCAGCACTTTTTAGAAAAAAAATTCGAATTCTATGGGAAAATTCCTAGAAATCCTCAGAAGTACCTAGTATTAATGTTACTAGTACAATCATAGCTTCCTAAGATACTCTAAACGGTTCTCGGCATCATCCTTAAAGTATCGCATTGGGCCAATTTTAGGCAACAATGAGCCACCTTTAAAATAGAGGGCTGCGTCTACAACCTGCCTATCTAACTACAATAATTTCAGTAGGTAGACTCTTTTATTTTTCGGAGATAACTACAGAATTAAACGAAATAAAGATAATTTTGAATCCTTATTGAAAGTAGGCATTGTACGCAGAGTTATTTCAGTAGCTGAATGTATTTTAACAATCATAAGAATGCACGAAATTCTAGAGTGACTTTCATGCAATTTTTCACAGCATACTGAAGGGGACACACTTTCCTAATGCATTAATCCTGTTCATCCAAAGTCAAATTAAACACAGTATTTTTCTCAGAAAATATTACTAAAAATTAAATAAACATTTCTCAGATGAAAAATGTACTCATCAAAAATTCCGCACAAAAATTTTATGATGAAATTTCTACGAAAGGCTTCGTCGAAAAGCAGCTACATAATATGCGCAAAATATGTAAGAATCAAAAAAAATCCTCTTGAAATCCATATTAAATTATACAAAGAATTTCTGAGAAAAAAAACTTTGCGAAGAACAAGTCTCATTAAACAATTTGTAAGATTCTAGTTAAAAAAAAAGTTCAACGAAGAATGCGCTGGAAAAAAATATTTATGAAAAAATCCACAAATTAACTTTTACGGGAAAATTCTAAGAAAATTTTCGTACCGTGAAATGTCTCTACGTTTTTATTTGTCCTTCAATTGGGGAGATTCGAGTACAAAAAAATCGAGCTACGAAATTTTGTTAATGAGAACATTCCTAGACAACGAACGAAAATTGTACGTAAATTAAAGTTGTTTTAATTGCTTTTATTTGTGACGATATTCTGTTCATAGCAGCAGAAATTCCTGCTTTCGAGAATCGAAAATATGTAGTTAAATTAATAATATAGATTTTGTGGGTTTAGGAGAATTTTTTTGGATGTGATGGTAAGATAAGGCTCTTATATAATTATTGTAATAAGGAGAGTATCATAAAATTTTTACCTTTATAGTTATGTCTCTAAAAGTGGTATTAATTGGGAAGTGTGGTTTCGGCGTAACGAGTGGCTCCTCTTCAGGTGCTGCCTTTTAGCCACTCGGTACGAGACAGCACTACCACCGCTGGCTTGTTGATGGATCAAGCTCGCTATATTTCAACTATTTATAATTTTTACATGTGTGAATTATAACGACTGTCAATGTGTTTCGTATGTCTGCCTACGTAGCTTTTTCATTATTTAAGTTTTTATCATGGGTTAGAAAGCACACTAAGAGACGAAAGTTGTCGAATAGACCAGGAGGTTCTAACCCATGATAAAAACTTAAATAATGGTATTAATTGCTTCATCGAACTTATTTTTTTTTCTTTTATTATTATATTATTTGATATTAACTAACATTTACATAAATATTCAATAAATTTCGGAACTTTCCGTTAACTCCACGCATTAGGTTCCACTTAAAACACACAAAAATCCTTTTCGGTTTTAGCAATTTTGTTTGTTTTCTTTAATGTTTTCTTCATTTCAGCTCAATATCTTTCGATTGGTCGAAGCTATGGATAGTTTGGAGGGTTAGCTATATATAAAGACTATAGTCTTGCCAATTTAGTAAAGTATCCTAGTCGTAACCGGGATTTATAAACTCTTAACTAGTATGCACTAACCTATCATTGACGTCAACAGTAACGTAAGGTGGCATAATTAATGTTAAAAATCAATGGAGTTTCATTCGAGCAATTGAATATTCAATAGAGCGACTAAAAATAGCTTCCATATTTGCAAAAACAATTTTTTCACAATTTAAACCTTGGAAGCTGGTAAATTATCATATCTTATCATGTATAAACGAATTGTAGTCATGTGTGTGTGTGTGTGTGTATGTGTCCTCTTGGCAAAGAGCGTACTTGACCCATTCTCTAATTGCAAACTTCGAAATTTCAATACAGTTTCTGTATAAATTTATTCTAGTAACATGCCTACGATCCTTGGTATCTATTTACTTGGAACAGGACACTGTTCAGGTGGTGTGGGGGTAGCGGTGTTTAACTTTTAGAGAGTTTAATGCTGGCTTATTTACGACTTCAAATTATACACATGCAATATAAAATTTCCATAAAAACTCACCTACCCAAGAAATATCAATTTTTTTTACAGCCAGAAAAAAACTACAGGCAACAATTTTATCAAGGATATCGTTGTGTTGCCATATTCACTGGGTGTAGTATAGAATATTTAAGTGAATTGTTATTTTGTTGGACCAAATTCAAATCTGGATACATTTTTCGTGGATTGAAGGAGGGGTATTGAAAATTGGCCTTGTTGGATTAAATTGCGATACAGCGACAGAGCAACGATATTCTTAACAAAAAAAAACTATATATCAGCAACACGCCAGTAAAGTTATCATGTCCCCACGAACAATATCCAACGCTTGTTCGTTTCAAAATAGAAGCGCTGAAAACTAACATGCAGTTTTTCCTTTTCATCGATTTTCACTAAGAAAAATATGTAAAGTATGGAGAAAAAATTTCCAGAAGAGTCATCGTCTTCACTTCCCCCCGGCATCCTCCCGAAGGATGATAAGAAAACGATGGAAACCGAAAATCCGAAATGAAAGCAAAACTCTTGGAAATTTTTATGAAGAATAAAATTTTCTTTTTTTTTTGTTCATGAAAATTTGCTCGCAAACGTCGGTTGCTTCGTTCGGTCGATGTCCTTGGGTGTTCTAGTCCTCTTCCATTCACTCGCACTTTGGGGCGGGGGAATGTTTTGGCTAAAGAAAAAAAATTCTACTAAGGGTAACGTAGTGGGTTTCATGTCGTCGTTTATTTTGCTTGATACTAAAAGCAAGCTACCGCGTCCCTTCGCGCCGCTATTGGTAGTTTGGCCCGAATTTATTTTTACGTTTTTTTTTTTCATTTTTATATGGCTCGAATATTTTTTGTGTTCTTTTTTGTTTAATGTTATCGATTTTTAGGATGGTGGTCGCAGTATTAGTGGGGAACGGGACAGAATATTGTCTGATGTGGATAAAAGTAGAAAATTGTTATGTATTGGCCGGCACCTTCGCATTGGATTCTATTCAATGGATGGAAGAACATAAAAATTTAATACCTGCCCAAAATATAAAAAAAAACGAACGAGCAATTTGGAAGTTGATTTCAAAATTTCCATGGGGTTGAGTTTGTTCTGCTGTTATAGCCACTTTCCCCGTGTAATTTGGAAGAAACGGAATAATGGCTATTGAAGTTGGGTGGCCACGTTTTTTGTGTAAACTTTCAATGACGATGTGAAATTAATTGTACGGAAGGAATCATTTTGATAATAATAGTTTTTTGTTCGAGTAAATAATTAGAATTTAAGGTTTCTCGGTCGCAATAACTTGTTATCTTTCAACTGAATTTCTAAGAACATATTTATGATAAATTGTTAAATATTTCGCATGGTAAATTATCTAATAGCAGGAAAAACAAGCCGTGAGGTGCGACCCATGAGGTCCACACGGTCAACTTCCCAGTAATATCTACATAGATATTAAAAATATTAAACACAATAAAAGTTATGGAAATAATACTACTTCAAATAATAAAAATGTACCTCTCATAAAAATTATTGGAATGATTTAATATTAATCGTAACATCTACGCGAGCGTCAATTGATTACGTAAGGATTTTGGTGCATTGGTTTGATTGACGCGGATCAGTCGGAGGGGGGACAGGTTACAAAGCAGTTTTTTGATTAAAGTTAAACATGGTGCTGTGAAGACTATTGAAAATCTGCTCAAATTTTGCAAATATTAATAAACTTTGATTGACTATACAACAATGTCTTTAGAATAAGAGAGTTAAGGTATAATGATTCGAATGAACCCTTTTTACATGGTGACTTTGAATGATTTTTTATTTTTAATGTAATTTGTTTGCAATCATGAGAAAAGTTTTTGCTGGTTTCCCTACGAAAATTGATAAAAGTTTATAAATTCTATAAAAATTTATTATTACGATGTGCAAATCAGGTTAAAAATGGAAATTTTTATGAAAAAAAACACTACTTTTTTTTTTTTAAAAAAAATTGATAAATCGTAAAAAACGCTTTAACAATTTTTTTAAAATATAAAAACATCATAAAGATGTTGATACGCGTCGATTGACACCTTAATGACGGAAAGATTATATTTGGTTCTCGAGATATAATGAATGACGTAAATGACCTTGAACGTTTAATGATTTTTTATTTTTTATTTAATTTTTTTTGTAAACATGAAAAAAAATTGCTGATTTTTACACAAGAACTATTTGGAGTATATAAATAATATAAACATTGATTACTTAGGATTGAAAATCAGGTTGAAAATTTTGTGTTTTTGAAAAAAAACCTAATTTTTGCACTTTTTTTAAAAAAAGTAAAAAACGGCTCCTACGATTTTTTAAAAAGTTTTATAGATTCATAAAAATGTTAATACCCGTCGATTGACACCTTAATGATGAAAATCGCATGTTTGGTTCGTGAGATATAGCGCATAACATGGTTGACCTTCAAGGGGTGAAAACAGCAAACCCCCCCGACCGAAGTTTCCCAAAAACTAATCAGCTCTTAAGATTACAAAGACGCTTCGATTGACACCTTAACGAAGTCGATACGACTTTGTTTACGTGAGTTATGCTCGTAGAAAAACTGCCCGCGAACGCACATACGTACGTACGTACGTACGTACATACACACACACACACACATACATAATTCTTTCTAAAAACACTTTATATATACTCTATAGACCTCAAAACGTGAAGAAAAGTTGAAAATTTCAATTTCGATTTTCGAGGCGATTACAAGAACTTCCCATATACTGGGAAGTTAATAATTTCCATAACGGAAAAACAATTTCCAAAAGATAATCTAGAGGGAAAGAAGTTTACAGAGAAGCCAAAAATAATCACTTTAAAGAAAATGTGTGGTATTTTTTGTAGTTTGCCCGAATCTTTGGTTATTGCGCGAAAAAAGCAGGTTCAGCTAGTTGCCATAATTTTTCGAAATTTTCTAAGGATATTAGCAGCAATAGCTATGCCCTAATTGTTTGACATTCACACTATTACAACATTTTATCTAATCTAAAAATGAATCCATACCGGGGAAAGTTAACACAAAAAAATAATCTGTATAATTCATTTTCTTCCTTTTTGTAGATCACATCATTTTAAAAAAAAGATTTCACAAAGGGTTTAATTACGTTCTTCTACAACTTCAATTACTTGTTTCCAAGCCAAAAACGGCAAATAAAAAAGTATACTTTTATTTCGTACATGAAATACTTTTTAATTTAAGTACCAGCATATATAAATTCAATTTATATTATAATTTTTTTGCAAACCAATCGATTGGAATGTACATTGTATACGAATTGTTGGCATAAGCGAACAAAATACGGTATGTAAATAATTTAAATACGTACCAATCATTTTTGTTCAACCATTACGTCGAACAGAATTTTTCGCAAATCAATATTTTCAAAATATGTACAAATAAGCATACCTACATACACACACACAGGGAAAACTGGCCTGAGCTCTATTGTATTTTGTATACAACGGTTCGCTCGGTGGTGCTGCTAATAATTCTCCATGGCATTTTGTATCGATCGTAATATTTCATATTTCATTGGATTTTTTCTTTATTACATCGTTAAAAAAGTGATGTTCATGCTATCACTCAATTTGTTGTCTTGCTTTTTTTCCAAGAAAATGAATTTTATGGAAATTTACAAGCACGAACGGCAGTAAAATGAAAATGGTAAAACGTATACTAACTGAACGGTATTAAATTTTCCATCTCAGGCACAAATATTCATTTTATCCGTGGTCATATTTTTCCGAAAAAAGCTCATCTCGTTATAAACTTTCCTCTTATTTTTTTTGGTGAATATTTTTTTGAGCTAGTCGAGAAGGAGATTCAACCCCCTGCCCCCCGCGAGCTCGTATCATCGTTGTATATATTCTCTTGCATCGTCTCGGCTACCCGGACTGGAAAACATCATTTTTCATTTCTTTTCGGTTAACGTTATAGAATTTTCCGACCAGGACTTTTTTTCTATCTTTAACATCTCTCGAAATGACGCTCTCACTTTTTTCCGATTTCATTTTGTGTTTTTGTTGCCTGTTTTTCCAGTTTATTCTGTTTTTACTCTACCAGTTGGTGATGGTAGTTTTTTGCTTGTCATATAAACTACTGTTCTCCGTTGCTTGATGAATGGGGGTGACAATTTAAGAAATGAAACAGAAAAACTGCAGAATGTGAAGGACAGCACGAGAGGCAACTCGAGTAGAAAGCAGTAGAATATGTATTTTTTACGGATACGTACTTTTTTAGAAAAATGTAAAAATCGATAAAATGTATTGCTTCCAAGTATAATCGTCCCTTATGCCAAGAGCAAATGTGTCTCCATGCAATCAATATGTAGGCGGTAAGGTTTTTGGAAAAGTTTGTCGTTATAAACAAATTTTGTAGAACATGTTGAAGGTATAGAGGTAAGTAAATCTGTTTGTGCATTCACTCTATATTGATTTGCATAAAAAAAAGGTTTACTTAAAAAATCTGCGCCATTAGTGTAGGGGTTTTTAAATTCCCAGTATATGGGAAATTCTTGTAATTGCCTCGGAAATCGAAATTGAAATTTTCAACATATCTTTACGTTTTGAGGTCTTTAGAGTATATTTAAAGTGTTTTTAGAAAGAAGTCTGTAAGGGTGTGTGTGTGTGTGTGTGTACGTTCGTGGACAATTTTTTCGACGAGCATTTCTCACGTAAACAAAGTCGTAGCGACTTCGTTGAGGTGTCAATCGAAGCGTCTTTGCAATTTTAAGAGCTGATTAGTTTTTGGGAAACTTCGGTCGGCTGTTTTTTGTTTTGATCCCTTCAAGGGTCATTTCTGTCATGCACTATATCTTGCGAACCAAATATAGGATTTACATCAGCCCGTATTAGCATCTACATGATTTTATCAAATTTTTGAAAAAATGTTGGAGCCGTTTTTAAATTTAATAAAAAAAAGTGCAAAACAATTAGGATTTTTTCATAAAAAATAAATTTTTAATCTGATGTGCACAACGTAGTAATCAATGTTTATAAAATTTAGGTACTCTAAACAGTTTTTGTAACAAAAACAGTAAAGCTTTTTTCCAAGATTACAAAAACAAATTAAATCAAAAATCATTAAAAGTCCCCATGTGAAAAGCGTTGATACGAATTTTGTTACCTGCTATCTCCTATTCTAAAGACATTGTTGTTCTGATAATCATAGATTATTGATATTTGCATAATTTGAGCAGATTTTCAATAGAGCGATTCCATGTCAAGTGGGACACCTTCGGAACTTGACCCCTCTCGATTTGGCTGAAATCTACCCACTTGTTCTGCCATGAAGATTCCCAAAGTTTCAGCTCAAAATATGTAAAACTGCGCCCTGGGTGATTTTTTTAAGTTTTGACTGTTTTTTTGATTTACAAAGCAAAATATATATATCCAAAATATGCTTTCCGACGTAAAATGACTTGCTGAACACGATCCCGTGGTCAGAAAAATTTCAAAAAATCGTGGAAAGCCGGAATAACCGTTATATATAGTAGGTACAATTTTAATAAATTCATAGTAAAAATCTGGGCAAAAATACTTAAACACCCGTCAAAAGTTGCAGAATACACTCTACTTCCAAATGACATAATTTTTTTGTTGGTTATTTTAACATCCGCGCCCTCTACAGGGCAAAAAGTACGAAAAATCGTTTAAAAAAAGTCGATTTTTCGGAAATAATCAATAGTTTTCCGACAATATTTCCACTGAAAACTCAATTCTGAGCACGGATTCGGATTTTTCGCACAATTTTACATAAGAAATGACATTTTGACCATTTTTTCTCTATTAAATGAAAATTTTGTAAAATTAAGCAAAAAATCGACTTTTTTTAACGATTTTGACTTTACTTACTTACTTATTTTAAAAAATCACCCAGGGCGGAGTTTTACATATTTTGAGTTGAAACTTGGAGAATCTTCATGGCTTTACATACAGAACAAGTGGATAAATTTTCAGCCAAATCGCCAAATGCCCCACTTGACATAGAATCGTTCAATAGTTTTTACAGTACCGTTTTTTTATTTTAATAAAAAAATCTGCTTAAATTTTGATAAAAAATATTTTTTGCAATCAAATTTGCATTTGTGGTAATCAACGCTTTAAGTGGTAAAATGTTTTCTATGGAGGTTCTTCAAACCTTTAACTTAAAGTATCAACCAGAAAATTATCAACAATTAGATTTTTTAATATATTTTTTATCAAAAAAATGAAAGAAAACGGAATAAATGCATTTGTTCACTAAAAAATCACAACTTTAAGACGAATAAAGATATCCAAACGAAAAAAAGTGAAAATTAAAGGGGAAAAGTATAGCTTTCAAGAAAAAAACCACATTCAATTATTGTTAAAAAACCCTTAAGTTTGCAACCTCAAAATGGCCAATAATTTGATTCTATATTTCGTAGTAAAAACGGTAATAAAAATATAATAATTTAAAAATTAACAATGAAATCAATAAAAAGTCAATATTTACGAGCCTGAACACGTTTTTATTCTTGAATAGAAAAATGCAAGTAGAACGTGCTTATTTTTACACTGTTTTTATTGATAGCACTGCGAACAAGCGACCCGGCGGTGGTCGTCGCACGTCGCTTTTTTGCTTTTCAAGCAACAATGATTGTTTTTTGTCTTTTTGTGTGGGATAAAAATATATAAAATATAATAAAAAAATCGAAAAACTAAAGAAAAAAAATTAATAAATTTTGTTTTCGCGGTCAGAATTTTTGTGGCACTTTTACAGCCACAATTAACACTTTTAAACGAATAAACGGAAAAAATTACCGTCTGCATACGTGGGTCGTTTTCGTCCGGATCGATTTTGATATTGTCACCACGATGGCTAGAACGGGACCACAGTATAGGTAGACCCAGTATGCAATCGAAGCCCAAAAGCTCGTATTTTCCTTCCAAGAAATGGCGCCATGTGCTGGCCATGTGCTTGCAAAAGCTGAAGAATGCCAAGCACTGCCAGATTTGCAGAGGCACAAAGCACTTTCGCGGACTTCATCGTTCACTTCGACACATGAGACATTCTTTCAGTCATTTTGGCTTTTTCTCTTAATCAATTTGTCAAAACCAAATGAAATTTATGTCAGCGAAGACGTTTCACCATTGTAATTCAATGAACCGAAGTTCCTAACGGCGTTTTTCACGCCTAGCATTAAACGTGCATATACGAGCTCTGGCAGTGCCCTCACCAGTAGATAGCTGCCATTTTGTCATAAATGGCAGCAAACCATTGAAGTTTTCATACTTCGAAGCAGCAAACATATGCTAAATGTAAACAAACATATGCTAAAAGTAAACAAACATTTGACGTTTGTCCCGTAGAACTGCGGGCCGTGCTTGATAGTGCGCCTATATATGAAACATTACCTACTGGGTGTACCTATACTGTGAACGGGACTGGGGCAGCGAAAGTTGGTAGACATGTACTAGAGGGGCGTAACTTTTTTTACAGAGGCACAGCAGCGCCCTTCGTTGCGGTGTACAAAAGTTACAACAACTTTTAATTTTTGCTCGGACGAAAACGACCCAGGTAGGCAGTCGAAGGGTTAACTCATTCCAATTACTGTTATAAGTATTCAAGGTACCAATATTTTCATTATAATTTTTGTGTTTAATATTTTTAATAATGTAAATATCACTGGGAAGTTGACCGTGTGGATCTCAAGGGTCACACCTTGCGACTTGTTTTATATGTCTTTCAAAATACGTTTATTACGACGGGGCACTATTTGGTCTATTTATATATTCTCCTGCTGTCTGGATTTGTTTTATTATTATTATTTCTACTATTTCATCGATGGTTTTGAAGACATTCCAAACAGACAAATCAAAAAATCAACATTAGGCAAGATAGAAATTGAAATTTGAATTACATCAGGGAATATTTATCTCCAACAACTATGATGAGTCAACCATAGCTGTTCTAGGAAATGTTACAAATTTGTTTTCTTCTGCTCATAAATACTCAGTTGCCAACAAAATATAAGAATTCGCCTTTCTAGGTATGATATCTACTTACATATAATATTTTTGATTCTCATTTTTTTTATGTCTTGAATTACAAATCGCTTCCACTGAAATTGTCTATTTCGATACGGCGTAAAAGTTAATAAGTTTTTTTTTCAATCAACACTACAATTTTGTTAGCTGTTTGCTGCTCACCTCTAATATTTTGTCGTGTTCCAATGCTGTTGCTAGCGTATTCTCAAAATGAAAAAAAATACGGCTTTATGGTATTGTTTATAAAAACTTGCATGGCTTACAACTGAAATACACTTGGGAATGTGTATGCCAAGCAAGAATGGCAATTGCTTTGCGGAATATATTTGAAAAAAAAACCACCGAAATGCCACTTTTAATTCTCATAAAGCAAAAGCAGCAAAATCACGAAAGAAATATAAAAAAGGTCGTACCTCGTACGCCAAGAAAAAACTGATTTTTTCAGCACAAATTATGGAAAAACAGCGAATGTATGTAGATTGTTGCTAGTTGTTAGTTGCTAGACGCTAGTAGGCACTACTGCTGCTAGAATGAGCGAACCAAGCGTGAGGCGTTGGAACGATCGAGCGGGACGGGGCGGGGCGGTGCGTCGTGGAGCAAACTTGCGGCAATTCTCCTATTATTTGTTGTTTTCTAAACCAACTTTGAGGTCGCAACAAAAGCGGTTTTCGCGTTTTTTCAGAAAATTCATATTTTTTATCGTTGTCGGCATGATTTCCCGTCGTACGTCGACGAGTGTACGTACGAGGCACGTTTGTATCTTGCTCGGCATCAGAAGAAATTTTCGCGGTGGAAAAAAAGCTTTTTCGAAATTATTATTCCACGCCTGGTTTGCTGTTGGTCGGCTTGCAAGTAAACAAAAAATCCCCCGTCGCATCACGCCCCCCAAACCCAATGCCCACCTCGTTCCACTCTTCACTGTGTCATGTGAAACGCAAATTTGCAATTAATGATTAAATTCAATTGGAGGCTTTTTTATTTGTCCGTTCACAAAAAATTCTATGAAATAATTTTTTATTGCTGTGTGTGCGCGTGTTATGCGCAATTTGCGACTCGTATCTGCTTTTTCGCCACAAGTTTTTGAGAAGAAAAAAACTTACCGAAAAATAGTGATTCAGATTTTGCGCTTATTTTGTGAATCACAATTGTGGTCGCTCCGTATTGTGTGGCAAGTAGGCAAATTAACGAAATTTTTTATTCGTAATTTGTATCAAGGCCCATGGGTATTTTTCGAGCTGCGACATTTTTTCTTCGCGCTCATCAACAGCTTAAACAAATATTATTTAGAAAATGACGACAGAAATTGTTTTAAGCTTCGCTGGATTGACGCACATATTTTCAACTTGTTGTTGAATATCTGAGATTTAGAAAGTGTGTTATTGTGTCGAATCTGGTGGTGGAGTCACTGTTTCAGCTTGCTTTCGATTATTCTGGATTAGGCATAATCTAACTGCTTGACATGAAGGCCATTCAATTCTTATATCCTTTCGCTAATAATCTATGAAAATTCAGTCACTAAATACCTAATAAATCGCTTTAGATTCCAATATGAAACAAATAAAAATGTTTCCTATTATATATCCTTACTTAACAGTGACTACTTTAAAAGGGACATAATTTAGCGTTTACTTTCTGGTACAATGCAAGTAATTGACGATGCACCGACTCAACCAGAGTTTGTGCCGATGATATGGTTCCCCTCCCTTCGATGAGAGTATCTTACAATGCTTTGTTGCAACGAATGTCCCTTTTTCGAATGTTTTTCGTGCAAATCTCGCAGGTGCTGAAAAAGGCTATCATCAGGGCTTTCAGGTAATTTTTCCTAAGATATCACCCTGGATACATCACTATCCATGTCGTTTTGGAACTAAATTTCAGTACCTAGCACATCAAAAAATCTTTCCAAAAGTACATTGCATATCAATTTAGAGTATCTCTTGTAAATATACCCGGTGATTTCATACGTACGTATGTTCGTAGAAAGTTTTTTCTACGTACAAAACTAACGTAAACAAAGTCATATTGACTTCGTTGAGGTGTCGATCGAAGCGTCTTTGCAACCTTAAGAGCTGATTAGTTTTTGGGACACTTCCGTCGACGGGGGGCATGGGAAGGATCTGTTGGTTTGCTGTTTTGACCCATTGAGGGTCATTTCTGTCACGCGCTATATCTCGCGAACCAAATATAGGATTTGCATCGTTAAAGTATTAAATTAGGGTTTTTTTCAAAAAAAAATCTCAACGTATTTTCCATGAGTTTTTCTATAAAAAAACGTGATTTTTTTTTAAAAATTTAAAAAAAAAATCATTAAAAGTCACTACAGTACAATCTTGATAATCCGGCAGTTTGTTAGTCCGGCACGTTTTGTAATCCGGTGTCTTCAGGAAAATCATCACGTGTTTACCGCGAGATGTAAACAACAAAAATTCTTGATACGACAATGTTCATCCGACAATTCCCTCCGATATCTATTCATCCAGTACGCCGCTTGCCTTTTCCGTGCGCTAATCATATATTAGTTTTGTAACGGTATATTGCATTGTAAAGTGTACGTACTTGTGGAATGAAAATGTCGACGTAACGACGTTAACTTTGAGCCAAAAAAGGAGATAATAATTCAACTGGACAAAGGAGAAACCATGGCAAACCTGGCACGGACATAAAGCGTTGAAAGATCCACCATCTACGACATCAAAGTCAACCGTGATAAAAGCCTGGAATACGTTAAGACTGCTGAGGGAGACTTGAAGAAAAGACAGTTAAATCGGTGAGTGCCCGGAAATGGAAAATGCTTTATTTAAATGGTTTATGCAACAATGTGCCAGGCATGCATCATTATCGTATGACATTCTTCGTGAAAAAGCAAAATATTCTTACGAAAAAATAACGAAAAAGAACGATTTTAGAGCTAGCGATGGCTGGCTTGATAATTTCGAAAATGGTTTGGGATTCATATTTTAACTTTAACGGGCGGAAAATTATCTAGTGATGCGTCAGCTTTCTGGAGAAATTTGAGTTAAAAATTGAAGAATTAGGTCTTCTGCCAGAGCAAGTTTACAACGCGGATGAAAGTGGATTGTTCTGGAGGATGTTACCGCATTGTGCACTGATCCGAACAAAGCGCCCCTGGAAGAAAAATGCCAAAAGACATTCATGCCGTTTGCAAATTCCACTGGCACACACAAACTTCCGTTGCTGGTTGTAGGAAAAGCCAAGCATCCGAGGGCATTTAAAAAGCTATTTTTCTTACCCGTCACCTATAAAAACCAAACCAAAGGATGGGTTACCCGAGAAGTTTTTGCTGAATGGTTCAAGCAAGATTTTATATCGGTTGTGAGAACATTTTCAAAAGACCATAACTTGCCCATTAAAGCGTTGCTACTTCTGGATAACGCACCTGGACACCCTAAAGCAGAGGATCTACACTCCGAAGATAAGAAAATTCAAGTCCTCTACATGCCTCCAAACACGACACCGCTCTTGCAACCCCAAAATGTAATCCAGTAGATAAAAATGAGTTACAAAAAATCGCTCCTTTCTGATATAATAAAACAAACTGAGTTTAAAATCTCCAACTTTTCAGCACTTTGTCTAATATTCCTTTAGAGGATATTTAGAAAGTAGATGATGATTCATCCTGCTATTTATAATTTCTAAGTTTCCAGGTCCAGAAGCCTCATATAACCCCATAGAATAATGTTCCCGCCGCCGTTTTTTACTGTGGGATTGGTATGCTTGAAATTGAACTCAGTATTTGGTTTTCTCCAAACATACTGCCTCCCATCAGATCCAAACAGGTTAATTTTTGTTTCGTCATGAAAAATAACCCTTTTCCAAAAGAACTTTGGTTTTTTTACGTACTCTCCCGCGAAACTTAATCTTAACATCACATTTTTGTGCTAATGTACGGTTTTCGTCGGCAAACCCTGCCTTTAAAGCCCGACTTTTTAATAATATTTCGTACCGTCTGAACAGACACTTCTTTTCTGAAGTGTATTTTAACTTCATTTCGTAAAAATGGGGCACTTAATCTTGGATCCTTTTTAATTTCTTTCACAATCCATTTCTCTCACTTAGCATTTTTGGCCTTCCTGATCGAGGTTATGATTCGAATGATTTTGTTTTTTATATGCTAATACAACAATTCTGACAGTATATTTTGATTTTTTAACTAATAAACCAAATTTAGCATATGACATTCCTGTTTTCCAAAGCTGAACTATAATTTTTTTAGTCTATTGTATAGTTTTCAAGAGTTCCCCATAAAAATTTAAAGTTGATCCGAGTAAAATTAATGAAGTTATGGGCTGTACAATATAGACATCTCTCTCGCGAAGAGGATAACATTCGTATTAGCAGAGCTGATCAAAAAGCTGCAAGAGAGTGCAAAGAAGGTCGAGTCCTTCGAAGACAACAACAACAAGATGCTTTAAACATCCTTGCTGATAGCCTTACACTTGATGGACCCGGTGTTGACAAAAAATTTACTTTTTTCCAGAAAAAAATTCAAACGCGTTTTCTTAGACTTTTTATTTTTAAAGACGATGAGACACGGAACTCAAAAAATAACGAACCGATCCTTTTGAAATTTTCAACACTTATTCTGTAAAAATTTTACAAGGTAAGGCTGGCGAGATATTTAATTTTTAGGCTATAGTTTTTTTATAATAGAAATTTTCCCGATTAAAAACCACAATTCTGAAAATATTTTTTTTCGTGTTTTTGGCTTCAAAATTACACCAAAAATTAAATAAACAAAATAAATGAAAAGCTCGACAGCGTTACCTCAAGAAACTCATTAACTAACAGAATCTTTTTGGTTTTTTGGTTTCAGATGATCCAGCTATTATTTATGTTTCTTACGGCAATTTACCTTGTTTTTGGGACGTCTATTTGGATGTGGAATCACTGGCTCATTTTTCAAAAATTTTCAATAAAAAAAGTACTGGATACTGTTTAATATATGTACTTTAGTATATTTTTTCAGTGAATGAACTTATCTTCTCCATATTGCTAAAAAAAAAGTCTTAAAACTATTCTTAAAAAATCAAGAATTAACCATACACCATAGCTTTCCCTTATGTAAAAATTGATTTTGTCATTTGCGTTGTTTCGGGTCTTACACCACCTTGAAAGCTATTTATGAAATAAATCAATTTTTTTTATTTTATACAACATATTGTCGTTTTTTGACAATGAAAATAAATGAAATGGATTTTCGGACAGCAAAAATACATTCCAATTTCAACTTTTCAAGGTCTCAAAACTTGTTCTTTTAATCAAAATAATTTTCGGAAAATACATTTCCAGTATTAACAAACCGGGACGCATTACAGTTGGTAGAAAAACCAAATAAAATTTCCAATCATTCTAGCTATAGTCTTTTCGGTTTACTACGTTTTCGTTGACCCCAATAATCACACGATTAACTTGGCATTAAATATTTCATAGGTAGCACCCAAACAGATTACACTCCTCGTGTCGGAGCTGTTGTGTTGTTTTTTGTTCGACTTCAAAACTGAGTAAAACAGCATAAAAATATTTTGCCAAGTTTTTCCCCCAGCAAATAAACAGACCGGCCGTGGTTTCATAATTCGATTGTCTACCTTGAATCGAAGACTTGCAATTATCGGTGGAATTTTTTTGATATTTTCTCTGGCAACTTTTTTTTGCCTTCAGTTATTACGTGTTAACCGCTGCGCGTCGACATCAAGGGGTTGGTTGTGTATCGAAGATGAAAATGTTTAACATTTTTTCGAGAAAAATTTCTTTGTGAAGTTTGCACATCGAAGTATGTACATATCTCAATATACATGTATGTATGTGTTTTCGTCGTATAAGTGAATACTACACGTTTCGCTTCCTCAACTAAACACCATCGTTTTTTCCTCACCACCTCTTTTTGTGCCATTTTCAAAAAAATTCCCCCGATTTCGCAGTCGAAAGCAAATATGGAAATATCTCCATGAAGAAAAACGTGCCTTGGCAAAAAAATCAATTCAGACAAGAGATAAATTTTTTTTTGGAATATGTATGTGCCCACATACACAATCGCACGCGGGTCGCGAAAAGAACACGAAAACGCAAAAAGTTGCCTCTAACATACTTTGCTTAGCAAACGGTTAGCGAATTTTTCAGAAAGATTAAATTACTTGGCATTGGCAGTGTGCGGCACATACATACATACATCCATACATGCATAACGTATTTTATAATATCGCCCGAGCTCGCAACTTATCTTTGAATTTTTTCCACCTTATTTTTTTCCATTGATACACATTCTGGAAATATGAAAAAATCGATTTTGGGTTTTATTTTATTTTCCATCACTTTTTGCACAGATGTTCATGCGCGATATCTTTGATAGAGTCAATCATCGTTCCAGCAAAAACAAAATCGAATTGAGTGAGCGATAGATACAGAAAAAATTAGATGCACGTATGTAAGTAGGTATCAAGGAAATTAAAATACAAACTTAGTGAGAACGTGCTACGTTTTTTGGAAGTCATGTTCTTATCTTATTTGGCGTCGTTCACGAGCGAAACTAGCTCAGGCTGTCTACGGCACATTGTGCCAAATATTTTCGAAAAATATTTTCGTGTTTTGAAACGACAATCTTGCGAAAGTGGCAACGGTGCCATGTGCGGCCAATAAAAGTTTCAGATGTGTATTTATCGAATGATTTTCAAAAAAATCCGACAATAGTATTTCAGATAGCTTAGCTAGATTGCAACCGCTGCGCTCAGCACTAACTCACGAATGTATTTTAATCAGTGGCTTCGACAGATCTGATACAAATATCGGAGATATGTTATCTTTTTTGTTTAAAAAATTATCACGGACATTTTTGGGAAATATTTGAACAGAAATTTCTTTTAACTGTGAAGAAACCATGGTTTTATTTCAATTTATAGGCATACGTACATGTATTCTTGCATGTTGTAAATGTGTTCAGTTAATCTTATTAGGCAAAACTTATCCAACTACAATGTTTGAAATGAATGCTTAATATATTTTTTTATATAAAAATAGGGGGTTAAGAATTGAAGGAAGCAGTTAGGGTTTATTGCATGATATTTCAACAATTTTTGTTTATCGAAATATGTATTAGAATGTTTTGAAACTTTAAATAATAAAGTAAATAAGGACCTTGACATTTACAAAAAAAAATTTTATAATTTTTCTCAAACTATGGCAACAAAATGGCGGCCATAATGAAGCCCTATTAAAACTGATTGACATGATACCTCGAGTGAGTCAGGTAAGTCTGAAACAAAAAACTCCAACGGTATTCTGAAATATAAGCGGGTGGCAATGGTCGAAACGAGAACTAAACATTTTGGGTGGTAAAAAGAAACAAAATGGCGACTTTTTCAATTTTTTGACTCTTTATTGCAACTAAAATTGTTCAAAATAGGGTTAAAAATTTGATTCGAGTTTGAACTAAAACTGTATATGTATTAAATAATCTCTCAAAATTTCAGCCCAATTGGTTACATAGATTTTTAAAAATCGGGTCAGCCTGGTCAAAAAATGTTGTTTTGAGAAAAACGCTTTGTTAGCTGCAGAGCGCACTGACACACGCTCTATAGTATCGCTGTATATACATATGTATGTATATGGTAAAGATTAAGATTATGGCCCCCACCACCGAATGGGGCGGGAGTAGGGGGATCGAAATAGGGGGGTTCCCCTATTACTATGGCACAAAAAGTTTGCGGGGGTCATGGTCTCATAAGAAGTTATGGGGGTTTTCCGACTAAAAAAATGATTATTTCGCCTATTTTCAGAGATCATATGGAACAGTAAAATGGATCTGCGAAGTGATTTTTAAAATTGTTTGGAAGTCGAAAAAATTTAAAAAATAAAAGATTTTTTTTTGTAGTATATATATAAAAAAAATAGAAACATAATTACCGTAAATGTAATATAAATAGGGGTAACACTTTGCAAACACATTTTGCACCTCTCCCACCGGGTCCAGTCCCCTTACCCACCCGCGCGAGAGGGTGAGTGGGCCGGAGCCGGGACCGGTGAGGGTTTGTATACTAATTTGACATATGTATATATAGTACGAGAAAAATGACGTTTTTGGAAAATCGATTTTTTAAAAAAATAAACGCAGATGATAAATCGATATACAGCTGTGTGCAAAAAAATAGCACAGCACCAGCAATTTATGAAAATTTATTTTATTTTATTTATTTGAAAAACAGTGACAAATTTCGAATTAATTTTATTTTTAATATTTTAAGTGAAGCTCAAATAATAATTACATTGTAAGGATGTTCAAAATAATAGCACCAAAAATAAAACATTAAAAATCAAATTAATTAATTAAAAATTCTTCAGTACATATTATGAGTTTTTTATTTTTATTTATATCAGTTGTTTGGTTTTATTGCTTTTATTTTTAAGCACAGCAGATACGGTGCCAATCAAGGAAAGGCGCATTGGTCTGCAGTAAAACGTGTAATGCGATATTTGAGAGGGACAACCAATAAAGGATTAACTTATCGGAAAGATGATTCCGAAATTATGGGTTTTTGCGACGCCGATTGGGTCAGTGACATCGACCAAAGACGATCACCAAGTGGCCTTGTATTCATTTATCAAGGTGCGGCCATTTCTTGGTCAACGAAGCGACAGCAAACTGTAGCCCTTTCAACTACCGAGTCAGAACTTATTTTAATGGTAACTGCTATACAAGCATCAATTTGGTTGAAACGCATCGAAAAGGAGTTAATTCCATCGTCACCGAAATTTATGGTACTGCATTGTGATAACAAAAGTGCTATTGATTTTGCTAAAAACAGTTCTTACTCACAGCGCACTAAACACGTTGACATTAAAGACAAATTTGTTCGTGAAAAGTTGCAGAACGACTCAATAAAATTGATTTATGTATATCCCAACTAATAGTATGTTGGCTGATATTCTTACAAAGGGATTGTGTGCAATTAAACATGAAAAATTCACGAGCGATTTTGGGCTTAACTAATTCAATTCAAATTAATGCAAATATTTCATTTCATTCACAATTCCTTAAAATTAAATTTAGTAAAGTAATTTATGAATGTATTGTTCAGGAAAGGTATTGTGAACGAACAATAATCCACGATAATATTCTAGTTCAGCGTACGATTCAAGTCCTGTGTGCTGCCACTCACAGCTGTATCTGTGAAAATAAACGTTCCTTCTTGCTTGTAACCTTTCAACCTGAACGGTTGTGAGTTTTTATTAAACATTACTTTTCGCAACACTTTTTTCAACAGCCGTCCTTTTCTAGGACTTCTTGCAAGTAAATAGTTCTTAATGAACTTCCTTCTAATTGTTCACGTATCTGCGCTCAAGTTAAGCTCTTCTTTTATTTTGGTTGAAGTTATAAAGGGGTTTTCCTGGCCAACCTTGTAATTTATCGTGCATTGCTTGGGGTCAATTTTCACTAATATAAACAAACAAATAAACAAAAACAAAAAAAAACAAAAAAATTAAATAAATTTTTTAAAAAAATATTAAAAACTTTTCTTTGTTTAATAGCAAAACTATTTTTAAAATACAGTGTATGAGTAGTATTGTACATAACTTGCAGCTTCTTACGTAAATCGAGTTCTGTGGGAGACCTGTTCCAAAATATAGCCAAGAACAATGCTTTTGACGCACCATCATATTTGACTGAAGCGCATATCTATCCCCAAATATATGGGCAATTCACGCACCAGGGAACATTTTAAAATTCCACAATTCTCTCAGTCTGTAAGAACCAAAACGGGAGTAAAAAATATATATAATTAGGTTACATTGCCCATGCTGGTTGCTGTTCCCTAAGGCGATCTCCACCATGCCGACATGAAATCACAATTAATGCGATTTTACATGTGTTTCTTCAAAATAATATCAAACAATTCCTCTGAAGTGTTGTCAGACAGAATAAAATTTACATTTATGTACAAGCTTGTCCATTTTATTGCGAAAAATATTAGAAATTTTCTTAAGGTGCATGCCTGGGTCTTTTGCATGGAATTTCAATAATTTTTTTCCAATAGAAGCGTTTATTTAAATCTTATAAAGCTTTTGTACATTAAAGAATAAATATCGAATATTATGAAAAAAGATTTTTGATCATTTTTATTGACAAAATGGCGACAGGAGAGGCACACAAAAAATTAGCTGACATGATATCTCAGGACTGGAACGTCTGAAAAAAAAAATCCAAATGGCATGTTGATAACTGATTGACTAAAGCCCGTACCAGACCAGAGGGACTTTTTAATTTTTTCACCTGTTTTTTGCAACAAAATTGTTTATTAAAATAGTAAAAATAATTAAAAAAAAATCCTGAGTCTGGTAGGGGCTGAAGCTATGTATACGTGTACTGAATACTCGGTAAAAATTTCAGCCCGATCGTTCATACGGATTTTTCAAAATCGTGTCAGCCAGGTCAAATAACGTTGTTTCGAGAAAAACGCGTTTAATGCTGAAAAACCTGCAAAGCGGGCTCACACACGCTCTATTGCACCGCTGTATTTATATATTTATGGGCTTTCCCAACCAGAATGAGAGTTTGTATACTAATTTTACATACAAATGATGTTTTTGGAATATCATTTTTTTGAAAAAATAAACCCAGACTGTAATTTCATAATGCGTCGTTTGCAGTAACATTTGTTGCAAAGTATTACGTCCCGAAGGGAATCGTTTACAACATGAACATATACAACATTTTTGTGAGAGTCATAGTTATTGAGATAATGAAGCATTTAGTTTTCTCCTATTTTCGAAGGTGACGGCCACCCTCATCACTAGTCTGACGAGTGACGCGTGATTTACGTATGTATCAAGAGATGATTTTAAGGACGAAAAAATTATAATCCCAAAAATTTGAATATCCCAAGTCCAATTCGTTAAATTTCGAAACGAATCATATAGAAGCTACCACTATTTCTTATACAATTGGAAAATTTTCACACATTTCTATCATAGTTTAAATTTCGGCTTTTGAGATATTTTTTTTAACGCTGTTTACTTATCATTATCTGCTTCTTTCCCTTTAAGATGTCTTCGCATCGTGTATCTAATACCGCACTGTAATTTAAATACGAACATACATAGTAAAATGTTGGAACTCGAGAAATTATGCAGGCTCGAAGTGAGGTCAAATTACTTGTTTGAACTAGCAATAAAGTGCTATATGTATCATCTACATAAGAACTGGTAAAGGAATATGTATGTATATCGCAGAGACGACGTGCAATGGACAAGGGAGCATGTATTTGGTGTGGTCGATGGAATCGACCTATAGAATTATTTTTCAGGTAAAATAGAATATTGATACTAAATTAAATGAAAGCATGATACATGCTTAAAATAACAACTGAAGATTTAAAAAATTGCATTTATTCATTTCAATAAAAAAAATTGTACTTAAATTTGATACAAAAAATATTATAAATTATAATTATAATAATTGAATGAGTTAGCATAGATCAAATATTTAATTTGAATATTTTTTATCGTTTATCTGATCAAGTGTAATTTTCTAGTACTGTCGCTTGTTTATTCATCTGTTAGTATTTTGAAATCATCATTTGAACATATACATATAACATGATACACTAGTTAAGCCAGGATTTGGAATAGTTTTTTATCTACTGTGAAGCCATAGAAAGAGGTGTTTTTATGGATTTTATTTTCATGTAAAGCTGTGATTCTTTTTATTTTAATTTTTATAAAAAAAGCCTTAAAATGATAATGGTTATAAATGTCAGCATTTAATAGAAGGCACTGAAAAGAAGACGTAAAAAAATTCAGTGCTGCTGGCATTGGTTTGCCAAATTTGAATAAGAACTCACAATACACATACACACAATAATTGGAACTAAGAATATATGACAGGGATTCAAATACAATTGGGAATTTCCTGGGTTTTGCCTTACTATCATCAAAAATAACTGAAATTTTTATCCAAAAAATTCAATTGAAAACCTCGGTACAAGAAGGGGACAGCTACACTTTTTCCTGTTTTTTTTTTATTAAAATATATGAAGAAAAATATCCTCTCTGTTTGTTTGGATGAACGATACAGCTTCAACTAATATTCCATAAGATATTGACCATTGAGGAGGGGCACACTGATTTTTGCAGAAAAAGTTGTCGAATAACTCGTATAACAATAATTGACTTAGCCTCCCTCTCAAAAAGTCGGGACGAAATGTTCTAAAAAAATTAAGAAAATCGTTTATTTCCTACTTTTCTCACTCCTAACTTTCAACCGGTTCATTTTAGAGCAAAGTTGTGTGTGAATAAAAGTTGCGTAATAAAATATTCTATAAGATAAGATTGGTTAAAAAATTTAAAACATCTAACCCTTACCGCAAAATAGCAATAAATATATATAAAAAAGGGGGAAAAGTCTTTTTTGATTGAATTCTTTTTACCATTTAGAATGCACTTAGAACCTTCATAGTTCGCTTTAAAAAAATTTACAATTTAATAGAATAGCACACAAAAGTTCATCAAAATCGATTCAGTAGATTGCCTATAACAATTGTGCAATCTAAATTTATTTTTAAAAAATTCATACATTTTGAAAGATTGCAAGTCAGAAACTTAAGCATATAGAAGTTCGAAATTTTTTCACATATAAAAAAGCACAAAGATTAAAATCGGATTATTAGGGCAGCCTCAGGAATTTTTGCTAAACTTGGTAATAAACTCTAAAACAGTGCTGGGCGACTGTGGATTCAGTAGATGGAAGCATGGCTCCTACGACTCTTCTTGCACCGAGGTCTTCAATTTTGTTACGGCCGAAAAGCAATCATGTGTAGGACATTGTGTTAAATTTTCAGACCGATTTTACCAAATCATAAATATTCCGCATTTGAAGTTTTGAATATGAAAACCGTGCCGACAAAAATAAATGAAGCAAACCGTGTCAACAGGATATTGTAGCATTTTATAATCCCTTTCAATTTTTTTCGAAGTCGCTTTAATTTTTTCTAAATCATTCAAACCACTTCAAAAAGAATATGTTGTTCATTTTTCTTGAAGAGTTCACATTACGCCATAATCGCGATGAAAATTTCGATGCGTCTCTTAGATATTCTGTTTTCATTCATTTGAAAGGAATTCGTCTTATCTTGGGTAGAGTCTTTTATAATATCCAACTTCAATCTGATGGCAATATTATTAAGACAATTGACGAGCATTGCATTTGGCAAATGCATTCAGTAAGGAAAAGTTTCGAATTGAAAGTAATACAAGCGCAATATACATATTTTAATGTTGAAGGTAAGAAATGGACAGTCGAAACCGGCCATGGCGGTATTCCACTGAACTCTCCCCGTACAAAGAACTGATATGAACGATTCGCAAATGCAACATATGTATGTACATGATTTCAATGCTGCAACTGATCACGGGGATCACCGACCACTTCAAGATTCTTCGGAAAAATGCCTTAGAGATGGTATCCAATAAAAACTGCAGATGATTGACTGTCGCGCTTGTTGTGAGAATTTCGCTGATGCTTCAATTTGAAGGCTAAATGGCAATTGCACACGACTTTTTGCGTTTCACATCAAAATAATTTATTTTCACGAGCATTTTTGTTTCATATTTGGTAAATAATAATCATGGGAAATATTGTTGTGGTGCCTTAAAGGTGAAGCTTTGCATTGTCAAGGTTAAAAAAAGACCGATTCAATACGTATTGAGATGACATTCACTTTTTTCAATAAAGGAGCAAGGCGAGTGCAAAGTCAGAGTCGATAAAATAAATTTGCTACTTAGAAGTGCTTCAACACTTATTTATTTATATTCAAGAACGTTGAGAGCAATTTTCATTTGATTTTGAAATTTTCATTAATATTAAATCGAACTGAAAAATATAGATTTTTGATAAACCAATAAAGATTTTGAAAGCATGATTAAATCAGGACAGATCAGTATGAATTGTAAGTAAATAAAATAAAATCCAAAACATAAATGTAAAATATGAAGCAGAAAACATACTGAAGTCAGAACTCTGTAGAATACTAAATCTGAGCCAAGGAACAAAACGGTTGAAGACTGTTTCGTCATCCTTGAAGCATAGTTTCAAAAAGAATCAATTCCAAATGCATGAAAGTCTGAATCTTGAAAGAATTAGCAACGTACGAATAGAAGCAGGTATGACCCCATCTTTTATGAGAGTAAGAGAAAAGAATTGGCCTTTTATATGCGATATGTTTGTACTGATTATATTTTTTTGAAATCTATTATCTAACATATTGGCCATTTTTGCGTTGATTATTTTGAACCATTCAGTTTTATTACACGAACGTTTGATTGTATTTCATGAAAAGTTTTGTTGTGTATTTTCACTTTTTTTTACGTAAATAATATTTTTCAGTTTTCATGATTTGTTTCGAGATTTTGGTACACTTTAGCGTGGAATTTTTAACGGGGTTACAATTGTTCAAAAAATCGAGAGAAAAAAATTTACAGATTTCGCTAGTAAATTTCATCAAGAATACGATTTAAAAAGATTTGTAATGATATTTTAATTTTTAAAGTATTTCCAAGCGTTTATAGCAAAATGCCGTGAGACAGCATCTTTGACGCTCCGCTGTGTTTCGGTATTCTCGACGCCCCTCTCCTGAATTACGAGAGTATAAGCACCACCTCTTGATCAAGAAGCTCAGGAAATTTTGAAACCAATATACGAAGATTTAACTTCGAATGATGTATTAGAAAGGTGCTTCGTAACTCGTAAAAAAAAGTAAACGCGATTCTCTTGAATTCATGTTTGTTAAGCTGGCGGACACGATTATAGAAAAACTACTCAACCGATCACTTAGATTTTTTAATATGTTTTTGTAAACATATATGGCTACAGCCGGTAGTGGAATCATTATGATCGGTATCAAATTTTCACTCAATTTTCCCCACCCCTCAAAAATAGGTTTTTAAAGAAATAAATCGCCGCCATTTTGTTATTTTTTAATGAAAAAAATTATTCCGGTACCTGCCATAGGCACTTAAACAAGAGTTAATTTGGCGTTTTGTTTTTTCCCCAGATGATCCAGTCCCCTGAAGTCAGGTCCGCCGTCATATTTTGATTTTTTTAATTGTTATGGGTAAAAAACAATAAAAAAATTTTAAAACATATTTTTGTGCACCCAAAGTAGCAATTAACATATGTATGTACAAAATTTCAAAATGATATCTCTTTTCTTTCTATTCTTTCTTTTTGAAAATCGTAACCTAATACATGTAAAATTTAAAACGAAATGCTAATTTCAGATTGATTTAAAAAATATATGTTGTTTATTCAGAAAATTTGAAACATGAAATCCTTAAAGTACATGTCTCAAAGTTCTTGAAAATATTTTTTTTAATAAGTTTTCAACACAAAATGGCGGCGATGCGAGCGAATGAAAAAAATGCCTCGTACAACTTAACGCCATTTCCGGAGATCCTGCAGCATTTAGAAGAAGAAAAATATGTAAATGAGATGTATAGTTCCTAGGTGGACCAATAAAATTTATAAAAATAAATATAATTTTTACATTAATTTTAGATTAAACAAAAAATCTATTATTTTTCAAAAAAGTCGCATTTTAAACATTAATAAACAAATTATTTCTCCGGAATTACAAAAACATGTAGGTTCAACTAGTACATAAAACTCTTTTGTAGATGTGGTATAAATTTGACCCGGGTCGATTCAATATTTTTTGAGATATTTTGTACGGAAGTTCAAAAAGTACCACTTCGAGAAAAACGCGTTTAAAGTTTGCAGTAGATAAAAACCCATTGCTTATTAGTTTTTATTATAACTTACGCGTTAGTCAGCGATTCTAGGTCCTATTTCCTTAGAATTTTAGATTTACCATAGCGCCGGAGAGAAAGTAGGCAGGGACGCGCGGCACGTGTGCTCGACTTACTGGGGAACGCCGCGCTGCCTATACTTGGCTATAACTCGAGAACTAATACGAATATCGCTTCAAAACTCTTTTTTTGGCGTATTCTTAGAGTATTTGGAACATTTTAATCTAAGAGAAAAAAATTGATTTTTTGGAGCAGTTACGTGTATTTTCCCCCTTAAGCTGAAAATTTTGCGTATGGGTGCATTTTTTGTCGAAGTAGTTCAAATTGTTTTCAGGCGTTTTTTTAATGGAAAATTACTTGTTTGCTTATTCATTTTAGAGTTGTTCTAAGATGATATACAAAATTGAAACTATCTACATCAGTGAGATGTTTTCGCCATTTTAACGGCTTTGGTTAAACCCTCTCTTGCAACTTTTAAAGTAACAATTCAAATATTTCTTCAATCACGGTTCAAAGTATCTTCAAAATCAACTCCTTTGTTACAATACTCTACTTACTTCTTAAATGCAATTTCGCTTAAAAATAGGTATCATTTTTTTATAGATATTCTGAATAAATCTGGAGATGGGAAACTGCTAATGTCTTCAATACCAAATTAGTGAGCAACGCATTCGTCAGCAACAACAACAAAATTTAATAGACCCATATGTTCTAAGAGTTCAAAATTGTTCCAGACAAAAATAGAAAGCATACTACAGAAATGTTTCGATATATGCAATGTAATTTTATTTAAATTAAAAATTTATTGTCGACATTAGTATTCAAATTGTTCAGAAAGTTCATCATATACTTTATTTCTAAAAAAATCAAACAATCCCCTGCATTCTTGATTTTTATATTCAATCGTAAATGAACTTGACTTATGATTTGCAGACTTTGAAAATTAAAATCAATGAAAAAGAAAACTCTGGGAACTTTTTAATAAGTTCGGCGGAATTTCTTGGAAACTTCACTCCGAAAAGAATTTGTGATTCTGTTTATATTTATGCAAAAAATACAATCATAAATTATTCAATTTCTTTAGGATTATCAGCCATCAAGTAAAATAAATTCTTCACTGATCACACTCTCATCATGATGGGCTCGAGAGTCTCGGTAAGGTTTTAAACATTTTATGGAACATCTACTTCTGTGAATCAACTTCCATTGGAATTTTCATAACATTTTACCCGTTCGAAAAATTCTAAAGGGCTATAATTTCTGTTAACGGTGTATTCAAGTTATAACGTCTATCGATTTTTTTCTTCAAAATGTGTGTCTCAAGATTGAAATCACAGATTTTGATTTTTGTTTAATGGGGCATAAAATTTGATTTGAAAATCTATGCTTGATTAATCCATAATAGGATGGTTGAGTTAAAAATCAATGAAAACATTTTGATTTTCTTTTAATTCTAAGATTTTGTCACAAGTATTTTTATTACTTCGGGAGCGGCCATTAATTACTCAAGATTTTTTTCGGAATTTATGGTTTACCCACATCTTAGAATTATACCAAAAGTTTAAATCTTTTTGGGGGAAATCTTAGAAATTTTGATATACCTGTATGCTATGGTTAGGTTAGGCTATGAGGGTGCATAAGCGGCTTCCGCTTCACTAAGAACGTCTATGGTCCATTGTGGCCTGTAGACTTGAAAACCGTTTGGTATATTCAATGACCCATTCTGATATCTAAAGGCAATCTAGGGCCTGGTTCATTTTACTGTTATTTAGCTCACTCAGCTCTTCGAAAAAGACTGCCCCTATGTTCTTATTCTGCCCAGCAGTAAGGGCCGGACATTTGCCCGAAAGGTGAAATACTAGCACTGTATCCTTTCCGTCGCTGCAGCTCTGTCATAGGGCTCTTGTTAGGAGCCTGATTCTCTTTGCGTGTTCACCGAAAGCCTCATGGCGCGTCAGTAAACCCGCCAGATTCGTCGTGGAAATTCTGTCCAGAGCTAACAAACCAAGACTACATTTCGAGTCGTATTTGGGCCACATAAGCTTTGGAAAATGCTATAGTATTGAAATCGATTGTTATGACATTTATTAAAAGTTGTTCACTCGAATCTGGATAAGCAGCTTTTCAGTTCCACTTATAGAGATAGGCCGCAAACAAAGGTTTGAATTTTAATGCAAAATCGTAAATAAGCATTTTTCGTATATGAAAAGTATTAATTTTTTATAATAATTGAAGAGTCAATGTGGAAGTAAGAAAATACTATAATAATTGCGAACAAAACTATTTTGTTTTTATATTTTCATCTTTAAAACAAAATTGTTTAATTAGTTCTAACTCAACGCTGGTTGAGAAGCGGGGAGGCGTTGACGTATTTTCAGATTCTGCACAGTGAAGTTGTGATAAGCAAGGCTTTGCATTTTTGTTTAAATAATATTTAATATTTATTCCTTTACGGTACCAGTCTACTTTAGGAGGCGAAAAAAGACCAATTTTCAAGAATTTTTTTCTCAGATGCTTTATTATATAACATGAATCTTTTTTATAATATTATTTCTTATTTGAAAAATACAAAAAAAAAATATTTTTTGTATTTTTATCATTTATTAGTCCTTTTTATAGAGGGCGCTGAAATTAAGCTCGGGAAAAACCGTTACTCCACGGCAGATAGATTATCTATGGATTGGTAGATCTTAAACCAAAAATTTTAACGGGACTTCAAAATGTAAGGTCTCTCACATCGTAATCCACCACCGTTTTCAAAAAAAAATCACTTTAAAAAAATGGCAAACTTGTGAAAAACATGTCGTAGTTTTTTCAATGGCAAAATTTTTTCCCCTCTTTTTGGTCATATTGTGCTGGATTACGATGTAATATACTCTAACAAACAAAACGAATCAAAGTTTTTGAAAATCGATGCAGTAGATCCGGAGATTATCTCTCTGTCGTGTAAAAAACGTTGTTTTGCAAAAAACGTGTTTAAAGATTTTGTTCCATTTTGCTGATATTTTTTGAAAAATGAAAAATTAGGTTTTCAAAAACACGCAATTAGTATATAGAAGTCTAAATAAGCACTGAGAACATGTAATAAAGCCGCATATATAATTTATTTAGGAGAAACCGGTATTTTAGAGAAGGGGAACGAAAGAGACGCTACAACACCTACAAAGAGCCGAAAACGCCACACACTCAAAGTCGCAATTTATATATGTACCTATTAAACTTTCGAATTTCAAAAAAATATTTCTGGAGGTCACTTTTGAAGTTCTAAAGAATCGAAAAATGCAAAAAAAATATCAATTTTTTGAAATTTATAAAGTGGACTTATACCTTAATAAATTCTTCACCCAAACAAAAAAATCATCGACATAATATTTGCACTTTATTGACGACATCTATGCTCATTTAGACGCCGAAAAATGACTAGATAGTAATTTTTGACTCGAGCACAGACTAGTAAGTATTACGAGAACGTAAAGATAGAAGGCAGATACCCTTCTCCTTTTTTAAAATTAACTTACTGTGTCTATGAAAACGATACAATTTGTATTAAGCAAACTTTTAGTAGGATGCTGGTATTTGTTGATGTTTTGATGCATGAAAAATAAAATAAGCATCATGAAATAAAGGAAAGAGATAAGGAATTTTTTTGTCGAGGTCACAGTATGCATGAAAGGATAACATAAAAATGTGGCACAAAAGAAGAATGGGATCTTGAAATGACAAACAATTCTGGCATACCGAGAAGCAGGAGCGACTCGGTATCTTTTGAAGATTTCCACCTCCCAACGTTGAAGAAAAAAATAGTGACAAAATAAATGGATGACCCGTTATAGTCCATGCACGGGTTCTTGTTTCGCCGCCAATTATTTCTAAAAATAATTATTCTGTAGTAGGGAGGGGTTTTAACAGGAAATTAGATTTAACTTAAAAGTACCGAAAGTGAAGTTAATCCGCTATTCCTGCAAACCCTGCAATAATTGAATTTTCCAGAGAAAAAGTAGCAATTTTTTTCGAAAGAGCAGTTTCTTGTTTCATGCCTCCACGCACAGCAGCAATTATTTTTTTCTTACTACTACTATGGCATGAAAATTCCGCGGCGGTCATGAGAAGTTATGGGGGTTCCCCACTAAAAAAATGATTATTTTGCCTATTTCAAGAGATCATATGAAACCGTAAAATTGACCTGGGAAGTGATTTCTAGGCTTGTGTGATAGTCGAAAAAATTTAAAAAACAAAAGGTTTTTTTTGTAAAAAATAAAAATAAATAAAATAAAATAAAAATTCATAACAAATTGATGAATGTCATGTCATGTCAATATAAACCGGGATAACACTTTGGAGGCATCTCCACGCCCCTCACCCACCCGCGCGGGAGGGTGAGGGGGGGCCGGGGCCATGATCTTAAACTTTACATTTAAAATTGCTAAGTTTTTCTCATTAAAATCTCTGGTATTGTTGAGACCATTTCCATGGTAAATTAATATTTCTAAAATATAGGCAAATTTTCCAAAAGTTGTCGTGATAGGAAGTCACCAAGATACCAAAAATTATTCAGTGTCCCCTTCTCCTTTAGTCACTTTAGTTCTTCGCTAGTTAACAAGAAAAGCCCAGTGGGAAAATGCACTTACCCAATCAACACTCTTTGATTTACTCCAGAAGCTCGGTGTCTTTTTCCAGTCCAGTTGCAGTTGTTTGATTCGTCTAATTCACTGCAGTCTTTGTTCAATCAATTCCTTGCCGCTTGATAACAACAAATAGCTCGAAATTATTCCACGCGCACTCGACAAGCACGGAGCAACATCCAAAACAAGAAATAATGCACCACAGTCGCGCGGTGGGACGCGCGGCTTCGACCCAATTTGACAACTAGAAGTGACACTGCACAAGACCCCGATTAGTCACACACTCCGTCCAGTGCGAACCCGCTTGCTTGCTTGCTAGCCGTCTCAAGGCAGAGATTTTCCGACTTCTGTTCGCTGCCAGAAAACCGAGTGCGGGCCAGGGCCGTGCGAAAATGGAAAAGTCACTCCAGGTGCCGCAAAACCGCGATCGCAACAAAACCCGTTCGCCGACTCTTCGGTTGGTTTCGCGCCTTGATCCCGATTGCTTGGCAAGGTGGTTCTATTCGCACGCCGGAAGTCAATTGTCAACCGCGAACAGTCAGGCACTTCCGCAAGTGGTTGGGATGCCGCCGCTCGACCGTTGTTGGTTGGGCAGCGTTCGATGGTTGCGGAACAGGACCTGTGACGCCGCGTTGTCCAAATTGAAGACAAAAACACGGTCGAATTGCCGGTGGCGAAGCGATTCCAAATTAGCACGGCTGCAACTGCTTTCCAAATTCCAACCGAGCGAGCGATCCGCTTTCGGTGTCAACAAACCGATTATTATTCACTTGTGTCAAAAATCGCAGCTGTGCAGCGACGGCCTTCTCCCTCGACGTTTCAAACTCGACTCAGCTGCGATTTTCGGACGCCGCTGACGTTTTTCGCTTTTTCGAAAAAACGTTTTTTACGTCGCGCATGCTCGCCGCTGTTTTTCTAGACGAACACGGAACGGGAGGGAGCGCCGCGTCCGCGCCACTGCTGTTTGTGTTTTGTCACTCGAGGCCTTTTTGCTGGTTTCTAGCTTTTTTGAAATCGGCTGAGCACGACAGCCAGCAGGCGCTTTTGGAATGTGGGGTCGATGGCTGTATTTTTGGCTGCGCTCCCATGCCCTGTTCGTTCCTCGCCGAAAGGACTCCGAATTTGGACACGTGGTGGCCAGCAAGTTGCTGGCGACTTTCCCAACTCCCACAAAATTTCCAAATTTTCCGCTCCCCTGCGCCTGCTTATCCATGCTTCCGTCGTTCATTCGGACCGGTTGCATCGTGCAAACAATGCCCAGCATTTTCACAGCTCAATCAGTTCAGTTTCCGCGTTTCCACGCGCCTTCCTCCGAAGCGTTGCAGCAAAAAAGCAATAAGCAAGCAACCTGTTTTTGTAGGCGATTGCACAAACACACTCACTGCAACGCTCGGTTTTTTGGTTTTCCTCACACGGGCGCGCGGCAATTGCCGGAGTTTTTCAATTTGGATTTTTGAAAATGACTATTTTTGGCTCACTCGCACTCCCATGCGCTTCGATTTCATTTTAAATTCTTCTGCAGTCTCATCCTTCTCCAGCAATAGATTATTGGTTCGCTGTCTCACTCGCGCAGCCATGTTTTGTTGGGAACTGCATTATCATACTGAATGGTGCAGATTTTCAAAAATATTTATTACTTCCTTATACAATTTATTAATAGTATTATTGCATATAACTTATTCTTCGTCCGTCAAAGTTAGAAGAATCAAAAAACAGATAAAATAATTCAACCCTAAAATGGGGAACGGACACGACACATTAACGGCGATTTTTAAGATAACCGTCTTCAAGATTCAAATGTGGACACATTTATGTTGCTGGCGCTATATGTCTATTGCATTTGCCATAAAATTGTTAGAAACATGTTTGCCATATTCTGCATGCATTCAAATGTCAAACTTTCACGCAACAAGTCCAATAAAAAACGACAAGTTGTCATCTAGTTGTCGCAGTGACAGTTCGCTGTTTTCGACATTCATTCAGCCACGGGCCAGCAAAACCATATTAATCACATTTTGAGTCCTGTATTCAGTGTTTTGAATTGATTTGCACACGTGTGCACTAGTTAAATGCGCATTCGCCACGACACTCCGATTTATTTCCTTTGCCGGCCATTTCGAACCGCACTAGAGCCTTTTGGGTGTCGCTTTGAGTCGAACCGCAAATAGCTGCTAGCTGGGCGTCACATCAATTAGTTGTCCCCAACTCAGAGTTGTTGGGCGCGCGAAGGAGCTCGGCCAGACGACGCAGATATACACGGGCATCTGAGATGGTGAAACTTTATGCGTTGTGCGTTTTCTTCAAAGGCCCGACCGAAGGCCGTCTGCTGAAGTCCGCCTACGACCTACATTCGTTCTCGTATTTCCAGCGGGGCGCTGTCCAAGAGTTCATGGGGTTAGTTCGCTCGCTTCTGTTATCGCACGTTCCAGCACGCATTATCTGACTGTTTTTGTTTCTCTTGCTGGTAATAGGTTCGCGGCAAAGACCATTGTCGAGCGGACCCAGGCGGCCAGTCGGCAATCGGTGAAACAGGATGCCTACATGTGCCATGTCTACGTGCGCGGGGACAGTCTGGGAGGCGTGCTGATCGGGGACCACGAGTACCCGCAGCGGGTAGCACACACGCTGCTGACCAAAGTGCTAGACGACTTCACGGCCAAGGTGGCCTCGGAGCTGTGGCCCAACGGCTCGGAAGCGACCATAGCATTCACGCAGCTGCCGGCGTATCTGTCGAAGTACCAAGACCCGCGCGAAGCCGACGCCCTGACCAAAATGCAGACCGACCTAGACGAGACGAAAATCATTCTCAGGAACACCATCGAAGCGGTCCTGGAGCGCGGCGAGAAACTGGACGACATGGTCATCAAATCGGAGAATCTGTCGCTGCAGAGCAAAGCGTTTTACAAGACGGCCAAAAAGACGAATTCGTGCTGTAGCTTTAGTTAGACGAATTGGTGTTGCGCTCGTGCTCCGCCTCCTGCTATCTAATCCTTCTCCGCTATTTGCTAAGGTTCTATTTAATTTGTTCTTTGTAATATATATATTCATAAATGCGACCACACATACACGATATTACGCGAAACAGACGTTGGCATAAGTTTATTAACTGAAGTAAGAACAGGAAAAAAAATAATGATGAATAATGTTAACCAAGCGCATTGTTTCCTTTGGTGTTGAAAAGTGCTCGCTGATTGCACTGGATCCGAATGGTCATGACTCATGCGTGAATATTGGCTTGGATTCTAATCGAACTTTCCGATCTGGTAATCAACGGGCGCCGAGCATAGCCAAATCAATGTTCCTTTGCCTTTGGAATTGCGGAAACTGGCAGCCTGTCCCTCGAAACGATAAATAACTTCCACGAATAGATAAATAACTACCTTCTGAGAAAATGATGTACTTGGAATACAATTGACTGTGCAAATGGTGGCGAAGCCTGTCTCTTTTCTAAAGATGTGTTCAAATCGGAACAAAAAAACGTATTTTCAGCTGCGGGTGTAAAACAGATCCTCCTTAATTAACTATTTGTGGATTGGACACCGATTTCTTGATTTCGATTTAGGATTTCACCCAAAGCATAACCCACAAAGCTGGAAACGCAACTCACAGTCATTCATAACGACCTCGCTCGTCTGCAAGTGCTAAGAGTTTGTTTTTATGAGAAAAGCTTGGAACAACAATTTCAAACTGTGCGTCAACCAAACGTCGTTGTAATATTTATAAAACGGGCCTAAATATGATTATTTGCAAACTTAATTTCTACCCTGTTATGCTTAGTATGCCGTGTTTAAGTAAATTAAATTGTAACGCTCAAATTATTGAAATGAAATTCAGCTTGTTTGGTGTTTACAACGTAGATAAGGTCTCGAGCATAATTTTAGTGTATATTTATATATTATTCATACATTGAATGTGGTTCGATCAAGCGCTTATATGGTTGATGGCACTGAATATACAATACACGTTTTAAATGTTGATAGTGTAGTATACAATGTTTTATGTAACGTTATTCTGATATTAGGTTAAATGTATACAATAAACCATTTTGAAATTGTGAAAATCGACTGATGTTAAAATTCCAATAAAACACAAAGAGTGAAGCCATCGAGAAATGCAGAATAAAGTCGGATTACTCTTAAGGAAAACTAGGAAACAGTTGCGTAGGGGCGTCAAAATTCCAACTTAAGAATTTCAAACAACAAAAATTCCGGAGCTTCGTGGAATAGTGAACTCTAGAATAGTGATTGAGCTGTCCAAATTAGCAAACAATTATGTTTCACGTTGTACCGTGGTGGCCAAATAAAACTGAACCTTAACCTTTGAATATCACCACACACCGCCTCTACATAATGAAATGGTGGTTACTTTTTTAATTGTAGTGTTATACTTAAAACGTATAAAACACATAAACAAAAAATTTATTTATTTTCAAAGTACAGTCACTTTTATGTTTTATCAGCAAAATGACCATTTTCGCAACGAAATTTGTTGAATTGAAAATTATCAACTAGTTTGGATTCGTAATAGGAAGTTTGTATGGGAAGTTATTTGTAGGTAGGTAGGAACAATATTCTTTAATTAATTACTAAAACTAATACTTTGTGTATCCTCCGCGAGTCTTGATTGCAGCTTCCGTCCTTTGAGGCATGGATTTTATCAATGTCTGACAGTATACGATGCTTATGTCGTCCTTCCAAGCGTCTTTAATGGTGTTTTTGAACTCCTTCTTGATCCTTGGTCCGCTACTTGCCACTTTTCGTTTCAGTTCGTCCCAACAGTTCTCGATTGGGTTCAAATCGGGACTGTTCCCTGGCCACTTCCCCTTTCTGCGACGAATTCTTTAACCTGTTCAAAAACAAAACAATTATTTTACGCTTTTAATTTATTTTATTTTTGTAATGAGCTGTTGTCTGTAAAAACCCACATTTACCTTACGAGCGCGATGACACGGCGCAGAATCATCTTGAAAAATCGGGTCGTAAGTGAGTGGAAAGAGCCTATCCATTGACGGGATCGAATGGTTGTCAATCACACTGATGTAACTGATCACATTCATTGATCCTTCTAATAGCACCAAATCTCCGGTGACAAAATAGGAAATGCAACCCGAAACCATGTAACTCTGAGGGAATTTGTTTCGAGCCACTACACAGTCACAGACGTACATACTGCAATCAATCAGACTAGTTTAGGTTGCATTTTGATTCGTCGGTAAAAAGTACTCTCTTCCGGTCATTTTCCGACCAAGTTTGATGAGATTTGGCGAAATTCAGCCTCGCTGTGCTCTCTTTAGCCGTTAAAGTTGGTTTTTTTCGGGGTCGCCGAACTGAAAGTCTACATAACTGTAGTTCTAACAGTTCTGTCGATAATCATTATTTCAGTCGCTTCCTGGGAGTCCATGTTGACATCTCTAGCGGTTTTACTTAAGCTTATGTTTTTAAGATGTCGATCATCTCTCGCGGTTGTCCTTTTGTTGCCAAGCCCTGTTCTTGGTTTCCGCTGGAGAGATCCTTTCGCGTTTTTTTTTCAAATTTCCAAAACGGTCGCGTGGCAACAACCAATTCTTCTAGATATAGTCCTAATGGTCAGCCCTTCGTTGCTAAACGCAACAATCAGTTTTTTTTTCACGATCCAATTGTGGTAAGCGTAACATGATATTGTTTCCTCGTCAACGGCTAAACTACAATAAACGTCTGACCGAAGACGATACCGTCACGAAGCCTGAACAAACCGAAAGATAATTAACTCTGCATGTGATTTTCCAGGTAAATTTTGGTTATACGACCCATAAAAACAGGGTTTTCTAGACAATTCGCCTGTTTTTTAGAGTGTTCAGTTTTATTTGGCCAGCACGGTATACTGAAAATAGTGAACAGCGAAAATATTCTAGGTAACATTCCAAAAAGACGTTATTTATCTAAACCACTACTTGCTACGTGTTGTGGGTTTGGTTTTAGGGCCCATCATTTGATAATTATACACTCATTAAGGAGCTGACCAGATGCATGCAATTAAAATGATGTTTTCTGTAGTATTTTTTTACCAAACAAACAGTTTTTTCAATACAATTTATTTTAATTTGCAAAATTTATTCACATTCATCGCTGGTTACTGCAAAAACTGATCAAGCCTGAAAAATGCGACCGCTGACTTCAACTGTTCAAACCATTGGGTCTATATTTCATATAAACAGTTGACCAGGTATATTGTAGACAATTCATGAGATTGATTTTAAACAGCAGGAAAGACTAACTTCCATGAAATTAAAATCTACAACGAAGAAATATGATTTTCAAACTTTTAGTTCGAGTTTAAAAAGCATAAATGATTTTTAATTGTTGCTCAGAAAATAAAAGACTCAACTCCTTTATACAATATTTCAATTTTTTATTATCAAATATATTTTTCGGATATTAGTTTTATCCTTCGTTAATCGAAATCGTGTATTAAGGAGTAGGGTCTTTTCGTTTCTTATAGAAACACGGTTTACCATAACTCGTCAAAATTTTCCCAAATAAACCGCCGAAATATGAAATAATTGTCGCTCTGCTATGAGATTTTTTTTGGTCCGTCGCAGTGACTATTGTAACTCGAATTTGGCTTATGGAAAATTACAAAAATTGAACGAATAAATTTATAAAAAAAAATTGTTTAAATTGCTCCTGTTTCAAGAGAAAGTTCGATTTTTACCCTAAAAATGACAATAATTGATGATTAAAGAATTTAATAACGTAATTTTTTTCGTTCAGTCACTAAAAAGATCTGACAAAGTAATAGTGGTCATCATTTTGAAAATTTTCTCAGTGCCCATGATAATCTTCCTGAACTTGATATGAAAAATATGTCTTTTCGATATTGAAGAGTTCTATTTCAAAATTTATACAAAACTATTCTTATTATAATCATCACAGAAAATTTTCCATTTCTATACAGCTACTCCTTCAGCCCACCGGATAAATAAGCGTGCAAAAGCAAATCGCTTTAGCGAAATCCGTTTTGTAGCTTGGCGGGCGTCGTAGAAGCGCTTCGTACGCCTCAATCGTCACGCAATAATGAATGTCCAGCAATTCTTCAACGACTTTTCGTTCGGTTGCACTCTTTTTAAAGGATCGCCTCAAATCGGCAACTGTTTCGATATAGCAAAATAAAGGTTTGAAGATCTCATCGCCTGTAATCAGACCGCAATCTACACTCCAATCGATTTTCTTCACTGCTCTGTCCAATCTCTCGTAGAACGGTTTGATGGATTCAATGTATTCCTCAATCGTTTTGCTGTAGACGAGCAAGTAAAAGTAAATGGTGCGCTTAGATGCAAAGCGGCAGATTTGAATACTTAGAATCGTGAATAATCTGCACTTGAGTGTTCATCTCGTTCATCATTTCGCATAGAACACGTTCGATTGCAAATTCTGGGTACAGGGACACGTCTGGCGCTCCTCTAAAAGATCGAATATATTTGGCTCGTTTCACGCATAATGTTTATAATGGACCATTTTTCAAATACCTATCCAGTATCCTGTACCGTTGAGCAAGTGTCCATAATTTTTTGGCATGTTTCTTCTGGCATTCAAGTTCCTTTTCCTCGAGCTTGAATAACGTTTGCAGCTCCTTGCCGATTTCGAAGAGAACTGCTTGGGCTTCTTTGATGTTTTCAGAGTCACAAATTGTAAATTTTGTTGTCATGCTACCGATTGCAATAGCAAAATTAGTTTAAGATCAAATATATAAAAGATTATTTAAAAACATAATCGTGAAATTTTGAGGTTGCAGCACACAAATCGAAATAATAGTGATTGACAGTTCGTATCACGGGCGCAAACCAGTCTGATTTTAATGGAAGGGTAGAACAGTTTCAGTCATAAAATTGGAAAGGTCGAACAGTTCAGTCCGGCTGTCACCGTTCCTGCCAAAACCATATGTCAAATGAACAATTTGTTGGACTTCTAACCTGCACAAATGAAATGAGTTGATTTCGATTTGATTCCTGGAATTTGGCTTCATTACGACAGGAGAGAACATCTTTTATAAAGGAGTTTCAAAGAAATAGGTCGACTGGATAAATATCAACTGATGTAAGTTCAAATTTCAAGCGTAATATCTCGTTTTGCTTACGGATTTTCGATAATTTCAGAGCAATCCTTCGTGCTTCTTGGCCGGATTCAATCTGAATGACTTAAAAGTTCGCATCTATCGACACCAATCTATCGCAAGGACCATAGTCCATCATATTTTGCTTAAACAAGCTATTAGGTAACTTTATCGCAATTAACAGAACATGACGTCAAAATTAATATTTGTGTTCGATAAGGATTTATTGCTACTTGTTTCTAGTATTAATCAGGATTATAAAAGACTTAATAGCATTATATAAGTTTATTGCTGCTTATATTACAGTTTCATAGTGTAAACGATTGTTGTTACTAATTTGGCGAGCAGGCAAATCGGTCGTTCTTCGACTGGTAATCCAATGGGGCAGAACATACTAAATGATATAGCGTCTCCTTGACCCTAAACCCGTGTTTGGGGACGCTGAGTGCTCCCGCTTGTTGCCATTTAAAAACATAAAATTTTACTATTGAATCATAAGATTGTATTTTGCTGGGAAGAAAAATACTTGTAATAACCAAAATCAAAACGTAGTAACAGAAGTCTTTGCATTTCTTGGACAGTAATTTCTCCAAATATGATGAACGTTTACATTGAGTGCGCCAAACACTGCCCACAACATTTCCTATGAACATTTTCTGATTTCATGTAAAATTGATTGTATTTTATATTTATTGCAGTTTATAAAACTATCCAAGTCTGTCAGATGGTAGATAAACACAATATGATAAAATACGAGAAACCCAGATGCATGGTGAAAATTTTTCGGAAGGCAATGGACATTCCTCAGACGTTGATGATTCGAATGTTGTGCTTGAGGTGCTTTTTGGTTTTCGAATCTCGATTCTAGGAACAAGGGATGATCTTACCGTCAACTATGATATTGCTCCGATTACAACAGTTTTTAAGAATCCATCCGTTCCACAATTAGTTTTTAGTATAATTCACATATCTAAATGATCGAACAATTTGTTAATTTCTAAACATAAATGTATTTGTAGTTGAACATTGCCGATTTACCTTAAACTAATTATATCCGCAATTTTTCAAAAAAACAACACGATACCGACCGGGGATTGAACACACGACCTCATGAACACGAGCTGGTGGCGCTTGCTTACTACACTGCACCGCTTCTGTCAGATGTGAAACCTTGCTAATCCATAAGAGAAGTTAAAAATTTGAGAAGCGTTTTTCTCTAAAAGGGAGGGGGGGGGGGTGTTGCGGTCTCATAATTTATGGATTGAATATCCTTGACGTCGCCTACTTACATATGTGCCAAATTTCACTCAGATCTGAGAGAACAATGCCGTGCCTTCTTCTTGTGAATGTTACATGAAGGGGGGAGAGTCTAGCAAGTTGCTATGTAACAAAATGCTCTTTTAATCATTTTATTAATAATAAAAAAATATGTTTTAAGATAAAATTATTTACATTGCCAATATTTTGTGATTAAAATATTTAAAATTGTGAGGGGAGTACTATGAATTTGTTGCTTAATAAAAAGGAAGGGGGGTCTTTGAAATTGTTACTAATTAGGGAGGAGGGAGTTGACAGTCTCTAAAAATTGCGTTATGTAATATATGGATGACCTCTTAATTCCTTCATATTCTCAAGTGAATGGAAGACATTCGGTAAGTGTTAATAGAGAAAGGCACAATTGTTGATAGTATCGCTACGATTTTATGAAATTTTACTGGAAAATGTGTAATTGAAGAGGGTTTAGTCGATCAAATGTGCCGGTCAATCAAGTTGTTCGTAAGTTTCATTGGAATTGCCCGCCAATTCAGTTAGGGATCGAAATTCCTGCACGATTTCTACCGTGGATTGCTTCTTTTTCGATCTGGGCATAAATCTCCTTTAGCCATGTTGTTCCGTGACTTCCGCCACTTGGTTTTATTTGGCTATTGCCACACAAGATTTTATTTTTATCAAAGCAGTGTTGGGATCTTCACACATTTGTACCATATTTGTGTATAAATCTTTCAAATTCTCCCTGTTGAGATTTCATTTATTATTGCTAAAATAATATTTGATGTGATTTTACTTTTCATATTATCAATCCATCATCAAGAGACTAAAAAGGTCTGAAATGCATTCAAAATATTTATTGTATAAAAGAAAATAAATCGAAAAGTAATTTTTCCTGACACTAGAAGCAACATACAAATTTAGATACAAACAAGAATTTTAATTTTGTCTTAGTTGCGAAGCTATTTAGCAAGCAGCGCCTCAATTTATGCTTCCATCAGCTCCGAAAAGAACACAATTTTTGCATGGACATCATTGAAGTCGTCGTGTTGTAACAAAAGCTCCTGATACACTTCAATTGTCACATTGTACTGAATGTTCAACATGTCCTGCATCACGTGCCGATCGATAATTCTCTTCCGGAAGTCACGTTTCAAGTCGAACAAAATATCAACATAGTTGCGAAGTGTTTTTAGGCTTTGATCGCCAGAACAATCAGCATTGTCCTGACTGTGCCAACACACTTGCTCGGCTAGGTTCCTTAGTTGGTCGCAAATCGGACGCAACAAATCTAGCGAGTCGTTGACTTTTTGGCTAACAAGAAAAGAATACTGTGCTGATAACATGCGCAATATACAATCCCGGAAGGATTAACTCACTTGGACCGACGGATGTTAATCATGTGGGAGTACATGTCGTTCTCCATTTCGAATTGCTTCAAATCGATTTCTTTTTGAGATATTACATGGCTAGTCGCTGTAGTCCTGAAATTAGGTGAGCGTAGAATTAAAAAATGGGTCGATTGCAAAGATATTACTTCTCATATTTCTGGTATCGCTCAAAAAGATCGATTAGCATTTGAGTCTCCAATTTTTGGTACGTTAGCTCCGCCTTTTCGACGTGATAGTGTGTTTTCAAGTCGTGCGCCAGATCAACTAAAATGCTTCTTACAGTTTCCTTCTTCGTTTTATCGATCACATAAGATTTTGATGGCATCATTGTGATGTTGGATTTTGAATTTTTAAATCATTAATCACTATTTATTGCTTTGAAATCGTAAAAAGAGTTATAAATTGACGTAAAAGTCTAAATCAAACTGACAATTATATAGTAGGCACAATTTCTTCATATATTATTTAAATAGGCGCAAGTATAGACAAAATATAAATTTAATAATTGAACAATAATTTCGGTATCTCAATGCATATTTTTCCATTACAGATAATATCCGGGAAAATGGTTTTCAAGTGTCAAGAGGATAGTTTTCTCAAAGAGGTACATAACTCCATTAGAAAGTGTTCAATCCACCCACCTTTTATCCTTTTTAGTACGTTGGAAAGGTCGTGTCGTGCGAGCCAGTCGAAACGTCCGATTCAAAAGAGCAAAAGGAATTCAAAGTGATTCTGCACGAAACAATCCTTTTTCCTGAAGGTGGAGGTCAGGTACTACTAAATGTCTTTAATTCGCACAAAATACAATTGAGAACATTTACCGTAATGCAAGCAGCCCTGCGACTACGGCACCCTGAATGGAAAACCCGTAAAGAATGTCGTCCGTGCTGGTGGCGACGCTGTACACTTTGTAGAATCGCCCGAACCTCTCCTGGTTGGCGAGGAAGTCAAACAAATTGTTGATTGGCCACGTCGCATGGATCACATGCAGCAACACTCTGGTCAGCATCTTATCACTGCCTTGTTTAGTCAAAAGTTGGGCTACGAAACCAAATCCTGGTGGCTAGGAATCGAAGACTCGTACATTGATCTTGACGCTAAGGATGTGACGAAAGAAAATCTTGAGTACATCGAGACACTGGCGAATGAATTGATTTTCGAAGGACGAACGGTGACTGTTGATGTAACGACTGTAGAAAAAGGATTTCAGTTTCAAGATGTCCGAGCTCGCGGTTTGCCGGCAGATCATGTTGGCCCGGTTAGGGTCGTGAGTATTGAAGGGATTGAAAGCAACATGTGCTGCGGAACGCACGTGAAAAATCTATCACAACTGCAAACGATTAAGTTGCTGCACGCGGAGAAAAGCAAGGGAAAAGTGCTGGTGCATTTCCTGGTTGGGAATCGCGTGATAAAGAAACTGGACGAGTGTTATAGCAGGGAAATGCAGATGAATAATATTTTGAGGTAAGCAGCATTGTCATCTATTTGATGGACTTATTTGTGAATTCGTTTGTGTCTGATCTACGTTTATACCAGCAAAATGATTTACCTGATTTCTACAACCTAGAATTTAAAGAGGTTTTGAAAAATCACTTCAAAATTAGAATAAACTTAATAAAAAATGCTCTGTTTCAACCATTTTCCAGAGGCGGCCCATCATCGCATATAGACCTCATCGAAAAACTACAAGCAAGTCAAAAAGCAAAACAAAAATGCTTTGTGGCACTACTGAAGGATTTCGCCACATCTGAAGCTGCAAAACTAAATGCGATTGACCCGAAACCCAAATATTTCGCCTTACATCGACGTGATGGTATCGAGCCCGATTTCATAAACACATTTTTGCGTAGCGCTCCCGAAGATATATTCTACTTTATGACCGTTGGCGATACTACAGGGAAAGGACATATGGTTTTGAAAGGTGACGAAGACACTATAAAGAAATTTAGTCCTGTTATTATTGAATTGCTCGATGGGAAGGGCAACGGCAAGGGTAAATCGTTTCAAGCGAAAGTCAATAATCTGTCGAAAATTGGTGAATGTGATAAAATGCTGAAAGATTTATTTATTTCGTAATGTGTTCGAGATTGTTTCAAAATAAAACTCATACTTTATGTGGAAAACTCATGCTTAATTCGTTGAACTTGTATGTACAGGGTGGGGCAGTCAAACCTGCATTTTTGAAAAGGGTGCGAGAGCTGTTAAAGTGGGCGGAGCGAGTGGCGTTTCCGTCTGTTAATTCAATCAAATTGTGGTTGGAAAACTTTGAAAACATTGGTGAAACGAGAAACAGAAGAGGTGCTGTAGGAAAAAGCCCTCGGAGATCGCCGCGTGGACAGAGTGCTAACACCGATTCAGGTCTTATCGCAACGTTGATGAAAGATACTTTAAGTTTGTGTTAATTTTAATAACTTTTCGGTAAGCAGCTGTAACGGACCTTCGTTTGACGTGGCCTAGTCCCAATCATTTTCAACTTTCAGGAAAATTTCTATTGGCAATGCAGGAACTCTAGTATTATCGCTACCTCAGCTTCGGCTTGGGTGTCCTCTACTTTGAATATACCTTAATTGATAAGGGCACAAACTGAATACATATTTAAATAATAATTATTTTGTTACTATCAAATGTACACTTACGATCATAAAAACCGTACCATCCAGGTTCGATAATGTACCTGATTGAGTGAATAAAGACGGATGTGATAATTTAATCTGCTTTGTGGGGGCATAAAACACAAATAAGTAAGTGAAAGAGTATTCAGTTTAGTGAAGTTGTGATAAAGAAAAAATGAAAAGTGAAATAGCCAAAAAATATAAACAGTTGTCTAGAAATGAGAAAGACTAAATGTCTTGGAAGGAAACAAAAAAAATGAAATAAAATGCAAGACAGACGGACGGACTTAATATGGTCCAACGAAAGCAAATTTAACTTGTTTTCTACAGACAATTCGCCTTACGTACAACGTTCACCAGGGGACATATTTAAGGAAGAGCACACAATTGAAACAGTGAAGTTTTCTCAAGGTAAAATGGTCGGGGGATGCTCTTCTTTCTGAACTCTAGATCCTTGACACTTAGTTGATCGAACAATAAATGCCCATACGTATGGTGAAGTGGTAAAGAAGTTGTTAGTACCATCGATTGAGGACGACCCTACGTGTACTGACGAAGTAATTTCCCAAGATGATTCTGCATATTAGTATCGTGTCAAATCGTTAAGTACAGTCTGAGGTAGGAAATGACCTGCTAAATATTTATTCCATTAACAATAAATAAAAAAAATTGATCTTTTTTAAAAAAAAACATCTTCAGGATATACTTTCTGATCTCGAGACCAGAGGGTAGACTGGAAGTCGAATTCGCCCAATTTGAATCACATCGAGTGTCTATGACGTTTGAAGGAACGGAAAGAAGCGGAATATAAAGCGGAAAGCAAAAAAAGCTGAATGTAATGCTAAATGTAATGCTGGATCTTTTGTAGAAGAATGTTATAACGAATAACATCATTGGAGAATTGGATGATTTAAAGCCTTCTACGACAAAGGGATTTATTGTGGCCAGGAAGGGAACAACGCGATACTGAAGACTACATACAATATATATTTTGTGTAGGTTATGTTGAAATAAATATATACAAAACTATCTGTAAATTACTTGTTAAATGTAATAAAAAAATAATAGCATAAAGATCTTATCTATGCCATGATTATGACCACGAATCACTCTATTTAAAAAAAAAACTGCATATTTTTCTATTGCCTTAAAGATTAATAAAAATTTAATATCGACTAAAGGGACCTAGGAATGAAAGGCCTTTATCCCGAACATTCGGGATAAAACCATCAAGACGGTCAGCACGTTTCACCTGTTGCTTTAAACCATCACTCTTCTTTCAATCATAACTACATATTTTGGGATGATTTTTTTTTTCGAAAATATTTTCTACGTTTCTTGATATATTTAATTAAGAGATAAATAGATAGAGAGAAGGATAACACTATAGAATACGTATCAATAAAATAATGACTCACGAAAGCATCGTATGCGGACTTTCTACGTCTCTTTTATGAAAGGCACCCCTGCTAGGTGGCCTAGTCGCGCATGATATGCGATCTCGCACGATTTAGACTGTGGAAAGGTTCACACTTAGCTTCATCCAATGTCTGATGAGCCATAATGGAGTTAAGTCGTCCAGGATAAATATACGGTTCTATTTCGCTATTTTCTTGCCGTACATTGGAAACTGAATAGAATAACGTCATTTTTGTTTTGGAGATGTCCTTATATCGTGATGGCTCATCATCATCAATGGCGCACCAGCCCAAATCGAGCCTTGGCCTCCCGAAGACACTGCCTCCAACTGTCTCGGTCCAGCGACCGCGTCCTCCAATTAGCGAATCCCAGCAAGGATTCGCTGTCGTTGTCAACTGCATCCTCCCATCGTTTGCGTGGTTTTCCTAGTGGGCGGCTTCCTGTTGCTCGGCCTTTCATGGAACGTTTGGGAATTCGCCCGTCATCCATACGCTCCACATGGCCAGCCCACTGAAGTCGTAGCAGTTTCGTCAGAATCGATACCGGTGGCTCGTCATAAAGAGCGTACAACTCATGGTTGTACCGGATTCGCCAGTCCGGTCCGTCCTTCACGGGCCCCAGAATACGTCTCAAAATGCGGCGTTCGAAGACGTCAATCCTTTTTTCTGAGGCTTGAGTCAAAGTCCATGTTTCACATCCGTAAATCAATACAGGACGGATGATCGTTTTATAGACGCGCAGCTTATTTTTTCGGTGCACTTTGTTACTTTTAATCACCGAGAGGACTGAAAAATATATTTTATTGGCTAGACCAATTCGCCGTTCAATTTCGTCCTTTTCATTCCCGTCTTTGGCGAGGTTGACACCAAGATAAATAAAAGAGTTAACGCTTTCCACACTGTAGTTAGTTATCGTCATGTTTTGTCTATTTGGCGTCTTTTTCCTTGACTGGGTCATATATTTGGTCTTGCTCACATTGACCCTTAGGCCGACTTGCCTAGCCGCTGACTCCAGCTCAGTAAACGCTTCTTTGGCACGAGATAGAGATCGGGCCATGATGTTGATGTCATCGGCGTACGCTACTATTTGAGTAGACTTAAAGAGTAGCGTTCCCGCATTGTCTACTTTAATCTTCCTGATGACATACTCTAGGGCCAAATTGAAGAGTATGGGGGCGAGGCCATCACCCTGTTTAAGACCTGAGCTGGTGTCGAAGCTTTGAGTCAGATCGCCTTGACATCTGACTTTAGATCGTGTGTCGGTCATCGTTAGTCTGGTCATTCGTATAAGTTTGATAGGTATCCCAAAATCAAGCATTATTTTATATAGTATATTTCGATCTATACTATCGTATGCTTGTTGGAAGTCTACGAAGACCTGGTGCACGTCAATATTGTATTCCCAGCACTTTTCCAGCACCTGTTTTACTGAGAATAGTTGATCTATCGTCGACATACCGGATCTGAAACCGCCTTGGTATTCGCCAATTATTGTGGAGGTGTACTGTGTCAATCTTTTATTAATAATTTTGGTCAGGATCTTGTAGGACGTACACAGCAGTGAAATGCCTCTGTAGTTGTCACATCTAAGCTTATCTCCTTTCTTATGTATGGGACATATGATGGCCGTCCGCCAATCATCAGGTAATTTTTCATCGACCCATACCTTGGAGATGATCTGGTGGAGGCGGTGCGTTAGTATTGGTCCACCTTTTTGAAGGAGATCTGCTGGTAAATTGTCGATTCCGGGTGCTTTATTTGGTTTTTGCTGTTGTATGGCTGCTTGCACCTCTTCAATAGATGGTATTGACGAAGATGGACTGCATAGGTCAGCATCTTCAGGAATCGTTATTGGCAGGGATTTAGTTACTGATGGTGGATTTAGTAGTTCAGAAAAATATTCAGTCCACCTGTGATTGATGTCGTCTGGGTCGCTTAAAATATTTCCCTGCTTGTCTCTACATAGGCTTGATTGCGGCTTGTAGCCTTGTCTAAGTCGCTTCAATGCTGCATAGGCGTCCCGTGTGTCGTTTCTGCACATATCGTCATTGATCTTTTGGATAGTCTGGTTGTTATAGGTTCTACGCTTGCGTCTGACTATTTTTTTAGCTAACCGTCTTAGCTCGTCATATTTTTGCTTCTTGGCTCTTGTCGGTCTTTCAATGTATTGTAAATAGGCTTCTTTTTTACTTTCGAGAGCATCTTCACATTCTTTGTCGAACCAATCGTTTCTTTTCGACGTCGTTTGTCTTCCTACGGTTTCTTCCGCTATTGATGTTACGCCTTCTTTAAGCTGCGACCACATTTGTTCAAGCGATGTGTCCGTACCTGCCGGCGGTGTATTGACAAGGTAATTTGTCAGTTTCTCTTGATAATTTGCTGCTACTGTTTCGTTTTTCAGACACTCCACCTTGAACTTAGGAGTCCTGCTCTTTTTCTTGGTGGTGCATCTTGTTATGCGGCAGCGATATTTTGCCTTGACGAGATAGTGGTCTGAGCCGCAGTTAGCACCACGGTATGATCTAACGTCAAGCACACTTGTAGCAGCTCTTTTTTCGATGACGAAGTGATCGATCTGGTTGAAGGTTCGTCCATCGGGTGACATCCAAGTTTGTTTGTGGATGTCGCGGTGTTGAAAGTAGGTAGAGCTTATCACCATGTTTTTGCTGGTCGCAAAATCAACTAGTCGCTGACCATTGTTGTTGGTACTTTCATGGAGACTATGCCCTCCCGTTGTCCCTCTGTGAGTTTCTTCTCGTCCAACTTTAGCGTTAAAGTCCCCTAGTAGGATTTTGATATCATTTGAGGGTAGTGAATCGTATGTCCTTTCTAGGATGTTGTAGAATTCGTCTTTGACGATTTCTTCTTTCTCTTCAGTTGGAGTATGACAGTTGATTAGCCATACATTAAAGAACTTCATTTTCATACGGATCGCACATAATCGTTCATTCACCGGTTTGAAGTCAGTTATGAGATGTTTAAATGAAGATGCTACAACGAAGGCGACTCCAAATTCCTTGTTTCCGGTTGGTTTGCCGCTTGTGAATATTGAATGCGATCTTAAGTCACTTATTTCATTGCCAAGCCATTTCGTTTCTTGGACCGCCAGGATGTTAATATTGTATGTCGAGGCTTCCTTGAGAAGTTCTCGCAGTGATCCTGTTGTATTGAGTGTTCGAACGTTCCAAGATCCAATAGAGTAGTCCGTTTTTCGTTGCCGTTGTCGTTGCCGTTTATCCAATCCAATCCGAGGCCGTGTTTCAGGGTTCGTAGCAATTGGGTAATGCCAGGCAGGGTTGCTAGCCCCACGCTGGTAAGCAGGAATATGGCGTCCCACACTCGCCACTACCGTCGTTAGTTGGGTATCCAGCGGGCACCACGAGGAGGTGACGGTTCGATTTTGCCCGCCTATCGTGATGGCTAGCGTGCGAATAACCTGTCAAGATGTAGAATGTATAGCCAAGCATTTTTTTTGAACTCGGCATTTTTAACTTCCCAGTTTCCAGTGAGAAGTTATTGTAATGGGGTCGATTTTCCGAATCTCAAATTTTAACATATCTTCATGTTGTAAGGTCTCTAGAAGCCAAATCCATCGATTTTAGAGAGATTTATGTGTATGTGTGTATATGCGTTCAGAATTATTTTTCGTGACGATTATCTAAAGAAAAAAATATCATATTGACTGGGACTGGTTTTATTCGACGTCTAATTACGTAACTTAAAACCGAATGAGTTTTCAGCAAAATCGGTTAAGCCATTTTTTATTGAGGATGAAAAAACTGGAAAAAAGATAAAAAAATACTTAGTTTTGAAACTGTTGAAACGCACTATTAATTCGTGCAGATTCGAAATACCTTCATAGTAATATTATTATTATTGTGTGTTTTAGCAAACTTTTGATCGAGGTTGTAAAAATTTTATTTAAAAAAATCAAGATTAATTTATATAATTCCAAACTTATATTATCAGGTTTGGGAGAATAGGAGTAGTGACGCTAATGCAGTTAATAATTGTATATTGTCATAATTAATTTAACATTGTTAATAATAATCAAATACTATTAGTTGTAATTTGATATTGTAAATATAAACTCAATTATAATTATTCAGTAACGATCAAACATTCTTAATAACGAATAATTATTATTAAAAATAATTGAAATGAAATGGTTGTGGATTCCGGGGCCGAGATGAAGGACGAAGTGAAGGACGAGGCGGAGGACGAGAAGGTGGTCGAAGATATTAAGGCTTTCGTAAAAGACGACCAGGTGGTGGAGGTGTCTTTATCTACTAAAGATTTAATGGCTAGATTAAAATAATAATAAAAATAATAAAAGTCATTATAATAATTTAGAACAATAATTATTAATAATAGTAATTGATAATAAAAACAAATTATAGCTTTTTATTCACCCCACTGTGGGCCTCAAAGGTTACACTTAGACCACTTTTCGATGATTTTGTGATTGACCTTATTCCTGTCGAACTGAGCTACCCTGCGGCCTATCGTCACCCCTCTAATCTTCGAGAGGTCGAAGGAATCCATCGGTACGTCATCTAACGTTGGTTGTCTCGTCCCTGGACTAGGCGTCCTGAAAGTCGACGAGATTCCATAAATAGAGGCTCTATTCGAGTGGATTCATAACAAACTACCTCAGAAATTTAATGAGTCAATCTTAAAGCAAGAGCTTTGCAGGACATGTACACGGAGAGCTAATTGATAAGTTCCTGGTATTAATCTGTTCAAACGCCAACTAGTAGGATTTCCCGCCATGATTCCGCACCGTATCCTGCCATTACGCACGAGTCAAACGTATCGATCGAATCGCTCCCGACACACAGGACATCCCTTCATTGAGTGTCTGGCCTGCACATGTAGTTAGTGCTCCTTGCAACACGCTTTCATTCATAGCTCGCAAAAGCGCCCTCGCTGTATCGTCCGTTTGTCGTTGCAATTAAGGACCTGTTACGTAAAGTCATTCGAGCAGGAAGACGCACTTCGGGCACTTCTTGGCTTTCGCTGCTTCCGCACCTCCGCCAGCACTAGGAGTTAGCTTTGCGCTAGAACCGCATCCTGCAAATTGGATTAGTCGTTTTAGTTATCTGCCGTTTTAATGAATCTTCTCAAGTGACGACGTCGCCAATCGATACGAGACAACAGTCAAGTGATTTCCCCCGTAATGAGTGGAAAACCAGCCCCGACGATAGTTGATGAAGTTATATAAGCGCGCCCGGGACGTGCACGAGCGCAAGGATACATTCATTCATAATTTGCTGGCTGGGACGACGTGATAAGTGATTTGAGAAGTTTCAGGCGTATGTATCTAATGTGGTGCTGTTGCAATCGATGTGTTGTGTTATTATGTTGCCCAGAGATGATTATTCGCACCCACTCCCACCGTTCATCCTTCCGCTCGTTTGTGTCAACCAACAACGAGGGAAAATGTTTGGAACGATAAAAAACTTTATTGTTTTATTTTTTATAAAGACGATGTGCTGCTATCCTTTTTGTTTGCGAGGCTGAGTGTTTTTTGTGGAATGGGTTTGAGTGCGTTCAGGACGAAGTGAAATGTATTTATTCACAGGTTTTCTAGATTATCGAAAGCCTCTTTCTCGGTTGATTTCCATTTGATGTCGATTTGCGCCCAACATTTATCGTTCGACGACAGCAATGAATTGTGGCGAGCAGAATACCAATGAACCGTTAAATTTAACTAAATTCGAGATGCAAATAGGGAAGAGGACTTGATTGGTTTTCACTTATTCGGAATCAGATGGTTGAATAGTGTGAGCTTTGAGTTGCCACCACTATGAAGGTTGTTCTCTTCAGGATGTGTCCCATTTGTCTTTCAACTCGATTCAATGTCTTCCAACCCTCCAGTGAAGGTTGAACCTAAAAATAGAATGTGCTTACATTTCAATTTGGTTCCGCACGAATGTTTTAGCTGCGAATCCAAACAGAAGCGAAAAAACACGCTCCTGTATCGATCTGTGTGCACTTGCAAAAAAATTTCATGCAAATATTCAAAGAAAATCCTTCTCGTCGTATTCGGCGCCCAGCGTGGGCCACAGTTCAACAGTTCGCAATGCAAATGTCGTGGATGTTAGCATGTGCTTGGGCAATCCTTGATTGAATTTTGATTGGAGCAGATATTATTTGTATGTTTGTTTATTTATCTTCCTCTCATCCATGTGTTTTTTTTATTTAGCATTTGTTGCATGCCCAACTACTTAGCTATAAATAAGTTTAACTTCCGAAACGTTAACTACAAAGTAATGACATGATTTTCTCTTAATGTCTTTTGCATCCGGTCTCTCTTTAGCAATAAAGCTAAATCACAAATGGCTATGAGCACTTAGCAATAATATTTTTTTAGTTTACAAAACACCAAAACTCACATTAAGTATATTTAAAAAAAAAAGAAGTAGTTGAAATCAAAACGAAATCGCACCATTCTAAATGCATCAGTTCTAACTGTTTTCATTTACGTGTACACACCATTGTTCGTTCAGCATTGCACTTTATTTATTTGATTTATTTCAATTGAATTCTAATTAATTTGATTTGTGCACATCACTACACGTTTTTTGTTGGTAATTATATCGAACGCACACATTATGGCTAACACTGCACAATTGTTACGACGCCAAAGCTCACGAGATATTCCATTACGTACGCAAAGGAGTTTGGACAATGTGGAATTGAAGGTATGTACAATTTAATTTAAAGTGGATTTAGATGATTGAAGTGGTTCCGAACAATTTGTGAATTTAATTTGGATAAAATGAACATTCACCCATTTATTCTAAATGAATTTCCATTAATATATCGATGAACTTTCGAATTCAAGTGTTGTTGCTTCGTTCAGCAGTCGCATAGGACGTGTCCTCATTTCCTTGGAATTGTGTCTATCATTGTCACTCACAGCCCGCATTGAAAATTGATTATTCATGATTCAGATATTGCGATTCTCGTTTTTCCAATTTATGCAAAAGAATATTTTCCATACAGCTAGAAAGGGAACGTGGAGCTTTTTCAGGACGATCTTTTGCTTACTAAAGTCTACCGTGCGAAATTGACCACCTGTTAGAATGAGTGTCAGGATCAGGATTTGCAATATTTGCAAATAATTTGGTAATATGCATAAATACAATCTTATTTGGGAGCATCATGCTCTAGACAATATGCTTGTGTTAAGCGTAAATAAATTTGATTTTTTTCATGAAATTTGTGAAATCATTCTTGATATGTTTAGAGTTGCTTGAATGAAGTCTGAATATCCTGAAGATACGCTCATGTATCTGAAGCATTTCTTACAGATCGACGAACATTTGATGCAATGACTACTGGCAGAATTTAAGGATATTCGTGCGTAACGCAGGAACGTTCGGACGTATTTTACTGTATTAATTAATCAATTAAAGTCCCTTTTCCAACCCCACACAACAGGAAAACGTTTCACACCAAATCAAGTAGCTAGTATTTTCCCATCGTTTGGACTATTGAAAAATTAATTAATATTAATGTCAAAATACTTTCTTAAGATAAATTTCAAGTATCTTAATCCAGAGCAATACGCTCGGATTTCACGAACAATCATTTGCCCTGTGTTCATGTTTGAATCTTTGCGAATTTACATAAAGTTTTTCAGTGTAGTTTCAAATATGATACCATTCACGATTTCGTCGAAACTGAATAGTATTCAGAGACTCCAGGTATGCCACACTGTTGTAACGATATGTCCTTGATGTTTATTCGCGAAATTCACTCAGATGGAATTTTACAGTCAAAAGAAATTGAGGGAAAAATTCACTGCACCAAACTATCCTTGTTGTGTTAACTAAGTTTTCCAAATATTTATGAAATTATGAAAAATACACAAATAACGCATAGACATTTCCGCACTCTGTATGGGCATGTGAATCCTAAATGACAATGATTCTATTCGGGAATAGAAGTTTTGTATCAATTATATCACTGGTGGACCATTACTTGTGAAATTTGAGCAAAAAATCTAAAATGTTACAATCCTACCATTTTATGATAACTCGTCAACGAGAATAAGCACTTGATTCATATAAGGCCTTATCTCTAAATGTTAAATTTATTTTAATCTTAATACTTTTTTACACCCAACACAAAATACCTTCAGCTGAAATTTTTTCTAACTTACATTTTTTGACTTAACTGTCTATCTCAAATCACAAAGCATAGACTAGAATTTTTCTCACTGCTAGAAAAACTAACCAAAAACCTTGGGAATCGGATATTATCATATTTGTCATGTATAAAATGTTTCAAAAATTCTTCTTCCGGCTGAAGTGTGAAGTGTGAAGTTTCTGTCATAGGGGATCGAACTTCAGCCTCACTTGCTTAAATTAGAAATCAAATTCTGCTTGCCTACGCATCTATGAAGGCAGTTGATAAGCGAAAGGTGAAATAACACTTAAAGTCCAGTCAAATTAATGAAGAATTGAGGCTCATAAAGCAAACTTGCTAAGCTCCAATGGAGTCACAGGGAATAAGTAGAAGGTTCGCTCCACCTTAAAAAAATATTTTTGCTAATTTCACGAAAACCGTCGATCTGAGGAAAAAAATGTTTCGGCCCTTTATTGTTGAAAATTAAATTTCCATTCCTTTTTGTCCCACATTTTTCCTTGAAAATTTACAGTTACAGGGACTTCGTTATCTTCAATTAGTTTTTTCGTTATACATCAAAAATTAAAGCTTTTACGGAATGAATCTTGAATCATAGTAATGGAATGTTAACTTATTTATTAAACACTTTAGGTGTTTTATTGTGGGATAGATAAGTTACGATTTGAAGCTTGCCCAATGTTGACAATTCCGGCAAACCTCATCAAAACTTTATGGTCTGCATATTTTGATTAACTATTTCTTTATTTAAAAAGTCTGAATATTCTGCTCTGGTCCTAACGTGGTGTTAATCAGGAAACCTTAAACTCAAACCTTATAAAGCTATTAAAGTCTGGACTTGACTTATTTCCGAGAAGGAATGCCTTAGTAATGCTGGATCAAAATCAAATATATGCTTTGGTTCTTGCTTGGGCCAGTTTTAGACAGGTTTCCTTCATTTTGCCCTACATCTCCATTTTTTGCTGATTGCATCACCCGGATCTATCAGTCTGCACTCCAGTCGAACATTATTCTGTGGTACCTCTGGCTTCTTTGGTTTCATTTAAAATGCTATTTCAAATTTGCCGCCCGGAACAGGGACCGCAACTGGCCCCATTAGATTCGAGACTGGGATTGGGTCAAGATGGATTCTAGAAAACTCCTAGAATTTCACCAGAAAGGAAATGAAAATATCTTAATTTAAGCTGTGAACAGATGCCTTCCGAAATAAGACATTTAAGGATTATGACACCAGAGTCCATAATAGTAAGCTTATGAAGGTGTAGTAGAAGGGTTTCCCGGAAACCAAAAAAGAAAAAATGTTCCAGAACTAGTAAAAAAGAGTTCAGTAACGCCAGCCTGAAATGGTGCATTGAGCCACAATTTTCGTGACTAACTTAGCTAGGAACCTATCAGAGCACTGGATCAAAGAAATGTTCACCAATGTTGAAGATCTTTTTTTGTCTGTTTTATTCTTTATTTTGAAAAGCAGCCTTAAAAGCAGAACCGCATAATATTAGGTTTAAGCTATGAAAGACGGAAACTTGCGCATGTCAGTGATAGAGGAAGAAGCCGCTCACAAATGGGATCAGTCTAATTTTAACATGAATAGAAAATCTGTTGTTAGAATGCTGGAAAACCCTTTTCAACCAAAGTGCACAGAGCTCAAGATTTTAGACACAGAAAATATCATAAAGAAAGATTTACTCATGATTCTCGATTTCAAATGACCCTTTAAAAAAGAATCATTGATTCAAATTGATGTAAATTTAAAGGCTACTTCTAAAACAACAACAACAATAGTTCGCTGTCATGCCATTTTAGAAGAAGTTTTTAGGCTCAGGTATTTACTCAATTTAAGGTACCCTTAAAAGAACATCTTTGTAAGGAGTACTCTTGCAGAGCCATTACGAGCTCTAATTTCTTTAGAATGAAGTAAACACGTACCTGTTTTCCGGGATCCTACAGAAGTTGATGAGAGAGAGGTCAAACAGTTTCCCTTTATTATCCAAAATGTGATTGTTTGCATGATTTGCTACTTCGGATATGTTTGATTGATTGCTTGGGACAATGAAAATGCAGTTCTCCTTAAAATGACTCTCTAACATAAAAGCCTTTTTACATTTTGGTTTTTATTTTTTGAAATCTCTCAAAACTGCTTTCACCTATATTTCACAAACAAGGAGCTACGAGGACGATTAGTACGTGCCGAAAATGGAAGCAGCGGACCACCGATGTACGGTGCCACCAATCAGGCTTTCATCCCGGACAACTCACCGGATTCGGGGAAGGTTCCGAGTGTTGAGCCTGCAAAACATGTCCATATCATCGAATCGGAAATTGTGGAGGACAAGCCCGAGAACGAACGCGAAAGTTGGGATAGCAAGCTGACGTTCTTGCTAGCGACAATAGGGTGAGTAACATCCGAAGAATAGGACGAGGACGGGCACTCGAGTTTTTAGTTTGATTTTCCATTCAGATATGCCGTAGGATTAGGTAACGTGTGGCGATTTCCGTATCTGGCGCAGAAGAATGGCGGCGGTGCGTTTTTGGTTCCGTATTTTGTGATGCTGTTCATACAAGGCATTCCGATATTTTATTTAGAGCTAGCGATAGGGCAACGATTACGAAAAGGTGCTATAGGCGTTTGGAGTCAGGTATGACGTATTTGGCGGGAACAGGAGCAAGAGCTGCTGTTTACAATCGCTTTCGTTCTTTTCAGATCTCACCTTTTTTGGGTGGAATAGGCATATCGTCGGCTGTTGTGAGTTATATCGTGGCGCTTTACTACAACACGATAATAGCCTGGTGTTTAATATACTTTCTGCATAGTTTCGAATCACCTCTGCCGTGGGCCGAGTGTCCTACGAGGCTGTATAAGAATTTCACATATGACCTAGAGCCGGAGTGTGTGGTGAGTATGATGTGCAATGTGTGAACCTTCACAGTACGGTCGTTAATGAACCGTTGCAGGCTTCCTCGCCGACGCAATACTATTGGTATCGTTCGACCCTAATGTCCTCGTCAAGTGTTAACGAACCAGAGCAATTCAATTACTACATGGCCTTAGCGTTGATGGTGTCCTGGTTTCTAGTCTACATCTGCATGGTGCAAGGCATAACCTCATCAGGAAAAATAGTTTACGTTACAGCCATCTTTCCTTACGTAGTGTTGATTATCTTCTTCCTGCGCGGGATCACTTTGAAGGGTAAGCAAAGACGAATCAGCTACTTAAGCTAGTTTTCTTAATTCGTTTATCATGAAGGCGCATCCGATGGAGTCCTGCACTTATTCACTCCCCGCTGGGAAACCCTGCTGGAGCCGGTGGTGTGGTTGGAAGCAGGCACCCAAATATTCTTCTCGCTCGGCTTGGCGTTCGGCGGACTGATTGCGTTCAGGTACTAATTGAGAAGGAAGTCGTGGCTCCTGGCTGCAGTCTGGGGCATTAACTTATTAAGCTCATCCTTCATTCCAGCTCGTACAACCCGGCCAACAACAACTGCTACCGGGATGCCATCCTTGTGTCGCTCACCAACTGCGGAACGTCCATGTTCGCGGGGGTTGTGGTGTTCTCGGTGATTGGCTTCAAGGCTCACTCCACGTTCGACCGTTGTGTGGAGCATCGCAACGAACTGCTGTCAATTAATAGAACCGAAGGACTCCCGGAGTGTGACCTGCAGAAGGAACTCGCGAACGTAAGTGATAACATGAGGACGTTTTCGAAAACTAACAAATTTTTTCAGAGTGCATCTGGCACCGGTTTAGCCTTCATCATTTTCACGGAAGCCATCAATCAGTTTCCCGGGGCGCAACTCTGGGCTGTTTTGTTCTTCCTGATGCTGTTCACACTAGGCATCGACTCGCAGTTCGGAACGCTGGAAGGAGTCGCCACTTCTCTTGTCGATATGAAACTGTTTCCGAACTTGCCGAAGGAATATATCATCGGGGTGAGTGTTGGTAGTGTGAAAAAAATAATCGGGGCTTGATTTTACTGTCCTTCGTTTAGGGGCTGTGCTTTTCGTGCTGCTTCCTATCGATGGTGTTTGCCAATGGTGCCGGCAGCTACATATTCCAGCTGATGGACAGTTTTGCCGGGAACTTCCCGTTGCTGATTATTGCCTTGTTTGAGTGCTTGTCTATTAGTTATATCTACGGTGTGAGGAGGTAAGCATATCCAGCAAACTGCGAGAATAATGTTTGGAAAGGCTAGTAGTCGAGTCCAGACGATTGTTCTATCAGTAACTAGCTACCTAAGTCACGATTAAGCATCTTTCATGTAGGTTCGCCGATGATATAGAACTTATGACTGGATCGCGTCCCTCCTTGTATTGGATGTTTTGCTGGAAGTACCTATCGCCTATTGCCATGATCACAATCCTTTTGGCGTCTGTATTTGAGTTGGCCACGAACGGGAGCAACTATCCTGCGTGGAATGCGGTGACCGGCATGACGGACAAGATGGAATGGCCACATTGGTGCATAGTAGCTGCAGGCTGCCTTATTTTGGTCTCCATTGTATGGATACCATTGGTTGCACTTTGCAGGTAAGTTTCCGTTTAGATTTGCCCACAAATGAATCTCGTTTGCTGCACCCAGGCTGATGGGCGTTACGATTGTCGAGGAAACGGATCCCGCCTGGTTCCCAACTGCCGAACTGCGCGAAGTGCATGGCATCGTCCCACACGAGCCCACCAATATCGAAAGATCCTTGTTCTGCTTCAACTCGGACGGTACGGAGGGAATGTGCTGTCCTACCTACGGCGTGCCGGAAGTATCTTTAGAGGAGGAGGACTAAAGAACGTATGGACCGATGTGTGCCGGGAGATGTTGAGTGAATTGCAATAAAACTAAGTTAAGTGAGAATCAAATCTAATTGTAAATACACGATAGGGACAATTAGGTATGTAAGTGCTGCCGGTCATGCCACCGATATCAAAATCAAACCAAAATGGCGATACACTTGTTAGATTATTGTCGATTAAGCGTAACAGTAATTTATTCCTCTTGCCGAAGGGATGCACCGTTACTTGCTAGAAAGTATTGGCTTGATTTCTCCAAGGTGCATATATGAATCTTGTAAATACATCCATTGTTTCATTTGTTGCGATCCTACACGGATTAGCTTTAGTTTAGCTGGTGTTTCCGTTGGCCAATAAAAAAACTACTGTTAACATATGAATATTTAGATATATTGATCGCCTTTCAAAACCTTTCTGGATTTGAATCAATCATTGAACATTCAAAGCTGCCAATTATCAGCATCATCCTCTAAATCGACATCCCTTCGGCGTCAACAAAGACAATACAATGATAGTAAGCGTTTCTTTCGCATTGAATTCGAAACAACTTATACAAAATAACTTATATACATTGAAAAGAAAATTATATATATACATATGTATGAAGAAAAAGACTTTTAACTGGGCAGAGTATTCATATTGTAGAACTTATTAGCTATACACATAAACTATACCACGATATATATATACATACGAAAGATTTCATTGTTAAACTCTTGATGTTGTTCAAAATATGAAAAGAAGAAGAAGAAAAATACGAAATATTTTATCGTTTAGCAAAAAGTTCAATAGCTTATTTACAGCAGCAAATAAAAATAAAATTAGCACATTTTTGATGATAAAAATCCTAGTCAATGTAATGTACACTTTAAAAATTAATGCGAAAACAAAATTAAAGCAGAAAGAGTAAGACACATATCCTTTTAGGTCATATCTTTTTTTTAGTTTGTAGTTTGTAGATTTTTGATTTGCTGTTGAAATATTGAATGCTATATCTTTAGAGTCTATTTAAGAAGACTATCTTATGCCGATACTATTAAGATATGAAAGTGGATGAGTGATTGTAAAGAAAAGTTACTAGAAACACGACCCATCTATTTTAGAAGTAAGATATTCCGGTTTCTATGCATCTATGATAATAATCTGTGTTATAATTGAGTGGAGATTTGGTTGGAAGTACGATGACTTGTTTTGAATTCAGAATATTACATTTTAACAAGGTAACAAGATTTAAGCATTCTAGGAAAAATATATTTGAGGCCAATTACACAGTCAAAATAAGTCGTTCTTCTAGTAAAGTTAGTCTATTTACAGGTTTTGGATATTCTGCGGGAAAACGACCCTGTTGAGGTTTTTTTCAGTTTTGTGGAATTATCTTTTTAGTCTTTCAAAATAGCGGCAAAATTTTGTTTATTAATGTCGTATTAAACGCAATTTGCGGCGATGTATTCAGGAAGTCATCCCGCTAATAAGGGATAAGTCAAATTCAAGCCAGTCCAGTGATACTCATCAATACAATTCCATTTCCATATCAATACGATAAGATCGCAAGACTAGGTATAAAGCTGTTCGAAACCACCCTCTTGCAAGGCCAGAAGCAAGGGTGTGCTCTTCGAAATCTTCAGTAGAAACACTAAAATCGTTGAAAGTTCAGTGGGTTTAGTTAAATATTGCTCGATTTACCTTCTTTAATTTGGATGCTCCCCAAATGATCCAACATTTGGGCGGCTTTTGAGTCCATGAAGGCTCCTATTAAGTTCGCCAACCTTGATTGTTTGAATCCATGAAGGCTACTCTTAAGTTCACCAATCGTGCTTGTTTGAGTCCATGAAGGTTCTTCTTAAGTTCACCAACCTTGCTTGCTTGAGTCCATGAAGGCTCCTCTTAAGCTAGCCAGCCTTGCTGGTTCCGACTATATATGCTTATGGGTGTTTCATAAAGCTTCAAGCTATCGTTAAAAATATATGTTGATCCATTAAACTGTATCATGTTCATCTTCTTGTTTGCTGCAATGATAAAAATTAAACAATTCCCATTTTTGCCATTGGTTTCGCTGTAGTAAACACCGTGACTATATCCTTTAACAACGCGGGTCGCTCGTTTATTACCGATCCTGCTATCAGGATGTTTCTTTAATTGGAAGACCCATCGGAATCCCCCTGCACCAGGTGAAAGATTCGTCAAAATCCAGGTTTATTTTCTTTTAATAAAGTAATTTCAAGATCTATGGCTGCTGAGAGATCTTTGAAAACATTTTATCATCGATCTAGTTGATCAGACGTGATCTGAAGTCTTACAAGAAAATTCTTGCTGAGAAAAAAAAATGATTTCAGACTTGTTGTTGATCACAGTATCTGTTTCTAGCAGCGTCCTAGCAAAAAGTGATCCCCAATATCAAAGTTACTCTCATTTCTTGTATCTTTCACAGGCCAAACTTGTAAAGAAATGAATAAAGTAAATTCAGGCGATATTTTGAGCGAATTTAGAAGATATAACCTCAAAAATTAAACTTCAGCCTTATACAGTCTGTTACATCAGAGCGTGGTCACTGTTAAATTATAACAATAGATTTTTTAAAAATTCGCACATTTATTGTTTAATTGGTCGTCAATACTCAATGCAAATATCTTAGTAGCAAGTCCAATCCTCCTCCAGCATCAATTATGGCCTGACACCGTCGAGGCATGCTTTCCAAGAGGTTTTCGGCATATTCTCTTGGAAAAGACCTTCAAATTTTCTGAATTTGTCGAGAAATTTGATCTAAATTATATGGCTTGCGTTTGCGAAGTTACATTTTTATTAGAGCTCACACATTTTCTATTGGGTTTACATCCGGTGACTGAGATGGCCAATCTAAAGTGATAACCCCATTTTGCCCTTTCCACTCGCTACATGCTCGACTCCGATGTCGTTGTCCTCTTGAAGGATCGAACTCTCATTTTTTCTGATGAACCATTACTTGGCAGATGGTAACGAAGCCTTTTGATAGATTTTGTTCATTTTTCGGCATTCAAATTGTCTGTAAATAAGAACAAAGTTCCGAAACCCTTTTTTGAGAAGCACCCGCAAACATGAACCTTGACGGGGTGTTTAACAGTCCGTTGGAGCATTCTACTAGTGGCGGCTGTCCAGGCGAAATGCCCAAAAGGAAGATTCATCAGAAAAGATCACGTTGCTCCAATCGCGGTCCAAGTTTTCCTTCGTCCATGCCACACGTTTTTCAACGTGTTTTTCATTTAACATTGGCTTTTCCAAAGTACTCCGATATTTTACTTTATTTGCGAACAAGTGCCTACGAATCGTTCCGTATGATATGTCGACAACTTTTGCTTTCAATTTTACAGCACCTTCACGAGAAGTCAAAGTTGGATCCTTCGAAAATACTGTGAGAATTTTTTTTTCATCTTCTTTTGTCACTTTACTTGCACTCCCGCGATTAGAAAAATCATCGGCATTACCGACCTTTTTATAGCGATTCACTCACTTGCTTACGAACTGCTTCGACTCCCCCATGTATTTTGCAGCAGCTGATTGTGTTAATTTGGGTCCTTTTTCATGCGAACATAAAAAATGCCTCGAAGCGCGAGACGTAAGCAGCATTCATTTTGAAAAACCATTGGAAAAACGACTGAATTCGACTGACAGCTGATTCTTTCCATAAAGCATGGAGGAATGAGGTGCTTTCTATGTCATAGAAAAAGAAATAGATCGCTACAAATTTTTTTTACATGAAACAGTGACCACGTTCTGTGCGTCAATAAATAATGAAAGCTATTTCTAATTTCTGAATATAAGATAAGGTGCCATCCATATATTACGTAATGCAATTTTTAGAGACTTATCATCCCCCTTTCCCATGAGACATTTAGTGACATTTTCTTTCCTCTTTATTGGGTAACAAATTCATGTTACCCCCCTCAGACTTTTAAATAATACAAATACTGTTATCCAAAAACACATTTTTTTATTTTCCATTTATTATTAAAAAAATAAAATAATATGAAGAATAAATAACTTCCAACTTATTTTAATTAATTTTAAATTTTGTTACATAACAATTTGGTGGACCCCCCTCCCACCATGTAACATGTTTAAATACCACCCCCCCCCCCCGCTCTTTAATGTTACGTAATCTATGGATGGTCTCTAAGTAAAAAATACCATTTTCTTTTTCTTTAAGTCTTTATTTACCGTAATTAATTTCTTTACAAGTTCTTCATCGTCACGCAACCAAACATCCACTTCAACGCGTTAATTTGTTACAATCGATCTATACATTTCACACTTAGTCGACCATTTCAATATTTCTGTTCCTTCTCGACTAGTTCCATTCTACATGTAATCGTAGTTAGAATAAATTGTAAAAAAAAACAACAGCAGCAACTACCAACTAAAATGCCATTTAAAAAAAACCAATAAGTTCAATGACAATAAAGATACTAGTTATTTCCCATGATTCGAATGGGCAAAGTAGAAGCCAAAAAAAAATGTTGAAACTTAGGATACAAGTCAATGTGTGCGCGCGAAAAAAAAATATTTATTAATTTTCATCATTGTTTCAAGCCATACGTAATTTGTGAAGATAATTTCCAAGAAGGGAAGAATAAATCTATAATGTTATACACATTTCAAATAAAAACAGATGAAAAAAAATTTATTAACAGAGAAACTTGTTCAAAGAAATATGGTGTTGAATATACATACATATGTATGTACATTGTAGGTATCTAAAAGGTAAGAGCATTGAAGAAAAACGAGTCAAAATAATCGAGAGGCAACCGCAGAAACAATAACAAATATTTGTACATTTCATTCATACATTAATGACTGTATCAACGGGTCGGGGCAACCAATCACACATGGTAAACCACCACCGTGTGTCTACTGTTCATGTTCAAGTGCGAGTACAACAAATCAAAGGTTTAATAAATTGTGTAAAAAAACAAACCGGGAGAACCTATGGACAATAAAAACAACAGCATCAACAACTACCACACGATCGTAACAGTATAACAATAAAAGAACACTTTATTTCTTAGACTTGTGTCAATGGTTGTTGCTGGTGCTACCATCATCATCTTTGACCGTCGTCGCTGCTACCACCATCAACTATCGTCATCACCAACTCCGCCGCCGCTGCTACCACGAGCTTCTTCCTCTTTCAGCCGCTTGAAACGTTTGTTTCGCCCGTGTTTCGCGCGTTTGTGTTTGTTCGATGCTAAGTGCAAATTCCATTGAAATTCGCCAACGAAATGTCTGTTGCATATCTCGCAGAAGTTGAGAACCTGCAGACGAGCCAATGAAAAGAACAGGACCTGTTACCTGGTAATGCCGGCGAATGTGTGAACAATGTGATTATTAATTGGTTGACGATCACTGCATCCATCCACCAAGATTGGTGTCGTGTAAAAATGAAAGTTAGAATTGGGTTCTGCATCAATTTTGCGCAGAAGATCCATAGAAGCATCTGAAATCTATGCGAGAACAATGCATATGAATCACCACCCCATTTTTACACGCCACCAATATCTTTTGGACCAGATTGGTCTACGTCACCGGAATGCACACTAACCTCTTCATTGAGACCTGAACCCGGATGCGGGAGCTGCCCCATCGGTTGGCGTTTCGCCGATATTCCACCAATGTACGATTCTATTATGTCGACGGCCGGCCTGCAGACGTTCGATTGCCATTGACCAACATCTGAAGTGTCCAAGGAGTAGAGTGGCGGCACTTGTCGATCGTTGCTTCCAAGGAATCGATTCTTTATCCATTTGATCTGCTTCTTTGAATAGCGTCTCGTTACAAGTTTCAATTCATCCAAACAGTTTCGCAGAAGGTCTAGACCCTGGGGCTCGGCTGGAGCAGGCTCTTCTGTAAAGTACAGCAAAGCAAATGTTGGTTAGCGTTAGCGTTAGCGACGAACACCAAATTTCCATGCATGCGAACAATAGGTGTTTTCATAAGAAAAAGAAATCGGGCATTGATTGGTATGGACACTGTCTGAGCGTCGGCTAGTGAACCTTGCTCTCCTTGCGACGCCAATATTCAATTGCATTCTGTGAACCAATTAGGATGACTTTCGGCTTTGGGGCGATGGCTCCGATCCAATGGTGAGAACTAAAGTTTGCCCAGAAGAATCTGTACAGTATCGATATAGGATACCTAAATTAACTAAGCAGGAATAGTTACTCATTCTAGCAAAAATGATATCACTGTCTTTCATGCATTTAATGACGGGTACTTTTTTTTTGTTTTACCAGAAAAATATGAAATAATTGGACTTTCAATTATGTTCACGCAATTCCCTTGGTTGACAAAAAAGTTGGATGCAATAAGGCTACCTTTGGTTCTACGTTCAAAGTGGATGAGAATTCCCGGATAACATTGAAATTTAAAAAAATTGAATAAGGAAGGATAAATGAGATCCTGGGGGGATAGACCAACGCCAGGAAGAGTAGACCTCGCTTCTCCAACTCCCTGCTTTCGCTATGGTTTCAAGTCCCTGCTCGGGATGACTGGTCCATAGATAGAGGAGAAATACAGGAATCGGTGGACATCTACACTGATGGATTGAAAAGTTGCCTGTGGCCTTTTCTCAGAACAGCTAGGCGTGAAACTATCCCTCCGGCTACCAGACCACTGCAGTGTTTTTCAGGCAGAGGTTATTGCGATATACAAGGCAGTAGACTGGTTGAGAAACCAGAAACCGTCCATAACAAATCTGAACATTTTCTCTGACATTCAAGCCGCTATCTAATCATTATCCAACGTGTATACCTCATCCAAAATTGTAATGGAATGTCGCACACTACTGAACGTGATGTCGCTTCACTGTGAAGTGATGCTACGCTGGGTACCGGGGCATAGTGATATACCGGGAAATTGCGATGCAGATGCCCTAGCGAGAGCTGGAACTTAGCTCCAGGATTATACACTAACACCCCAAGCCATCAGCCATCCACTAGCCTCCATTAAGCTAGGATTTAAACCGCATTACACGTATGCTGCAAACAGGGCCTAGCTTCAGGACGAAATCTTTAAAACAACTAGGCAAACTTGGCACGTATTGCGCTCAAAACGCAATAAGCAGCTTCTCAACACGAGCCGTGAAACATTAAGTTTCATCATATCCATACTGACGGGCCATTGTCTGATTGGCAGACACGCAGAAAAATTGAGTTACAGTATGTGTAAGACACAGTATGCAATCGGGCATATAAAAGCACACTATCAAGTGAGGCCCGCGGTTCTACGGTACAAAATCATATGGTTTCCTTCATTTATCGTATGTTTGCTGTCATTTATGACAAAATGGAGATATTTACTGGTCGGGGCACTGACAGACCTCGTATATGTACTTTTCATATTACGCATTAAAAAAATCCTTAGAAACTTCGGTTAACTAAATTACATTGATGGAACGTCTTTGTTGATACAAAGATCATTCGCTTTTGACAAATCGATTTAGAAAAAAGCCATAATAACTGAAAAAGTGCTTTAATCTCTGCAAATCTGGTAGTGCTTGAGAATCGTCAATTTTTCCAAGCACCATTTCTTGGAAGAAAATTTGATGTTTAAAGGCCTCGATTGCATACTTGGCCTGCTTACATATACTGTGGATTGGGTGTTCCTTACAACGATTTCTGTCGAAGCTGCAGATCAGAAGAAGAAGTGTATTGCACACGAATGGTGCAAGCAAAGAGTGATGGAGAGAGAGGCTTGGAGGAGGCGAAGGTGGTTTAAGTCGGTAAAAGCCCGACATTCCGAGAAGCAGGAGCGGATCGATATCGTTTGAAAATTTCCACCTCCCAATGTTTTTTTATACCAAAAAGAAAACCAGTATAAATCGTTAGGCGAATAGAAACGCGCTATTTAGGAAGTTTGGTAACAATTCGTGCAAGCAACGATCGAAAATTTAATTTGAATTATTGAAAACAGGCTAACAGAAGTCATTAAGTAAGAAGGATGTCATATAACTATCAAATTTGTAATTGTGACATTTTTTTCATAATAAAAAATATTCGCTTCCAGCGGTTCTGAATTGAAACTGAATCGAATTTAAAACCCTTTATTTGATTTTTTTCCTAATAAAATCAAAAATTCAATTGCCTGCTATTATTTTTATTATTATTATGCATGCAAGTATTAATTTCAAGCCCATGGCCTGCCCAGGAGGAATGAATTGGTGAGATCAACTCAGGTTACAGGATTCTTTTAAACAAAGTAACATCATGGGTTCTAAGTAATTGAATTTTGCTCATTTTACGTCCTGAACGTTTGCAACAACTAGTTCAAAGGAAATCTCCCGGTGAAATTTAATTTAATTACTAATTTGAACAGACCTCCCCGTTTACAGATTTATGATATAATTATAATATGTACTTAACACTGAACGTTTTCTACTTACTTGGCAACGTAAAATTGATATTCCGGAGATAATTTTCGATAATATCGTCTTGATCAGTTCCAAATTTTTCTAAATACGGAACGAATTCTTTGAAACCGATACTTTGTAGAATTCCTTTTGTATATTGATTAGAACTATATTAAAAATCAATTTAAATGACGGAACAGTTTTTCAAAAAAGTTGATCTATACCTTTTCATTTTTACGTATGTTTCATAGAAATGTCGAACTTCAGGTAGAAGACCACTCTCCAACATTGAATCCACTCTTTTGTCCAAGCGTTCGTTTAATATGTCCTGAAAAAAGGAAGGGTGTATTTAATGCAGTCTACAAAAATTGTACAAAATTATATTGATGACGCTATAATTTGGGTACACGGGTTATGTCCTTAAAATGAAATGTATTCTTCTTAATGATATAAGTGTTTCAAATTACAAAAAAAAATATAATGCAAATCTTCGATTTTTGACAAAATTTTCGTTATTTTCGGATATTAACCGTTAAAGTCTAATCATATTGGATGAAATAGCGAAAACTCGTTGGTTTGTACGTCAAATCAACGTAGATTGAACATTAAGGGTTAGGAAATATAAGTACAGAAACTAGGTTAGGAAATATAAGTACAGAAACTATATAATGTTTTAGCGTTTTTCTTCTAATTTTCGGTATTTTTGTGTCTTACAAAAATCTAACAGCAGTCAGCTAACATATTTTGATTCCAGTTTCTTCGAAAATAATGCTGAAAATTATTTAAGTTCTGCCGTAAACGCTTGTATTGTTACTACTACTCACTAATGTTTCGACGGTTTTCAGGGAAGAAGTCGAGATGCGAACGGAACTAAATTTAATGTCAAACATTTGATCGTTCTTAAAAATAGTTGAAAGTCGTAAAAAATTCTCATATTTCTTTTTCAGTATTCAAAAAACTAATTTTGCAATCCGACAAAAACATATGCTTTAAGGGGATTATAGGCTTTATACGCCCAATAGGTTCAATTAATACATTGTCAAAGCGTACTTGAAAATTTATTTTATTGAATTATTATTATTATTTTACACAAAATGGCGGCATACTCCTAGCCATATAAAAAATGCATATTAAACGGTGACAATGATTCTGACGCGAAAAATGGTCGGAACCAAAAAAAATTCAAAAAAGGTTTTATTTTGTAAGCCAGTGGCTATCGTATGAATCAAAATTTTTACACTTATGTACAATTAAACAAAAGTGTGGCCAGTTAAAAATAACTTTTCAAAATTCGAGTTTTTTTTGTGATTTTTGGGTTTAAAAAAACAGATAACAACAATATTTTCAAACGCCCGTCCATTCACACGATAACTTTACATGTGTTCAATAAATGGTAATTTTTTTAAAATGATCGCTTTTGTAGTTTCGGAAAAAGTCATTGTCACGGCATGAAAAAAGTAGTTCGTTAAGGTTTGCCACTGAACCGAATTTTAGATGAAATGACGATAAAATACATTTTTTTGCGGTTTCATTGGGTGGCATTCATATTTTTTTGTAAAAATTTTTAAACAAATAGTAAACTTTGTTCTTTTATTTATTTTGAAAGTTGATAAACATGATTTCATTAACGGAATAATATTTACTAATCTTTAAAATAAATAAAAGAAATTTAGGATACAAATTATTTTTCTTAGGAACATTATTCCAAGTTTATTGTCATCTCTCGAAGATTTCTTCAAGTATTTTCCGTTTTTTTTTTCAGAAAAAATTATTGAAACACCCACATTTCTCAAAATTCAGAATTTAGTTTCAAAAAAATAATAGCCTATATTATTTACAACTTTGTTAACGAAATTTATTCTACCAATTCGGACAGTTTCCAACTGTTTTACGCTATTACCACACCTTGATCCCATAAATATCTCCAATCAAAACATCAATTTGATCCAAGAACATAAAAAAACACCAAGATTATACAACTTCATCATTAACCTGTCTTATCATATTACTATAGATGCCAGTTAACATGCTTCAAAGAAGGATCCCCGATGAAGATCACATTCAAATTGGAATTGGCCTTTTACAGATCACACACCGTTGTAGAACTAAATTAAAAAAAAAACACCCAAAAAACAATTAAAGAACAAGAGATTGAAGAATAAAAAAACAACCTTTGGTTAAGTAAAATGTTTGATATGTTGCTTGGAGGCATTCTTTCGACAAAAGCGCCGTTTCGTCTTAAGATCGCTCACGCGTTCACATCTTCCTGTCACACCTCATATATGTACATATGATGGAACGTACACGTTAATTCGTATGGGAATCGACGCTGGAGAGGTCTGTAACCTGTTTGTTTGAGGGTGTGTTTATATGAAGCAGGTCAAAAGTTATGTATATCATATATATTTAAATATATAATTTTATTAAACAAATTTGAGAGGATTGTAATTTTTTTCCAGATGTAGAACCGAACTATACATAATTTCGGCGAAGAACTTTTCATCATAAGATCCAATTTAATTTACATAAGAGAATGCGTTGTTCAAGCATTTTAAACATTCTCATACTAAAGTCTTTTAGAAATGCTAAAGCATTAGCGCTAATCCAATCTCATCAATCACTCAAAAAATGATGGTATAAATTCAGAAGCGAAACTGGAGATTCGCCGGCAAAAATATTTTACCCGTTTTCAGAACGCTACAAAGTGACCTTTTAGTTGAAGAGCATTAACACCCTGAAATCAATTTAAGCAGATTCTAAGCAAGAAGAAGAATCATGGAAACAAATACAGCGACCCCGATTTCATCCCTGAAATGTATTTCATAATACATCCTTAAATATTTTCTGGCAAATAATTGGAAAATTGCGAATTTTTTTTAGAGCTTTCCACATCATGTTCTTGTGCTTCAGTCAGTATCAAATTCAGTTTAAGCATCAAATCAAGTATTCAATTCAGGTCAAGCTGTTTTGGGCTTATGGTCTTTATCCAATATCCAAAATATTGTTTTTCTCTCTCGAACGCTTCTATTCCTGAACAGATCTTCAAACGACTATTCAATTTTTTTTTACAGCCTATTCTTCCTTCACAGCTCAAAATACTCCTCATATGCCTTTTCACTTTCTATCAACCGCAGAATTTATTTCCACTAACTTCACTGAAATTCAACTTAAAATCCCACAAATTCTTTCTAGATTCTGACTTCACCATCTTCAATTACAATTCAATCTTCTTAGCTGTTTGGAATATCGTATTTCTTGACGATCTATTAGAAAAGGCGAGACGCTAGCATAGCATTCCTAAAATTCAAATTTTCGATAGGAAGTTGGTGGTAAATATTAAAATTTCTCTCCGTGCTCGGAACACATGCCTGATTTTTGAGTATTTTGCAAAATAGAGTCTAAAAAATCTTTGGTAAAGGTTAAGTTTATGGCCCTCACTCCCGAAGGGGGCGGGAGTAGAAGGGGTTGAAAGAGGGGGGCTCCCCTACTATTATGGCATAAAAAGTTCGCGGCGGTCACGACCCCATGAGAATTTATGGAGGTTCTTCCACTAGAAAAATGGTTATTTCGCCTATTCCGAGAGATCACATGAAACCGTTAAAATGATCTGAAGAGTGATTTTTAGACTTGTTTTAAGTGAAAAAAATTAAACAAAAAGATTTTTTGTAAAAAAATTAAAAAATAAAAAAAATACAAAAAAAATCATATAATCCCACCCGCGGGGGAGGGTGAGGGGGTCTTTGCCGAGTTGGAGGTAGTGCAAAACGTGTCTCCAAAGTGTTACTCCTATTTATATTACATTTACGGTAAAACTGACATTAATAATTTTTTTTATGATTTTTGATTTTATTTTATATTTTTATTTGTTTTTTGTTTATTTTTTATTTTTTCCGAAAAAAAGTCTTTTATTTTTTAATTATTTTCCACTTCCAAACACTTCTCAGGTCAAATTTATGGTTTCATGTGATCTCTGGAAATAGGCAAAATAATAATTTTTTTTAGTAGGGAAGCCCCCATATCTTTTCATGGGGCCGTGACCACCGCGAACTTTATTTGCCATAGTAGTAGGGGAACTCCCCCTTTAGATCCACACTACTCCAACCCCCTTTGGTGGTGGTGGCCATAATCTTAACCTTTACCAAATCTTCTGAAAATTTTAAAGAATAGTTCCGCTGGCTCGCTATGGACGTACCCTCACCTTTCACCGCATTCACTATCAACGTTCGAATCGTTTCAACTTTCAACTGAAAAAACGCACTCAATTTCGAAACGCATCAAATCAACTGGCGGGACGACAAGAGCAGGCGCACTCGCCGATGCGATGTTGATGGCCAACATAGTTCCCAAATGAAAGAAACGCAATCTGATTACATCAAAATTAGCATTCCACGCGAGTTCAGGTTGTTCGGTGCAATAACACTGCTTCCCCGAAAACCGAAGACGTTCCTCCTCAGCCAGCAACAGAACCAACAGAACCGGAGGCTACACACCATTCTCCACACACATTCTACATTCTACACTCCACACACGTTACGAGTTACGACGTTACGGGAACATGTCGAGAGATCGTTGGAATGCGAAGTGAAAGGAGTTTTGTGAACCCACTTAGAACGGACTGGACTGGATGGCCAAAATCTTCGGGCAAAAGAACCACCAAAAGGCTGAGAGAATCAGAAAAAGAATGACCAATGGACCTGGGGCCCAGTCCCCGCCGAAGCGTGCAAAGCTTCTTTGGACAGGAATTCGGAAAGAGGTTCCATCGAACCTGCTTCTTCGGTCGGGTTCCACGTATTTTCGCAAAAGACCGTGGTTTGGCCGACGATTGATGCGATGATGATGGATGGGTAATTGACATTTTTTATGGTTATATACGTTAATTGAATTAATTTGAACAATTTTCGGTTGAGCGCAACCGGAATTTCCAATTTCGCATAATCCAGACTGAGTAAGGAATACTTGCATAGTATCTTCGGTTTGCACTACAAAGTGGCTTCATTTCGAATCAGGAGCAAAAGAGTGGAAACAGCTATGAATTGCAACCATTATTGTTCTTTAAAATATTTCTTAACGACCTTCACGTTTCTTGAGCTTGTTACCCTCTATATATGATTTCTTAAGGGATGGTGAATTACTTTCGCTCAAATCAAAATTACAAGTACATTTTTTCCAACTATTATTTCAAATTTTTTTGACATAACGAATTATTCTTGCTATATAAAAAAACAGGACAGATCTGCGATGAATAAGCAACAAGGAAAGGTCCAAGTTTAGTACGCTTAGGGAACTCTGAAATTCAAGATGCCAACTATAATTTTAGTTTTCAGTGTTAATTTCGTAACAGTTTAAAAAGTATTACTATAAATAGTGGATTTCTGACATGGTCTAATTAGGAACGTTTCAGCGGCAGGAAGAACGATATTTTATCCGTTTCCAGTGAAATAAAATGTCAATAATTGACCTCAGCATTGAAATAGCTTGAATTTGTTCTTGGGGTAGGCCTCAGAGGGGTCAGTCTACCAGCCCGACCAAAACAATAACAGATAATTGTTTTGATCACAATGAATTTGTCGAATCATAAAAGTCAACGATCACTTTACACACAAAATATATAAAACTTTTATTGGAATTTATGAAATTATTACATGATAAGCAATTATTTTTTTACAAATTCAAGCCAGTTTCAAACTTTACATCATGTTGGTGAGTATAACATTTCCCAAATGAATTAAACTCGATACTATATGAAAAACTCTTCTCTCTTTTTACGAAATGAAAAAAAACACTTTTTTTGGAATCATTTAAACTAACCTCCGACCGAGTTAAATATGTTACTGTGGGAAGGTGAGTCTTAAGCCTTAATGGAAGTGAAAAACATAGAAGGTGTAGTCCTCTTCATGGTGGGATAAATTAAAATAACTGGACGACCTCATGCTATTAAAATAGATACATTGTAAAAATCAGGAAGATTAGAGGAAGAAAGGAAGGTACTATTTTTATGTCACAATTACTATTATGCAATTTGTTAATGCTAACACCCGTAGGTGGTCAAAGACTTATGACCCAATTTATAATGTACAATGCTACAAAAATGCTTTCCTCAACAAAAAAATCATGCACTGAACGATGCAATAACTAATCACTACTCGTAAATTTCCCAAATGACTCAAGCAAAAAAAGGGCAACATCTATATCAACGCTAACAGTGCAACGATCGATGCAACGTGTGATGTTGCTGAAGTGCTTAACGCGAACCGTGGTCAGATAAGAGCGTTTCAATTACAAACGTTATGTAATCACTAGGTTACGATGTCGCGAGGAAAATTTACGAGGTGGTAAGCAATATTTGTTCATTCATGAAGCGATGTATTTATTTAGTAATAAATACATCACTTTGATGTTTCAAAGACGGGTTTTTCGATGAATTGTTAGCAATTTATTTATTTTTTATTTATATTTTATTTAATATTCAAAGGATAAGTTGCTGGTTACATGTTTGAACGCATAACACTTCTTGGTAGATGTAACTTGGATACCTTGCAGATTATGGGTATGAGTAAGATATACCTTAATATACAGGATGATTCTAGCAATGTCAGCTAACGGAAAATGTGTCATAGCTGAATTCATTCTGGGTTAAAAAATTGTTATACGTAAAACTCACTTCTACTTTGTTATAACGTTACCAGGATTTTGAAGACGAAGATATTTTCGCCTGCTTTCCATCACATTTGGGTATAAAAAATCAAAGCATCCTCTGTTCTTAAAGTTCTTGTAACTCTTTAACGAAGTTGATGCGATTTTAAGGGGGACGCAATTTCGCTCGCAGATTGAATCGAGCTATTACATTTATTAAATATAAATTCCAGTTTTCTCTTCTATTCAGTCCACTGACTCCATCATTTTTTTCGGCTGAAATTTTATTTTTAAAAACGTTCTGATTGTGCGGCAGGAACGTGTACATTATGCATTATTTTTACTGACCTCGTCGTGAAAAAATTCGCTCACAACTATTGGGCGTATTAAAATTTTTAGTAAAAATTTACATAAGCTGTGGCTGCCTAAATTTCCTTCATTTGTTGTACTTAATAATTTTTTGAAACATTTTTTCGATAGCCATTCAGCATCTAAAACTAAAGTATCAATTTTTAAGATGTTTTCATAATATTTGCGTTTTCTATATTTAATTTTCAAGATGTGTTAACTGCATTTGCTAGAAGCGTGTTTCGAAATCGACGTCTTTGGTTAGCAATGATACTACATATATATCTTCTACTAAATGTACATCTTCTAGTATTCTGTTGGTCGTGTGTTGATGGAAAAATCTAATATACCTATTACTTTTGCGCGCAAGGGACATAAAAGTCTATTCGATGGCGTGTCCTCTATGAGATTACAGAGATTACAGGTGTCTTCTGTCTGATGCCTTCTAGCGATATGCTTGAAGTTTTTTTTTTAATTTTAAACTGATTTCTGTATAAATGATCACAAAACAGACTAAGTATTGCTTTTTCGGTCTGAAAAAATTCTCAGCATTTCACTGCAGCAAGAGCTGAGTGGAATCATATCATTCCATATGGCATTGAAGCCACTTCCCATTTAATTTATGCCGAGGGACTTTTCACAGAAAATAAAGTAATATGGCAAAAACAGATTGAGTTCAAAGTGTTTCAGATTGATGAAAACCAAACGAATTTTCAAGATTAAAAAATACAGAATAGACCAAATCGAGATTTGACCGACCTGTTGCAGACATTGCCGCCAGCTATCTCGATTCAACGCCTGCATCCTCCAGTTTACGAACCTAAGAATCCTTTTGCAATTTTCTTCCAATGAGACCTCTCGGTGTTTACGTGCCAGAATCGATACCACTGGTTCGTCAAAAAATGCATACAACTCATGATTGTTTTGCCGGTCCAACCCATCAGGCAGATGTCCCTTAAAGTGTGGCACTTTTTCAGCGACTTGAATCTTGGGTCCATGCTTCATATCCCAACATTAAAACCGGATCAATAATCGTTTTGTATATTAGCATCTTTTTTTTGGTGAACTTTTTCGGATTCAATCATTCATTCGCTTTGTTGGTCACAGTAATACGCTTTTTGATTTCGTCTTCTTAATAACAGCCTTTGGTAAGGCTAACCCTATGATCACGGTATACAATTCAGTCGACATTTTCAGTTTTTTTCCGTCTGAATATTCAAGTTTTATCCAAGAAAAGCGCAGCTAATTTGGTCTAATTAGGCTGCCGCACAAATTTTGTTAGATGCGAATCGATTGGCATAAAGTTCAGTGCGAGTATTTCTTACTTAACTGATTTTTTCTATGTCAATGTTTACCAGATCCAATTGAAGTTCTTTGCTTTCAGAAATAAATCGGAAAATTTGTGGCCGAAATTTGTTTGTGATTATAATAAGGATGCCCATAACATGTTGCTTGAATCTTATACAAAAAATCAGCGGAAAAATCCGTTAAACATTCGAATATCCAAAAAAAAGCACCGGATATGCCCACAAAAATGATTTTGAATCGTAATGCGATCAGAGACATCAATGACCTGAAAACAAATGCTAAATTATGCAGCTAATGAACTGGATCCATTGTAACCTGAATGCAGCCCCAAAAATTCAAGTCGCAACAATTACTTCGGCTTCATTAGATGATTAATACGACTTCAGCCTGGTCTAATCTCTGTTTGACGGAATTACTAGTACTTGCCTCACTCTTCACCTAATTAATCCTGGATATATCGACGTGCGGTCAACGATTTCTACCGCTCATATGATCATATCATGCTTAATTAGCGTGCGTGTGGGCAAGATCGTGCCAAAATTACAATTTTCTGCTCTTGGATTTGTCTTCTGGTGAACGTTTCGTGGAATGAATTAAGACCTAGCCAGCTAGCTAGCTGACTTGAACATGACTTGGTGACGCAGATTACATTCGGAATTGTCACCTTGTCAACTGTGACGTGATATCTTTGTCGACACGGATTCGAACCTGCATCGAAAAAGGATTGACTAATTAGAAGAGTTGTCGCACGTATCCATCCGATCAAATTCCATGCGAAATTAATTCCATTCATTTTTTATGAACCATGTAAGTCTTGTCGCGCGAAATCTTCTATATGGATCTTAAATTAAAAAAAAGATTTCTAACTACTTATACGGCGATTCGATTCGCGTATATCCAAAAGCCACACCAGAATGAGGTGAACATTTCAAACAACCTTGCGCCTCGATCGAAAACTTGATTCATTTTCAAGTCGAAACCCCCAAAATTTATATGTTTCACGGTGTAAATATCAAAATGCAAAAGATCAAAGATTATAGACTTCTTGAAGAACAAACCCATTTTTTTCGCTTGAATACTAGATGATGGACGGTCAATTAATTCAGGCTCGGAAGAACTTGCGAACCATTTGAATTGGTTTTTGTGGCAACCTTGTAACGTTATATTGACCTCTGACACAGCATAGGGGTTAATACCACCATCACACTTTCAAGGCGCATCATATCAAAGACAGGTCTCGATGGTAAGCCACTTGGAAAACGACTTGACTCGAAAAAAAATCTACAAATCGATGGATTAAGATGCTGCGCTGGCGTATTAGAATAACTTGTTTTTAATTGAAAGTGCGCGTTAGATTTTATTAATTGGGTGTTACTTTTGGGTGTTTTTAAAAATTTTGATTAACGGACGATATTGTTTAAAAGCACGTTGAAATCCTGTTTGGGCGGCAAATTTTAATGTAAATGTTCCAAACAAAAGGATATCTCCAGCATTTGAAATTCATGAGTTGATTCGCGAACCAGCTTCTGGAAAGAAAAGCCAGTCTTTCATTTGATAGTCACATACATCCGCAATAGCAAATATGCAGAAAAGATGACAAAGTTCTCTACTTGTCGTGATTTTCTATTGTTTTTGTAGAACAGTTTGGTAGGATTCCATCAAAAAACGTGCCCACTTTTGCTGCTACAAATGGAATGACAACCAGACCAGCATACTTTAAAGCAAAGCAATTCGGAACTAGGGATGAAGCTCCTTTCTAAATCAATTCGGTCCACTCGGAGAACGATGCCATCAGCATCATGTCTCGACAGCAGATTTATTGACAACTATTTTGTAGGTATTTACTACATTAAAAACAAAAATTCCTGGGGACAAATTACACATGCCAACAAAAAAAATGTTTGTAAAAACTTTTTAAACCAATTCACCTAAATTTTATGTATTTTTGGGTGCTGAAACCGTATTTGATTTAATTTTTTTTATCACCCGCAATTCTTGCACAATATGACGTCAATCGCATACTTCACAATATGGAAAATTTAATACATAAAAATTAAAACATCATAGGTTTGATTATTAGGTGACATTTTTTAATGATGAAAATATTAAATAACTACAATGTGAATATTTTAGATGCTTATTTTTTTGAATTTCCTTGCCCTTTTCTCTGTAAAGTTTCGTGCATAGCTTTTCCTCCGATGTGATGCATTTGGTTGTTCTCTGTGAAGTGACCAACAGTAATCACACATCTTGTTGATATTCCACCGTCCGTGGTATCGTTTCTCCATCTCTTTTATGCCCTGATGAAACCGTTCCCCCTGCTCTTCACTAACATCACCCAAGTTTTCTGGAAAAAAGTCGAGATAGTTGTGCAAAAAGTGAACTTTACGGCTCATCAGACAACCAAGAGTTTTGAACTTTTCTATCATATTAGCTACGATAAGTTCATAGTTAAGGGGTTCCACATTGCCCAAAAACTTAGTCACAACTTCTTTAAATGGTATCCTGATGCCTCCTTTTGCTTTGCACTCATCGTTTCTTCGAAGCAGAAATCGAACATCATTTTACGAATATCAGGCCCAACGAAACCCCCTTCTTTGGGTGATAGGAAATAAATAACACAGGAATTAGGTAAAATTATTCAACAAGTTTTTTCATCGTTGGCCTGTGTTATTTATTAACAGGAGATTGTATTCGAATGAATGAATTGAATACATCTAGTACGACGCGCGGCTGACATAAGAGTGAGAGATATCCTTGTCTGTTCTGTCTCAACTTAGGTGAAAGATGGCGGGGTGCGATACCTTTACAGCGGGTACAATTTTAACGTTGAGAGACATCTTTGTTTGGCAATGAAATTCACACTAAAACATATATAAATGTGTTTTAGTGGAAAAATTTTGGAGACAAAAGATTCATCAGTTTATCAAATGGATATTGAAAAGTATCAATTAACATTAGCATCTAATAATTACATCAAAATAATATTCTGCAATGCTTTTGAATTGAAAAATCGCAGATCGCAGGTCTTACACCGAAAGAAATCAAAGCTGAGTTGGATACAGTTTATGGTGAATCTTTCCCTGTGTTTGCAACGATTTACAACTGAATAAATGAATTTAAACGTAGCCGTATATCAACAAAAGACGAATATCGTTCAGGACATCCTATAGAAGTGAGTGAAATGATCGACAAAATCCATGACATTGTGAGGAGTGATAGAAAAAAATAAATTGCGCGAAATAGTTAAGGCCACGAGAGTGTCAAAAACACCATCATTTAAATTTTACAAAAAAATTCGGCAAGATGGGTGCCGCGTTTGCTTAAAAAGGGGGAAGACGTTGAAATTGGCCGGCAAGGCTATGGTCATCGTTTTTCGGAATCCACGTGGAATTATTTTCATGGACTATTTGCAAAAAGGAAAAACAATCACCGGAGATTATTATGTGTCGTTACTGAGCCGGTTGAGTGAAAAATTAAAGGAAAAACGGCCTCATTTAAACAAAAAATGGCTATATTGAAGGACTTTCAAAATCATATATTTCTGATAGCTTACAAAAATTGGAGAGGCGCCTAGAAAAGTGTATTGATCTTGATTATATTACAAATAAAAAAAAATAACAAAAAAATGTTTTTTCAACTCTTTTTAAGGACTTATTGACCCACCCTCGTACCAAAGAACCCACGAGGTCTTGTACAGTTGGACATCTACTATTACTGCAGATGGAGTTATAATCATAGTCAACATCGGTAACATGATTAAGAAAGTTTTATTTTTTTTTACTTTTGCCACCTTTTCACTGAAAGTTGGGAAATTTCTCATAATTTATTTATTTAACGTATTGTTTATTTGCCAAGAGGTCAACAATTCTTATTTATTGTTGGAATGGTTTATAACGTCTAATTATTGCATTCTTATTTAATTGTGACTTTTTGATTTACATTTATCAAAATTTGATCAAACCTATCCTAGTTCGGAGTGCGGGCGGGTTTTTTTTAAAAAAAACAGCGACTTTTTTATACGTTTACATATTTTTGAATTATTTTCGACAACATTATCGTTTTTTGTTGATATGATATATATGTTGATATTTGGTATGTAAAAATGATAAGCTGCTAGCGTTGAAAGCGCTTTTCATTTAAGACAACTTAACATTTACTGAATTTTTCTCTGGTGGGATTGCAAACAATTTTTTTCTCCAAAGAAATTGTTGTTAATCTATCAATCAACCTCCTAACTAGAACCGCAACCCATAATAGTGGAGTGAGCATGTTTTGATCAGTTGAAATTAAAGGTTGTTTTAATAGCCTGACAAAAATTTGCAGCAGTCCTAGTGTCGTCTTAAACCTTTGTGGTATCACCAGGGGTGTATCGTAGTCTAAGTGAGCCATCTTTTGGAAAAGGAGGCTGCCACTAAAACCAACCAGCCAACATTTACTGAGATCTTTGGATAGACACATCAAATGTTGCATCCTTTTGAAAATATATAATTCAAAAAACAAATTCTAAACATGCCGATTAGCAATTTTTGGATCTGACTTCGGACATCATTTCAAGTCTTTTCAGATCAATTTCACTAATGACAAAGCGATTAATTACAAGACCGCAACAGCATGCTGTTAAACAAATGAATTGAAGATACATAATTTCCAACTAGATCATAAATTTCCGAATTGTATTTCCTGTTAGAACTCCAACATCAATTTATAGCTTTTCTACACAGTATGCATAGCTAATGCCGCTTTTTGGTCGGTGAGAATCAAACTTGATAAAATTAAGTATCTAAGATACTACATCAAGGTCACTTCATTAGATACCGATTCTTTCCGAACACATGCGTGTACATAGTTGGCACATGTGCACATTCATGTGGATTAATTATGCGCCATAAAATTCTAAAGCAATTTCTTCTAGGAATGGTACGGATCGAGCGAGCGCGAATAATCGCGCTAATGAAGCACATTTACATGCGTTTCGTGATTAACAAATTGTACTCCAGCGATAATCCTGAGTTATGTCTCTGACCGCAAACGATTTTCATGATTTTTCCGGGTATTCGCGATGTACTATACACTGGCGTTCCCGATTGCGGCAAGCATTTTTCAACCTTGCGAGCCGAGCGTAATTTCTGTAGCACCGAGAGTTAATATGTGTACATCACGAAAACACTTAGTTTGCGTACTGCAGTGCTGACCAATAGAAAATTAATGGCTTCATTCCATTCGGCCATCAATCATCTCCATCGCGGCGTAGAAAAGGGCTCTGCGCAGGGAGCGCTCAGAAGACAGCCCGGTCAGAAAGGTTGGCCGGTAATACCTCAGCGATGACGGCCTCCAAGAGCCGCTGAGCTGGTAAGTTCTTTGGAGTATCGCGTTCTTCGAGGTTACCAAGGGTAACCTCAGCAGCCAGCGTTGTGGAGTGCGTTCTTGGAGATCTAATAGGCCTAATGTGATCCGCTTGGCCGGATCAGTCAGTCGGTAGCCTATTAAGTGATTACCGAATGACCGAAAGGCCAGATCATACATCAATCTTTAACTACCGCTGGATCGGGGACGGCATATTTAGAATTATCAATGGACTTAGTGTTCATTCAGGTTACTGCGTCCACCTTACATTTATAATGATCAAATATTTGAATGTGGTGTTATAACGTCTTACATCATATTTCATACCACTCGACATGGGAATCCCCGGTGAAGGTCAAGCTTGGAGTTGTGGGCCAGCGAATAGGCATGAATTTAAATGGGTTTGGGTTGGTGAAAGATAGTGTTAATATTCAGATGGGCAACAAGTTAAATGGAAGCTAAAGAAAACCATTGAAGCGTGGCTGGGTATTGTGTCGAAATTTGAAACACATTTGATTTCGCAATAAAGAACAAAACCGTAGTTTTCTACAATGTTCGTGACCAAGGATATCTACGTAAGTAAGTTTGAAATGTTGATCAGTCGTGAATTGAAATTGAATGCCTTTCGATCTTATAAAAACCTCTCAGACGTAAATTATTCAAGTGGAGAAATCGAAAGGATATTAAAATCCTCTTATATGGTCTTACTCAATATTTAACTAGGAATAGTGCTACCTCTACTGATATGATCATGAAGCTTGAAATCCACGACAAGGGAAAATAGGGATTATAATTCAGTACTAACTAAAATGTGCAGCTCATGCCATCCAAATTGTTTTAACGCTAAGAACTAGGGAAACAATATCAATAACTCCCAATCCAAGAATTTGAAACAGTTTACATGTTTGAGTATCTTTTTGTGAAAACATTTTGCCAAGCTCTCCCAGAGATAAGCGTATGTTACTAATGAGAATTAACACTGGTAGCCCTGGGTACTTATGCAGAGTGTGTAAGGAATAGATTGCTATGAAAATTTCACATAACTATTTCGTCTGCATCTGAAAAAACAAGCATACATTCCAATTTCTACTTGCCTTGAAAAGTTAAATTAAAAAGTGCACAGCGTGGAAAACTTGCCACGATTTAAGAAACACAACTTATCCATAGGTGGATGCAAGTTGAATGAGTACGAAGACCAAACCTTAACTTCCTTGCAAAAATCCCTTTTTTGCACCACTCAACTCCTTAAAAGAGGTTTCTAATTGTTTTATATTTATATATAAATCAATTGAAGTGAATCTGCCATGATGAACAAGGCACAATTTGGTCTAATATGATTTTGTTCATGATCAGGTCTTCTATTTTAATTAAAAGCGTAAAGTATATTTGTGTGTATCCACTGCTCCCTACCATAGAAAATTTTTCGACAAAGATTATCTAAGCCGATTTGCATCAGTGAATATGTAGCAACAGTCCAATAGCTAAAGGACTCCACATATATCCATTTTCTCACGCCCCGAAAGAAAATCTAAGTGTAGCCAACTGGAGAGAAGATGGCGCGATGCTTTTCACAGGCATAATGGACCCCATATATCTCAGTAATCGCGGATCCAACAAATATATTGTCTATGGAAAACTTGTACAAAATTTAATTTTTAGCAAGTTGTACATACATTTTTTCACGTGGTAGTAGCAACAACAAAATTTTAAGTCAAAAACAGCGCCAAAAGAGAGCGACCCTTTTCGAGGATCACAACTTCTTTGTTTAGACTTTAACCGTAAAGAACATTGAAATATACTGTAGAGAAAATTTGTCTCAAGTCGTTTGCAGTCTCGTTTGTTACAATCTATGCACATAAACCGTGGCTATTGCGCCCTGAAAAGGGTGAAGTCCGGTGAAACGTGCTAAATAAACGGCTTGTGGCTTAGTTAGGCTCTCTTCTTCAACAAGTGACGCTGGGAAAGTACTAGGTGTAAGTGTGATTGTGAGTGGGCGAGCAACCTCCTGAAAATGATAAGCAAAACAATTTCTGATAATTTTAATAAACAATTTCCAGAAAAACTTCAGTTGATGTGATTTTTTTCGAGAATAAGAGCTGCAGTAACAGATATTATTCACTTTAATAGCTCGATTTATTTACCACTCCTGCCGTGAAACTCGGAAATATTCGTTATTACCTACAAGCCAGCTACTCTAAACTCACTAGCATTCCCACCTTTTTCAAGTTAATCGATACATCTTACAGATGTCTGTGTTTTTTAATTAAAAATGGAAGGCTTTGCAGACAATATTTAAGTATTTAGTAAATTCATAATAGAAATTTTTAGCGCAGGAAAAATATCAGTTGTATATTAATGTTTCGCAGTTCCTAAATTAATATAAGATAAAAGATTCCTCGAGTGTAGGCAATTACTCGCTGGCTATACATGAATACCAAGAGATATTGTCTTCAGTGGATGAATAAAGAATGAAAATTCATTCACGGTTAATTCAACAATTTGTCGGTCTGTCTTCCCGCAGACAAATCGTTACTAAGTTATGCATGGTATTGAACCACCTTGACTTAAACTTTAGATCACTAAATAAAATGAATCATTATCTCTTCATTTATATGATGATTTTACAGTTAACTGAAGAATTAAAATAGCGCCCAACGTGGGCAAGCCGGGATAGCCAATTTTTAACATGACTACCTTAATTCGACTTAAATCATTTTTTTTTAATTTCATCAGGATTGAAAATGTTAATATTTTTTTAATATTTTAATAAGTTTGCCGAGGAACATTCAATCTTGATTGAAAGAAATCCAATAATCAGTTTATTTCTTACGAAACCAACGTGCATAATCTCCACAGACTTTAAATCAAAGCATTTCTGCTGATTTTATTATTATGTATTACCATTCAAATTCATCAATACCCTAGCTCCCATCCTTCAAGGTAGCTCCTCATAATTAATACCTTTGAAACTGTTGCGTGAACAAGCAAATGGCATTGCATGCGCCTAAGAATATGAGGGCGTCTTATAATTTACGGTTTCTCCATAACATGTAGATTAGCCGAGTTTACAGTCAATTTCAATTTAAAAGAATAATAGACGGTCTTGAGGTAAATCGCTTGGCTAATTAAAACGTTTAGCTGTGCAAACATGGTTTGTCCATTTAAGACAATGCACAAGGTATTGAGTTGTTCGCAACCGTGCCGTTTTAGTCTAAGGAACCAGCACCTAATAAGTCTAGCACGCAACATAGGCGCCATGCTAGTCTTGAACCCATTGCAATATGCTGGGATGTACACTAGCCAGGAGTATTGAGAGTGAATGCAAGACAATGGGAACAGATGTAGGTAATATTCAATCGTGGGAGAGGAGGTTAACAGGTCAAAAATAGAATGTGAGAAATTCATTGAGGATGTGAGTTTAGTACCACCGACTTCGGGGACAAAACGCCATCAGTTTTTTTGGGAGAAGCGTACGGAAGGCTCCTTTTTTTGACTAGAAAGTCTTACGCACGAGCATGAGAAAGTTCCAATTCTTCTCAGTATTTGGATTGGTCCAAATAGTGACGTGAAGAATTGGAACTTTCTCATGCTCGTGCGTGAAACTTTCTAGTCAAAAAATAGGGTTGTTAATGCTGTCGGAACGAACTGGTTCTTATCGTCTTTACTAGTGTGATGTCACTGCTCATACCGGATATGATAATCAATCAATAATGATGTTACAACCAATTTTTACATCATCATTGATTGATAATCATATCTGGCATGAACAGTGACAGCACACTAGTAAACTCAATAGGAACCAGTTCGTTCCGACACCAATTAACATTTACTATCACCAACGACCACCGAAATAAAAAATAATATCACAACAATTCCAATTCTACGCAAATTATTACGTTGGCCTTTCGATTCGAGTTTCTAGGTGATGTGTGTTTTTCACCTATCGTAGATACTCCAGTGTCTGAGATTTTAATAGACATGTCTGGCAAGAATTCTTTGAGTTTTTTTCCGACTACGTCCTTGCCAACCGAATGAATCTATTAGTCTACTATGAACTGCGTTTCGGAAAATGCGTCTTTAAATTATAAATAAACGTCGCATCATTTTTTATGCACCACATCAGTGATAATAATATCCCACTGATTTTCGCAAAAGCATAAACATTTGTATAAATTTGCACTAATCCAATTGCAAAGAAATTCCGTCTTTTTTATGGAAAACAAATGAAAAACGTAAAATGTCAACGCGTTGATTATGAATACGCAACTTTGGTATTTGTAGTTTTTCGTGTCATCGTCAAACCAAATTTAAATTCGATAAATTTATTGACACACTTAAAATTGATCGTAAAATAATTAAAGATTAAATGTGGCATTTCCGAGGTAATTTTATATTGCGACGCATTTGTTGATGAATGGAATGGAAAAAGTGGATTTATTGTTGACGACTTTCATGAATTTTAGATCTTATTCTTTTCCGATTCGGGGTAGGTTTGATGTTTTTTTGAAAATTTAGCAGCGATAAAGGTTTTTATCCAGAATGTCGATCACTGAAGTCGTTTTGAAGATAAGTGGTCGATCTTTTAAAAGGGTTCTATCAGTTTTCAGAGTCAATTGCTGGGACACTCTGCCGGCTTTTCAAAAATAAAACACCAACGAAATCGACTTGAAATGTTTAAAAGTGATTGTTTTGTGGAATGGATCTTTCCTTCAAATCGGTTGCATTCCATGCGAGATCCGAATTAACTAGGCTTTACTATTTTTCATTTGATTGTTGACCGCTTTTCGTTTAGGTTACCGATATATGCAAAGAATATTTGGATTGATGATGAATGAATGAATGAATGCAGAAGCGACTCGGTATTTTTTGAGGATCTCCACCTTCCAATGTCGAAAAAAAACAATCCAAAAGTTTCCGCAGTTTTTTTTTCAACGTTGGAAGGTGGTTCATTACACTAACGGACCAAAAAAAAACGATCAGCATGTCGGATTTTTACCGACTAAAACCACCTCCATCTCCTTCAAATCACTCTCCCCGTAAATTTTCATTAATTGTCCATATTTCGATTTCAGTAGGTACATAATACTCCCCAGACGCTAAAAATCGGTATAGAGGATGAGTACCTAATTTGTCGTTTTCAGGATATATATTTATAATTTTATTTCATATCGACTTCATGTTTAACTTTGATTTTTGTGTAGCTGATTGTAAATTTCTTCGAATGCTATTCCAGCACGAAACATTTTTTAAGTACTTATTGTTATAAGGGAAGAAGGGCTCGTTATGTGTTTTATTTGGTCCGTTAGTGTAATGAAAAAGCTAAGGAGTGTATCTCAACTTATTTTGAAAATCCTTTTCGGTTTTAGCAATTCTGCTTGTTTTCTTTAATGTTCTCTTCATTTCAGCCGAATATCTTCCGATTGGTTGAAGTTTTGGACAGTTGGGAGGATTAGCTGCTTTCGGTACCACGGAAATGTTGTTGTCCTCATACGACTTGATTGTTGATCGAGCATAATGTCGCTAAATCTGACCAAAATGCTGCAGATACGTTGTGTTTCTCGATAAATGGTTTTAGTCGCTTCTCTAAACACTCTTCGATGTATACTGCTGAGTTGATGGTACCCTCCGCTACAAATTCCTCTGATTTGATCCACATCGACAGATTGCCTGCCAAATCATATACCGCTTGGGAAATTTAGTGCTTTTTTGGTTTTATATTTTGGGTCACCCTTTGATCCTGCTGTATAGAAGTTCTGACCAGGCAAGCGTGCGAAATCGGTCTTCACCTATGTTTCATCGTCCAACACAACACAATCGAATTTGGTCAGGTAATCCTTGTATAGCTTTCGAGCCCGATTTTTTGCTTCTTTCTCCTTTTTCTCGGATCGATCGGGTGCTCTTTGGACTTTATATGATCTAAGATTACAATGCTTCTTAATCCTCTGAATCATTGGGTTCGATGTTTGCATTTTTTGAGCCATATCTCGAATGAATGTGTTAGGGACTCGGCAAAAATTTCTTTTTTACCTTTTCGGTTCAAATTTGTATCCAAGGACCTCTTTGATATCTGATCCAGACTTTGTAGCAACAGGCAGGCCCTTTTGTACTTTATAATCGTCCATTTCACTGTTGCAATCGACGAATTGGTCTCCTTTGTAGATACCTAGAAAATCCCTTCGATCCCATATATTTACATATTTACGAAGGGGATTTTCCAAGTATTTGCACACAATTAAACAATGCACTTTTTCTTGATTTGATGACATCTTTTCAAGAGTGATCTTACAATATGAATGGATTAGACGTTCTTTTTTGTCGCATTTTATAGCTAATTTTGCATAACTGATGGAGACTTAAACTTATCCCAAACAGGAGCTATGCAGGAAAAACTAAAGGTCAATTTTTTCCGATACAGTCCTTAACTGCATTGTTGAAGGGATTTTCTTTTAGTCGTTCAGTTATGGCAAATTCAATATCTATATTAATCATGTCCGAGACTGTAAATGGTTTTATATGTCTTTGTTACTAGTCTGGAGGTGATCATAAGGTTACCTTTTGAAGTTTGACTCCAATTGAAGATGCCCTAGGAAGTTTTGGAAAGAATTTGAATTTTATTTCTAGTCGGAAAGTAGTTGAAATGACATAGAAGACGAACGATAACAGTCAATTTTTCCCTTAGATTTTTTATGTGTGATTTCCATGTAGGTTTCTCGTCTATTATTTGTCCTAAGTACTTTATTTGTTCAACTTTCTGAAAGGTTGTTTCATAGATTTTTATGTGGTGTTGTATGTCGATCTTATTTTTTCGTTTGAAGATAATATATTTTGTTTTACCAGAGTGTATCATTAATCTGCTTTGGAGTAGCCACCACCAGTACTTGTCCAGGTCAGTCTTAGTTTTGATTGAGTATACAAGAACAGTGTCATCTGCATATATGACTTTTTTCGCAGAAAGTTCTGCATTTTTTATGGAGTTGGTATAAATCACAAATAGGTCCTAGGATCGAGCCTTGCGGAATACCAGCGCTTATTTGAGCAGCTTTTCACATCTCTAATCACTGCATTTTGAAATCTATCCAATAATGAAGTGTGTATTAATTTACTTATTTTTTTCCATAATTCCATATTCTCCAAGCATTCATTCTAATCCTGAAATCATCTAGAATACACGCCCCATGAACATCTCGATTGTATGTCGTTACCAGTGGCTCTAATGCAGCTGGGATCCTTGGCGGAGATATTGTACGAACGTAAATTTGAGGCGGAAAAATATGAAGTGATCAAGGAGATGCTAGGGTATATTAGCGAAACATTCAATACATCTCTAGTGGGATGAAAGGCAGCATCGATATGTTTTCAGGGAGGATTGTGCGACCCGGTCCTAATTATTAATTAGGTTCAAACAAAGAAGACTGCAGCTGCTCAATAATAAGGTGACCAGTACAGAAAAGACTAAGCAAACACCTATCATCCGATATCACTTCTTGACCTAAATATATCGATAGCCGGTTTCGCTGATTGGATCTAATTTTCTATATCTTATGAACTCTCATTTTGTTACTAATTACCGCAATAATGAAGATAAACCTTTCACCATGAAGTGTTGCCCACTGCCAGGCATCGAAAAAAACATAAGGAAATGATGCCAAACTTGATCAAAATGCAAATGCACGGCGCGGCGATGAAAAGAACTAATAATTGAATTTCATTAAGTGTACTTTATCGCATTTTTTGCACTACTTTGAAACGCCAACGACGACATGCTTCACTTATCTTCGATGCAATATAAGTGGCCGATTCAGATGAAATGTTGCCTGAAGAAAGTTGTAACGTTTCTTCCTTTCGCGGTTTTGGCACGAAGTGAATGCTGCCTCGATGCTGTGGTCATTTCCAGATATTTGAGATGGACAAATTTTAATCAGATTATCACATTTCGACGTGACCAAAATATGTTGGGAAAGTTTATTGAGAAACCGCAATTGAAGTGATGAAAATAGGACGAGGTTAAGAAAAATTTCCGATTGATGCACTTTGTCTTATTTTGATAATCATGCATAAGTGGTGGCCCATATATTTACGTTTTCAAAAACACCAAAGGAGGATGGCACTTGTGGGGTCATGAATTTTACTTAAATTTGCCAATTGGGTCTACTTTTTCAAAAAAATCGATTTTTTAAAAACATGATTTTTGGGTACTACGAATATATAGTATGTAGAATTAGTGTACAAAATTTTATTTTAGTCAGCAAAGCCAAGAAATATATATAAAATGCGATACAATGGAGTGTGCGCGAGCGAGCCTAGCAGGTATTTCGTGTTTTTAACGCGTTTCTCTCGAAACAACGTTTTTTGACCTGGCTGAAACGCTTTTGAAAATTTATATTACATTACCGATCGGCCTGTAATTTTTACTGAGTATTTAACACATGTATAGCTTCCACACCTACTTAATAAAGAATTTTCCATAAATTTTCTAAGTATTTTATGAATTTTGTTGCAAAACAAGGTCAACAAATTGAAAAGTCCGCCATTTTCTTTTTGTTATTCGTCGAAAATGTTTTATTCTAGTACGTGCTATAGTATCTCAATTATATATATTTCAACAGGCCATTTGGATTTTTGTTTCGGACGTTGCAGTCCAGAGATATCATGTCAGCCACTTTTTAGTGTGTCTTCGCTGTAGCGGCCCTTTTGTTAATAAAAATAAACAATAAAATTTTTTCCCTAAAATTCAATATTTATTCTTTAATGTGCAGAAGTTTTATAATATTAAAATAAATACTTATATTAAAAAAATTATTGAAATTTTATACAAAAGACCCGGACTAAAGGGGTTACATAGGTCTTGAAGGAAAAAAAAAACTTTTTGAAAAAAATTGCTTCTTAAAAACCAAAATCTATTTCATTTCAAATTCACACACCTTAACATTTTAGCGTTTCAAGAAGTTGTAAAAAAATTCAACTAAAAATATTGAAAATTGTCAATTTTCTTGCAGGTTTCCTCGTCCAACCTTTTTTTGCGGTAGGTAGAATATTTCGGTGCAGCTTCATCTCAAATCAAAAATTCAAAAAAATTCTTGTACTTTATGCCATTGGCTTGTGATTGAGCGAAGGAATTGAAAAAACATTAAATGTAAATATTAGTAAGGATTTGAACCTCCTAGTCTAGCCAACAACTTTCGCCTACTAGTGTGCTTTTTGGTTAGTAACTTACTAACACTATGCTTGCACATCGATGGAGGTTCATTTACTTCCAGATTAAAAATTGACAGTCATTATACTTCGCGGATACAAATAATTATAAAAATTAGTTGAAGTTTGATGAGCTTAATCCATCAATAAGCCTAATCGTGGTCGTGCTGTCTGGTGGCGGATGGTCAATGACAGCACCTGAAGAGGGTGCCGTTCGTCACCCCGAAACCACACTTCGCCACTTCATTAAATGTAAAGTTTTGAAATGGGTTTGAATGAATTTTCGTCTCATATTTTTTTAACATTTATCCGATTCTCATCATTTTTAAAATATTTTTTTCGTATAAAACAAGAACAAGTCGACCAAATGAAAATCCCTTCGTTAAATCATGAGACAATACTATAAAAAGGAACTATGCAAAGTTTCAGAAAAATCGGTCGATTCGTTCTCGAAAAATCGTGCCTACCGTACGGAAAAACAAAGCTTCGTAAAAAACGCGTTTAAAGTTTTTTTTACCGCGATTTAATGCGACTTAAATCGAGTCGTCGATTCCAGGTCCATACAGTCATTCGTTCGCCTCATTCGCGATATCCAAAATGATGATGTTGTGATGTTTGATGGAAAAGAAAGGAGCTGATTTTACGCGGTAGAACCGCGCCGCATACGTATAATACGCACGTACCGACCGCGCGGTATTCAAATCTCTCCGGTAATATTGCTCGAATTTACTTCAAATTTTGTGTGAATCCTTTTGAAATACTATACTTTCATATGAAATTTAAAAAAATCGATCTATTTTTTGAAAAGACAAGACATATGTAACCTCTTAACGGGGGAAATCACATAAGACGGTTAAAAAATCGACTTTTTTTATTGCGAGCATCGAAAGTTTAGCCACTCAAAAGTATGCTCAAAAAGTTTTAGACCGATATTCGAAGTCCTTATATTTTCGGGGCACGAAGCGAAGCGCGCTCGAGTATACCGCACGGCCTATTGAATGGAACGGTGGCAGAAAAGCTGGACGGAACCGCGCAGCTGTCTTTCTATGAATCTATTTTACCTTGTATGCATTGGGGCAGGTAATACAAACAATAAGATGTATTTTTCTGGTGTCCCTGAGTGTATAGGAGTAATACACACGTCACTTCAATATTCAATATTTTTGGTAAACCATTTTTCTCGAAACGCGTTTTTTCCGGCTTTTGTGCAATGTATCTCAGCGAATTTTTAACCAATCTTTAAAAAACAAAGATTTTCTGAAACTTTATTATTATTATTATTTTTATTAATTTATTATTTATCATCTATATTCTAGTTTCAGTTATACGCAAAACTGAAACTAAAATAGAAATGAAAAAATGGATGTAAAGTTTTTTATTATGACAAAAGCAGGAAAAAAACTGGAAAATTTACATTTTTTTCAAACACATCGCATATTTTCAATTTTTGAAATTTTCAGTCAAAACCTGGTTCATCAAGGAGTCATACATATAAATAATATTAAAAAGTCGCTTGGATTGCTTTCACATTAAAATTGTGGACACCAGCATGCACGGCATTGAGAGTCTCGAACGACGGACCACCATGAAGAACACCTTCTAACTTTGCGAATTTTGAGGATAACAACTTGAAAAAATTATGAGAAGTTGTTTAAAATATGAATAAAATAGCTTATTAATTTCAATTAGTTCTGACCATTTCTTCCCCTTTAAAAAATACGAAACAAGGTGTAAAAATAGGCCTCCTCATGTGATTTCTTCATTTAAGGTGGTAGTACCGGTTATGATTTTCAAAAATCAATTTTTCATTTTCCAATTTAATTATACTTTGAGAAATCATAGCTCAAAATGTAATCAAGATATTCCCAAAAATAAAGAAGTTGCGGCAGTTTGAGCGCGACGCCTTTTTCGCTTGGTAAGCGATATTTTCGGTAATCGAAAACTTTAAACGCGTTTTTCTCGACATGACGTTTTTCCAACTGCGCACACTTATTTTCCAGAATGGCCGAACCGATTTAAGTCAAATTTGGTGTGCTCCTTTATTCAAATATCTTGTGTGGTAATCTACCACAATATAGGCCAAAAATCAATCTCAAAAAACTTGGCAAGCGAAACAAAGTGACAAAAAGCGATTTTTCGAAAGAAAAAAATTTCAAACGACCACTTAAAAACAACCACAGTAAAAACAGTATAAAAGTAAGAAACATTCCTCCGTAAAATGCGGGTCGTTTTTTTTCATTTCGAATTTTTCATTTCTGAGATTATCTGCCCGCAGTGGGGCGAGACATTTTTCGAGACATCAACTTTGGCGCTCTGTATAAATTAGTAGAAAAATGAAGAAAAAAACCAAAAAATTAATTTTATGTAATCTTCAAAATGTGTGTTTTACTTATAGACCAGGGCGGATCTGTAGAAAAACAACTAAATTTGGTCGTTGAGAGGGGGCACGCTGATTTTTGCAGGAAAAGTTGGGGAATAACTTGTATAACAATAATTGATTCATGCTCCCTCTCAAAAAAGTCGGGAACATTAGAAAAAAAATCGAAATGTTTAAAAATTTGGAAAAAAACTGTGTTTTTTCTGCTTGTCTCACTCCTAACTTGTAAACGGTTCATTTTAGGTCAAAGTTGAGTGACAATAAAAGTTGCGTAATAAAATTTTCTATAAGATACGATTAGTCAAAAATCCTCAAACATTTAACCTTTGTCGCAAATTGCAATAAATATAAAAAACAGGGGGGGAAAAGCCATATTTTGTTTATTTTTTTGCCACCTAAAATGCACTTAGGACCTTTATATTTTGCTTGAAATTTTTTTACAGCACCATGAAACAGCTAACAAATTTTGATCAAAATCGATTCAGTAGATTGCCCATAATAATTGTGCAATCTAAATTTATTTGAAAAAAATCAAAAATTTTGAAAGTCTGCAAGTCAGAAACTTAAACTTACATAAGTTTGAATTTTTTTTCACATATGAAAGAGCACTTCATCTATCACATGCATTTTACAAAATTAAAATCGGATAAATATGGCGGCAGCAGCAATTTTTGCCAAACTTGGTAATAAACTCTAAAATTGTGCTGAGCGCATGCGCATTCAGTCGTAGGAGCCATGCTCCCATCAACAAAATCCGCAGCCGCCCAGCACAATTTTAGAGTTTTAGCAAAAATTGCTGAGGCCGCCATATTTATCCGATTTTAATTTTGTGAAGTGCATGTGATAGATGAAGTGCTCTTTCATATGTGAAAAAAATTTCAAACTTTTATAAGTTTATGTTTCTGACTTGCAAGCTTTCAAAATTTTTGATTTTTTTAAAATAAATTTAGATTGCACAATTATTATGGCCAATCTACTGAATCGATTTTGATGAAAATTTGTTAGCTGTTTCATGATGTTGTAAAGATTTTTCAACCAAAATATAAAGGTCCTAAATGCATTTTAGGTGGCAAAAAAAAATTAAATAAAAAAAGGGGTTTTTCCCCCTGTTTTTTTTTTATATATTGCAATTTGCGACAAGGATTAAATGTTTGAGGATTTTTGACTAATCCTATCTTATAGAAAATTTTATTACGCAACTTTTATTGTCACTCAACTTTGACCTAAAATGAACCGTTTACAAGTTAGGAGTGAGGCAAGCAGAAAAAACACGATTTTTTTTAAATTTTTAAACATTTCGATTTTTTTTCTAACGTTCCCGACTTTTTTGAGAGGGAGCATAGATCAATTATTGTTATACGAGTTATTCCCCAACTTTTCTTGCAAAAATCAGCGTGCCCCCCGCAACGTCCATCTGAAAACAGATCCGCCCTGGTCTATTATGCAAATTTTAAAATTTACATACAATAAAGGAGCTGAAAAAAATATTGAAAATTAGGCTGTTTTTTAACATTCTAACCGGTACTACCCCCTTAAGTCGTCAATATACGAATCTACAGCAACAGCACAAGGTTAATTTTACATCAGAGGCTAGTATGCGACAGGGATGCATTTACAACAGGGTTACATTTACAACAACGTTTATTCGCAAGGTTCAGTAGCTCTCCGGCTATAGTGAAAATAATGAAATGATATGTGCTACTTTTTAACTTCCCAGTATATGGGAAGTTCTTGTAATCGCCTCGAAAATCGAAATTGAAATTTTCAACATTTCTTTACGTTTTGAGGTCTATAGAGTATATTTTTAGTGTTTTTAGAAAGAAGTATGTATGTGTGTGTGTGTATGTGTGTGTGTGTGTATGGACGTACGTCCGTACGTACGTATGTGCGTTCGTGGACAGTTTTTTCTACGAGCATAACTCACGTAAACAAAGTCCTATCGACTTCGTTGAGGTGTCAATCGAAGCGCCTTTGCAATCTTAAGAGCTGATTAGTTTTTGCGACACTTCGGTCGGGGGGGTTTGCTGTTTTGCCTGTTTGAAGGTCATTTCTGTCATGCGTTATATCTCCCGAACCAAACATGCGATTTTCATCATTAAGGTGTCAATCGACGCGTTTTAACATTTATATGATTCTATCAAGTTTTTAAAAAAAATCTTCGAGATGTTTTTTAATTTATTTGAAAAAAGTGCAAAAAGTTAGGGTTTTTTTTCATAAACAGTAAATTTTTAGCCTGATTTTCGAAACACAGTAATCAATATTTATAAAATTTATATACTCCAAACATTTTTTGTGCAAAAACCAACAAAATTTTCTCTCATGATTACAAAAAAATTAAACTAAAAATCAAAAATCATTAAAAGTCATCATGATTTCAAGGTCATTTCTGCCATTCACTATATCTCACAAACCAAATATAATATTTGCATCACTTAGGTGTCAATCGACGTGTATTAACATTTTCGTAACGTTTTTATATTTAAAAAAATCGTTGGAGGCGTTTTTTAATTTAACAAAAAAAATACAAAAATTTAGGATTTTTTCATAAAAAATAAATTTGTTAACCAGATTTGCACAACACGGTAATAAATGTTGATAAAATTTATAAATCCTTATCAATTTTTGGAGACAAACCAGCAAAACGCTTTTCCATGATGTTTAAAAAAATTAAATTAAAAATAAAAAATCATTCAAAGTCACCGTGTAAAAAGTGTTCATATGAATGATTTTACCCGACTACTCTTATTCTGAAGACATTAATGTTAAGCCAATCACAGTTTATTAATATTTGCATAATTTAAGCAGATTTTTAATAGTCTTCATAGCACCGTGCTTTAATTTTTATATCAAAACTTAAATTTTGAAAATCAAAAAAAAATTAATCAAATTTGCATTTGTCGCAATGAACGCTTTGAATGGTAAAATGTTTCGTAGTCAATACATTGCTAGATCATATGCTATAAAAAAGCTTTCATCAATATGAAAATAACAAATAACGTAGAACCACCGCCCCCCCCATTGATCCGGGTGAATATTCAATCAAATCAATCTGTCCCATCGACCAAAAACCTTACGTAATCAATTGACGCTCCCGTAGATGATACGATTAATATTAAGTCATTCCAGTTACTGTTATGACAGGTACATTATTATTATTTAAAGAAGTATTATTTTCATAATTACTATTTTGTTTAGTATTTTTAATATTTATGTAAATATTACTGGGAAGTTGACCGTGCGGTCCTCAAGGGTCGCACCTCGCGGCTTGTTTCAAAAAGAATTCAAAATTGCGTTCCAATTATTTCAGTTTTTCACCTCCTACGACTTGGCACACTTGATGTATAAAAAAATTGGGCGTCATTCTTCGAGAAATCATTTGTTTTCTCAAGAAATCAGGAAGCAATTCAAGAATCATCGCATACTTACTATGCGCAAGGAAAATTTCATTTGAATTAATAAATAATTAGTTGAAAAACTACAGAGAATGGAACTCGATCCGGCAACTGTTCGAATCTGATCCGTATTTGTATGTGCAATAGTTTTCGCAATTTTTTTGGAATCTAAATTCAATTTGTCTGCGCCACATATTGTGGACGATGGATTGCTTCTAATCACATGTGGCTGATAAGAATAAAAACCAAGTTGTTGTTTTAGATTTGAAATCAATGGAGCGAGTAAAGTGTTTTGTAATTAGCGCTAAGTTCGAGTGACTAGAATTTTCCTAGTCAGACTGTCGTACCGCGCATATGGTCCATTTCCTGTATTAGCTTAATGGCCTCGAAATTCGCGCGCAATGACGAGTGAAGTTCGCAGAACTATTGAAGTGTGACAAGTTCATTGAAAGGACATTTTTTGCACCACTCTATTAAAAACTTTCTAGCAACGGTCATCATCATGACGTCATCGGCTTGATGCGGCTTTCGCCTTGTCAGCCCACTTTTTGTGGGCAGCATTGTCGTCTTACACGCACTCGCGAATATGCAGATTCGCGCGCAAGATTAATGAATTCCTCGTGGATTAATTGGGGCAGTGCCTCATAATTCATTCTAACAAATGTCCGTGTCGAATTTGGCTATTTTTTTGGTTGGTCGATTTCTTCGGCTTTTGAAAATTTCACACCGCTTCCACCTTCGGACGCAAAGATTCCTCCGACCATCCAACATACATAGCACTTGTCAGCTTTGCTCAGCCCGTCCGTGCGTCCGTCCATCCACCACCGTATCACCCGCCGCCACCCAAAAAATGAGTCGCGGGGGCATTAACCAGAGCACAAGACGTTTATCACCTCAAGTCACTTTGTAAATTATTATCGATAGAAAAAAGTAAATAGAGCCAAGAACTGGTCAAAGCATTCTTGTTCTTCCGCGCAGCACGCATTTTTTCGGTTCTTGACTTTTTCAGTTCACGTCCCGCACGAACTCCTTTGATGTGTGCTGATGGCGTGGCGGCCCAACCACGGATATGTGACGACTTTGCGTGTAAATATAATATGTACAAGTGCTACAAAAAATATGACATATGACATCTTTTTTCATGTAACACACATAACCAGATATGGCCCGGACCGGCCCGGCCCAGCCTGGATGGATGCGAGGTGGACAAAAAGGTGGAATGAACTCAATGAATTCTTGGGAAGGTGATCGTTCGATCAACGCCAGATTGTCGATAAAAACCTCTTATCTGCGTCGATTGAACCGGCAGAGGTAGCAGATACAGCAGATACAGACACTCGTACAGAATGTCGTGTTGCGTAACTTTGTAGCCCATTTTTCCGCAAGCATGCGCTCCCGATTTTTTTCGCAGGCGTCCAGGTCACTGTGATGATTACGCAACTCTTGGATTTATCGCGGGATCATTAATTAATATTGATTTGAAATCAATATGGATATCTACGGACTGATCAAAGAACTCAGATCCATTAGCAATTCATTAGTGTGCAGTTTCTTGCTAAATATTCTTCCTAAGGTCTCAGTGGCGACTGAAATACAATTTTAATTATTATTATCATTCCAATCGTGAAATCTCAGGCAAAATTGCTTAATTTTTTAAAGAGTCCACTTAATGTTTTAATCATCTAGACATCTTTTGAAAAAAAATAGCCCATCAAAAAATTTGGTAGCGTTGAGTAAATATCTCTCGAAACCATTGGTTGTGGATTAGCTATGCAGAGAAAAACATATATGTATCTAAAACGCACATACCGATTGATCATGTGCACATAACTCCGCTTTCCAACGTTGTGGTCAGGGAGGAACTGGGGGAGGCATAACCGCCCTCAAGAATGCCTGGGAAAAGTCGCATAGCCGAACTAGTACCTAGCAGAAAGAGGATCCGGGGGTGTCGACCAGCAGATGTTTAGTACTCGACCAAAGTAGCTAGGAGAACTGTCCCAAGCCAGTGCAAAGGAGGAGGGGTACTGACCGATCCTCAGAACAACATCCTTTCAACAGGATGCTGAGGCAAAGGGATGAAGACAAACAGGGTCTATCATATATATATCCTTGGTGTAGAGGATGATAACCCTAAATACGGCGATCGATCCGGAGCTTTGCGTTGGGGCTCAATCGAAGGGGTCGTACTTGCACTTCCCCGAAACCTTACCAGGGGTATACTGGTACCAGGGGTTAACCGGGGCCCCAGGGACTTGTCCCTGCCGGTTTTGGTTGAGGAGCCTGTGGAGGCTGAAACTTGGTGGCTGTGGTTAACACCCAAAGCGGGTACAGTCACTATAAATACAGTTTGAGACCGGTAGCTATTCGGCAACTCTTCTGAATTGTGGTGCATTGGCGTGCTGTTGCGCTATCAACAGGGGAGCCGCTTCCCAAAGAGTAGCAAGGATGCTGATAGGTCCGATCCTTACCAAAGATTATGACGGAGTCCATGCAAGCTCCCGCAAAGATTCTGGTATCCATACTTAGAAAAGCAGTGTTCGTAGCCCTAATGCTATGGGTTACTGACTAGTATGTTTATGGGGGCCTTCGTGCGAGCCTATCGTATCCGTAGCCTGAAAAGCTCGTGGTGTTAAGACAAATCATGTCAGGCCACCACGGTAAACAACTAGGAACGCTTTCTGATCATGTCCACATTGCAAGTAAAGGATCAGTTTCAATATTTAATTCTGATTCAGAGCAATGTGGTTTTACTGGAATTGCAAAGAAGTTTCTGGGACTACTACTACTACTACTACTCTACGGTTTTACTTCATAGTCGTGTATACATGATAGGATCAAAAAGTGGGAGTAGTAGGACTGAAACAAATTAAAGTTTTTTTATTGAACCAATCGGTACAAATTCTTAGTAGTTCTCGAAACAGCATCCTTGTGATTCGAAACAAAGCGATTCTTCCTTCTGGAACTCGCTTCCGGGATCCCTTTGGACGTCTTCTACGGAACTGTGTCGTTTTTTCTTGAGGTCCCGCTTGAACCGAGGAAAGAGTAAGAAGTCTGGCGATGCTACATCTGGACTATAGGAGGGGGTTGTGAGGCAACGTGGCAACCCTGTGCTTGGCCAGAAACTTCCTCACCAGCAGCGCGGTGTGGTACGGCGCGTTGTTGTGATGAGGCTTCCAAGAATCTTCGATGTCTGGCCAAACGCGAAGAACGCGAAATCCCTAACTCATCAACAATCCGAAGAATATTTGCGCGCCGGGCGGAGTTCAGGAGCGCCTTTACTTTAACCACATTTTCATCAATCCTTGAAGTTGACGGGCGACCGGCGCGCACTGATCGTCTTCAACGAGCTCCCGCCCCTTCCGGAACAGCTTATGCCACTCAAACACTGTTGAGCGCCTCATGGCAGCATTCCCGTAGGCATCCTTAATCATTCAGAGGGTATCCCTCACAGTTTTCCAGAGTTTAACGCATAAATTGATAGCGTAGCGCTGTTCGAGATTTTTCTCCACATTGCATAGCGACAACACGGAAATCGAGTTGGTGACTCTCCCCTTCACTGCAGGCGAATGGAAAAAATATAGCTTTCTTCGGAATGCTCCCCACTACCATACCCAAGTAGTCCGAACCCCCTCCACGGCTCGGTTCACGCGACAGAAATTCAGTCCTATTACTATTTGATCCTACCCTGTACAATATATAGAAATTTCATGGCCAGTCAACATCTTCAATAATATAATATGTCGTTCAAGGCATTCTTCAATAGTTAAATAGTTTTGCACCTATCGTTTATAAAGTTGACTTTGACTTTAGGATGTTAAGATAAATTCGCTAATTCAATTTTAGATCATTCATCTTGCATTATTTTTCGTGAAGATATGAAAGTGTTCTAAAGCTTCTCATGAAAATTTTCAAAAAATTAAGAATATAATTTGGATAATAAACGTTCTTTCAATTTTCTGTTTTGAAAGAAGAAAAGAACATTTGGTAGTTTCCGTGCTGTGTTCGATTGGTTTAGATATATCGGAATATCGACAGGTAGGCATATATCGGCGATATTTCGATGAAAAGCAAAATATTGCCTTTGATAGTGATAAGTATAATAGTATTTGATGACACAACAGCCCAAAGCCTTGGTACAATGTTAGAGTTACCTCATTTACTTGACCAGCGAAAAAATAGGAGGTGTTCTTCTATGATTGTTCCCCTGATTTAACGCAGGTACTCAATTGCTGCTGAATGAAATGATATTCCAACCCCAAATTCGCTTACCGAAAATTACTTGTCACCATGCAGCTTCGAACCTGGTACTTGGTGCATAGGTTAAAAGCACTCCAACCACTAAGCTATGATAACCATGCATATCGCTAAAGTCCATTCGATTGAAGTCGCGGTCACATATAGTTTTCAAATAATGTATCAAACCACCGTTGTAAGACATAGTATACGATTTTACGCTTGAACAACGTTGAAAAATATGAGTTGAAAAATGGCGTCAAATTTTGGCCGAAAACTCATCTTCTCGGACAATGCTCATTTTGATCTTTGAGGTTATAGCAATAATCAAAATAAATCCACATGTACCTACATACTCCTAGAAATACTAATGATAGGAAGTCAAACAAGTCAATTGACTTGTTGGATCAAACAAGTCGCTCCCAACATGGGCTGTGCGGACGACAATTTGATTGACTTGTTTGATCCTTTATTTGACGGGGAAGTTTGAACCCTTGGGAAGCTTTGAAACCTTGGGCACAATTTTTCCGACGATCGCTTCAAGGTGAGATAGGGGAAATGCACGTGTTGTTGACCAATTAGTTCATTTCTTCAATTGTGGTCAATACGAGAATTTCGCGTAGATTGTCTAGTAACAGAAGTCTTCAGTATAGTGAAAACTACGAGGAAACCGCATTGACATTGTATCATATTGTCTATTTGCTTTTTCATGTTCTAGGAAAAGTGGACGACTACTATAACTTAATTTTAAGATCAATATTTCCCTTATTTTTACGAAGCAACGCCTGGAACTGTAGTGTATTTTTCCCAACATAGTGGGAAAATTGAACGAGTAGCCGATACGGGGACATTCACAGACATGTTTTGATTGATGACTTGCCTAACCAACAAGTCAATTGACTTATTTGAGTGTGTGGCAACACTTTTAAAGAGTGACTATTTTGTGTTGGTTGTGGCATCATTGCTCCCTACTTCTTTTAAAATAAAGGTATTAGCAGTATTTGGGTGTATAAAGTGTTTTAATGATTTTCCGTTGCTGCGATTAGATGAGTTTCAGTTGAACTTTGGTGGCAACGTTTCACACCAGCCATAAAACAATCAATCTTTCATTTATTTTCACGAGCAATCATTTTATTTGTAGCTGAAATTGTCGGTGTTATACTTCTCTCCGGTCACAATGAGGACTCCCTTTTAGAGGGTGCGAACGTGGTTGCTGTGGTTTACTACCCAAATCGCGAACGGATAGAGCTCTAAAAGACGCGCCTTGAAGTCGTCATACTCCTGAGTATGGGGATTTCGTCAGCATCTTTGAGGACTCGATGTGGAGTTTCAATCCAACCCGGTACCAAGACCGAAAGATTGGCAAAACTATAGATAGGCCTCGGCTTCAGTAGCGTACGCAGGATTTTTATAAGGGGGGGTCATATTTTTGAAGTCTTGAGGAAGTACGTTTGCTTTTCTGGAATTTTACTTCGAAAACTTCCAATCAGGTGATCATATTCTAAAGTTCCTATCAACTTTTTATCTATATATAAAATTACTAGGCTTCATACAATAAGTAAAAGATAACGGCACACACGGATCCAATTTGTGCAAATTATGCCCATTTCACCCCTAGGTGAGATCTCTAAAGCACCATAGGCCGTAAATCAGGCCCAAATGGGTTTTACTGTGAAATAGATGAAAGATCTTATTGCGTAGAGATACTGAATCTCACTCAACTCCCACGTTCCAGAGTGTCTGGGCGAAAAATTGTTAAAGTAAGTGACTTGGTGATTAACGCTAGTTCAAGGCTCCTTGTCGACAAATAGTTTTCGGGAATGAGATTTGATGCCGCACTATCATTTCACTCAGCTGTGAATGAGAACCCGAATCAAATCAGGGTAATAATCACGGGTGAGCGTGTTCCTGACCACTTCAAGGAAGGGGGGTTGAACCCGTAAACCCCCCTGGGTACGCCACTGCTCGGCTTTCACCAGTAAAGTTACCGTGCCAGCATTCAATAGGCAAAAGTGTACTTTCACAATGGATGGGAGGATGTATGATTTTCACCTAATTCAAACCCGCAGCCGAAGGGACCCGTGGCTTTAAATATCCTCGATAGGACTAAACACTTACGACATTCGTGAAAATAAATGTTCTTTAGCATTTTAGCGAGTACCTATATGATGTGCCTTACAAGTTTTAGGCAAATCGTCGTTAGAATTTTCAACATGCTTTAAAGGACCCACCGATTTTGTAGTCTAAGTAGTACGCAAAATTCTAAATCATATTGAATAGTGGATAGTCGTTGCTTAATGTATTCTATTCAATTGAAGTTCGCAAGATCCTTTGATACTGGCTAGACAATTTGAAAGGAACGAAGATTGATCGAATTAACTCAACTTGAAATAAAGCTATGTGTTTCTTGCATCAGAATATACTTACATTATGACCAGGAGAATCTCAAAACACTTTCGAAATGATTATGCTTAACCATGACTATTTCAATAAAACGTTTCGTGTCTTGCACACCGAATTGACTCAACTATTTCTTGCTAATCATCAATCTGCTTCCGGTGGACTTCCCAAAATCACGTCTCATAGTCCACTCTTGTCTTGGCCAACAGTTGCTTTATTTCTCGAACAAGCGAGGGTCCATGTCCACATTAAATCGAAATCCACCTCAACAAGTGCCCCTAAATTTATTTCGTCTACGAGAAATTTCCACCTCGTCATACACCACTATTAGATCAAGTGTGTGCACATAATTTCATTTAAGTGACTGTGCTAATAAAATTCCTGCCCAATTATAAATTAAATTATTTACACAAAGTAAAAGTTCGTCCGTCTGTCTGTACGTGTGTACGTGTGTCTGCGCACTTATCCGCCTACCACTTCAAATCGCTCCTTACATATGCGCTCCCATACGCGGTGATGTGTACATCAAGTGTTATTGAACCCATTTCAATTTTTGTTTATTCTTCGTCGTTGCGAAATGCTCCTAGATTAGATGCAAAAATCTTTTTGGAAAGGAGCCATTCGGATAGGTGGCGCGGAGGCGTCCACAAGCCCGTGGCCACTGAGTTAATTCCATTTGCAATTAATAATGCACGCTCGAGCAGCATTACGCTCGACTTGTGTTTATTCTTGGATTTTTATCTGCAAACGGAAATGTTGCGGTGCAAAATTGTATCTAATTATAGTGTTTAGGCGAACACAACACTAATTTTATCTAGACATTATGCCGTTGATAGTTTTCATATCTCCAGCCAGTGCTCCTTCGGCCAATCCAGCCAATCCATCTTGCATCTACCTGGTTATCTTTTGCTGGACTCCAACTATCTCTGCAAACTTTATCTAAGCACAGTTCGTGTGATTTTTTTTGTTTACGTATCTAAAATGGATTATTTTTTATACATAAAAACAGCATTTCTACATCATGTAGGATGAATGTTAGTTATCGCTTTCCCGGCTATTCCACGTTGAAAATATGCACTGTTTTATTTTTATTCTGCTTGGCTCGTATCTATTATAATTTATTGGTTTTCTTTTTATGAATTCGATAAAATGAAGTCAGCCACATTTCACAACGGCTTAGATATGCAAATTTTTTTAGGAAGAGTACGTTGGACTCTGGGCTAGAATACAAACTGAAATAAGTTTGAAAAATGCCAGGAAATATAGAAATACAAAAGACTTCAAAGGAAAGATAGTTTGATATTTTTTTGTGTGAATAAATTTTTGTGCATTCAACTGAAGCTCATCTATCTTGATCGGTGTGTTTTCAAAAAAGAGAAGATCCATTGAATAAATTTTTGGAAAAATCCAGTATTTAAATGAACTGGAATGGGGGGCGAATTCCAGATTTTGTCCCATATTGAATCACTGGACGGACAGCTCATATAACGCTGGCGTTATCCGGGATATTTAGTTTCGATTTATTTTACTTCTAACGTATTTTGTATTTCAGTTACATAAATATTTTTTTATTTGCGTTTAAACTATCAATTTCGAAGGGATTCCAAAAAAAATATGTTGTAAAAATTCGTTCTGTTCTTTTATAACATTAGATATCCGAATTCATGAATCCTAGGCTCGAATAATATTATCAAGAGCCAACATTGAGTTCTTTTCATGGTAAATTATTCTTTGCATTTCGGAATGCATGTTCTACGAAAGAATTTGGAATAGTTATAAAGATTTTATTAGGTACCCGATGTATAAGCTTAAATCCGCTGTTTGGTCATAAATGGTCTGAGTGAGCGTATTAAGCTACCATGGATACGCCATACTTATTTTTAAGAGTTTGACAACTGTCAACATTAATCAGTGTACATTGTCAGCAATTTCATACAAAAACATTCATTTTTCCTTTGGTAATCATGTCTAGTTTTGTGCCAGAAAAAGAGCATATGCAGGAAGCTCTGCTTTTCTGCTTCAATTTGAAGGAATCGGCTGCCGAAGCGCAACGAATGCTTATGTAGGCCTATGGTGACAGTGATTTATCGGAAACAACGTGCCGGGATTGGATTCGTCGGTTCAAAGACGACAATTTTGACTTGTGAGATAAGAAGCGTGAAAATCGTGCCAGAAAGGTTGAGGACCATCAGTTGCAGGCTTTTTTTGACAAAGATGATACCCAATCACAAAAATGCTCACCGAGCAATGAGGTGTTACTTAGTTAGCCATTCTCATGCGCCTGCGTGCCATAGGAACGATTCAAAATACCGGAAAATGTGTACCGCACGAATTAAACCATAGGCAGAGGGAGCGACGCCAAAACACATGCGAAATCTTGTTTACCAGACAAAAAAAAAGTCGCTCCTGGATCGGATTGTGACAGGCAATGAAAAGTGGATATATTTCGAGAATCCTAAAAGCAAGAAATCGTGAGTTGATCCCGGCCAACCATCAACATCCTCCCCAAGAAAAAATCGCTTCGGACGGAAGACGACGCTGTGCGTTTGGTGGGATCAGCAGGGTATCATCTACTATGAGATGAAATGAGATGTTGAAACCTGGTGAAACCGTCAATGCCCACCGCTACCACCAACAACTGATCCAATTGCACCGTGTTCTACTTGAAAAAAGGGACGAATTATCAACAAAGACATGACAAGCTAATTTTTTTCCTTGACAACGCACCATCGCATACGTCAAAAATCGTCCAAAACTACATGAAGACACTCAACTGGGAGGTGCTACCCCATCCCGCTTATTAACCAGACCTGGCCCCTTCCGACTACCACCTGTTTTCGTCGATGGGTCACGCGCTTGCTGAGCAACACTTCGATTCTTACGAAGACATCCGAAAATGGCTTGATGAGTGGTTTGCCTCGAAAGGGAAATAATTTTTCTGGCGTGGTTTCCACAAATCGCCCGATAGATGAGAAAAATGTGTAGCTAACGAGGGCAATACTTTGAATAAATTTGTTTTTATTTTCTATGAAAGAAAATGTTTTTTTTTTGACTAAAAACAGCGGATTTAAGCTTATACACCTGGTAAATAGATACTCTAATTGCACATATTTGTGATACCCCTTCAAACAATTATATCCCCACTTCATTTAAATTTTTCATAAAATGTGGCAAGTTTCATCCAAATTGAGTCCAATTTAAAATGGATTGAAAAATCGTCGCTCGGTTCGTTTTGGTTTTACTTGGGTTTTGAGTATTTTCGTGGATTCATACAGAAGAGATTTTATGACCTTTGATGTTAGTTGTAAGGGCACATTTCATGAGAAGTCAAATAAACGTACAAGAATAAAAAAATTCAGAAAGAAATGCAACATAAATAGCAAACATTTGATAATTTGAGAATAAAGCAGTCTGCTAAATAGTTTATATGGAAATAGGACATGATCGAACAATCATAAAACAGTTTTATTGTGACAAATAAATGTGTGGCTGCTCACATCAGTTTGGAACTGTTGAGTCAAAAATTTAACAACGATTTTCAGGAGCATCAAAATAAAAAATGATATGCAGGTGCATTATCCAATCCAAAACTGTAGTCTGGATGGCTTAATGGTTAGAGCGCCTGTTTTCTATGTCCCGAGTACCAGGTTCGAGACAAACAGTTCGCGCAAATGACATTAGAAGCCGGACTATCAGTTCACTCAGCTGCAAATGAGTACCTGTGTCGAATCAGGGTAATATTTATGGATAAGCGTGTAGATGATCACTTCCCATGCAAGTGTTTGGTTGGTCAAGTAAATAAGATAACTCTCACATTACTTCAAACCCAATTCAGGCTGTTGCGCCATTGATTATCATCAATCTTAAGCTGCAATGTAACTATTATATGAGATATGCTTATTTTTTAAAAGCGTTCAACAAAAAAAGGCATTTTGAGCTGTTAATATATCATTCCTTGTTTGTGGAGCTATTATCATCGATAATTGAAAGCGATGATTGGAAAATCATAAGATTTTCATCCAAATTACAGTGGTTTTAAACAATTTTTACCGAAATAAAAATAAATTTTCAATCGTCCAATTTTCCAACAGTCAAACTGTAAAATCGATTTATTTGATTTAAATGATCTAGTGATTGAATGTTAATACAAGTTTAACATGACAATTAAACATTTTCGAAAAACAATTAAAAATTCCGATTGAAAGTCACTATCAAAAAAACCTAATTGGCCAATCAATCCAACGAGCCATTTTCTTTCAAGAATCATATATTCAAATGGTTACATCAAATTACGTTCCGCTCCTGCGTAAAATTTAATTCATTAACATGTTCAGCTCATATTTCATCCTTAAACTATTCGGCACCACTCAAAAGGTTTTCCCATGCTCCAACCGAAAAATTATAATTCCTAACATTAATTTTGTAACTAAACATGAGCTGCACTTCATCTGAACTATCATAAAGAACCACTCGGCTAACTGGGCTGAGTAAGTAATATACGATAAAATTAATGATTCATTTTATGGTCGGTTGAGGGTAATTCCGTGCCACTTTTGCCACTAAATGTACATTAATTAAAGTCAATTTGTAGCGCAGCAACAACTGTTCGGACCAACTATGGGACTTTCCCGAAAAAAATTTCTTCTGCTTTCGTTGGCACGTCTTGGAGGTATGATCGCAGGTGCAATGCATCCAAATATGTATCTTCTTTTTTTGATAAGTGGGCCGCGACCTGTAGTTCGGGAGCAGTGTTGGATGGGTGTTGAGATAATGCCCGGCCACGGTGTTAAATATGCCCGCAAAGAATGTCCAATTAGATTTGTTAATTTAATCAGCAGCCCGAGCGTTACGTTTAGCTGTTTTGTAGTGTAAACGAGGCGAAGATACATATGTGGGTTCGATACGAGATTTTACTAAGCCACAATAAAAGTACGTGGAGTGTTCCATAAATTGTTGGAAAAATCACAATACCGTCAAAATTTTATGACAACATGCAGAAGATCGTTGATAGTGCGTTTAAAACTTGAATTGAGCAGCTTATGGTCATAAAAAATGGAAGAACACAATAACATCTCAATCCACCATAGCATTCCTTTCGACTAACCATAGACGTTTGTATATTGAAATAAAAAATTTCTCAACAAAATTTATTGTCAATACAAACCTGGTTGCAGGTGAGCCACAGCAATATTGTGTGTGGATACCTCAGAGGGCCACCCAGCCTGTTTGCACCTGGTTTGCTTCGTTGCTCTTTGATGAACTCACTGATTGGCACCCCCGTCTCTTGGAACACTTCCAAAGCTCTAGAAATACAGAAAATATTTTAATTTCTTACAAGACATACACATCTATTTAAAATATGTTAATCCAGGAAAAAATCTCAAAATTGTTGGTAACAGTTTCCAGCATCTCTTTTATCTAAATTTTCAAAATATTGAAGATCTCTGCTGCTTTCAGAAAATTGAAACATCATTATTCAGGTACTTTTTTATATTGTGCCTACATAATTATTTTTCAATAAGCTTTTTTCCTTTCATATATTATTTATCCCAAAAAACACATAATTCAATAAGCAGACAAGATCATAACCAGAAACGTTACTATCCCTTACCGATATCGTCTGGGAAGTACTGTGTCCTAAAATTTTAATACGGAAAATTACTAATTCTGATGGAGAGAGTGATTGAAGGAGACGGAGGTGGTTTTAGTCGGTAGAAATCCGGCATGCCGAAAGGCAGGAGCTGATCGGTATCTTTTGAATATTTCCACTTCCCAACGTTGAAAAAAAATTACTATTTTCATATTTCGGTGAATTCATAGACAAAACCGATAGATTTTAAAAGAATTAAGTCAGAAAATCATGTCTAACTAACTAATAAATTATCAGTGCCATAAATATTTTAGAAACAATTTGAAAAGTATACCGTAAACTGGGGTGACTTTGTGACACAGTTTGAGGGTTTTTTTGCAAACCGTGCTGAAATAGAATGTGATATAAAAAAGTGATTGGAATAGATAGCAATGTTCTTTGGCTTTACTTTTAGTCATCTTTTAATTATCTCGCCCCACAATTTCACCCCAAATCATGGGGTGAGTTTGTGCCGTTTTAGTTTTTCATGGATATCGTATCGTATCCTACCGTCAACTAACGTTTTGCTTCGATTACATCAGTTTTTAATAATCCAACTCCTCAACAATGAGTTTTAGTATAATTTACATATCTAAATGAACAAACGATTTGCTGATATCTAAAAATAAATGTATTTGTTGTTGAACATTGCTGATTTACCTTAATGTAATAACATCCACAATTATTCAAAAAAAACAATACCGACCGGGAATCGAACACACGACCTCACGATCGCGAGCTAATGGCGTTGCTTCCTACACTGCACTGCATCTGTCAGATGCGAAAACTTACTAATCGATAAGTGACGCTAAAAACTTTAGGGGCGTTTTCTCAAAAACGGGGGGATGTTGCGGTCTAATATTTTATGTATCGAATATCCTTGACGTCTTCTACTTATGTGCTAAATTTCGTCCAGATGTCATAGCCGTGGCCTCTCCTTGTTAATCAATTAAGAACTCTATTTTCGTAATTCAGGAAAGTTGAAAATATCTCTCCTTGATGTTTGATGGCTTTGTCAATGGGTTTTTTTATGTTGTGGTTAAAATACCAAATTAAGTCCGGTTGAGTAGGCCACTTCCAAAAAGTCCCAATTTTGACCATAGCCGATATTAAAGCTGTATCGTCTTCTACAGCCTTTACTTCACCTGGGTAAAGTTGGTTACCATAACTAACAGCCACGTAATCATCAACATTGTCTTTAATTATGTTATGTGGGTCTGTAGGGTTTGAGTTTTCGTTGGGACGCATATCACTGTCCGAACTTTCATCTAATCAGGGAGGCGAATAGGGACTTTCATCGCTCTCTGCATAAGAAACGTGTCCTTCGCTTTCACTATCGCTGTCAGATGTATCAGAAAATTTTACAACTGGACCTGGAGAAGGTGTCGATCGGTCTTATTAAACTACCCCTGTCGAAGTTGAAAGCTGCGCAGAATTATCGTTAGGGGGGTTTATATCACCAAATGCGATACTTTTTCCTGCAGGGACATTGACTTTTCTTCTTCATCTTCTAATAGTTCTTGTAAATGTTACTTTCTGCCTTTTTGAAGTGAGATTTTGAATAAAGCTCTCTCCGACCAATTCTCTGATGGCAGGCAGAAATTCGATCACTTGCATAGGGAGGCTGTTCAACACTTCTTGTCGATTTACTGGTAATTTTTGCACGGCATTGCTTGAGGTTTAACTGACAAAAACAAGTACTAAAACAGAAGCGTTTCATTTATTACAGATCAATTAAATTCGACTCAACCGCACCTACTTGGTTGCACAAAGTTACCTCAAGATTCTACTTGGATATAAGACCGTAACTCTTAAGCCGGTTCATTGAAAGTTTAGAATGATTTCTATTTCAAGAGTGAACTTTATTAGCCATTGAAATAACACACCTTCAAATTCCAATTTTCAACCGATTTTCGTCACCAACCCTTATTTTACAGACAATGACATTTCACAAGAAAACACATCTATTGCTAACACGAGTGTTCTGATCGGCAGCTTTCGTTCCACTAATTTCAGGAAAAATGAGACGGTGTGGATGGCACGCGAGTAAAGTAGAAATATGTGAAAAAAGTGCCGGTGGCACAATCTTACCCATAGGGGCACAATTTCACCCCAGTTTACGGTGAATTATAAAGACCAATAAATGAATTTTTGAACATAAATTCAAATGAATCACCAGAAGTTCGCGTAAAATTCCTATAAAATTGAAGAACAAGTATTACTGAGTAAAATCCTGAATGAAAAAGCTGACGAAGAATTTCGACTAGAAAAAAAAAATTAAAAAGAAGTTCATGTCGTGATAAATTCTTCGATCGATGTAATATGAGATCATCGGGGGCTAATAAATAAAAACTTCAGGTAAAATCCGACGCTAAATTTTTTTTAAAAAAATTTTGGATTGAAAATTATGCCAAAAATATTCCCATAATGTTTTGAGGACAATTTTTCCATTGCTTTGGTAAAATATTTCCGAAAAGAATTCGTTTGAAGTCTCCCCAAGTTTTAATGAAAATGTTCGTCACGCCTCTTCTATAAAATTGTTGAAGGTACAGTTTTTGGAGAAACATCAACGGAAATAACAACAGACCCTTATAAAACATATCCAACATCAATATGCATTGAAAATATTCGAATATAAACTTTTCGATCCTAAAATTTTTCAATCGATATCATTTAGTCAAAATTCCTTCGATATTTTCTACTAAGGGAGCATTCACAAAATACGGATACGCTTATGGAGGGTGGATGGGTTATTGCAAAATTGGTGCATGCCATTGTGTAGAGGTCGGTGAAGTAAATGTTGCATAACACAATTCAATATTCTCCTTAAAAATAAGGAGACAAAAAATAATAATAATTGCCGAAACCAAAGGTGTAAACATCTTCGGATAAATTTTCTGATAAAAGCTAGGACACAAGGAACGTAGACCATGAACAAGATGACGCTATTCCAGGATTAGACAATCTAGATGACTGATTGTTGAGTCCATGGACTGAGGAGTAAATATAATGTCAAAAGAACTATTTAAATTTTTATATCTTTTATTTTCTAAAATTAGTTCAAAAAAATGTATCAAATATTTAAGAAATTACTATGAAATATTACGATAACAAAATCACCTAAATTTCATAGATTAATTTAATTTAAACTAAAAAATATTTTTAGTAGAAATAAATTGTTGCGTAACGATAAAAGGAGAGACGTGGATCCCATCAAAAATATTACGTGGGCGTTAGATGGGGGTGGGCTGTACCTAAAATCTTGGTAAAATGCAGTTTCGTAATTTTGCGAATTTCCCCTATGGTCACTAAACTTCAGATCTAAAAATGGTACCTTTATTCTTGAAATAACTCCTGATCAGCTTCAACCACGGTCCAAATTAAGCGAAACAGCTGAGAGCCACCCCAGTGGAACTTTGGACTCGCAGGTAGGCGTACGTGACAGCACATGATCCAAAAATTTCGGATAACTCCAGCGTAAATTTATGTAAATGACCTCAGACAAAGGCCGCGTCCATTCACCAATTCAGAAGAACTCAAACGGGCCAATTAACATCGTTAGCAGTTCCATAAAGTCTCACACTTAGGCGATCGATGATAATTGGCTGGGCAGCTCCAGCCTTCATCCCAGAACGCCCCGGAGCACAATCAGTGCCCGCTTGCAGTCGAATTCCTCGAAGAAGATAGTCATATCTGCAGATTCAGTACGCATTTGCCATACCGATCGGGAATGCTGGTACTAGGCCTACTACTTCCCGTGGGCCTCGAGTTTTGCGCGAAAAACTGCCAAAAATCCGGACATTTCCAGAATTTCAGAATGTTCTGGCGATGCCGAGGAAGTACTCTGCGCCGGGGAGCGTGCGAGCCATTACGCTTAAAGACCATCTAAACGCGAGGCACGCCATGGATGATTGCTGGAACGCAAATGCGAGGATCTCTATCAATGACCTCCGTCGCGCCAACCTCCCCTTCCTGGGCTGGCGAACCACGCAACAGTCAAACGAACAGGTGAACTGTATGGCTCAAATATTAAACAGTACGAGTACAAGATGGATCTGCTCCACGTTCTCGTTGAGTGGCGACGGAAAAGACGCAAATACGCCTCCCGGCTCGACTCTAGCACTTGGGGCATCTAGCTTCTAGCCTACTTACTTACTTGCTGACTACAGCTGGCCGCCCCGGCTCAGCTCAGCTCAGCCCAGCCCAGCTCGGCTCGGCTCCGAGCTTTTGGCCTAAGTCAAGGCCACATTTTTAAAAGTCATAGCAGGTGAAATTGCGTTCTGGCCGAAATTCGGTGGTGGCACACAAAGAACGGCCAATTGTGGCGATGCGATGCGATGGTAACAATTATTCGCGACGCTTACGCCAGATTTTCCGGCGGATCGGCCGAGGAAGCATTGAACTGGGCGACTTTTTGCCATTGCCCAGCCGGTCCGGTGGGACCTTGCCGCAGACCCCCGTGGCCGAACAGATCGCGTCCACCAGCTGCCTACCCCACTTCCTATGTGGAGCCAAGAATAAACGCGAGATGGACTTTGGTGGATGATCCGCGACATCTGCATGGATCTGCTTCTGGAGCTGCGGTATCTGCTCTACATGGCTGGGATCGAGTTGGGATGATGCAACGTCCCAGATGATTCGACTTCGCTCCGAGAATCTCGCCCGAGACATTGTGGAGGACGTTGGGTTATCAAGGACCTTTACTGCACGAGACAGCGAAAGATAAGATATGATCCCCACCAAAGATCTGGAGACTTAGTCCCTACGATTCCGCGATCCAGGATTTCCTTAAACGATCTGACAAGGAAGAC